>OY882860.1:186615117-187350117 GCA_963693515.1 Pipistrellus nathusii | reverse complement strand
TGAGTCTGGGCTCCTCACCCCATTCGCCGTCACAGGAGCCGAGGAAACCAGCCCAGTGGGGCAGGGAGCGGGGACTGCCCAGGCGGGAGAAGGGGCTGGGACAGAGCCCGTCCTCTCAGCCCGGACCCGCCTGTTCCTCACGCTCTGCTCCAGGCCTTCCAGTGCGGCTCTGGGGGAAGGCGGGGCCCGCAGGCTCCCCAGGTTGGCCAGGGTCAGGGCCAGCAGTAACTGCCTAGCCTCCACCTCCCTCCTCCCTCTCCCACCCCCCTCCTCCCATCTCCCTCCTCCCTCCTCTCTCTTCCCTCCTCCCACCCCCTCCTCTCTCCTCCCACCTCCCACCTCCCTCCTCCCACCTCCCACCCCCCTTCTCCCTCCTTCCACCTCCCACCCCCTCCTCCCTCCTCCCACCTCCTTCCTCCCACCTCCCACCTTCCATCTCCCTCCTCCCACCTCCCTCCTCCCACCTCTCACCCCCCTCCTCCCACCTCCCTCCTCCCACCTCTCACCCCCCTCCTCCCTCCTCCCACCTCCCACCTCCCGCCTCCCGCCTCCCTCCTCTCACCTCTCTCCTCCCTCCTCTCTCCTCCCTCCTCCCTCCTCCCACCTCCCACCTTCCTCCTCCCACCTCCCACCTCCCTCCTCCCTCCTCCCTCCTCCCAAGTCCTTTCAGCTCACTTTTCCCTCCTCCCATCTCCCTTCTCCTACCTCCCTCCTCCCCTCTACCTTTCCTCCCCCATCCCCTCTCCCATCCCCTGTTCCCCTCCCCCGTCCCCCTTCCCCCTCCCCCTCCTCTCTCCTACCTCCCACCTCCCACCTCCCTCCTCCCACTTCCCACCCAGGGCAGACAGGACCCTGGGCAGGGCCTCTGACCTGAGGCCAGGCCTCATACTGCCAGGTGACCTGCAGTTCATGTAAATCCTGGCGGGAAAGTAAGACTCAGGCCCAGAGGGACCGACTTATTTTTATTTTTTGTTGTTTTATACTCAGTGAACGCCTCCTCCCTGGCACTGCCAGACCTGTGCGCCTGACTGTGCTCTCAGAGGCGCCCGACGGAGCCGTTAGTGCCCCACTCCCGCCCCCACTCCGGGGGGGGGGGGCCTCCATTCACGCAGGGCCAGCGGAGCTGCGCGCTTCATTCAGCCTCTGGCAGGGACGGGGCAAAAGCCGCTCCCCACTCACCCGTCAGACAGCCTCTGACTGGAATTGCTCTAAACATTTAATTTGCAATGATTTACTTCCTTCTGTTCTGTGGGGATCACCAGCTTTTAAAATCCGTGTTTAAATCAGAGTCACAGGACCCAGAGCAGCTTTAACCGCCTCCTGCCTCCAGCAGAGAGAGCACTGGATTCGGAGTCAGAGGTTCAGACCAGGTTCCACTGCTGACTTGGTCTGAACCTCTGACAACTGCTGTGTGGCCTCGGGCAGATACTTAACCTCTCTGTGCTTCCACCAGCTCCTCTGGAAACTGAGCTTAGTGATAATCCTCCCCCAGAGTGCTGAGAGGATTACATTAGGAAACGTGCAGGGGAGAGCTGTGCAGTGCCAGGCCCGTGCTTTCTGTGCCCAGGACTGGCCATCCTGCTGGTTAGCCTGGTGACCGTGGGTGGGTCATGCAGGCGCTCCTGGCCCTCAGTTTTCTTTCTTTCTTTTTTAAAATATATTTTATTGATTTTTTACAGAGAGGAAGAGAGAGGGATAGAGAGTTAGAAACATCGATGAGCGAGAATCATCGATCAACTGCCTCCTGCACACACCCTACTGGGGATGTGCCTGCAACCAAGGTACATGCCCTTGACCGGAATCCAACCTGGGACCCTTCAGTCCGCAGGCCAAGGCTCTATCCACTGAGCCACACCGGTTTCGGCGGCCCTCAGTTTTTTTTTCTGAAAAGCACGGGCTGTTCTAGGAGATGAGGCCACAAAGCCTCCCTCCCCCCAACCCTGAGCCCCCCACTCACCTCCTCCTACCTCTGCAGACTTCCCCACGGGTCCCCTCTTTTCATCATCGGAGCGCTCGGTTCTAATCGGCCCTGGCCCCGCCCCAGTGGCCTCCCCTCCCGCTCCCTGTGCAGTCCGAGGGTTGGGCCCAGGGGCTGCGTGCTTGGCTCATTTTCAGGAGCAATTAGCCGTGATGTCACAGCCCCAAGGGGGCCTCGGCGGGCGGGCGCGGGGCCAAGGCCTCCTGCCTGCGGGGCTCCCCCAGGCCCCGGGGTCCCCATCGCGGGGGCGGGAGCAGGCCCGAGTCTGGCTTGGCTGCTCCCTGCCGCCTGGCGTCCAGTGTAACTGAGTTCCACCCTGGGCTTTGGCTGGCAACTGCCTGTTCGGGGCAGGAGGGGCTTTGTCAGAACGAAGCTGCCGGCGGTTGCTGGTGGGGAGCTCGCTCCTGGGGGAGGGCTCAGTGCTTCTCGGGGTCTCCGGTCCTCTGTCCCCCTCGCGGCTTTGTTTGGGGTTTTTAAGTCCCGTGGCTTAGGAGTCACATATGTTTGTGCGTGTGTTGGCGGAGGGTTTTTTTCTCCTCCTCCCTTTTGGCTTTCATCGTGTGTTCTGTGGAAGCTAATTCCAGGGACTGAACTTTTCAAATCACTGCTTCAACAGCTTTTAAAAATCTGGACCTCGTTACTCCTTGTCATCCATGTGTAAAGATTTAGGGAGAAAATTCCAGACCCGAGGGTGGGCAGCCTGGAGGATCCCGGCTCCTGGCAGCGCGCACACACGGCCGACCCGGGGTCAGAGCCGAAATGGGACCAGAGGGGTGAGGGGAGGGGGGCAGGGTCTGGGTCTGCTCGCTGCCAGACAGCTGGATATTTAGAAAACATCTGGGTGGCGGGGCTTTTCAGGTTTCTGCCTGACATTTAATATCACCAACACCGAGCCGGCCTCCCGTCTCCTGCTCCCAATCTCAGCAGGCCCTCCCCACCCCACCCCTTCCTGACTGACGGGGAGCAGCATCCATCCCTGCAATCCCCTGGCGGTTCCCCCACCTCCTCCCGGAAGCCTGATGGGCTTATGACATCATGGCTGGCTGCTGAGCGATGAAGTGGGTGCCACAAAGAAATCCGACATCTCAGATGGATTCTGAAGTCAGTTTCCCTCTGGCCGTGGTTACAGGCACGGAGGCAGGAGGATGTGAGGTTTTTTTTTTAAACACACACACACACACACACACACACACACACACACGCACACACACACACACACACACACACACAAAAACACCCAAAAAATAAACCAAAGCCTTGCCCTGCAAGGAAGACAATTTTTTTAAAACAGCAGACAGACCTTTTGGATGGCAGCGATGCCAGTGTTTATGAAACAAGAGCGGCTAATGAGTCAGGCCCGAGCTGGGCGTGAGCAGCTCCTTGCTGGCGAGTTTTTGTCCTCCTTCTCTGAGAAAGCAGTGGGTTAGCTCCCTCTCCACCTTGTTATTCAAATAGGATAGCTGCCTTTTTTTTTCCTTTTTTTGAGGCCAATAAAATTCACAGGGCAAATTGCTGGTTTACATTTTTCCAGGAATCCATTTTTATGAAGTGACCGTGGGCCTGACCGGGTCTGCAGACACTGCGTTCCCCTCGGCGGGTTTCCTGGCTGGGAAACTGAGGGCGATTCAGTGAACCTGCGTTTCAGTCTCCTGACCGCGGGGCAGGGCCACCCCAATGGGCCAGGCGTTTATGGGATGAAAAACCTCTTGGGAAGAACAGAGTCTGAGGAGGACAGCACAGAGCTCCATGACAGAAGCCTCAGGGCAGCCTGGGAGCAGGGCACCCCTGTCTTCCCCCTCCCCAGAGGGGCAGGAGGGCCTCAGAAACAGCCCCGCTGAGGCTCGCCCCTGACGCAGGCCCAGGCTGCGGGGAGGGGTCCAGGTGTCGGGCCAGGTCCTGTGGACAAGCGGTGAGGTCCCGGACAAGTCACACCCCTCTGAGCCTCGGGCCATGATCGGGCCCAGCGACTGCCCTGCCAGCGGGGAGAAGGGGCCCTGCTGGGTGCTCCCGGTGCCCAGTCCCTCCCTTCAAAGGGCTCTGGGTCCCTCTCAGAGCCAGAGAGGCCGGGGTAGGATCCTGGAGTCAGTCCACTGGCTGGGTTTGCGTCCTGACTCTGCCAGCCACCGCCTGCTTGGTGACACGGATCTGTGGATGCTCTCCATGGTGGTTTCCTCAGGTGTCAAACTATAATAACCGTAGAACCGACCTCCTGGGCGCCGGGAGGACTGGCACGGTGAGCAGCAGCAAGTGCCAGCTTTGCTGTGAGATGTGCCCTGAACCCGCGGGCAGGGCTGCTGGGCCTGGGAAGGGAGGGTGTGCCAGACTGAGCACAGGCGGCTCTCATCCCTCTGCACAGACCCTCCCTGGCTCCCCATTGCCCAAAGGGGTACCGGGCCCCTCCGTGTCTGGGCCCCTTCACACTTGGGCCTGGTGCACTGCTCCTCTCTGCCCTGTTTGTCCGTCCGCCCAGGAGGCAGGCATGCCGCCTTCTCTGGACGCAGTACAGCGCGTGGGTCTTGGTTCTGAGCACCTGCCATCACCTTATTCCGGGCGCTTTACATGGCTCACCCCCCCTCCCCCGCGCTAAGTGACTTAGTTAGAGAAAACCAGATTAGATCCTCATATCACACCAGTCCCTGTAGTTTGTACAGCAGTTCCTATTTTAGAGGCAAAAACGGGAGCTCAGGCCTTATTCTGTCCAAGGCCCCAGAGCCTAGATGGGCGCCAGGGGTCGGGCTGGGAGTAGAGAGAAGTCTGCCTGGAAGAGCATGGTCGGCAGGGGAACAGAATGTGCAAAAGCACGGGCCTTTCTCCCAGGCCATATTTCTCCAGTCCCTTCCTCCATGAGCAGAGAGGCAGGCAAGGCAATGATGGGGTGGCCTGCACATCCCCCGTGGGGCCAGGCCTGGGGCATGCCCAGTTCCGCACTTGAGGAGCTGCCAAAGCTTGGCCTCGCGCTGCTGAGAAGCACGGCCCGGAGACTGAGGTCCCCTAAAGGCTGGAGAAGCCGCTCTGAGCGGGGGGAGCCAGCAGCTCCATCAGCACAGAGCTGACGGGTGGCCAGTGGGGACTTGAACCCAGACCCACCTAGCAAGACCCAGCCACATCCTGTGGGGGGCTGCGTGAGCTGGTGTCCGTGCTGGGGGAGCAGCATCTTGCAGATAGGAGCTACTCGTGGCTGAGATGGAGCCCTGCCCCCACCACAGGGGCCTCGGACCCAGGCCACTTCCTCCTTTGGGCAGGTGCGTCAGGCCTCCAGAAAGTTCTCAGGGCCTCTCTCCTCGGTTAGTGCTTCTCTGGAGACTCTGGAATGTTCTAGGCTTACCCACTTCCTACAATCTCAGCACCACCCCCACGCAGGGGCTGTGCTTACCCCCATTTCCAGCTCAGGACGCCGAGCTCGGGGGAGCAGTGCCCTGGGGAAGGCCCCGAGTGGACTGGGCTGTCCTCCGTGCGCACGTCTGCCGGCTGCTGTGCGCGCAGGGGGCCCGGCTCCCCGTGCCGCCGGGAGCCGGGGCCTGGGGTAGGGGTATCTGGGGCCAATCTCAGCTCACACCGAGGCGCTTTCTTCCAGTTGCCCAGGGGAGTCTCTGCAGGAGTGAGCTCCCGTCCTCCCTGGGGTTCCACAGCCCCTGCATGGGGGGGAGGGCAGGTTAAGACTCAAGTTCCTGCAGCCTCCCCAAGCCCCAGATTCTTCATCTGTGCAACGGGGCTGTGCCCACCAGCGGCCAGGCCAGGCAGTTAGGGGCGCTATTCAGCACCCAGCCCCTCTCTGGCCCACAGAAGGTGCCCGGGAAGTGTCACCGCCCCCTCCTGCGTGCCCACCTTCCCCTGTCATAGGCTCTGAGCACCGAGTGGGAAGGGCCACTCCAATAGCCAGGCCTGTGGAGCAGGCCCTGCTGCCGCCTGACGGGAGCGGAGGGCCAGGCCGGAGGGCAGCCCCTGGGCCTGCCTCTCGGTCTCGCTGTCAGCGGGACCGGGTCACGGCCAGCCCCTGAGTGACTGGGAGGCCCCGCCCTGACCTTTGGCGAGCGTGGCTCTGAGGGCGGACCCGGCCTCTTCCACCCGAGTCCGGCCTCCAGGAGGCGGAGCTCCCACTTCAACTCAGGGATGACCTCTCTGCTCCCACTTCAACTCAGGGATGACCTCTCTGCTCCAGTCACAGCCCCCCCGGCCCTCCCCCTCAGGCTGCCCAAAGCCTCCCCCCTTTCCTTGGCTTCCTGGCTCCCCAGCTGGGCAGGGCCCAGGACCCAGTGGGCTCTGCCACGGTGCTCCAGGCAATGATGCTTGTTGAGCCGGCAGTGACTCTGAGGGGCTCTCCTTCCCTCTAATCCTGGAGCCCGGCCTGTGCGGCTCCGTCCACTGGAGCGCCTTCCCATGCTCCGAAGGGCCGCACGTTCCATCCTGGTCAGGCACATGCCCGGCTGCAGGTTCGATCCCCGATATATCCAAGCCTTCATGTCTTTCGGGCCCTGCGCGGTGGTGTTGCCTGCCAGTCCCTCCTCGGGCCGCCTCCCTCAAAGCCCTCCGCCCCGTGTTCCCACGGCCCCAGCGCTGCCTCGATGGTGCGATGACCCAGGCCGCGCAGTCTCAACCTGAGTGGCGGGAAGTTCCTCGTTTCGCACCCTGGCTCTCCTGCGGGGTGACCGCAGGCCGTTGCGTCACCTCTCTGATTTTCCGTTGGACTGAGGGGCTGAGTGAGGCTGTGCTGAGAAAGCAGCAAACCGGGCTCCTCGGGGGGGTCGGCAGCTGGACACACACGGTCAAGCGTGTTATCGTCATTATTGCTGCGTCCCCTGAGGGCCAGGCTTTGTGTCCGGTGTCCTGTTCAGCGCCAGGCAGAGTGGGGCTCAGTGCCGCTGCTGGAAGGAACGGGAGCCGGGTTTGATGGCACTGCCGGTAGTCTGAGTCCTCCGTTTAATCTGGGCCACATTAAACCCATTTGGCAGATCAGGTAGTTGATCTGCCAAATGGGTTTATCTGCCAAATGGGTTTATTAAACCCATTTGGCAGATCAGGTAGTTGAGGCTCAGGCAGCCTGGGCTGCCGGCCTGAGATCCAGGGACTGAGCCGGCTCCGTACGTAGGTCTGGCTGGCTTTGCGGTGCGCTGTGCTGATGAGGCCCTGGCTGAATGGTCAGACACTCTCCCTCCATCCTGGGTGCCTGTCCCCACCGCCAGGCCACCCCCTGAGCTCACTGAGGTGAGATGGCATGGATTGTGGGGGCCCACAGTGATCTGTCTGTTCATGAGTCCTGCACCCTATAGTATATATGCACACAGATGTGTGCAAACACACACACATGCACATGCATGCACACATGTGACCTCCAAGGCCAACAGGTACCCCCGGGTCCCCAGAGCCAGGTCTGTGCAGCCACAAACCACGGGAAGTCCCTGTGAGGGCTGCGGAGACCTGTCACTGCTCACAACCCTCTCCCTCAGTCCTCCACCTGCTCACACCGGAGCTCACACCACAAGGCACTCCCGGGGGCGGTCGGAGGGTCTTGGAGACTCAGTGTCCGGGGCCAGGCAGCCTGGGACCTCGCGGGGGGCCTGGGACACCTCCGGGCCTGTTCCTTCATCTGCTCGGCGGCCCTGCAACCCCAGGCCGTCCACTCTGCCCCCCAGCTAGGTGGAGGAGGATCGAGTCAGAAGTGGGGGTTCCTGGGGAAGAGCAGGAGGGTGTCCCCTGGGGCCGGGATGGGTGTGGGGAGCCCTGGCTGCGGAGGCCGCTGTGGGAGGTGCAGTGCCAGTGGCTCTGAGCCAGTCCTGCTTGTCTTCCCGTGAACTCAGCTTGGAGCCGTGGTGGCTGTGCCATCCTGGCAGCTTCTGGGAGGGTGGACGGCGGAGGGTGAGGGAGGCAGTCCCTGGGCTTCTGGGCAGCGATAGAGACAGTGACGGGCCGCGGGGACCTGGTGGGGGTTGAGCTGGGCAGGGGGCCCCGGAGGAGCAAACCGGGCCCCGAGAGGCCCCTCGTTCATCCATCCATCCATCCGGTCTGCTCATGTGCCCCTGAGCCGGCGCTCCGCCCTGGGCACAGCAGTGGACAAGACCCCGCCTTCACTGAGACCACATCTGATGGGGGAACGCGGACAAAAATGAAAATAAGAAATACTGAAAGTGAAATATGTTATTGTCCAGAGTGACAAGTGCTGAGAAGGAAAATAAAACAGGGAAGGGAAACAAGGGGTGGATGGGGGGGGGGGGGGAGGTGTCCAAGGAAGCTCCAATTGGGAACGTGACCTTTGAGCAAGGCCGCAGGAGGTGAGGGGGGAGTCCGAGGGCTCTCTGGGCCACGGCCTGGAGCTGAGCAGGCTGCTGGTGGGGGATGAGGTGGGGGACCAGGAGGAAGCTGTGCGGGTGGAGGGGAGGGAGGGAGGGAGGGAGGGAGGTGGGAGCAGATGAGCTCAGAGAGGAAATGGGGCCAGATGGTGGGGCCTCCTGGACGCACCAGTGAAAAGGATCCCTCTGCTGCTGCGTTGAGAATAGGCTGGGGGAGGGGCAAGGGCAGCACAGGGAGACGAGGGGAGGCTGCTGAAAAGAATCTAATAGGATTTGCTGATGGAGTGTGTGTGCGTGTGCGTGTGTGTGGAGTGTGTGTGTGAGAGACAGAGAGAGGGAGGGAGGGAGGGAGGGAGAGGAGGTGTTGAGCTGACTCCAGAGAGTTCTGGTCTGTTCGCTGGCCTAGAGGCTCCGAGGGGACCCTCAGGGAGGCCAGGGCGGTTCTTTCCGGTTCCTTCCACCCATGGGGGCTCCGTGGATCCCAGCCCAGCCCCAGGAAGGGCCCCCTCTGTGCTCTGGATGCGGCTGGACTTAAAGTGGCTCCTGAGCCGCTGTGAATCCCCACGCGTCCGCCCCATCCATCCAGCCAAAACCCCCCCGTCCCTCCCTCCCTGTCCGTCCTCCGTCCCTCTTCCCGCCGGTTTGGGTGCTGTCACCCAGGAACTGGACAGACAGGTCCCTGCTCTCGAGGATCTGACACCCCGTGTGCCTGGGCTGGAAGCAGCTTCTCCACGGGGCAGAATGAGGCCAAAGGATACTCTTAATTGTCCTCCCCTTCAGGCCCCTCGGCACATTTATGACTACCTGTGATCTGGTTGTTAGGCATTTCTAAGTCATTTCTAATGAAGTCTCTGCCTCCTGGTTTGGGTTCCAGCAAAGCCTGGCTGAGTTGAGGGCTCCCTGCTGGCAGGGCTCAGGGCGGGAGGGTTCTGAGGGGGTGGCCTTCGTACTGGCAGAGAGGGGGAGAGCCTGAAAGCATGGGTGGGGGAGGATGTGGAATAGGGTGGGGTGTGGCGTGGGAGGAGGCTGGGTCCTCCTCTCCAGACTCGGGCTAAGGCCACGGCCTTCTCCTGGCCTCGCGTCCAGCCTTGTGCTGCCGGTCCATCCCCCGTAGAGTAGGCAAAGGGGTCCTTCTGGAACCTGAGTCTGTCATGCCCCCTCCCTCACACCCATGGTTTCCCACTCCCGGCACAGGCCCCCCTCAGCCCACCTGCCCCTCTGCAGCCCCTCCCCTCCCGACATCTAGCCTCAGGCTGGACTTCTTGTTCTTGCTTCACTCGTCTGGCTAAGGTGTACTGTGCACCTCCTCCATGCTGGCACCTGATTGCACTGGAGGCCGGGGACTGTGAGAGGAAAGAGAGTCAGCCGTGGAGTCTGGGATCGGGTGTCTAAGCTGAGGTCCAGAGGCTGAGCAGCGAGTGGGGAAAGAAGGGCGGCCAGGGCGTCAGGAAGAAGGGGCGGCTGGAGCCAGGCCGAGGCAGGCTCAGAGGACCCTTCGGGGAGGCAGGGGCCTGTGCTCACATCAGGGCATCCGCTACCTCGTGCCCCACCATTGTCCGGACTTGGGAGGGGCAGGGCCTGAGCCCGGCAGGTGGCCTCTGGGGAAGATTGAGATATAGGGACCCACGTGCAGCCCAGCGGTTTCAGGATATTGATAGAGCCGTGCGGCCATCACCGCGATCCAATTCCAGAACAGGTAATCGCCCTCCTGAGAAGCACCGTGCCCACCGGCAGTCACTCTCCACCCCCTGCTCCAGTCTTGGTAACCACTCACCTGTGTCTTGTTTGTGGACCTGCCAGCTCTGGGCATTCCATGCAGAGGGGATCCGACGGCCTGTGGCCTTCTGGGTCCGGCTGCTGTCACGGAACATCGTGTTTGCTGTTGCTGCTGCTGCTTTTTTTCTGACTGACGCGTCCGTCACTCCTCCTACGGCCACGTAGCATCCTGTGCACGGCTGTGCCGCGTGTCCACACGGCTCACCACGCACCAGCGGGCGACGTTTGGGCTTTTCCATGCAGGGCTGTTGTGAACGATGCTGTTCCACACGTTCTGTACAAGCTGAGTGGACGCGTGTCCATTTCTCCTGGGGAGATGCCTGGAGGTGGAATTAGGGGTTTTAGAGTAACCCCTCCCCCCCTTTTTTTTGTTCATTTATTTCAAAGAGGAAGGGAGAGGGGGAGAGAGAGAAACATCCATGATGAGAGAAAAATCACTGATTGGCTGCCTCTTGCATGCCCCATACCGGGGATCCATCCTGCAACTCGGGCCTATGGCCTGACCGGGAATTGAACTGTGCCCTCCTGGTTCACAGGTCGGTGCTCCACCACTGAGCCACACAGGCTGGAGTAACGCAGGTGAACCTTCTGAGGGGCGTTCCCACAGTGGCTGCACCGTGTCGCCTCCCCCGCAGCAGCCCGGAGGCCCCGTTCTCCGCGCCTCGCTGACACCTGTCATCGCCTGTCCCCGGCGATAGCCGTCCTGGTGGGAGGGAAAGGCGCCTCACGGGGCGCTGACTAACGGCTGGTGATGTTGGTGTCTTTTCATGTGCTCAGTGGCCGTTTGTGTCTTCTTTGGAGCCACGTCTGCTCGCATGCCTTACCCGTTTTCACATCGGGCTCCTTGTCCTGTCATTGCTGCTGGTAAGAGTTCTTTATGTTCCTGGTACAAGTCCCTTATCGGGAGAAGGGACCTGGGACCCCAGGCCAGAGTGCTGGGCCCCGGCTTCCCTGAGCTCGGTGCTCCTGGCCCGGCTCTGTCCCCGAGGCCTCACCGAGGTTCCCCCGCCTCCAGCTGCCTAAGGCCACGGCCTGCCCCACTTCACACCCCGGGCAAAGCCCTCCCCAGGCCCCTAGGGCCTCCGCCCCCCCCCCCCCCCCCCCCGCCTGGCCGGCAGCTGGCTTTCATCGCTAGGAAACAGGGAAATGCCCTCCTCGGAGCTGCCACCTGTGACACCCACAGGCCGGCTGGGGCAGATCAGTGCCTCTGGCTGGGCCAGAGGTGCAGCCCCAGGCCGGGGGCGGGGGGAAGAGGGGAGACAGGGGACAGGCCTGAGCTGCGGGAGGGCCGCCCGCCAGGGCCGCCGCAGCCCCCTCGGGCCAGACCCTCCCTCGTCCTGCTTATTTAAACTTTCCTGAACTTTCCACAGCTTGTAAGTTGAGATCCCATAACTTTGAGAATCAAGGGACATGGTGAGAAAACAAACCCGGCCACGGCCGCCGGCTGGCTGGCTGGGCTCAGACGTTTGGGGCTTCCCTCTCGGTGGCCGCCCAGGGTGAGTGCCGGGCTGGGCACTTGGGAGCCGCACTCACGACCTGGCACATGGAGTCTCAGCCTCCCCCCCCCCCCCTGCCTACTGCCCTCTGGGCTGGGGTGTTTGCCCCACTAGCAGCCCCTGCCTCCCACCAGACTGCGCGGGGGATGGGGGGCACCCTGAGCCACTGCAGAGCAGCTGCCCTCCGGGCACAAAGAAGGCGAGGGGCCTGGCGCTCAGGGAGGGGCCAGCCCAGCTGGGGCTGGTGCAGCCTCTGGAAGCTGAGAGGGGGTGGGGGTGTGGACTGTCCTCACGGAGGGCTGGGCTCTCCAGGCAGCGCTGGCACCAGCAGGAGGCCTGCACACAGGCTGGCACTCGGGCTGGCGAGGATGGCTCCCGGGGAGGGAGAGAGGCAGGTGAGAAGCCCCACGTGCCTGTTCGTGAGCCCACCTCCCTGTGGCACTCCCACGCTGAGGAGCCCTCTGGTCCCCTCTCTAACCTTTGCTCCACGTCGGGTCTGGTCCGGACCCCTCCCCTCCCGCCCCCCAGCAGCGTCCAGGAGACATCGGGGCGCAGACAGCAGGTCTCTCCTTCGCAGGGTTGGGCCTCGGGGCTCACTCCTCGCTCCCACAGCGCCCCAGCTGGGCCTGCCACCCGCCACCTGCCACCCGCCCACGTGGACCCCCCTCTGCCCCTGCTGGCGGCTCTGGCAGGCTCTGAGCCCCGAGGCCTCCGCTCACTGATTAGGAAGCGAGCAGCCGGTGGGCTCCGGAGCCAGAGTGAGAGATTTATTGTGGGTTTTAGGGGGCGTTTAGGAGCGAAGTGATAATGTCTGCGAACGCACTTTGTAAACTGCAGCGGGGGAGTGCTGTGCCCACGGGAGGGCCTGTGGCTGGGGTGGGGCGGGAGCCCAGCCCCCGGGTGACACCCTGGGGCTCCCCTGGACGGGCCCCTGGGGGTGGAAAAGCCCCGCTGGGCTCCGGGGTGGCAGTCCCAGGCAGCACGTGCTGGCACAGGCCTTCCGAGCCTGCAGGCCTGTCTGTCGCCAGGCGGCTCTGCGTGAGCCGCGAGCCAGAAAATTGCCAGGTCCCTCCCTCGCTGAAGAGGCCCAGTTGCACTGCTGTGACGGGGACACGCTTCCGGCTGCAGAGCAGGGAGGACTGTGGCCCCCTGACCCTCTCCGGGGGAGCGGAGGGACAAGGGGACCGCGGCTGCACCGGCTGCCTTCTCAGAAGGGGAGCTGCCTGTAGGCTGGGGGCAATGCCATCACAGCTTTCCAGCAAACTGTTGCCATCTGAGAAGGTTTGTTGAGCACCTACTATGTGCTTGGCACTGCTCTAGATGCTGGCGGGTGGGGGTGGGGGGCAGCAAGGATCAAGGCAGTCAAAAACCTCCATCCTCGCAGAGCTTATAAATAAAGGTAAATAAAGAGAATTTTAACTACTGATCCCTTACAGAGACAGTAAAGTGGGAAAACTGGGAGCTACGGGAGTTGGGCCAGGAAAGGCCTCTCTGCGGGCCTCCTCACCCCTCTCTCCAGGCGGGCCCTTCTCTGTGGCCTCAAGGGTAATCCTGGGCTCTGAGGCTCAGCCAGTGCCCCCTTCACCTGCCCATCACTCAGGCCTGTAGGCGAGGCAGACTGGGGCTCCCAGGCCTGCAGTCAAGGCTGCTCTGGCTGCCTCTGGCAATCCAGGGAGTAATGAGGAGTGACTGGTGCGGGGCACTGTTGGAAACAGCAGACCTGAGTTGTCTAACTCAACCCCGCGCACAACCAGACGGTGTGGGAAGTGCCAGTAATGGTCCCATTTTGTAAGGCAGGAAACAGAGGCCGGGTGAGCTTGTGTAATTGCCCAAGGCCACCCGTTGGTCCGGTGGAGCTAGGATGGAGACCTCCAGGGCCGACGCTTCTCCCTGTTCCCTCTGCCTCCCTCGTCAAGGTCGCAGCCTTGAACTTCACCATTGCCAGGCTGTGCTGAGTGGTTCCACATGCCTCGTCCCGCATCAGCCTCTCTTCAGTCTCAAGTCCGCTGGTCTTTTTACGATCTGCCCTCACACTTTCTATAGAGAAGGAGACAGCCCCCGGGCAGGGAGTCCCAGCTGCGAGGGTGGGAAGTCAGGATTCGAACTCAGACTAGCTCACCTGGGAACCCAGGCACCTGACCTCCTGGCTCCCCTTCCTCCTTGCTTCCTCTTTGCCTGCTGTCTTGTTCGTGTCCCAGGAAGCGCACAGAGGCTGGGCTGTCCCCCACATCGCAGGGGCACACCGAGGGCCCGGCCGGGGTTCTGCTTTGCGTGTGGCTGCTGGCTGCTGGCGAGGCCTGCTCCCCGGCCCCTCCCGGAGGGACCTCCTGGCGGCCGCGGTGGCCGGAGGCGGCTGAGGAGGTGGGGACAGGGCTCTGGACGTTCGCCAGGTGTGCAGGGCTGGAGGAGGAGGCCTGCCCGGAGCCAGTGCTGGGACCCGGGTGCCTTCACCTCCAGGACATGTCGGGCTCACCCAGATTTAGTCCGGCTCCGGCTCTGAGGTGGGAGTCTCACTTCCATGCTGGGCAGGGGCGCTCTGGAGGGCTAGGCAGGCTCCTGGCTTAGTGCCCGACCAGCCTGTGACCTTGGCAAGGTCACCTTCTCTGAACTTGCCTTTTCTCTGTACAGTGGGATCCTGATGCCTGGCTGGGCTCGTGACATAACGGTAGGTGTGTAGGAAAGCCTGTGGACCCCTCTTGCCAACTGCTCAGGAAGCAGTAGGATGAAGGGTGCCAGGACACCTGCCCAGGGGAGTCACCACAGCTGTGCCAGTGCAGGAGGGCTCTCTGGGCCCCCAGGGCCCATGGCCAGCCACTGCCCTCGGACCCTGGGGTCCCGAGGCCTGCTGGGACCTCGCACGTGCCAGGAGGCACAGCTGGGCCCTCCCTGAACCTCCCAGATACGCCCCAGGCAGACGCCTCTGGGAGGGTTTTGATGCCAGCCTGAGGGCAGAGGCAGCAGCGGCCCCGAGGCCTTGGCAGTGGGATTAAGGTGGGAAAAACGAAGCGTGGAAATCATCAGCTTCCCTGGTTGCCAAGAGCGCCCGGAATGAACATTTGGGGCTTTTACAATGAACATCAGCTGCGGGGACCAGTGCCCCGTGCCCACCGTGGCCCGGGCTGCCTCGTGGATTCCCAGCCCGGCTGTTCCTCTTGGTCGCCCCTCAGCCAACACTTCCTGAGCGCCCACCGTGGGCCAGGCCCGGAGCCAGGGAGGCGGGGAGCCAGGCCGAGAGCGGCAGCCCTGTGGCAGCCGCAGAGGCCACGGTGCCAGCCTGCAAGGAACCAGGCCGGGCGGTGGGAGCTGGGAGGCTGGTGGCCTCTGGGGGTGGGGGGAAGTGCCAGAGGCTTCCTTAAGGGCGAGGGTGGGCACTCCCCAGAGGGCCCTCAAAGGCACTGGGTGTGAAGGGCGCCTCGCAGGGGCCGGCCAGGTGGGCAGCGGCGAGCTGCAGGCCAGGGTTCTGTCAAGACGGCTGCCAACTGGCAGTGCCAGGGCAGAGGCTCCTGCCTGAGCCTCCTCGTCTCTAAACGAAGCTGGAAATGTGGGTTTTATGTGAAAATGCTCCATGTTTAAACGATGGGAACTCATTTTAATTTAAAACAAAAAATACCACGGGGTCAAACCAGGCTTGGCTCTGGCTGGATTGGGCCCAGGGGCCCAGAGTGGGATCCCCCAGGCGGTGGGGACGGGAGGGGTGCTGAGGCGGAGCAGGCTGGCCAGAAGTGGGGGGCTGCGGGAGGGAGGATGCTGGGCAGGGTGGGCCTTGGATGGCGGGGGGATTGTGAAGAGGTTGGGGTGGGGCAGGCCAGCTCCATGGAGGGTTTGGGGGGGGGATGGGCCGGTTGGGCGGGGCCGGCCTCACCCCACCACTGCGCCATGCAAGGGGGTGCCGAGCGAGGGTGGGCGGGGGCTGGAGGCGAGGCCCCCCCCCCCCCAGCCCCGCGCGCCGCGGCCGCCCGCCCGCCCGCCGCCTCCATCCGGGCCTCTCCCCACCTCCCGCCCGCCCCCGCCCGCGCCCGCCCCTCCCCCGCCGGCGCGCACGGCGCCCGCGCCCCTCCTCCGCCGCCCGCGCCCTCCGCCCGCGCCCGCTCCCTCCCGGCCTCTTAAGTGCCATCGAGGGGCGCCGGGAATTGCAGCCAGTAAATCGCGCCCCGCCGCTCGGCAGCGGGGCCACCGCCGCGGCGCCGCCCGCGCCCGCCCGCCGGGAGCCCGCCCGCCGGCGCCGCTCGGGCCGGACCCCCCCGCGGTGAGGCTGCCCCGGCCGCCGGGGCGCGAGGCCCGCGCTGGAGGCGAGGACGCGGCGGCCGCGGGGCGCTCGGCCCGGAGCGCGCGGCCCGCGCCCCCGCGCGCCCTGCCCGCGCCCGCGCCCCGCGCTCCGGAGCCCGGCCCCGCCGCCCGGGCTCTCCTGCGGGACCGATGCCGGCCCTCCGGCCGCCAGGGTAAGGGGGCGAGGCGGGAGGGGGGCGGGCGCCCGCCCGGGGACCGGCCCGCCCCGCCCGCGCCTGGCACGTGGGGGCGGCCCAGTGCCCTCCGAGGCCGGCCCGGCGGCGAGGGCGCGGGGGTGAGGCTCCGGGCTGGCATCGCTGCGCGCCTGCTGCGCCGGGCGGGACCGCCCCGCGCCGTGTGAGCCGGGCTTCCGTCCCCATTGTACAGATGAGCAAACGGAGGCCCAGGGGGGCCCGCGGCTTGCGTAGCGCCCCCGGCCAGGCAGTGACCCCTCAGGCTGCTGGACGCCAGAGCCGAGCTCTCCCCGCCGGGGCGCACACAGCCACTGAGGGAGGGTATGCATTTTTCATGGTAGAAAAAAGGGGGAAAAACAGCCATTGTCCCGCCACCATAATGCAGCCACTGTACGCGCTTTGGTTCTGTGTCAGCCTCGTTCTCTTTGCCACTTTATTTATTTATTTTTAAATTTCTCTGTTGATTAAGGTATCGCATATTTGTCCTCAAACCCCCATTCACCCCTTTCTTTAATGAGTGTGCGGCTCCATTCTGACTCCAGCGCCTAGGAAAATGGGACACTCCCAGGGTTAGCGCAGGGATGGGGCAGCTGTGTGTGTGTGGGGGGGGGGGGGGGCTGGGGGAAAGGGGCATCAGATCTTCAGGAGGGATCCTGGGGCACTGAAGTGCAGAGCTGGGTCTGGCACTGGGGGAGATGGGGACAGCCCAGCCCATATGCTTCCCCAGGAGGCTCTGTCCAGCGTGTGGGCGGCCTGGCCCCACCTCCGCCTCTGCCAGGCCGCTTCCTCCTGGAGTGCCTGGGAGGGGGCAGGCCGCGCTTCCCCTCCGCCAAGGGAACGGATTGCCTCCAGGAGAGGAGGCCAGCGCTGCCCAGAATTCTGCACTCAGAGCCAGCATTTGGGTCCCAACCTTCTTCCAATCCCAGGCCTGGGTTCTGGGGCCTGTGGGGACCTTCCGGGCTCACAGGCCCCGTTCCTAACCCTACCCCAGCACCCACACTGCAGACCCCAGGCCTGTGGCCTCCCAGGCGCCTCAGCCTGCCCGTCCATCCAGTCAGCCTCAGGGTTCTGCTGGTTCTGTCCCTCCTGGACCCTCTGGCCGTGGCTGGGTCTGGGACACCACAGTTACTGCCGTCTTTGTAGTGCAGCTCTGAGCTTCTGAGCTCCTCAGCCGTCCGCCGGCCCAAAAACCAGGCCAGACTGTTAGGCCAGGCTTCTCCGTGGTCTGCTGTGGCCGCCTCGCAGCCCACCCCCTGTGAGTTATGTGCCCTGGTCCCAGAGCCCCCAACGCTGGGTCTCCCCTGCTCGGGGCGATCTCTCCCCCAGACGGGCCTGTTGAACTTATCCCCAGGGCCCGGCTGTGTCCTCCCCTCCCTGTGCTCCCTGTAGACCCCCTTTCTCTCGGGCTGTGCAGTCAGGACCCCTTCCCACGGATACCCCAGCTCTTAGCGAATCCCCCCGACTGCTCTCCGCCCTGCAGCATGGCACCAGCGGCCTCCGCGTTGGCCGCCCCCATCAGCCTGAGCTCTGGGAGAGCAAAGACCCGGTTGGCACGTCCCCAGGGTCCAGCACAGGCCAGTCCCGAGCGGCCGGCTCGCTGACCCCTGAGGAAGGAACGTAGGGGTCTGCCAAGGGCAGCTGGACCTGCGCTCCTGAGAGGCGCTCAGACCCCACGGCGTTCCCTGGGGAGGAAGCCGCAGCCCCCGCCTGCCTCCTCGGGGTCTCCTGCAGTGAGCAGGTGCCCTGGACTGAGGAGCCGAAGACCCAGCTGCTCCCAGGGGCCTGCAGGCCGTGGCCCTCAGCCATTCTGCTCAGGGGCCAAGGCCCCACCTGGATCTGCTGGGGCCGGGATGGTGGGCACTCAGGCAAAGGACCCCTCCCTGCCCTGTCCCCTGGGGCCCCGGCCCCCACCGCCCCGCCGGGCCCACCCCGGCGCACTCCCCGGGAGCAGGGAGAGTTATGTCAGGCCCTCTGGCTGCGCGCCAGGGCTCCCCACGGAACTATAAATTGACCTGTCGGGAGAGGGAAGAGATTAATGTCGGCCATCTTCATTAGTGCGTCCCCCGGGGTGAAGGCGTCTGCCCTGAGCTGGCTGATTGGAGAGGGTGTGAGGGAGGGAGGGGATTGGGGGGCGTGCAGTCCCCCCAGAAAGGCAGAGGCCAGGGGCCAGGGCCCGCGGAGAGCCGCGGCCACCTCCTACGGCTCGGAGGGCCGTCCCCCTGGCCTCTGCTCCTGGCAGCAGGCGTGCGCTTTGATGGAGGACCTGTGTGCTAATTGGGAGCAGAGCTGCTCGCCCTGCCGCTCCGCGGGGCTCCCGGGCTGACACCGCCAGCTCCGCGGCATCTGCCGGGCCTTCATTAGAGGCCTTTCCCCTGACCAGAGAGGAGCCTGCTGCGGGCTGGGGGGCTCCCCACCTCTCCTCCCCTCCCCTCTTCTCCCCGCCCTCTCCCCCTCCCCTTCCTCTGCACTGCGTTGATGATGGGAAGGAGGCAGCTTTGGCTCATGGAATGGATGACGAACGGGGATCGGGAGATGGAAGAGATTTGAGACCTTGTGCTTCCTGGTGGCGAGGTGACCTTGGGTTAGGCCCTCCGCTCTGCGCCCCGGAGTCCTCCTTGTCCTGGCTGTGCTACCTGGGGTGGGCAGGGACCAAACCCAGGAGCTTGTGTGCATTCGTCTTTGGAAATAGGACAAGGCAGTGCCTGGGGCTGAGGCACACACCCAAGTCTCTCTTCTGGGTTCTGAGTCCTGGAGGCCCTGGGCCCCCTTAGCCTGTTCCCTGGTCTGGCGATGCGTGAGGGTCGGGCTGGTCTCGGGTGAGAGTTCCTTTTGGGACAGAAGCAGAGCCTCCGTGCTGGGTGCAGGTGCTGTGGGAGGGGCTGTGGCAGCGTCCGGTGCCTTGGCTCCCATCACTCCTGTGCTCATTCCTTCGTCCCGGACCCCTCCTGCGCCGGGGTCTCGCGGCCCTGGGGAGTTCGGGGTGGCCTCCCTCCGGTGGCCGCCCTGGGGAAGGGGACTCAGAACAGGAGCTGCTGGGGCCCTAGAGAGGAGTCTCCCGAGCCCAGGGCTGTCTGGAAGGCCCAGGGGCCATGGAGGTGGCTCCCGGGGGAGATGGGCAGCCTTCCTTTGTAGAGTGTGATGTGGGGGCCCCCAGACCAGGCTGGGGACAGGGGAGCGGGTACTCTGCTGAGGATGCCCACACCTCCCTTGCGCATCCAGGTGCAGGATGGGGCAGGCCCGACGTGCGCCCTGGTCTCCCTGGCTCCTGTCCATACCCGAGACCGGATTCCGTGAGCACCGGCCGGCCGGCCCTGTGCCCGGCGAGGCCGGGGTGGCAGCGGCTGGGCCAGGGCCACCTGTGGGGCAGTGGGATGGTTCAGGCTGTGCCACTCACCAGCGGCGGGGCACTCCGTGAGCCTGTTTCCTTGTTCGTACGGTGGGGCTGGCGCTGCGCTGAGTGATGCAGAGCGGGGCACAGCTGGCGCCGTGCGGCCATTTCTGCCTCGCCTCCCGCTTGCGCCCTGAGAACCCGGTTCGGTGGGACGTGGGCTTCTCAGCGGGTCTCCCTGCCGGCCTGGCGGGAGCAGGAGGCTCCCCCTTTGCATTGTGGGCCATTTGAACCCAAAGCACATGGCTTTGGGGTCGAAAGCTCAGCTCTGAGTCTTTGCTCCTTAGCGAACCAGCTGTGTGGCCACGGGCACCTCCTTGAACCTGGGGGCCTCCCTGCTCTCCTCTGGCGCCGGGAGGGACTGTGGCCAACCGCACCTCACCCTGCAGCGTTCACTGACGAATAAGGACCCCCCTCGCGTGGAGGCCGGAGCGGGACCGGGGTCCGAGCCCTTGCCTTGGCCTTGTGCTGTGACTTTGGACGAGACCCTCGGGGGCATCTGTGAGGGGAACGCTGTCGCCCTCCTGCCGCTCAGAGCCCTCTGAGGAGGAGGAGACGTGGGTTTGGGGCGGGGGGAGGAGGGGAGCGGCTCATGGGAACAGAAGGGGGTGCAAGAGGGCTGGATGCGTTCCTGAAACAGCTCTCCCTCCCCGCAGGTGGATGACCCTCTGAGCCCGGGTTTCCCGTCCGGCAAATGGGACCAGGCGCCCTGCTCACCGGGGTCCTCACATCCCCGCTCTGCCTTTAATCAGAATCCCAGCCGTCCTATTTCTATCGCGTCTGAATGGACTCAGCCCAGTCTCATAGGCGGCGCGTTGAAATGTGCTGTCATCTGGACTTCAATGTATTAAGATTGCCCTTTGAAAGTCACGTGCCGAGAGGCAGATGATGAAGAGGTGCCTATTGTTGCCGCCTCGCTGTGCCGTGCCCAGCCCGCCTGGCAGCCTCCGTGGCAGGCGCTGGCAACATGGCTGTCTGCCTCCGCCGCCTCCCGAGCCGGCAGGAATCACTAATGCGTTAGCGGTTTCATTAGCCTCCGCCAGCCCCGCCCTCCCGGGCCTCCTCGGTAATTATTTTCCCGGCCCTTCCACTCGCAGCCCCTCCGCCAGCCAGCTCGCTGGGATTGGCCGCGTGGCCCCGCGGGCTGAGCTGCTGGGACCGGGCCGGGTAAGGAGCCCCCTCCCGTGGGGGCCCCCTCCCGCTCCCTGCATTGCCACGAAAGCTTTGTGTCCCCCCGAGGCCGCCGTGCAAATGCAGATCTCCTGCTGCCGGGGGTGACGGTTAACCCGTTACTACACACCCCACACGCAGTCTCCTCTGCAGCCGACCCCCATTCGCCGGCCGAAAAGTTCCCCGGCCTTTGTCTGGGGCTGCCGTCGTGGGCGCCCGGTGCCCAGCTGAGGGAGCGGGATTCCTTGGGCAGCGAAGCTGCGAACTGGATATCCAGGCCCCGGGTGGGAGAGAGAACCCACATTGAGGTGGATGTGTGGAGCCTGAGGCAGGCGCACGAGGGACCGGGGCCTGAGGGGGTTGACTGCCTGGTACCCCCTGAGGTCCTGGCACCCACAGCCCTCCACTGCCCAGGGTGAGCATGAGACCAGGTGGGCCCGGGCACTCCATCCTCCTGGCCACCGTGATTGGTTGAGAAACGGGCACCTGGTCTGTTTGGGCCCATCAGAGACTCCCCTGGGATTTTGATCTGGAGCCCAGGGGGTGACTGACTCGGCGTGGTTATTGAACCCCAGGGCCACGGGCAGGCTGGCGTCCATCTCCCACAGCCACAGCCAGGTGGGAACCTCCTGGGAGGTCCTCACGTGGAGGCAGGCGGTGCGGGGCGTGGCTGTGGCTTCATTTGGGCCTGGGTCCACCCCTGGCGTTTTCAGTTGCTTGAACAGTGCTCCCTGTTCGGAGCCAGCTGTCTTGAGTTCGTTTCACTCTCTCTTACAACTAACAGAGCCCTGACTGATGGGGAAAATCAGGCAGGATTTTACAAAAGAGGTGACGTTTCGAGTAGGGTCTTGAAGGATGCGTAGGAGTTTGTGCAGCGGAGACGAGGAGGGAAAGCACTCGGGCGGAGGGAATAGCTGGGGTCAGAGCCAGGGAGGATGTGGGGCAGAGGCACTGCCTGTGGCACCCGGGCTTGTGGCAGGAATGACATGAGAGGAAGCGGGGAGGGGGATGGGGACAGAATCGGCCACTAGGGTGTGAATGGCAGGGTGAGGGGGGATACAGGAAGAAGGTGCTGAGGACTTTGCTGGCAGGGAGGGCATCTTGGCACAGAGTGGATCTGGATGGAATCCGTGAGAGAGGGAGCCTTGGAGTCAAAGCTGGGGAAGGGGGGCCCTGTTTTGGGCAGTGCCGTGGGGAGAGGGGGTGCCTGGAGCAGGCCTACGCTGGGGGACATCGGGTGGCGGGGCCCAGGGGCAGCCAGGGCTGGTAGTGGTTAAAGCTGAGGTTGTCCGAGGGGAGGGGAGAGGGGAGCCAGGCACTGCCGGGGCCTAGAATGAGGGAGCGGGTCGAGTGGTTTTGCCACCTGACCGCTCCAGCTGTGCCAGCCATGCCAGCTGTGCCAGGTGGCGCTGGCGTGGGGGGAGAGCTGCTTGCTGCCCTGGATGCAGCCGGTTCTTGCCACCAGCAGCTCCGCCAGCACCCTGAGGTCCTGGCTGGAGCAGGTGAGGGACAGAGCCCGCCCCCGCAGCCACACCGCCCTCTGCTGGGAGGTGCTCACTGAGCTGCGCTGTCCCCGTGCCAGTGTGCACTGCTGGAGGAGCCGTGGCAATGGGGCCACGGTCACGGACTGCAGCCTGCGCGGTGGCGGTGGCTCCTGCCCCACGGGTGGCCCCGGGGCAGTGTTCCCTGTGGGCAGGGGAGCAGATGGCTGGCCCATAGACCTCGCTGCCCACTGTGAGGGGGGCTGGGGGCCAAGCTGGTCTGGGCAGGACTGGGAGGCGATCTAAATGCTGGGGACCTTCCTTTGTCCCCCAAGCTGGAGTGCCCTGTCACCTCCTCCCGGGCCGTGCTCCCCCCTCGCTCAGCAGCTGCACTTGCAGGTCCCAGAGCCAGGGCTTTCCTGCCGCCAGGCCTCTGCCTCTGCGGCGCCTTCCGCCCGAAACACGTCCTCCCGCCTCCCTTCGCTGGGGCTGGAGGAGCAGACGCACTGGCTGTGTTCCCTCTGCCGTCAGCGTTCCCTCAGTAAGGAAACTGAGGCCCTACTGTGCACCGGATGCTGGGAGGGGGCGAGGTGAGGAGTGCGCCATTTGTGAATGAAACAGACCAGGTCCCCGCCCTCACAACACAGCGAGAAAGACAGTCGAGGAGTAAGCGAGCCAGAGCACGCCTCGTGCTGGGTTGTGGCGCAGCCGTGGGGCGCTGTGGGGCTGGGGCGAGGGTGTGAGATGGCAGAGGCAGTGGTTAGGCAGCTTTTATCCGAGACCCGAGGGAAGAGAAGGTGTGAGCCGTGGGAGATGGAGGTGTTAGCAGGGAGCGCCGTCTGCTTTCTTGTCTATCTCCCTGACGCCTCATGCTTTGTGGGGGCCAGCACAGAGCTGGGGTCCTCCCTGGGGCTGAGCTGATTGGGGTAGGCTCCCCGTGGAGCCCCGATCCTCGGGAGGGTGGGCAGAGGCCAAAGCCGAGTTGGGGGATGGGCCTGAGGGTCTGCAGCTTTGGGCGCTGCACCCAGCCAAGGCCTGGGCCTGAGCCCGATGGGCACGGAGTCCCGTGAGATCGTACGTGCGAAGGGCTGACGACGCCCACTTGGCAGACAGACAGACAGAGACAGACAGGACTACGGAGCCTGTGTGCCTGGGGTAGATCCTGCCCCCCGGAGAGGCCTTGGGACCAATCTCGCAAGCCACTGAATTTAAGCCACCGCGTCCTCATCTGTAAAGGAAGAATGGCTCTGCCCCCTCCTGAGGGTGCGCGGAGGGTTAGGTGAGATCGCACTCAGTGCAGCACCTGGCACGGGACTGGCGCTGAGGGTGCTGCCCTCGCCACGTGATTCTCGGCTTTCGCCGGGCGGGCTGACAGCGAGGGCTGTCGCTGGTTTGGCAACCGGGGTCCCAGCAGCCTCGCTCGCCTTCCACCTGCCGCGCCTACGGCGGCGCCCGCCACACAGCGGGGTTCTCTGTGACGTGAACGGAGTGAGGGGACCTCCCCCCAGCTCCCCCGGGGCTGTGAGGACAGGGCGCAGACCACGCCGGCATCCCCTCTGGGAGCTGGCATGGCGCCTGGTGGACTGACCATTGGGATCCCAGCCGTCCGGCCAGTCCTGGAACACCAGACCTCCCCGCGCCTCCGTGTCCTCCCGGTAACATGGAGCCGTGGCGATCCTCACCCTCATGCCCGGCCCCGGGCGTCGGCAGGCTCATGCAAAACGGCCTGCAGGGGTCCTGGAGGTCAGCCGAGGGTGCAGCACTGCTGGCGATGCAGCCGCCTGGTTTTCCAAGGCCGCACGGGGTCCCCAGACAGGGCCCTGGGCCCCTCCCTACCTCGGCCGCCCGTGGTTGCGCGGCCCCTCCAGTGTCAGGCAGGCTCACAGGGCCTGGGGATGAGGGTTTTACCCTTTTCCTCTGCTGCCTGTGAGGCAGGTGGAGACCATGGCCCCTTACGGATGGGGAAACCGAGGCCCACAGAGGGCCAAGGCGGGGGGCAGCCAGATGCGTGTCCGCTCGGGTGTGCCCTGCATTTCCGTGGCAGTGGCCGTGTGCACAGGCTGGGCAGCGAGGCAGGCCCGCCCGCCCTGTTTCAGAGACAGGCAGGTGGCGGAGCCAGGAGTTCATGCCGACTTCCTTTCCTCTGCAGGTGTAGCTCAGTGCAGAAAAGGGCACCAGTTCTAACGGCACAGCTAGAAGGGTGTTCACACATCTGCAGTCGTGGAACCTATTCATGGCTATAGCGCCCCAGCCCCTCAGGAGGCTCCCTCGGGCCCCTTCCCGTCACTGCCGCCTGCGCCGACAGCCACCCACCGAGCATCTAGCCGTGGGTCCGGCTTTGTCCGTGTCGGCACTTCCTGCAAACAGAATCCCCGGTACGTCCCCTTCCATGTCTGCCGCTCTGGCTCAGCACGGCGACTGTGTCAACTGTCCGTGCGGTCGCGCTCGCCGAAGTCGGCAGCCCTGGGATTTGAACCGTCCTGCTCGTTCGCCCGTGGATCACTCCTGCTCATAACCCTGCAGGGGCTCCCCTTGCCCGTGGGAGAAGGACCCACATCCTCCCTCTGGCCGGGCCGTGTCTGCTCCCGCACCCATCCATCTCTGCCTTCCAGCCACAGAGAGGGCTGGCCTTGCTCCATCCTGCCTCAGGGCCTTTGCACATGCTTGTCCTGCCCCCTCTCTCCCTCTGCTTCCTCTCAGTGCCCAGCTGGCGTGGCACCTCCTCGAGCTGGTGTGCCCGGGCCTCCCAGACCAGGCTGGCCTTGCAGCTAGCCCATGCTTTTCCTCACCGCCCGCGTGCTTCCTCTCAGTGAAACATCTGGACAGTGAGCCCCAGGAGGCGGGGTGATGTCTGCGGAGTGTGGCTGTGTCCCCAGTGCCGTTCACTGACTCAGTGCCCATCCTTTTGGGCATCTGTACATGCAGCAGACACCGGTGCTGCCATGCTGCAGCCTCTCGGCGAGTATTTGTTGAGTGAGTGAGCGGGCGCGTGAATGAATGAATGAATGAATGAATGTGTGTCTGGTTTCCCAAGGCCGTGCAAGGTTTCTGGAGGCCCATGAGACGCTCAGGCCACACTCTTTCTACTGCCCCCCATCGTCTCCGATGTGACCTCGCTGGGCCTCCGTTTCCCCAGTTGTCAAATGAAGGAGCCAGATCGGCCCCATCTGCCAGGTTCTGGTTCTGAGGATGAGGGGCAGATGGGTTGGCTTTGGCTGGCAGGTGCTCGGGGCAGCCCCATTGAGCGAGAAGGTGACCACAGGCTGCAGGGTGGATTCTGCCCCAGACAGTGATGCCGGCTCGAGGCTGGCCGTGCCTGGCAGGGTGCTTTCCAGCCAGAGCCCTCGGCGTGCCCGTTGGGGTGCAGAGCGCAAAGCCCAGGCCCCTGGTGGGCTTGCCGGGTCTGTGCAGCCAACCCACCCTCCGAGCTCCCGGCGTGGTCTGCCGGGCCTGGAAGGGAAGGGCTGCTTTGGTGTGGGAGGTGGTGGGAGGAGAGAGCTGGGGGCCTGGGTGGCCCTGGGTTCGAGCCTGGCTCTACCCAGTTACAGCTCTAAGGCCTTGGTCCAATCCTTTCCCTTCGTGGTTTCCAGCCGCTAAAAGGAGTGACAGGTATGACCACCCCCCCTGATGGGGCCTCTGCGGCTCACAGCGTCCCGGGAGCGTGCGGAGGTGTCTGTGAGGCGGCGTCCCCAGGGCCCAGCCGGGCCAGCCTCGCTCCCGGCTCCCGGCTCCCGGCTCCCGGCTCCCGGCTGCGCGGCGGCGCGAGGTGGCTCAGCCGCTTAGCGGCTTGTCAGCCGGGCGGCGGTGTCCTGGGGCCGGGTTTGATTAGTTCAGGTTGACAGTCGCGCTCCGCGGCGCTGCCAGGAGGGGAGCCCGTGATTACCCTAATGAAGCTTGAACGCAGTTTGTCATCCAAACAGCTGGTTCGGAGCCGCGCTGCTGCCAGCTGCCCGGCTCAGCCGTGCAACCGCGCCCAGCGCCACCGCGTGCCACGCGGCTCTGCCACCGGCACGGCCAGCGAGGAGGTGGGGGCCCCGATGGGTTGTGGGGGGCCCCGGAGAGGGGAAGGGGCCACCCTGGGGTGGGGGGCTTGGCAGAGCCATGGACAGTGGAGCGGAGCAGCTTTGTAGGATACTCACAGCGCAGCCCCTGGCTCTAGACCTCAGTTTCCCGGTCTGTGAAGTGGGTGGTGGGCACCTTGCGGCTTTAAGTCCCAGATCTCAGTGTGAGGTGCCATCTCCCCCAGGAACCCTTCGCAGACCCTGCAGTCCTGGTCAGAGGCCTCCACAGGGCCCGCTGCCCCCCTGGCCCCGTGTTGTCACTGAGGGTCTGGATGGCTGTCACTGGGTCTCATTCATTCAGCAAACACTTGAGAACACACAGCAGCGGGCAAGCCACTCACACCTGCCTTCGTGAGTTTGTATTCTGGCCAGAGAGACTGACTGGAGGACTTCCTGGAGGAGGTGACAACGGAACCCAGGACACCCAGGAGAGAGGGGGGGGGCAGGGAAGAGCGTGCCAGGCAGGAGGAACAGCATGTGCAAAGACCCTGAGGTAGGGGAGGGAGCATGGTGTGGGGAGGACTGGGAGTCACCAGGAAGGGACGTGGGCACATCCGCCGTGTGGTCTGTCTCTCACCTCACCTTCCTGACGGCCCTGGGAGGGAGGGTCCTTGTTCTGTGCTGCAGGCGGGGAATCGGGGTCCCCAGCCCCCTGAGGGGCCCTGGGCCAGAGGCAGTGGGTTTAGCGGGGTTGTTGCCCGCAGGGGCACTCAGATGAGGAGGGGCTGAACTGCAACCTGGACCCCGTCTAGGGTGGGAGCCATTGCAGGCAGAGGCGGGCACACAGAGGGGGGCCAGCAGGGACCCAGGGTCTCCCGGACTGTGACGGGCTCCTGCCACCGGGGCCCAGACCTGTGTTTGAACCTAGAAGTTCCTGAGGGCACGCTCCCCCCTCCATGCCCGGAGGCACCCTTTGCCAAGGGCTTGGCTGGGGCCAGGACAGAGCAGACAGGGGGAGAGGGGACTCAGGAGGGTGAGCTCGGGAGGGCCCCGGCCTCCGCCATGGCCAACCCTTGCCGCTTCCTAGTTTCCTCTGCCACCATCTCCGCCTCCCACATCCCCGCGGTGGCCTCCGGGGGGCCATTCTGTTCCCCGTACTGCGTGCTCCCCGCCACCCAGCACAGAGCCCGGTGGCCCCCAGCCTGCCCCCCCGCCTCTCCTCGCTCTGCCCCGTGCTTGCCTTCCTCTGCCCTGAGTAACCACTTCCCCTTCCTCAGGAGGGGGGCCTGGGCCTGCTCGGCCATCTGTGCTGCAGCCCCTCTTGCAGCAGGTGTGCCCGGGCCGGGTGCCAGACTGGACACGCACCCCCTGCTGCTGGGCAGCCGCGAGCAGCCCTTGGCAGGCGGAGAGCTGCGATGAGAGGTGTAGGGCCTCGGCGCGGGGAGGCAGGGAGGGGGCGATGCTCACCGCTCGCTCCCCCTTATCGCGTGGCGCGTTGGCTGTGCTGTGAGTGCTGTCGCCGCCGCCCGCCGGGAGTGTGTGTGTGTGTGTGGGGGCTGCTGGCTCTGGAAGGAACTGGCTTATCAGATGCACCGCCTCCAAGACCCCGCAGGTCAGTCCTGGCTCAGAGCCGGTGGGGAGAGCTGAGGTGTGAGTGAGTCTGGAGGGTTCAAGTGTGGGCAGAGCTTGCCCGGGGCCGGCGGGCAAATGGCACAGGCACCTCAGGGGGCATGGGCTAGACTCTGCCCTTGGCGAGGGCTGGCAAGAGCACCAGGATGCTGGCGGGCCCCTGCCCCAGCCTGCGCGCAGGCCCTTTCTCCTCCTGGACTGCCCTGCCCGGTGCCCCACGCACGACGGGCTTCCTGTGGCCTCCGCGGCCGGGGGTCAAATGCTTACCCTCTCCCAGGATGGCAGCGATGGCTGCCCTGGCCACCTGTGCCTCAACCCCCAGCCCTGCAGGGTAGGCCCCTTCATCCGGAGACACAGGCTCAGACGTGCACAGGCCTCGGAGCGAGGAGCTGGCAGGGCTGGGGTTCTGAACGTGGCACCCCGAACCCCATGGCCTCCGTGTCCCTGCACGCCATGCGCGTTCAGAGCCGGCCTTGGCTCCTGCGGCCCCTCCCGCCGGGAGGGCCCCCAGCTCTCCGCTCGGCCGTCTCGCCACCACAGCTTCTCGGAGGCCTGGCGTCTGCCGCCCTGACCTCCCATCCGCAGGGCCCTGGCCTCCGGGGCAGGCCCTCGCTGGGGGCACGCACCTGCCTCTGACCCTGACCTGGACCTTGAGCTCCTCGAGAGCCAGGCAGGGGCCCCCCTCTGCCCCTGGTGTCCTGCCTGCCCGAGACTCCTGGCGCCGTGCCCAGGCCCGTGGCGCTGACAAACACTGGCAGGACTGAATTCGGCTCCAGCGCCCCTCCCCGCCCGCTCTGCTGTGACTTGCTGCTGAGCGCATGGTTTGGGCTGGTGCCAGCCCTGCCTCTGGGCGATGCCCTCGGGGGAGGAAATCGGGGTTTGCTGGCAGGAAATGGTGGTGTTGCTGGGACAGCGCGGTGGGCCTGGCCCCAGGGCCCGCCTGGTGAGGCGACAGGGAGGAGCCTGGCGAGGGGCCAGCAGCAGAGGGGACACTTTCCCTGGGAATTTTCCCTCCCAAAGCTGGCCCGGGAGTGGCTGCCGCGCTCCTGGGTTCTGGAGGAAGGCCATCCATCCCCTTGCCTGCCCTTTCCCTGGCACAGCTGGGGGCACCTCTGTGTGCCAGCAAGGAGGGGGCCGAGAGGCCTGACAGCTGGAGAAGTGCCCGCGCTGGGGCTGCCAACGTGCGATCTGACTCATGTTTGCTGGATGTTGGTTCATTCATTCATTCACATATTCACTCATTCATTCATTCGTTCAGCAGTTGTCTCCTGAGCCCCAGAAGACCTGGGACAAAGCAGCCCCAGGTCAGGGGCAAGGAGAGGATGCTGCTGGTGTCCTGCGCTTGGCATTCGAGGCTGGGATTCTTCCTGTGCCCGCGGGCCAGCTTTGTGGTGCCTGCTGAGGGCGCTCACTTAATCCTCCCTGCAGTCTCCCAAAGCGGAGGCTGTCAGCCCCATCTCACAGATGAGGAAACGGAGGCTCAGAGAGGGCTTCGAACCCGGGCCCCTGTCCCAGGGCTGTGCTCTGAACGGCAGTGCCCACTGCCTCCTGGCCTTGCCTGCGCTTCTGCCTGGGAAGCGCTGTGGCTGTGCGCCCCGCTCGCCAGGGTCACCCCGGTCTCTAGTGCCCCCTCGCCTGCTCCCTCCTGTTCCTCAGCCATCAGGCTCCTCCTGCCGCTGAGCCTCGCACGTGCAGGACCCCCTGCCTGGAACGCTCTGGCCCCAGAGCTGTGCGTGGCTGCCCTCAGCTGTCTCCTCCTCAGGGAGGTTCTCCCTCCCCCTCTGCCTCTCACTGTCACCCTGTCCCCTCACCTGGACATACAGCGCCCCCCCCCCCCGGACAGCGGCCAGTGGCTTCTCCCCGCCCAGCGTGCTCAGGGCTCTGCTGCTCTGTCAGAGCGGGCCCCCGTGCGGCCCCCCCGGCCTTCCTGTGAGGCTCCAGGCGTGACCCCGGGGCTCAGACATCCTGGGGGGCTTTCCTGGGGGGCTTCAGCCTCTGAACGAGAGGCCGAAGAAAACTGGGCCAGGCGAGCGACCGAATCCCTTTTTAATGAGAAGGGGACACAGTAATAACAGCGTATTCATTCCCTCATTCGCCCATTCATTCATTCATTCATTCAGTCACTCAGAGTTTTCCTGCTGGCCACACACTCCGTGCCAAATAGATGCTGTGTCAGTGAAGGGACGCACGTCCATCCTTCCCTCTCCCCAGGCTTTCCTGCCCCACTTCGCCCCAGCCAGGTGGGCAGCCAGCTGCTGCTGCTGCTTCTTCTTCTTCTTTTAAAAGTATATTTTATTGATTTTTTTTTTATAGAGAGGGGAAGAGAGAGGGATAGAGAGCTAGAAACATCGATGAGAGAGAAACATCGACCAGCTGCCTCCCCCGCTGGGGATGTGCCAGAAACCAAGGTACATGCTCTTGACCGGAATCGAACCTGGAACCTTTCAGTCCTCAGGCTGATGCTCTGTCCACTGATTGAAACTGGCCAGGGCAGCAGCCAGCTTCTAAAAGGACCTCAGTGGTGGTCCAGCCGTCATGGCTCAGTGGTGAGCATTGACCTGTGAACTGGGAGGTCACAGTTCGCTTGCCAGTCAGGACACATGCCCGGCTTGCAGGCTTGATCCCCAGGGTGGGGCGTTCCCCAGGGTGGGGAGGCAGCCGATCAACGATTCTCTCATCATTGATGTTGCGCTCTCTCCCTCCCTCTCCCTTTGTCTCTGAGATGGATAAAAATATTTTTAAAAAAGAAATAGGACCTTATGATGTGAGCTGAGACTCACTCCACCAGGGTGGTCTTGTGAGTCCTCCGAGCGTTCTCGGCGCCAGACACACAGTCCACCCTCGCTGAGCCTGTGAGTGAGCGGATGGAGGAATGGGTGGATTCCTTATTCCAGGTCCCCCACCGAGTGCCACGTGCTTCCGGTTCCTTCTCAATCAGAAGGGGAAACATAGCAATAGTGATAATGGCTCATGTGTGTGAGCGCTTGCTCTGAGCCGGGCATTGTTGTAACTGTGGGCACTCATCCGACCAGCCTGGTCCTGGGGGCAAGTGATGGCCCCATTTGCACGAGGAAAGAGGCACTGGGCAAGCTGGGATGTGGCCCTGGCAGGTCCCCAGAGCCTGTTACCCTGAGTCTGTGAGTAGAGGCAGGAGTCTCTTGCTGGAGAGGGGACGGGGGCCTGGGACCTGCCCCCGGACCGAACCTGGGCAGACAGGGCAGGAGTGCCCAGCTGCATGCGGCCCTGGCCCTTGGAGCGAGCCGGCCGTAGGAGCTGCAGTGGGGGTGGGGTGTGACCAGAGCTGGAGGAAGTGGGGCGCCCAGCTCGCAGTGGGGCCTCCCTTGCGTTCCCCAGGGGCCATACCCAGGGAGCCACGTGGCCTGAGTGGCGTGTCCCCAGTGCCCGTGTGTCCGGAGGCCTCTGTCCTTCCCGGCCGGCCGGGCGCAGCGGCCTCGGGTCTCTCTCTGAACGAGGCCCTAAATCCGCTCCCGCCTCGCTCCGGAATTGCCTGCGCGTTTACAGTGGCTTGGGGAACCGTAAGTCTGCGCGGCCTGACTCCCGTGTATTTAAATTCTCAGCCGTGATGTTATATTAACTCATTTTTTGCAGTTTCCTGGGAGGCGGTCTGTGCATTGCGGGGCGGCGTGGGAATAGGAATGGCCGGGCACGTGGCAGGAGCCAAGGCCAGAATGGGCGACCCTCTGGCCCTGCCCTCGGTGCCCCACAGGCACGAAGACTGAAGCCAGACCCATCAGGTGCCCAACCCCCCATGGAAGGCAGGTGTGGAGGGGGGCAGGGACCGCAGTCCTTCGGGCAAGTCATTTCCCTTTCTGACCGCACAGCTGTGCGCGTGCCCGGCCCCGAGGGCTGGCCGGGGGCTCCCACCGCCTTTGGCCCCCGGAGAAACAGTCACAGCGCTTGCGTTTCCCCTGGAGCTGCGGTGCCAGCCGGTGGCTGGTGAACTCCGACCCCAGCTAGGGACGGCTCCGGAGGTGGCCGAGGACTGTGGGTCACGTGTTTACCTTCCGTGACCAAGTACGTCCATCCCTCACCCATCCTAGCCTGTGCTGAGCACTACTGTGCGCCCAGCCCGCAGACAGCGGGGACACAGCCCACCGTCCCACCTTCCCGAGACGGTGTGCTGGGGGCCGGGGGCCGGGGGCCGGACCTCTCCCCGGCAGGCAGGCAGGGCCAGGCCGGGGCTCTGGGAGGAGGGAAAGGGGTAGGGATGGGAGTGCGGTGAGGTGGATGGGTGTCCTGGTAGCAGTAGCCGACCTTGACCTGCTCTGCACACGTTAACGTCTCTAACCCGCACCACGAGGCTGTGTGTCAGTGGGCACCGTACAGACGCTCCGGAGGCCGAGGATGCCAAGTGCATCAGACCCAGGCTGTCCGGCTCCGTCATCCAGGTTCTCCTGGTCTGTTCCCGTCTCTCTGGGAAACCGGCATTCAAAGGGAGGAGCGGTGCGGGCAGAGGCCCGGAGGCCGATGTGGTTGGCGAGTTTGAGGACCAGCCATAAGGCCAGTGGCTGGAGCAGCGTGAGTGGGGTGTCAGCAGACGAGGGGAGGGTTGAGGGCTGTGATGAGTAATTGGGGGCTCCCTGTGCCCTCTTGTCCTGTTCCCTCTCCCCTGAGATGGAGGGAGGATGGTAATGGGTCAGTGGGGGAGGGAAGAACTTGTGCAGCAGGACAGGGCCTGGGGGCACCTGCGGGAGGGATGGGTGAGGGGGGCACTCCTGGGAGGGTCAGGGCTGGGAGAGCCAGGGGCCGGGGTGGGAGGAAAGGCCAGGCCGGGAGCCCCCTGCTTGGCCGGACCTCAGCCCTGGCCTGGGGGTCAGACACCCGGGACTCCCCGCCTGCTTCCGTGGCTGCCCCCCCCCCCCCCGCCCCCGGGCGTCTCATTGGCCTCGGCCGGTGCGAAGAGGGCCGGAGTCCGCTCTGACTTTACACATGAGGTGGTTCACTCCCTGCCGGGTTCTTCCCAGGAGATGGGGAGCCTGCTGGCGGAGGTCACACTGCTTATCGGCCACTCCGCTCTCCTTTGATTCTCTGAACTCACTGCCCTCATTTTACCGGAGGAACCGAGGTCAGAAAGGGAAATGACTTGCCTGGAGGACTGTGGTCCCCGCCTGCTCCACACCTGCCTTCCATGGGGGGTTGGGGGGCACCCAGGGCAGGGCCAGAGGGACGCCCATTCTGGCCTTGGCTCCTGCTGTGCGTGCTGCCTGGGCTTCCCTTGCCCCTAGCCAAGTCCTCACCCTGTAAGTCTCAGCCAGGCCAGCACCTCCTCCAGGAAGCCTTCTCTGACTTCTCCCCCAAGAGTCACACGCCAGCTCGGTGCCCCCACAGCCCTGTGCTCACGTTCCTCTCCGTGTGGACGTGACCAGGTGCCTCCTCCCAGCCTGGGGCCCCCTGCAGGCGGGGCTGTACCTGGCCCTCCCAAACCCCAGGCCCTCCTGGCACGCAGGGAGCTCCTGTTGGTGAACGCCAGCAGCAGAGCTGGGTGCCCCGCAGGCCAGGGGCACGGCCACAGCCTGACTGTCACTGGATGAGAGCCACCTGGCTAGTTTCGTGGCCCCAGGCCCCAGCTGGCCACCCAGGGGGTCACCCAGCCTGGAAAGGGCAAGTGTCCCTTTCTTGGGGCAGCTTCTGAGCAGCAGGCCCTGGTGCCATTCTGGTGCCATCGAGACAGCGTGTCCTCTCAGGCCGTGGGTCCCGCAGGGCGAGGCTGGTCACCTGTAGCCGGGGGCTCAGTCATCCCTCACCTGAGGTCCCTGGTGAAGGCTTGGCGGGCAGTGTGAGGGGCCCCATTCTGCCCTTCTTACCAGGCCTGAGCCTGTTCGCTGCAATCGTCCCCAAATGCCAGCCTCTCTTCTTCCTCTCAACGAGGAAGGCTCCCTTCCCTGCGCCCGTCTTCTCTCCAAAGCGATTTGCCGTTCTGCTGTGCCGAGCCCCCTCCTCCCTCTCCTCCCAGGCGCGGAGGGAAGCGGAGGGTGTTATTGTATATTTTAGCCAATTGTTCCCTGTATGCCCCAGTCTCTTTGGGGTGGGGCTGGGGGGGATGGGGGAGTAAGTAAATTATATATTGAACTCCTAACTGGAGCTGAGGCCTTGTGGTTTCCATGGCAACTGGGCTGGAAATAGCTCGGCGTGACATCAGCACGGTACAGGTATAGCCAGATCCAGCCGTTCTCCAAACAAGTTGGCAAGAAGAGCAAGGGATACGGGGCTGATTAGCATATGCAAATAAGGCCTGGCAAGCAGGGTGGGGCCCGGGGTGCCCCGGCAGGGCCCGTGGCCATGTCCAGGGCCTCTGGCAGGTAAGCAAGCCCGGGGTGATGGCAGTGTCGGGGCCCAGGCCTCCCCTGGCATGTGCCCCTGTGCTGGGGCTGGTGGCGGCCTCCTGTGCGGGCCGGGCTGTCTGGGCCTGCCCGCCCCGTGGAGCTCTGGGAGCTTGGCCAGTGGGGTGCCAGGGGCTGGGCGGAGTGCATGGTGCCGCGTTGGGACGGTTCCCTGCCTGGGCTGGAGCGGGATCGGACTCACAATGTCTCTGAAGCAGCTCCCCAATTGGGCCCTGCTGTGGCTGCCAGTCTTCTCCCCGGGCCTGTGAGGGAGGGCCGCCCTGAGCCCACCCCGGCTCCCTCCTCTGCCTCTGAGCCGTGGGAAAAGCCCACAGACCACCCCCCCTTCCTTCCACTCCGAGCGCCATCCAATACCCTTCCCCACCCAGGCCCCCAGAGAAGGAAGAGCGGAGTCTTCCTTTGTGGCTTGACACTGGCCACTGGCCACTTGGCCTCTCTGGGCCTCAGTTTCCACCTCAGTGAAATGGGAGCATTTTGCCCTGCTCACCTCCCCCTTAGAGGGGCTCTCTAAGGAGGCGGCAGGCCCAGGGAAAGGCCCGGGGAGCCTGAAGGGCCGGGCGCGTTTGGAGGAGGCATAGACTTTCTGTCACCTCCATTTAAACCGAAGATCCGTCACCCAGCACTAACCCCCCCCACGCACACGCACACGCACACACACACGCGCGCACATGCACGCGGCCGAGGCTCAGAACTTGCAGTAAATTTCTGGGTGAGGTGAAATATCGCCACCTTTGCTGTGGTGATTTCCACACGAGGGCTCTTGGCTGAGCTGCCGGCATGGAGCTGGGCGTGCTCGGTGGCTAAATGAGATAATTTATTCATCTCAGCAGATGGGAGGGTGTGCGAGGGGGTGTGGGAAGGTGGGGATGAGTCAGCGGGGCAGGCAGAGTGCTCGGGCTGCTGGAGGAGGCGCCAGCCACGCGGCCCCTGGGGATGTTGTCCAGGGGGCAACCTTGGAGCGGCGCCTTGAGGCTGGGCCAGAGGCCCCTGGCCGCAAGAGGGACAGGGAGAGGCCTCCCGGGGAGGGAAGCAGGTGGCACCGAGGCTCGGAGATGGGCAGGCACCGGCACTGGGAGAAGGAGACATGTGGCTGCGTCTGGAGGAAGGCGATGGGGATGGCCCCAGAAGGTTCCGCAGGTGCCAGTCCGTGAGGGGCTGGAAGCCAGGGAGGTTAGAGGTGGCTCGGGCAGCCGTGGGAGCCTCGGTGGCACTCGGTCAGGGGACTGGTGTGATCCAGTCCTGGTTTCAGAGTGGAAAGGTTGGCTGGGGGCCCGCCAACGGGGGTGTTGATGATGGGAAGGTTAGTTCCCGTCCCCCATGAGCCCCTGCAGCCAGGAGTTGCTCTTTCCAGGAGCAAAAAATCAAGAAAGACACTGTCTTTGGGCCTCGGTTTCCTCATCTGTCAGATGGGGCGGCAGTTGCTGTTCTAGGTTGTGGGTCTGTAATTAGCACAATAGGGTGAGCATTTGTTCTGGGCCCCACTATCATCTCCCGGGCTCCAACTATTACCCCAAATATTCTAGACCGAGGGGACCGAGGAGATGGGGGTAGAGGGGGCTGGGGTTCCGCGGGTGTGTCTGGCCTTGGCACCATGTGGCTTTGTGTGCTTGGAGGGATGCTTTCTGCCTGGGCTGCCCCTGAGGCTCCTGGCACCAAGGGGGTCCCTGTCCTCATCACCTCCCCGCCCCCCCCCCCCCCCCCGCCCCAAATGTTGCTTCAGCTTATGGTTCGAGCCGCTGCTTGTGCCGAGGTTGGGCGGGACCTGGGGCCTGCCCTCGGCTCCCCAGCAGAGCTGGGTGTCTGAATGAGCAGTCACTGCACCCTGGGCCGGTGCTGGTGAACAAAAGGGGCACAGACACAGCTCCCCCTCTCCCCGGGGGAGCCAGGCTCCCTGCTTCCCACAGCCCCTCCCAGGCGTGGGCCCGGGCCTGTGGGCTCCAGGGCCGGGAGCAGCTGGGCGAGGGGAGGGCTGCCGCCTGGCTGCCTGCCGCCCGCCGACCCCAGGGGCCTGGCTGCTGGGATTTGCGCTCCTCGGAGGCCGCGCCCGCCGCGGGGAAATAATTCTCTGACAACGCTCATCAATTCTGTGAGAGCCGTCGGCTCCCGCAGTCTGTCCCTCGGCAGCAGCGGCAGCTGGTCCGCGTCAGGCCCCTCCGCGTCCTGATGACAGAGGCGCGCGGCAGGCGGCGGCCCCGAGCGCGTCTGGAGGGACGGGTCCAGCCAGCTCCGCGGGCACCGCGTCCTCTCGCTGGCCGTTCGGCCCCTGGGAGAGCAGAGGGGGCTCCTCCCGTATTGGGCTCCTGCAGGGCCGAGGTGGGAGGGCTGGGGCTGGGGCAGGGGCCTCCCGCGGCCCCTCTCCACCCTGTTGCAGGCTGTGTTAGGGCTGAGCATTGAACACGCAGCGCCCTGTGCTGCCCGAGGCGGCGACACAGCTGAGCGATGAGGTGCGGAGGGAGCTGCCGGGCGTGGAGCTCAGGCAGGGCGCTGGGCGAGGGAGCAGCGTGAAGAGGTCCTGGCGGGGCCTGCTCTGTGTCCCCAGCGGACTTCTGCTCAGGCTGCGTGAGTGGCAGGTGCGGGTCTTGTCCAGGGTTAGAGCCGGGCCCTGATAGCCCCAGGCGCCAGCGGGAGCAAGGGGCAGCCCCTGGCGGAGGCAGTGACCGGCGTGAGGGCGGGGGGGGGGGGGGGGGGGGGCCGGGACTGGCATGAGGCCAGGGGGAGCCGGGCTTTGCCTGGTGGAGGCAGACATGGGAGGGGCCTTCCTGAGCTGGAGCCGCATGGATGAGACCAGGGAGTGAGGAGAGAGCACGCCAGTCAGGGCTCTGCCTGCATGTGGGGTCCTCCCTGATGTGGGCGGGGTCCCAGGGCCCTCGGTAACCTCACCTGCTTGGTCAGCACCATAGGCGCCATGGGGTCAGCAGCAGCAGGGTTGAAGCCCTACAGTGTCTCAGGGAGTCCACCCACATCCCAGCAGCCACTTCCACGCATCACAGGCCTACTGAGTGCCAGGGCATAAGTCTCATGACACCACCCATGGGTGAGCATTGCCACCTCCGCCCTCAGGTGGTGACTGGAGGCCAGGGAAGCTGGGAGGCTTGCCCAAGGCCACCTGAGGTGCAGGAGTGAGCGAGGCAGGGGAGGTTGTGAGAACCTGGTTGTCCTGAACATTCCTGAACAAGGAGCACCGGGACTCAGCTGTGCTCCTGAGCCGGTGGACGTGGGCACAGGAGGCTGGGTGCCCCGTGCTGTCACTGCTGCTCAGACACTAGAGACGGGAAGGAGACCCTCTGAGAGCGTCGGGGATCTGCCACCTCCGGGCTTTCCAGGGAGGAGCTGACCACGTTGTTTCAGATGGGGAGCTCAAGGCTCAGAGCAGGGACGGAGGTGATGGGCCTCACAGTGGTGGGGGTCAGAGGTTGGGAGGGGGTGGGCCACAGCAGCCATGTGCCTGTCTGCCCCCACAGGACACACAATACAGAGTGAACCGTAAGGAAGGTGCCCTGAACATGCCAGGGCCCATTGCTAAGGCCCAGTCCAGCCAGGGCACCCATCTCTTCCGCTGCGCCTGTGCGGACCCCGTTCCCAGGAGGGACCGGCGGGGCCGTGGCTGCATACGGTGTCCCGGTGCCGGCAGGCCGCCTCTGACCCGGGACACAGCCGATGGTGTAGATCTGATGCTCTCACCCCAGTCGCTGCTCATTCATTCACCCATGGTGGCACCTGCTAGACACGGGAGAGTCTTGTTCTCGATGGCCCCTGCGCCCGGGAGGGTGCCAGCCACAGAGTCCATGCCCCCGAAGGCACCCACTCCTGCAGGGTGACCTCAGAACCTTAAGAAGGGCCTTCCTGAATTCCCAGCGTCTTCTCGGGCCTTGTGCTGCTGTTAGAAGCGTTACCATCAGTGAGTCCGTCCTTCAGCACCATCACTGCCCTGTCCAGATCCTCTTCTAAAACGCAACCCCCTCACGTCTCGGTACCCACCCTCAGGAAGGAGACTCTTTTGAGCCCACATTTCTGGGTAACCCAGGCGCCTGGGTTTGGGGGGGAGCGGAGAGGAGGCAGAGGCACGAGGACAGGTGGCAAGTCCCGTGGACCTGCGGGCGCCTGGGATTCAGGCCTGGGCTGCAGGTGTTTTTATCCCTGTGTGCAGGGCAGCGGGCGGAGGTCCCTAGCAGGCCCCTAAGTAGGAGGGGCACGGACCAGGGCTGGGTGTCTGGGCTCCCGCCCGTGCCCTTTGCCTGCGCCTCACGCCTGCTGTCACCGGCAGGGCACGGCTGGAGGAGCCAGAGCCGCACAGCCATCTGCGCCTCAGAATCTGCTTTAAGCCTTGCAGCCACCCTCTGCAGCAGAAACACCCCCATTGCTCTGATGAGGAAACTGAGGCATGGAGAGGCCAAGGACCTCACCCATGGCTCTCCAGTGAGAGTGTGTGAGAGTCAGAGCACCCCTTCTGACACACCACCCAGCGCCACCTCCACCCCTGCGTGGGGTGGGGTCTCGGCTGGTCTTGGTCCCGGGGCTGACGCATTCACACCCCTCTCTGCCTCCTGGACCACGTGTCCAGTGGCTGGGACGCCCCTTCCCCGCTTGGAGCCTCTGCGGATGGGAGAGTGGCAGGTCCCCGAGCAGGCGGGCCTGGTCCCCCCACCCGCTTCTTGCACTCATGTGTCCATCTTCCTGGGAGCCACCCGGGACACCGCGCTGGCCCGCCTCTGGCCAGCGATGCGGCTCCTCATTGGTCCCCTCCAGGCGGCATTTTCCCGGGTGTGGATGAGCCGGTGTCATCCAGGACGCAGCCGGAAGCTGAGCTAAACTCAAGACGGATGGTTCTCCCGCTCATTAATCTGCCGGCGGCCACTGCTGGGGAGGAGAGGCCGGGCGTGGGCGGGCCAGACGGCGCGAGGGTCCCGGCCTCTCCCAGGACTCCACGCGGCCTGGAACCATTGCTCCCTGCCCAGGAGTTGGCAGGGTGACCAGGGCCCGGCAGCCTCATGTGCTCAGGCTCTTTACCTGGCTGCCCACGGCTCTAGGCCAGTGGTTGGCAAACTCATTAGTCAAATATCAACAGGACAACGATGGACATTTCTTTGGAGGGCCACATTTTTAAAACTTAAACTTCTTGTAACGCCACTTCTCCAAAACAGACTCGCCCAGGCCGTGGTATTTTGTGGAAGAGCCACACTCAGGGGCCAAAGAGTCACATGTGGCTTGCGAGTGGCAGTTTGCCGACCACGGCTCTAGGGCAGTGTTCCCCAAAGTGCGGTCCGCGTACCCCCAGGGGCACGGGAAGAGTTTGGTGGGGGTACGGATTGCACCGGAGTTTGGTGGGGACATGCACTGCCCCGTGCTTAGCTGCGCCTAATTCTGCGTTCTCATGAGGACAGGGGGTACTCAGCGTTATGAAAATTAGAGAAGGGGTGCACATACGTTAAAAGTTTGGGAAACACTGCATTAGGGGGTCACGCTCAAACTGCTGACCTGCGCCCGCAGCCCCTGCCCCCTGCGCCGTCGTCACGCCAGTCCCCCATCGTCAAGTTCCCGGAGTCCAGGCCGCCCTTCCTCCCACCGCCGTGCTCCTGGCCCCCTCAGACTCTGCCGTGTCCCCTCTGCCTGGAATGTCCTCTTCCTGCTCTGCCCTCCTCTCTGGGTGGATTGAGGCTCCCGCGTGTGGTCTGTGCCCTGGTGTTCAGGTCTGGCTGCCACACCACTTCCTCAGCGCTCCCCACACCCGCCGGCGGTCCTGTTACTGCCCATGGTCTCAGAGGACCACTCACCTCCCGCGAACCCGCCCTCCGGGCGGCGGGAGCCGGTGGGTTCTCTGTCACCGTCCGTCTCCCCCCCAGACCATCAGCTCTGTGGCCCCAGCCACACTCGTCTTGTTTCCCACTGTGTCCCCCGCCCCTGGCACATAGTAGGCCCTCAGCGCATGTTTGATGAGTGACTATCACACGGCCGTTGTTGCCCTCACTTCCGAAGTCTCAGTTTCCCACGGCTGCCAGCATGGGAAACTCAAGGCCTGCGGGGTCCGGCTGGGACAGTTTCCGGTCTGGAGTGTCCTCCTCGTTTGCTCCCTTTCCTGGGTAAACTCCTATGGATCCTTCAAAGCCTCGGTAGGCACCCCCTTCCTCGGGCTGCCCTGGGCAGGCTGGTTCTGCTGCTGGGCTCCAGGCCTGTGCAGGGCCCTGGGAGACGGGGCGGGGAGGGACGGCGATTACTGTGTGGAGTCGGGGCAGAGTCAGCCCTACAGACAGCGACTCAGAGCATCCTGACAGCCGTACCAACCGGCCTTCTTATTCCATCCTCACCATCACCCTGCGGGTGCCGGCGTCACCCCATTTGGCAGGCGACGTCAGCAAGGCCCAGAGAGGTGGCGTACCTCCCCACTGTCCATGAGCAGCTGGAGTGGAAACCCTTGTCACTTGGCCTTCTGCTCTCAGTGAGGGCTGTGGGGCTGAGGGGGGCGGGAGGGAGCGTGCACGTTCCCGGGCTAAGAGGGAACTTCCCGGAGGGGCCACTGGCCTTGGGAACTGGGGCAGGGGAAGGGGTGGGTGTGCCGGAGGGTAGAGGGGTGGGGCGCTCTTGAATGTGGGGGGCTCAGGAGCCTTGGGGCTGTCCGGGTGGGGAGGGGAGGAGTAAGGGGGAGGCAGGGAGGTGGGCCCCGCTGGGCCCTCCATCCGGACGGACTGAGGCTCCCGCATGTGGTCTGTGCCTGTGGGCCTGGCGTGTGGCCACTGTGGGCTTTGGTTTCTGGCAGCTTCCAGGCTCCCCCGTCCCTGCTTGTCACTGTTTGCAGTCTGCTGGCCCAGCCTCCCGTTGTCTCCGGGCTGGCGGTGCGGGGGTGGGGGAGTGTTTGCTGTCTGTGCGTCCTTGGGGGAGACTGAGTCGGTGACCGTCGCACAGGGTGTGCCGGGTCCCCGTTACCTGTCGTCTTATTCACAGAACGGCCAAGTGCCGCCTCTCGAGGCTGACGGTCCCTGTTTCTCACATGGTCCCCAGGCCAGCGGTCTGGGCCTCCGGGCCCTCCCGGCCCTGTCAGCCTCCACACCGGGCCCTCCCAGCCCTGTCAGCCTCCACACCGGGCCCTCCCAGCCCTGTCAGCCTCCACACCGGGCCCTCCCAGCCCTGTCAGCCTCCACAACGGGCCCTCCCGGGTCCTGTCAGCCTCCACACCGGGCCCTCCCAGCCCTGTCAGCCTCCACAACGGGCCCTACCGGCCCTGTCAGCCTCCACACCGGGCCCTGTCAGCCTCCACACCGGGCCCTCCCGGCCCTGTCAGCCTCCACACCGGGCCCTGTCAGCCTCCACACCGGGCCCTGTCAGCCTCCACACCGGGCCCTCCCAGCCCTGTCAGCCTCCACACCGGGCCCTCCCGGCACTGTCAGCCTCCACACCGGGCCCTCCCGGCCCTGTCAGCCTCCACACCGGGCCCTCCCAGCCCTGTCAGCCTCCACACCGGGCCCTGTCAGCCTCCACACCGGGCCCTGTCAGCCTCCACACCGGGCCCTGCCGGCCCTGTCAGCCTCCACACCGGACCCTCCCGGCCCTGTCAGCCTCCACACCGGGCCCTGTCAGCCTCCACACTGGGCCCTCCCGGCCCTGTCAGCCTCCACACTGGGCCCTCCCAGCCCTGTCAGCCTCCACACCGGGCCCTCCCAGCCCTGTCAGCCTCCACACCGGGCCCTCCCAGCCCTGTCAGCCTCCACAACGGGCCCTACCGGCCCTGTCAGCCTCCACACCGGGCCCTCCTGGGTCCTGTCAGCCTCCACACCGGGCCCTCCCGGCCCTGTCAGCCTCCACACCGGGCCCTGTCAGCCTCCACACCGGGCCCTGTCAGCCTCCACACCGGGCCCTCCTGGCCCTGTCAGCCTCCACACCGGGCCCTCCCGGCCCTGTCAGCCTCCACACCGGGCCCTGTCAGCCTCCACACCGGGCCCTCCCGGCCCTGTCAGCCTCCACGCCGGGCCCTCCCGGCCCTGTCAGCCTCCACACCGGGCCCTGTCAGCCTCCACGCCGGGCCCTCCCGGCCCTGTCAGCCTCCACACCGGGCCCTGTCAGCCTCCACGCTGGGCCCTCCCGGCCCTGTCAGCCTCCACACCGGGCCCTCCTGGCCCTGTCAGCCTCCACACCGGGCCCTACCGGCCCTGTCAGCCTCCACACCGGGCCCTCCTGGCCCTGTCAGCCTCCACACCGGGCCCTCCCAGCCCTGTCAGCCTCCACACCGGGACCTGTCAGCCCTGTCAGCCTCCACACCGGGCCCTCCCGGCCCTGTCAGCCTCCACACCGGGCCCTGTCAGCCTTGTCAGCCTCCACACCGGGCCCTGTCAGCCTCCACACCGGGCCTCTCAGCCCTGTCAGCCTCCACACCGGGCCCTGTCAGCCTCCACACCGGGCCCTCCCGGCCCTGTCAGCCTCCACACCGGGCCCTCCCGGCCCTGTCAGCCTCCACACCGGGCCCTCCCGGCCCTGTCAGCCTCCACACTGGGCCCTGTCAGCCTCCACACCAGGCCCTGTCAGCCTCCACACCGGGCCCTGTCAGCCTCCACACCGGGCCCTGTCAGCCTCCACACCGGGCCCTGTCAGCCTCCACACCAGGCTCTCCTGGGCCCTGTCAGCCTCCACACCGGGCCCTGTCAGCCTCCACACCAGGCCCTGTCAGCCTCCACACCGGGCCCTGTCAGCCTCCACACCAGGCTCTCCTGGGCCCTGTCAGCCTCCACACTGGGCCCTGTCAGCCTCCACACTGGGCCCTGTCAGCCTCCACACCAGGCCCTGTCAGCCTCCACACCGGGCCCTCCCAGCCCTGTCAGCCTCCACACCGGGCCCTGTCAGCCTCCACACTGGGCCCTATCAGCTTCCACGCCGGGCCCTGTCAGCCTCCACACTGGGCCCTGTCAGCTTCCACGCCGGGCCCTGTCAGCCTCCACACCGGGCCCTATCAGCCTCCACACCGGGCCCTGTCAGCCTCCACACTGGGCCCTGTCAGCCTCCACACTGGGCCCTGTCAGCTTCCACGCCGGGCCCTGTCAGCCTCCACACTGGGCCCTATCAGCTTCCACGCCGGGCCCTGTCAGCCTCCACACTGGGCCCTGTCAGCTTCCACGCCGGGCCCTGTCAGCCTCCACACTGGGCCCTCCCGGCCCTGTCAGCCTCCACACCGGGCCCTCCCGGCCCTGTCAGCCTCCACACCGGGCCCTCCCGGCCCTGTCAGCCTCCACACCGGGCCCTGTCAGCCTCCACACCGGGCCCTGTCAGCTTCCACGCCGGGCCCTGTCAGCCTCCACACTGGGCTGTCCTGGGTGCCCATCGGGAGTCGCAGCCCGCTGCACGCTCACCTCTGCCCAGAGGGGCCGGTGGCACCCCATTCTCAGGGATGGAAGCTGAGGCTCAGCGGGCAAGTAACCGCATGTGATTACCCAGCCAGTGAGTGGGAGCAGGATTGGGACCCAAGTCCGCCGACTCCACGTCCTGCTCCTGTCCCAGCAGCCTGCCCAGGGAACCCCCCTCTAGTCCCGCTTCACCCCTGCTTAGCAAAACCCAGCCGTCCTGGAAGAACCGACCCCGTGCTGGCACGTGGCCGAGGCTCAGTGTTCCTCCCTCCCTCCTTTCCTCCCTCCCTTTTTCTTTCCTTCCTCCCAGGTGCTTTGTGCCCGCTCCACCTCAGGCCCCTTCTCGGCACTGGGCACCCACAGAGAGGTTGATGCCCAGGCTCTAGGGTTGGAGGTCATGGCTTCACCATCACCAGCTTTGCGACCTCAGATACATTTCCTCTTCGAACCTCAGTGAAACGGGGTGACATCAGTGCAGGCCCCCCGGATGGTCGTTGGGACTGAGTCCCTGGTGTCAAGCACAGAGGCCAGTACCTGGCACATAGTGGGCCCTCTCTCCACACCACGCGTTACTGTCTCCAGCCCCCGTTTTCCTGGGCCCCCTCCTCCAGGAAGCCCTCCCAGATCCTCCAGGCTGGGAGCGGCTCCCTCCTCTGAGCTCCTGCTCACTCGCTCCGTGTTCCAGCCGAGAGGCCCGAGGGTCGGGGCTCCCTGCCTGACGGCCGGCACCTCGGGGGCCGGAGCCGCCCCCACCGCCCTCGCGCTGCACCCTGCCACCAGACCGGGGCCCTGCCCATAATAGACACTTAATACATGTTTATGGAATTGAATTAACGATAAAATGAGATAATGGCCTGGAAGGAGCCTGAGTTGTTAGGAGGGAATGCACAGCGTAAAAACCAGGCATATTTTTTTAAGCAGATTAATCTGGCCTTAACTCATTCTAATAGCCTGCGCCCCTATTGGCCAAGGCCATTATCATAATATATGGCCGGGGCCGGGGAGCGGGGAGATAGCGGCACCTCAGACGGGGCCTTGTGCGGGATCCACCGCAGGCTGCCCCCCCGGCTCTCCGGGGTCAGCAGCTGGGGCGGGAGAGTGAGGAGGCTGGGGCTCAGAGACTGTAAGACGCACAGCCAAAGGAATGTGGGCTGGCCCACGAGGCCCGTCTTCCCTGGGCGGCTCCTGGTGCTGGATGCCAGGGTCTGAGGGTCCCGATTCTTATCTGAGGAGGCTGTTCCCTCAGCACCTCGCCCGCCCCGTGAATTACATCCCTCTCAGAGGGCAGGTTAGGTTGCACAAACTCTGGAGGAGGAGATAAAGTGGGGTCAGTCATTCACACCTTAGTCTGAATTCACATCCTGGTGAAGGGCTGGCGTTGGCGGGAGCTGAGATGCGCGGGCTGCTGGGAGAAGGACACGTGCTGGCTCCCGTCAGGGCAGGCGGGGCCCAGCACCCCGAGCTTGGCTGCAGTCACCCTTCCCAGCCGTCCGCCGGCGTGGCCCTCGGTCCGGGCAGCGGGCGGGCAGGCGGGGAGCTTGGTGTGGTTACGGAAGAGGCTGGTCCTCCCTCCCTCCCAGTCCGGGAGGATAGCCCTGACTCGGCGGCTCCGTGCCCCTGGTCCGAAGCCAGATGCAGCGTTGAGTGTCTATGAGGCGGTCCCTCCTCCGCTCACCTCAGGCCACTCCGCTGTCAACAGATCCCGCCGCTGCCGCAGACGGCTTGGCGTGGTACCCGGCCTGCCTTGCCCTCACCGTCAGCTCCATCTCCCGGGCTGGGACACAGCTCCGGAGGCCTCGTGCCCGTGGCTTTGAGGACTTCCTGGGTGAAGGCAGCCAGTGCAGCCCCTGGGGAGCCCGGGGGGGTGTCTCCTGCTCTTTAATCCATGGGTTCTTGGGGCCACAGGAGGCCCGCTGGCTGCCTGGTGATGAAAGGGAAAGGAGGCATCAGGGAGCTGGGAATCCCCAGTTCGGAGGTTCCTGGGATGGGCCACCTAAGCCCCCCCATCCCCCCCATTGCTCGCACCTGCCTCCCAGCAGGCAGATCCTCAGCTGCCGGCCCAGCCCGGCGGGCGGCTGCTGCTCTAACCAGCCATCGCGCCTGGCTCCTGGGAAGGAGAGATTGCAGGTGGCAACTCGTAATTTCCCAGGCTTCTCCCTCTCATTAATTTCTCCGCAAAATGGAGACGTTCTGCTGAGCCGGGAACTGGCGGCCGCGGCGTCTGGGGCCAGCGCTCGGCTGCGGGTGGGGGTGGCTGGGGGTGGCTGTGAGGGGCAGCGGCTGCTGTGCTCACGCCAGAGGTTTATTTCATGCTCCGATTGGCTTGCTGAGCCCCATGGGACAGAGCGCTTGGGGCTCTGTCCCAGCAGGGAGAGGAGGCGGGGGGGGGGGGGGGGGTTGTCTGCAGGGTCGGCTTTTCACGCCGGTGAGGGGCAGGTCTCTGAGCCCCCAGGGCCCCATCTCGGTGTCTGATTCCCATGGGGTAGGCATCTCTCCTGAGGGCCCTTCCTGCCTCTCAGCTGAGAGCCTGGCGGGCAGGCCCCGCTGGGGGTGGACAAGTGGGGGCGTCTGCCCGCGTCCACCAAGCGGGCCTCGGGGAGCTCCCAGCCCCGGGGCGGGGAGTGGGGGGCAGGCGCACACGTGGCGCAGGGTCTGTCAGGCCGGTATTGAGACTCGGGTGGAAGGTTGGCTGCAGGGGGGCAGGTTCCCGGTCCTGGGACAACCCGTGCCGAGGGGAGGGACCCATCCACCCGTTCGATGCCGGAGCTGCCGCTGCAGGAGTGAGGACAGACTGCGGGGCCGAGCCAGGGGCCCATCCAGGCAGGAGTTTGGTCTCTCCTGGAACCCGGAGCCCCAGGGAGAGGAGCACTGGGGGGGCCCATCGAGAGGAAGGAGCCGTGACTACCCGCCTGGTGAGGAACCGGCCGCTCCGACCAGTGCTCACCGCAGCCCGGTCCAGCCCGAGGAGCCGCTGGCCTGTGCTTGATGTGTTCCGGGCGTGTGGGTGTGTGTTGGCCCCGGGACCCAGGCACACTCCAGCTCCGGCCCGGCCCGGCCGACCCGGGAGAGGGTCCGCGGGGCGCCCAGCTCCCCCGGCGTGGCCTCCGTGGGGCTCTGAGCCTCTGAACTTACTGTCTGGTTCAGAAAGAGCACAGCCACGGAGACAGCAGACCCAGGCACGGGGCCCTGGCAGAACCTGGGCCAGGGTGGCTGGGGGCCAGGGACTCCAGTCTCCAGCCTGGACGAGGGGGAGGGGCCCGTGCCCACCTCCTGAGTGGGGTGTGGGGGAGGGGGCCATGCCCACCTCCTGTGTGGGATGAGGGACGGGGGCCCGTGCCCACCTCCTGTGTGGGATGAGAGACGGGGGCCAGTGCCCACCGCGGACGTGGCTATGAGCTTCCTGGGGGAGGCTGGCCCCCGGTTCACAGGGCACCTGACCACCAAAGCGTGGTTCCCCGATGTAAGTCTGGGGTTCAGTGTGGAGGAGTGGACACAAGCAGCCACATCTGCCGCCGCTCACCGCCCTCAGCAAGGCCCCTCCCTGCCTCAGTTTCCCCTGCTGTAAAGCGGGTGATTCTGCCCACGTCACAGCGTTGCTGTGAGACTTGGAGGTTCGTCGGGGGGCCTGCCTGGCACCGCGGCCGCCGTGCTGGTTGTGCGGGACGGGTTGATCCGCTGTGGCCCCCAGGCTGGCACCGGGTTCGGGAGGATCTCAGAGGAGGAGCCGTGGACACAACAAGGGCCCAGTGGGGGGGGGGGCTCTGCAGGGAGTGGGGGTTTGGGGCAGGACCCAGGGTGCGATGTGTGAGCTCTCTCCCTCTGTCAGGCTCCTGACCCAGGCCCACCCCCGCCTGGAAGCCCCCCCCCGCCCCCCACGGTGGGTCCGCCTGCCTCTCCGGCGCTGGGTTTCAGATTTGTGGCAGCTCGGAGCGCGGCTTTGATCTCGGGAGGGAGGGAGGCCGGGCAGCAGGCGGGAGCCGGCTGTATATTTTCTCCGGTAATGGGGTATTAAGTAGACAACCCAGATGGGGATCTCGGCCCGAGGGGGTGGGGTGCAGCCTGCTTTGTATCAGCCTGAAATATGGCTCCGTGGCTGCCAAACCTCAAAGGCCGCTACCTCAGGGCTGGCCGGGGCCCAGCTTTGATGTGCCCGCTCCTCCTGGGCACCCGGCAGCTCCCCCCGGCACCGGGCAGCGCCCCCCTGGCACCGCTGGCCTGGCCCCCGCTGGAGGGAATGCGGTGTGCCAGGCTGGGGGAGAGGGCCCCTCCTCACTCCCCTCCTCTCCCCCCTTCCCTTTCTCCACTTCCCTCCTCCCTCTCCCCTCCCCCTTTCCCTTCTCTCTTTCCTCCCCCTTCTCCTTCTCACACTCCCTCCTCCTCACACTCCCCTCCCTGCCCTTCCCCCTCCAGGCTCCCCTCCTCCCCGTCCTCCTCCCTTTGGCCTGAGCCTGTCCAGGCTGTGCGCCTCTCACCGCTCATCACCGGGCCATCCCCTCGCTCTGGCCAGGGGCTGCCTGTGGGGAGAGGGGTTAAAGGCTGAACCCCAGATCTGCTCAGCAGCAAGTTACGTCAATTCCGTGAAGCTGGGTCCTCATCTGGAAAACGGGGGGTGGGGGGGGCAGTAGCAGCGGCCTGAGGCGTGTCTGAGGTTCAGTGAGTGACTGCAGGCTCTGGGCTTCCCGCTCTGCACCCAGCAGGCTCTCTGTGCGTTCGCGCGGTGGAGTTGTGTCTGTGTGACCCGGGGCGTGGGCTGGACCCTGGGCCTCGCCCCGAGCCTCGGCTCCCTCCTCTACAGCGTGTGGCTGACACCCCCCCGCTCCCAGGGTGAGCTGTGAGGAGAGGAGAGATCGTGTGGTGCCCGGCTGGTGTTGCCGAGTGGTTAGCGTCAACCTATACGCCAGGAGGTCATGGTGTGATTCCGTCAGGGCACAGGCCCAGGGTGAGGCTCGATCCCAGTGTGGGGTGGGCTGGAGGCAGCCGATCCATGATTCTCTGTCATCATTGACTCTTCTCTCTCTCTCTCCCTCTCCCCTCCTCTCTGAAATCAATAAGATATTTTTTAAAATGCCGGGGCGACCGGGGAGGGTGCCGGGGGAGCCTGGCTGGGGCAAGGCCACGGGCAGGGCCAGTTTCCTTCCTTCCTTTTCCCTTTCCTTCCCCCTTCCTGGCGCCCCCCCCCCCCCAACCAGGAGACAGGACCCCACCTGGGAGCAGGGGCAGTGGTGACCTTGGAAGAGGGAGTGGGAGAGGCCGGCGGGTGGGGGGAGCTCCTTGAGGATGGAGATGGGGCTCCGGACACCTGCCAACCCGGGGCTGGGCACATGGCGGGGACAGGGTGCCGGGGTGAAGGCAGCGCCCGTGGTCTTCCCTCAGCCCCACCCTCAGGGGTCATGGCCAAGACAGAGGAGGCACCCACTCCCTGCACCCTCCCCCCTGAGACCTGAGCTTTATCCTGAGCAGCCCCTTCTCTGGAGCCCCCTTCCTCAGACCCCGGCGCGGCCTCCGCGCAGTCCTGCCTCAGTTTCCTCAGTGGAGAAGCCTGGCCTTCTTCAGTGGCCTGGCGGCTTCTGCTCAGTGAGGGGGCCTCCCACTCCCCCCGACACAGGCCCTTCCCTGCGTCTCCGCAGCTGCCCCTCTGATGCCAGCCTCTGGGCCCGGGCTCAGCCCCGCGCCAGGTCCATACAGGGTTCCCGCTGGGTCCCCCCTCAGGGGGCTCCGGCTGCGGGACTTGCCTGAGGCCGTCCAGCCGTTGTCGGGGCCCTGACCAGAGGATGGGCGGCCCCCAGCCTAGGGGCCTGCAGCTGCTCCCCTGTGCAGGTTCCGCAGGTAGAAAGGGGTGCCCTCAAGAACCCATCCCCCATCAGCACCCGTTTTTATCTTCTCTCCCCCCTCCCCTCGTTGCTCCTGCCCACACCTCGGCCTGAGCCACCTCCTCAGCCTGTGCCATCCTGGGAGCAGCCTCTGCCCTCACCTGCAGGGGCTCCTGCTCAGAAGGGCCAGTCAGCCAGGCCGAGGCCCCTGCCCAGTGCAGGTCCTCCCTCAGTGGTGGGGTTCACATTGTCCCCCCCCCCCGGGCCCCCCAGGAGGGCAGGCACCTCTGTCTGCCTGGCCTGGCACAGAGCAGGTGCTCAGCACATTCTTGTCAAAGGCTCAGTGAAGGAGCCAGTGACCCCAGAGCGGCATTGCCAGCCGGCTCCTGGACCCCACCTCAGTCTGAGCGCCTTGCTGTTCACGCACCTCCAGGCCTGGCTCCCCTCTCAGCTCTGAGTGTGGTTTTCACATCACCCCCCAGCCTTCCCTCAGCCACCAGTGCCCTTTACAGATGCTGTATGTTTTGCCCCAAATTCTCTGCCCCCTGCCCTGGGGCACCCCCTGGAGAGACCCCCACAGAGGCAGCGGCTCCCCCCGGGGAAGTGCCTGATCTGTGAGGGGCCCCTGGAGCCTGGGGCCGGAGTGAGTGGGCGAGTTGGGGCCGGAGAGCTCGGTGGGGAGGGTCGGGGCAGCCTTGAGAAGGGGGCAGGGGTGGAGGGCCGAGTGGAGGAGGGGCTACCCTCCCCTCTCACTGCCCTCTCCCCCATCACTGCCCTGCCTGCCCCCGGGGACTGGGCCCTCCCCCTGCCCAGCCCGGGAGCCCAGAGGTGCCCATGTCCTAGCCCCCGCTCCTGGGGCCCATCGTGTGACCTTAGACCATCCCCTTCCTCTCCCTGCCTCAGTGACCCTCCTGTGACAGGTAGGCGGACCCCTCAGACCCAGGTCCTGGGCCCACATTGGGGCGGGCTCTCTTTGGCCCATGTGGTTTTTTCCTTTTCTTTCTGTTGTTTTTTTCTTTTGTCATTTGGGCCGATATTAAAAGAGGAAGCGCTCACATAAAACCCAGATTTCCGGCTTCTCTCTAAGAGGGCCGGCCGGTCCTCCAGCCCTCACACCGGCTGCTCCGAGGGCCGGGTGGGCCCCTCGTGGCCACCTGCCCGGCTGACCGGCTGGCCGAGGCCTCTCTGCCCTGGCCGCCCCTTGGCGGGAACGGGTTCCAAACCTGCCTGATGTAAAGCTGACTGCACCCCCACCCTAATATTGCAGCAATCTGCCTCATTTTAAAATCCTTCCAGCAGCCCCGGGCCCCGCGGCTCTCAGCGAAGGAGCCGAGCCTGCGCACGTGACCGGCTCTGCGGAGGGGAAGCTTTGATGTTGCCTGTTTCAGAGCGCCCCTCCCCCCTCCTCCATTCTCCCTCCTCCCTTCCTTCCCTGCCTTCCCTCCCCTCCTCTCCCCTCTTCTCCCCTGTCCTCCCCTATCCCCTTCATTTTTCCTCCTACCTCCCTCCTCCCCCCTCCTCTCTCCCCCCCACTTCCTGCTCCCCTTTCTCTCCCTCCTCCCCTCCTCCTCCTCCTTCCCCTCCTCCTCCTCCTCCCCCTCCTCCTCCTCCTCCTTCTCCTCCACTCCCACCTCTGCTGTTCTCACCCCCTCCTCCTCTGGGTACCTGCTGATTGCCCGTAATCCTGGCATCATGGCCTGGGACAGGCCTGGCCTGGCCACCCAGGGGGTGAACTCAGGGAGGAGCTGCTGGGGGGAGAAGCGGAGGTTGGTGAGCTGCTGGCGGGAGAGAAAAGGAAGAGGTGTTACTGGTGCCGATGGCCGTGTCCACTGTGTCCTCAGAGGATGGACTCACCTCCTTCCTGGGCGACCGCCGTGGGGTCTCAAGGCCGAGGCTGCCCAGTCCGGGGCTGCAGCCTTTGTCTCTGGGGGTAAACTGAGGCCTGGGGCATTGAAGGCCCACTGGGAGGAGCGAGGGGGAGGGGAGAGGGGACGGGGAGGAGGAGGTAAGGGATGCAGGAGTGGGCAGTGCAGGGAGCAGAGGGTGCAGTGGGAGGCTGTGAGGGAGGAAATGGGGAGTGCTGGCATCACCTGGGAGGGCTGGGCCCCTCAGTGCCCCGCCCACAGCAGGACCCCTCCCTGCCCCCTGCCGCTGCCCCCACTTGGGGGGAGTGAGTATTTCCTGGACCTCCAGTCTGTGGCCCTTGGGGCTTGCATTGGCCCCTGGCCCTCCTGCCCCTCCCAGCCTTCTGAAGGCTGAATGCCCAGGCCCCGCCCAGATCTGCCCAGGACTTCTCCCAGCCCTGCTCCTCCCCCTCAGCCCAGGGCGGAGTGGGTGTGGGCACCCTTGCTGTCAGATTCACACACCAGCAGGGCCTTCTGTGGGGCTGCCAGCATGCAGCTGGGCTGGACTGGCCTGAGGAGGGTGCTCTGTGCTGATGTGCGGGGGGGAGGCTGCCGCCAGCCCCCAGGCTCTGGCCTGTCCCTTCTCTGCTTCCTGTGGTTAAGTCTGTTCTCCTGGCAGGCATGCCCATGAAGGGCCAGTGGGGAGATGGAGCAATTAGGGCAACACTGTGAATTGTGCCCGCTGGTGCCCATCCCTCCCAGGGCGGTGAGGGTGTCACGCTGCCCCATCGCTGCCCCCGCAGGAGGCCAGCTCAGAGAGGGGCTGAGACTCACGGGCACCCAGCAGGCCCTCCCCCGGTCAGGGCACCTTTTGGTGTCGGGCAGGAGGGCACAGGCAGACTGCAGTGACATCAAAGGGGCTCAGCAGCTCCTGCCCGCCCTCCCGTGTGGAGTCTGCACCTGCCCGCTCTCCTTCCTCCGAGGATTAGTCAGCGCCCCTGCTGTCTCCCGGTGCCTTCTCCTCCGCCCGCTGCCCTCACAGCCTCCCCCTGCCCCTGGCCAGCTCAGCCCTCCTGCCTCTCTCCAGACCCTCTGCCATCCCTGCTGACCGCCCTCACTCCTTCCCCTCACTCTCTGGAGCTGGGCCGTGGCTCTGAGCTGAGTGTCACATACACACCACCACCACCAGGGGTTAGGGGACCTGGGACTGGAGTCCTGGGGGCCTCAGGGCCCTGTTTGTGCTCTAATCACTGTGTGACTTTGGGTGAGCTACTGTCCCTCTCTGGGCTTGTGGGAAGCAGGGTCAGTGGCAATACCTTTTCCCCACGGTTTGCTTTGAATTGAGGGACTAGACACAGGTTTTGTTTTTGTTTGTTTGTTTGTAAAGCCAGCAGCACTTGGTACATATGTGAGCAGCTGGGTGAGGGCACCTGAACCCGGCATATGCTTGCCACGGCGTGCTCTGCCCTTCCTGCGAAACCTTGAACAGGAATGCCGGGCCCTGCCGGATGGTTCTGGCTGGTGGGGGGCCGAGACCAGGTCTTTCCTGGACCCAGGGCCAAGAGAGAGGCACACAGCCCTGGCCAGTAGCTCGGCTGGTTGGAGCTTCTTTCCGTACACCAGGAAGTGCCGGGTTTGATTCCCGATCAGGGCACATACCTGGGTGCGGGTTCAGTCCCCGGTGGGGACACTTACAGAAAGCAGCCGATCAATTTCTCTCTCCTTCCCTCTGTCTCTCACTCTCTCCCTCCCTTTCTCCTTGCCTTTCTAAAAAAATCAATAAAGCCGAAGCCGGTTTGGCTCAGTGGATAGTGTCGGCCTGTGGACTCAAGAGTCCCAGGTTCGATTCCGGTCAAGGCATGTACCTTGGTTGCGGGTACATCCCCAGTGAGGGGTGTGCGGGAGGCAGCTGGTCGATGTCTCTCTCTCATCGATGTTTCTAACTCTCTATCTCTCTCCCTTCCTCTCTGTAAAAAATCAATAATATATATATCTATTTTTAAAAATCAATAAAGTCTTTTAAGAGAGAGGGAGGGAGAGACCCACAAGAAATGGGTCTGCATGCGTCTGATCTCCTTGGCCGTGCGGGATGTCGGCAGTGTGTCCCTTCTACCTTGCTTAGGGTGGGGAGAGGCTGGCCTGAGTCTCAGGGCCTGTTGTGGGCTTTCACGGTTGGCCCTGGGGCCTGCCCCTCCTCACTGCCTGGCCCTCTGGCCCAGCTGTCCCACAGGAGGCACCTGCAGGAATGACCTCCACCTCCTGGCCCATTCCTGTCGCTCGAAGGATATGACCTCCTTCTCCCCACCCCCCATCTTCCGGCTCACGCCCTCTGCCCAGGCTGTTCCTCTGGTCAGCTCTGCAGTGTGGTCTCTGATGACCCAGAGCCCCTGGCTGGCTGAGCAGGGGTCTCTAGGCGTGCCTGAGCCAGGGCAGTGGCGAGGTTGGGACCCGGGAATCCTCCCACTTCCTCGGCGGGCGCGCGGCTGCTCGGTGCTTGGCGTCACATCTGCACCGGTGGGGGGGTGGCGATCGCACGCCCCCCGGGGCGAGTCAGCGCAGCAGCACGTGGCACCTGGCATGGACTGCGTGCCTGCCTAGTGTCAGCTGTGGTTGTTGCTGTTTTTATTATTATTTGACTTGAAAACTCCCCCTGCTCCATGTGCTGCTTCCACACCAGCGGAAGGCTGAGCAGAATTAATGGGGATGAGGCCTCCTGGGCCCTCCGGCAAGATCACGGACGTGCCTGGGCCCTGCTTGGGGCTAGGTCCCGGGCAGCTTTGGCGGTGAGGAGCTGGCTCTGTCCCGGGGGCCTGGCCAGGGCTCCATGCAGGGGTGGGGGTCTTGGCCCTGCCTGGCCTGCCTCCCAGCTGACAGCTCAGGCCCTGTGAGCTGGCTGCCAGCCAAGCTGCCTCCTCTCTCTGCTGGCTGGCATCCCGGGCCCATTGCCAGCGGGCCGGTTGGTGGGCAGCAGCTCGCATGTCGCAGGGCTGTGATCCCGGCCAGGAGGCTCAAGGCAGGGCCGGGTGTTGGGGCGTCCAGCCGCCTGCCCCCTTTCCCCCTACGCCCTGCCCAGTGGCCCTTAAGAGCCAGGCATAGCTGTGCTGGCTCTCAGCACTGCTCCCCAGGTTGGCACCTCTGCGGAGCTGGGGAGAGCGGGTTGGCAGAGGCTGCAGTGGCAAGCACAGCCGGGCGGTGGTGCCCAGGACGGCGCTGAGCCCCCCACAGCCTCTTCCTCCTCCCTTAGGACGTGGAGCTGCTGATCCCCCCGGCCTGTCTCACAGGCAAACACCTCGCCAGCCTCACCGAGTGCCCACGTGTCCCGGGCTCTGTGTGTGTGGGGGCGGGGAGGATGCAGCATCCAGTTAGCCGGGGCCTGGCAGGGCTATAGGTTGATGATGGTGGTGGTGCTGTTGCTAGGCAACACCAAGCACTGGCCAGGCACTGTCCTGAGTGCCCTACAGATAGGGGACTTGCCCCTTTTACGGACGAGGACACAGGTTCAGAGGTTCATACAGCTCGGAGGTGGCTGAGGCAGGATTTGAACCCCAGCAAACTGGCTTCAGGGTCCAGCCCTCAGTGAGGTCAAGGGTCTGAGTGCAGACGGCAGCTGTGGCTGGTGGGGAGCTGGCCACTCCGCCCGGAGCACAGGGGGCTGGCTGGGGAGGGGGTGGGGGTGCGGGTTGGGGCTGCAGGGGCTGTGGGCAGACGGTCAGGGCCTTTGACAGAGAAGACTGCGGCTGGGAATTCAAGGAGGGCTTCTCGGAGGAGGTGTTCCTTGGGCTGTGACCTGAATGACACGAGCCAGTTCTGTAAAAAAACAAACAAAAAACAAAAACGTAGGGAAGAGCGTTCCAGGGAGAGGGAACAGCCAGGGCGAAGGTCCTGAGGCAGGAACCAGCTTGGCAGGTTGGAAGGAGCAGAAGGAAGGCACCCGGTTCAGCAGGAGCAGAGTGGGGAGGCCACAGAGGGCAGGGCGGGCTCCCCGGGGGCGGAGGAGTCTGGGGCTCCTCTGGGGCAGAGGCAGCCAGGCCTGTCGCTTCAGGAGTTCTTTCTCCCTGAGTCAGGGAGGGAACGCGTGGGCCAGGGTGGGCAGTCCTGGCGGGGTGCTGGGCCTTCCTGCAGCGCCAGCCCCTCCCCCGTCACCTCGGTGCAGGGGGCGCGGCAGGGATGGCCCTGAGTCCCCTTGGGCAGCCTCTGAGGCCAGGCCAGCTCGCTGCTCAGAAGCCACCGCGCACCCTTAGACCCTTTCCCGAGTCCATCCTGTGCCCTCGGGCCCTCCGCCGCCGCCCCCCCACCCCTGGTTCGTTCCCTGCTGCAGGCAGCCAGGACCTGCCTCCCCCCACGGGCGACTGGACAGTCCAGCCGTGGCTGTGTGACCATGGCGTGCCACCATCCCCTCCGAGCCTCCCTGTCCTCATCTGTTTGGTGGGGACATCGGCTTCCGCCCTGAGGCTGACATGAGATAATCTCCCTCCAGTCCCTGCCGGGAACCTAGCCCGCCGGTCAGAATCCTGAAGCCTGTGGCCGCCAGGGCCAGCACCCTGGACAGCAGCTGCCTGGCCCTGCCCTCTCCCCGAGCTGGGAGGGCTGCTGCCTCCCCGCCTCAGCCCTGCTGACCTCCTCCACCTTCCCGCCTCCCTCCTGCCCCCGGACTCTGAAGTCTTCAGCACAGCCGGTGATTAAAACCCTTCCAGGGGACCTTATTGAGCCAGCATTAGTTATTTCGTCAGGCTGGAGAGCCGGCGAATGATCTGTCCCCCGGGAGAGGGGGCTGGGGCGTGGGCTGAGATTGGCAGGTGCCTGCGCAGTGTGCAGCCGCGTTGCCACTGCACTGCGGGCACCGAGCCCCGGGCAGGCGGGATGCTGGCGGGCGCCACCTCCCCACCGTTCCCCTCCCCGGCCCCTTCTTGCTTCTGTCCTACATTTTCTTTTTTTTTTTTTTTTTTTGGTTTTAAAAATATATATTTTTATGGATTTCAGAGAAGAGGGAGAGGGAGAGGGAGATAGACACATCAGTGATGAGAGAGAATCATGGATCGGCTGCTTCCCGCACGCCCCCGAGAAGGATCGAGCCTGCATCTGGGCATGTGCCCTTGACCGGAATCGAAATCGAAGCTGGGACCCTTCAGTCCCCAAGCTGACGCTCTGTCCACTGAGCCACACCAGCTGTGGGTGTCCTAGGTTTTCAAAGCAAGACCTTGCCAGGGCCCAAAGTGACTGCAGGCTGAGGGAGGCGGGGGGCAGGGGCTTGGCGTTGGGAGCCACGCTCCCCTGGGGCTGGGGCTGGCCAGTGGGATGGCTCAAGGTGCTCAGCCTACTCCCTGCCCACCCCTTTCCATATCCTGAGAGTACCCACTTCCAGAGTCAGGCAAGGGGGCTGCCTTCTGCACCGCTCACACACTGGCACTTGGGGCCCTGTGACCTGGGGCGAGCCCTGCCCCCGGCCCTCAGCCTCTGCCTGCAATGGGAAGTGCCCCCTCTCCATTGCCATGAGCAGCAAAGGAGGCAAATGTGAGCTCCCTGTCCTGGCCGGGCCTGTTGTTATTCCCCTGGTCTCAGGCCTAGCCCTGGGGAGGGACCCGCTCTGACCCTCACTCGCTGAGATAACCCTCACTCCCACCCTCACTCCCACCCTCGCCGTCACCTGGAAGAGGGCGCGGCCAGGCTGTGTTTGGGAGGAGCAGGCTGAGGCGTGGGGCAGGCCTGCCGTTTGTTCCGATCCTCAGCCAGGCGCAGGGAGGCTGGGCCCAGCCTGGTGCTCCCTGCTGGAGGGGCCGGAGCAGCGCTGTCAGCCGGGTCTCTGGTGGGGAGGGAAGGAAGTGCCTGGACCCTGCCCTGCCTTCTCCAGCGCCAAGTCTGAGAGGCCCCAAGGCTGCTCCTGGGCCTGGAGCCCAAGGGCGTTCAGTAGAATTCCCCTGGGACCCGTCCCCAGGCACAGGCATGCTGGGGCACCGGACAGCGGTGCAGGGGGGGCGGGGAGGGCTGACCTGGAATGGGACCTGCTGGGGGGTGGGGGGGAGGCTGAGGGTCAGACCTGGGCCCCACCTCAGAGCTCACTCGGGCCTCCCCGTCCTTAGGCTGCGGCCAAGCACCCCCTCCTCCAGGAAGCCTTCTGGCCTTCTCCCAGGCCGGCTGGCTGAGTTCCCATGGCTCCGTGGCTAGTGGACACTCTGGGGTGTTATCTCCTTGAGTGCAGGGCTGGGCCCTGGCTTGTCCCCCAGTCTCTCGGGGTGTCTGCTGGGTCTTAGGTCTGCCTGAGATTCTCATGTGAGTGCGTCCAAGGCATGGCTCTGTGTGCGCGCTCCCCTGTGTGTGCGTGCTCCCCTGTGTGTGTGCGTGCTCCCTTGTGTGCGTGCTCCCCTGTGTGTGTGCGTGCTCCCCTGTGTGTGTGCTCCCCTGTGTGTGTGTGCTCCCCTGTGTGTGTGCGTGCTCCCCTGTGTGTGTGCTCCCCTGTGTGTGTGTGCGTGCTCCCCTGTGTGTGTGTGCTCCCCTGTGTGTGTGTGCTCCCCTGTGTGCGTGTGTGCGTGCTCCCCTGTGTGTGCGCTCCCCTGTGTGTGTGTGCTCCCCTGTGTCTATGCTCCCCTGTGTGTGTGTGCTCCCCTGTGTGTGTGTGCTCCTCTGTGTGTGTGCGTGCTCCCCTGTGTGTGTGCTCCCCTGTGTGTGTGTGCTCCCCTGTGTGTGTGTGCTCCCCTGTGTGTGTGCTCCCTGTGTGTGTGTGCTCCCCTGTGTGTGTGTGTGCTCCCCTGTGTGTGTGCGTGCTCCCCTGTGTGTGTGCTCCCCTGTGTGTGTGTGTGCTCCCCTGTGTGTGTGTGCTCCCCTGTGTGTGTGCGTGCTCCCCTGTGTGTGTGCTCCCCTGTGTGTGTGTGCGTGCTCCCCTGTGTGTGTGCTCCCCTGTGTGTGTGTGTGTGCTCCCCTGTGTGTGCGCTCCCCTGTGTGTGTGCGTGCTTCCCTGTGTGTGTGCGCGCTCCCGTATGTGTGCGTGCTCCCCTGTGTGTGCGTGCTTCCCTGTGTGTGTGTGCTCCCCTGTGTGTGTGTGGTGTGCTCCCCTGTGTGTGTGTGTGTGCTCCCCTGTGTGTGTATGCTCCCCTGTGTGTGTGTGTGCTCCCCTGTGTGTGTGTGTGTGCTCCCCTGTGTGTGTGTGCGTGCTCTGATGGGGAGGGAGCGGCACAGCCTGAGGGGCAGACGCTGAGCGTGCAGGTGCAGACCTGGGAGCTATAATATAAAGCTGCCGCCTGTTCCCAGGGGCCCCGGGTGAGCGCCCTCCTGGGTCCCGCCCGGGAGAGGCTGGGCAGGAGCTGGCTGCTGGGGGGAGGCCGGGGGTCTGAACTGTGTCGCTCACCTCTGTAGGTAAACCTGATCCTTTAACCAGTCTGTGCCAGCACACGTCGGGCAGCCCCCTCCGGCTCACTTTGTTCAGCTAGATAGACCACCTTTCTGATAGACAGACCCACCTCTCCGGGCTTCTTACCCGCTTTGCCTCAGCCAAACCAGGAGTCAGGAAACCCAAGTTCAGGAGACCCCTCCCTCACTGTCCCCTGGCCCCTTGCCTGGCCTGGCCCAGCGGAACCGCCGGGCCGGGGCCTAGCTCAGCCTGCCTGGATCTACACCAGGCCTGGGGCCCCGTCACACCAGCCACATCCCACTGCCTGCCACACCCTTCCTGTTCTCACGTGACTCCCCACCCAGAGGCTCCCGTCACTGCCCGCTCACCAAAACGGCTCCCGGCCCACTCTCTCCACTCTGGTCCAGACTTCCGTGTAGGATGCTTTCTCCTCAGTGACTGCCTCTTCCGGGAAGCCCTCCCTGACCTACAAGGCCATGGGGTAGGTCCCCTTCCCCCGGGCTCAGGCTGGACTGTGGTCATGGGTCTGCTCATTTTTGTTCCCACTAGACTGAGTTCCTTGAGCAAGCTTCTGCATTTCCGGCACCCGGGCCTGGCGCACAGTAGGTGCTCATGAATGCTCTTGTTGGCTGGACAGGCCCTGGAGCTGGAAGGACATTAAGGTCATTTCAGAGACAGGGAGGTGGAGTCTCAGAGAAGAGAGGGACCGGGGTTCAAATTCTGACCACCTGGGCCTGATTCGACGGGGCCCTTTTCCTCGCCTTTCTGTGCCTCAGTTTCTTTATTTGTAAACTGGTGTGTTCCAGTTGCCTCCTGTGGTTGTGCCGAGTCTGAACCAAGACAAGAGGGGCACCTTGCAAAGCCCCCGAAGCTGTGACTGCCCAGCGCTGTCCTAGGAAACTCAGGGCCAAGTGGGCAGGAGGCTGGGGTCTGCTTTGAATCAGGCATGCGGGAGCCCTCTGAGGCGGGCTGGTGTCCCGTCCCCGGGCCCCGCAGCCCGCACTTCAGCTGGAGCCTGGGGGCTTGGAATGGGGTACCGTCTGCTCAGGGACCCTCCCAAAGCTAGGAGCCACACCGTGGGGGAGGGTCCCTAATAATGGTTCAGAGTTCCCACCAGCAGAGGCCTGCCCTCCCCTGGCCCACAGCGAAGCCCAACCTGCCTCCACCTCCGCTGCCCACGTTTTTATATTTTGAGCAGATGAAAGGGTTTCATTCCTTTTTGTGTTTTCTTTTGGGGGGTTGGGGGTGCAGAGCAGGGCTGAGATCAGCTGCTCCCTAGCTGCCTGGTTCCTCAAAGCTCTGTGGTGCTGGGACATCAGAGGGCTGTGCTGGGTGGCTTCCCCCGAGCCTCTGCGGGCTGGGGCAGGCCTGGGAGGCGGGGAGGGCGAGAGGGGCTGCTGGCCCCCGGCCCCATCCCCAGCAGCAGCCCGCGGTGCGGGGGGCGCATGCGTGCGGCGGGAGCACGGCTGTGAGAATTAATATTCCTGGAACATCGCCCCGGCCGCCTGCACACGCCGCGGAGAATATTACGGCGATTAGCGGTGGGAGTTCGGCCTGCGCTCGGGATCTGGATGGAGAATTCGCTGTGATTAATCTGGCGCTAAGTAGCAGCCTCCGGGGTCCGCGCTCTGGCATGTTTGGAATGGGAACGAGCTCGGCAGCGCAGCGGGTCTTCGGGGGCTCTTTGGGGGCCTGCCAGGGCGGCAGCTGGGCCTGGGGCGGCTGCGGGCCCCGGCGGCCCCGGGCGGGGAGATCGCCCCTGTGGTGGCCGTTGGTGGGCTGCCCACGGGTAAAGCGTGTTCGGTTCAGAGTCTCAGCCCCCCCGACACCCTCCACACACACAACCCCAGGCCTTTCTCTCCCTTTAGCCTCCTACGTTCATTGTCATAGACCCAGGTCCAAACTGGGGCTTTGATACACTTCCTGCCGCCCTTCTGAGCCTCAGTTTCCTCATCTGTACAATGGGGACGCATGATTCCTGTGCTGCCACCTCCGGGAAGAATGACTACCGTTATTCCCCTTTTATGGGGCGGGGGGGGGGGAACGGAGGCTGGGAGCGTTGGCTCGGCCAGGGAGTGGCACCTTGCTATGCAGATGTTGGGGGCCGTTATCAATAATTCTGCCAATACCTGCTCTCAGCAGCCCTCCCGTTCCTCCCACGTGGGCTCTCTGGGGCCCAGCAGGGCATCGGACCTCCCGGAGCTGGGGAAGCGGCGGCAGGGAGCGCGGGTTCCCGTGCAGATGTGAATCCATAGCCCCGTCTGTCGAATGGGTATGGAAGTCCCCCTCGCTGACTGGGTCTCAGTTGTAAGATCTGTTGTTCTGGGCTGTTTGCACACTGACTCAGGGTTCTGGCGGAGGTGACCTGCAGATGGTGGTGGTGTGGGCCAGGGGACAGCTGCTTCCTGGCCCGTCTTCCCGCCTTGTCCGAGGAGCACACCAGAACCAGGGCCGGGAGGGAGGGGCACACCAGAACCAGGGCCGGGAGGGAGGGGCACACCAGAACCAGGGCTGGGAGGGAGGGGCACACCAGATCCAGGGCCGGGAGGCAGCTTGCCGTGCTCGCCGGCCGCCTGTGTCTTCCGTTAGGAGGATCAGAGAAGGAGCGGGCCGCCCCAGGCTGCACGGAAGTGGCCATGTTGGGGGGATTACAGTCTTTGCAGCCAGACAGAGTTGACCTTGGGCAAGCCATCCTTTCTCCGAGCCTCCGTCTCCTTAGGGGGAGTGGAGCAGGCAGGCCAGCGTGGGCCTGGACAGAGTAGGCGCTCTGCTCTTGGGAGAAGGTGTAGGTCTGTGGGTGCCCCCCGGGGGAGTGACAGGGTGCCCAGCGCTCGCCCTGGCCTGCCGCCCCGCTGCCCAGGGGCCAGGCCTGTGGAAGATCTGGTGGCAGGAGCCCACCACTGCACTTCTCACTCAGCTGCTTCCAGCCCCAGGCACGGGACACTCCTAAACCTGACCTGCAGGATTGTTTATTATTACCGTGTTTGCCAGTGAGGCCTCACACTCCGTGTAACTCCCCATTCTGCCCAGAAAGGATGCTGGACCAACCGTGTCTCCCCCCCCCCCCCCCCTCCGTCCTCAGTCGGTGACATAATGGCCCTTGAGAGAGGTTGGTTTGCGGCTTCCCAGCAGCAGAGTGGTCTGTGGTTCTGGCTTTCAGAAGGCGGGTTTAGTGAGCTCTGAGAGGGCTGGGCACGGTGCAGGGTGCAGGGGTCACTCAGAGGCGGGGGTGGGGGTTGGCTGTGCCTTCACGGCTGACCCCTCAGGCTTGAAGTGGTAGAGCTGAAATGTACTGTTGAATGAGTGCAAGCATGCTTGTTTGGGGGTGGGGGGTGCATGCGTGCATGATGGGAGGGAGGGGTACCTGCTATGATGAGAAGCAGGAGAGTGTGTTGGTTAAAAGCCGAGATTCTGGGGTTGAAACCTGGCTCTGCTCTTTAGTGTGTGACTCAGTGTAGTTCTCTGGGCCTCAGCTTGCTCACCTGTAAAATGGGAGTAATAGCAGTCCCTCACCTTCCTCCTAAGGAGCTAAGAGGGGGTGCACACAGGAAACACTACCTAAGTATCATTAACTTTTTAAAAATATATATATATTTCTTTATTGATTTCAGAGAGGAAGGGAGAGGGAGAGATAGAAGAATCAATGATGAGAGAGAATCATTGATTGGCTGCCTCCTGCACCTCCATCGAGCCCACAACCCGGGCATGTGCCCTTGGTTGGGATCGAACCTGGGACCCTTCAGTCCGCAGGCCACTGAGCCAAACAAGCCAGGGCTCATTAACTGTTATTGTTGCAGTTATGAAAAGAATTCTGACCGAGGGGTTACAGGGCTAGCATAGGCCTGGCTCTGCCCCTGACCTACCAAGTGACCTTGGGCAGGTCCCTTCCTCTCCCTGGGCCTCAGTTTCCACATCTGTAGAATGGCTGGGCCAGATGATTCTAGCCTCCCTCCAAGACCCGGTGTTCTGGTCTCTGTGTTGTCGGCCTTTTACATTCCTAACACGGAGGCTTCGTGGAGCCCTCCAGGACAGCCATCAGCTACCCCGAACCAGGCTCATCTGCTCCCCGTGTCTGGGTCGCTGCCTCGGGGCGCTGGGTGTCCTAACTCTTCTGACTGCACTTGCTCCCGCCTCCCTTCCCCCAGCCTTTCTGACCCAGCTTCCTCCTCCAGGAAGCCTGCCCTGCTGTCTCCCACCCCGGCTCTTTCCTTCTGAGCCTCTTTCTGTGTCTCCTGTGCCCGGCTGGCGATCCCTCATCACCATGTCAAGGTGTTTGTGACACGTTATTGAACGACAGTGTGTGTCTGTCGTGGTTCCAGGAAACTGAGGGGACCCGAATTCATTGTGTCTGCTCAGCGCCTGGCCCTGTGCTCGGCCCTTTCCTGTTCTGTGTGCTGTGACCCATGCAGACACTCAGCGAGGTCCGGAGCGTGACCTTGCTGGCAGAGTGAGGAGCTGAGCCCAGGGAGGCTGTGTGGGGCCCAGTCTGTGCCTCCGAAGCCCTTCCTCCCCGTCCGCTGTCCCTCCCAACCTGCCCCCTGGCACCGGGCAGGCCGTTTAGGTAAAGGAATGAGGATGCTGCTCGCAGGGCCCCAGCTCCTGCGGAGTCTGCCCTGTCCTCGCTTCACCTCCCTTCTCTCATGTGATCTTACAATAACCTTATAAGGCGGCCTCCATCCTTATCCCCATTTTACAGGTGGCGCATGTGTGGCCCAGAGAAGTTAAGTAACTTGCTCACCATCACACAGGAAGGAAGTGGTGGAATCAAGATTGAAAACCAGACAGCTGAGATAGGCATCTGCAGAAGCAAATTAAAACTCTCCAGCCCACTCCCCATCACCCTTCCCTAGGTTTCTCAGCACACATTTCTCTCTTTTTAAAAATTATTTACTTGTTGATATTAGAGAGAGGGAGAGAAAGAGAGATGAATTCGTTGCATTTATTTATGTGTTCATTGTTGATTCTTGGGTGTGACCTGGCCAGTGATCCAACTTGCCACCTTGGCATGTGGGGACGATGCTGCCTGGCCAGGGCCCCGGTGCCTGCTTCTAGAGAGCCCTCCGGGCGCGGGCACCGTGCCAGGGGTCAGGAGATAAGACAGACCCCTGTCCTGGGCTGAGCCGGAAGCCCAGCCAGCGGGGAGGGCAGAGGAAAGGGAAGTGAGTTCCGCTGGGTCCGGTGAACCCTCTAACAGCACAGCTTTAGAGGAGGGAACACACTGAGGGCGCCCAGGGGCTGCCCAGGGTCACACAGGGAGCAAGGGGGGAGCTGGGCCTGAACCCGCAGTCTGCTCAGAGCCACCCCTTTCCAGCAGTTCCCACGGGCTCCCAAAGCCACTGAGCAGGGGCCCCAATGGGGACACATGGAAAGTGGCAGCTAACTTGGACTTGAGGGTCAGAGGACATGAAGTCTCAGTGGAGACCCTCATGTAACCAGGCATGGGGGGAAGCGGGGGAGGGAGAGCGGGGCCCGAGGGGAGAGAAGCATGGTTTGTTCGGGGACTGAGTGAAGGTGTTGTCTGGCCTCCTGGCGGGTGGTGGCAGGTGTGAGAGCAGTCACTGTGCTGCCAGGGCTCAGTGAGTGGCTGGTGTGGGTTCTGCACCGGGTGGAGTCTTGGGGAAGGGGGAGGAGCACTGGAGCAAAGCATGGTGGGAGCCCTGAGAACGGAGGAGGGTGGGAGGAGAAATGGAAGTACTTCCCAGACAATGGGAACAGCCGAGTCCCAGCCTGGACCCCGGCATCCTGGACTGGGAAGGATGCGATGGGAGAACTGGAGTCTGGTGCTTAGTAGGTCCTCACAGATGGCAGCCCAGGAGCTCAGGAGTCTGGGGCAGCCAGTGCCAGCAGCCTGGGTGCCCATGTGCCAGGGGAGAGGGTGGTGCCAGGGTTGGCACGGGGGCCTCTGACCTGAGGCAGTCTGGAGCACACGTGGTTTTCTCGGAGGAGGGGGGCATCGGACGGAGACCTGCCAGGCTGGGATGACCCGAGCAGCTTGGAGTCGGAGGCTCAGGCCGAGGGCAGAGTCATGGGTCTGGCCTGGTCTGGAGTCCAGGCCCGGGACGCCTAGTCCCTGTTTTGTCTGTGACATCTTAGCCTGCTTCCCCATCTTGACATGAGGCTTTGGTACCTGCCTCTCGGGCAAGGCCAAGGCAGAGGAGGAGGAGTGTGAGTGCCTAGTGCTCGGCCAGTCGGAACCAACACTGCTGACCGCACCGCAAGGGGCAGGCCTACTGCTGCCACCCCTACCCCCGGTGGGACTTGGGGTGATGGGGACCGCGCCACCCTGCCTGCCCCACTGAAACCCCCTCTGCAGGGGAGGCCTGGCCGGAGTCACCAGGCCCAACTCCTCATTGCGGCCTCTGAGGCTTCAGAAAGCCCTGGGGCTGCCGGCGGCCCTGCAGGCTCTGAGCCCCTTTGCTTGCCCTTCCCCCTCACACAGCCCTTCCCCTTGCGCCCCTGCCTTACCCCCCAGCTCAGTCCCTGCTGAGCAACCTCAGGAAAGTCCACCCTCTCTGAGCCTCGCGGGTCTTCCTGAGCACCTCCCCCCTGCTCCCCCCCAGGTGGGGAGTCCCAGCACACAGTAGGCGGTCCATACTGTCCCGCTGGCCTCCACCCATGGGCTCTAAGAACAGCAGTGACTGTAGTTCTTTTTTTAAAATTAAATATATTTTTATTGATTTCAGAGAGGAAGGGAGAGGGAGAAGGAGAGGGAGAGATAGAAACATCAAGGATGACAGAGAATCATTGATCAGCTGCCTCCTGCACGCCCCCTACTGGGGATCGAGCCCACAACCCACGCATGTGCCCTTGACTGTAATCAAACCCGGGGCCCTTGAGTCCCCAGGCCAGCGCTCTCCCCGCTGAGCAAGTCCGGCTAGGACAGGCTGCCGCTCTTTACCGTGGGGGGTACTCACCCCTTTTAAGCCGTTCACGCTGGGGCCAATTAGAAATAGACAGACGCGCATCGCCCCGTCCACAGAGATAAAACGTTTTCTCCGAGATGAGCCGCCCGCCCCTCCCCCACGCCAGCACGAGATCTCTGGAGGGATTGGCGCTCTCCTCCCTCCTCCGTCCGTCCCTCCTCCCTGCCGCTCCTCCATCTCCTCCCGCAGAGGTGAGATCCAGCGGCGGCCGTGATGTCAGAGGCTCAGCTGAGGTCACCGCCGCGGCCGTGACTTCACTTGCCGGCTTGGGCAGGAGGAGCCGCGAGGCGGCTGCGAGCTGGGAAACTACCCCCCTTTCCTTCTCCTCCTCCTCCTCTTCCCTCTCCCTCCTCCCGGCCTCGCTCCGGAGTGGCTGCCCGCCCCCTGGCGGTGCGCGGTCCGCGGTCTGCCCGGGGTCCGGGCAGGTGCCAGGAAGAATGCTGCTGCAAAGGTATCGGCGTGGCGCGCGGCGCCTCCCCCTCCGGCCGTGAAAGTTCGCTCTGGTGTGCGAGGCGTGCCCACTGGGCACCCCGCCATGCCAGGCGGCCCTGCCCGGGAGGAGGCGGGGGGGGGGGCGGGCAGGGGCCTCCCGGGCAGCCTTCAGCGCCTTGTCCCCATCAAAGGCCGCAGCTGCTCAAGTGGCGGCTGCAGCTTTGAAACTGCGTAAAGAGCAGGAGGGGGCGCGGGGGTGCTCAGGGTAGCCCGGGAGAATGGGGAGAGGAGGGGCGGCTGGGGAGCCGGCTGCCAGGCAGCGGCAGGGGCGTGAAGGGCAAGGCCCCTGCGCAGAGTCCCGGGGCCAGAGCTGCCCTCGCCGCCCCCGGCCCCGCCGGGCCAGCCGGCATCCGTGGCGGGGGAGCCCAGCAGCCGGGGCGCAGAGGCAGCTGCGGGGGAGGGGGCCGGCTGCCCCGCCTCGCTCCCCCCACCATTTCCAGGCATATTTATTCCTCCCCCTCCAGCGGGCCATTTGTCAGCGGTGACTCGGGACAAAGGCGGGGGCGGTGGGTGGTCTGCCGCAAGTTGGGCGCCGGGCACGGGGCGGGCGGCCGGAGAGAAACGCCGGCAATTAAGAGGCAGATCCAGGGCTCTGCTCATTCAGGCTGTCGAGGGAGCCGTCATTTTGTGTTAGCGTGTGCGTGTGTGCGTGTGTGCGTGTGTGTGTGTGTGTGTGTGTGTGTGTGTGTGTGTGTGTGAGGTGGGAGGAGGAGGAGAGGGGAGAATGACAGGAGAAGGATTATGACATTGTGTTGTCTCTGTTTGTGGTAAATGCAAATCTGGCCCCAGCAGCTTCCCTGGAGAAGCGGCAGCGAGTAACCCAGGCCGAGGGCCTTGGCCCAGACCCGCCAGGGAGCCGTGTGGGGCGGTGTGGGGTTTTTCTCCTCCCTCTGCTCTGTCTGGCGTGTGCTGCCTCCATTTATTTTTACAGTGAAGTGCTGAAGACAGACAGGCCGGCATGGCGGGAGGAGCCGCCTCCCTCCTCTCTGCACCCGCCCTCCTCCCGCTCGGGAGGCCCTGGCTGCCCTCCCGACCCCCTCAGCGGCCTCCCTGCCAGGTCTCTGTCCCCAGACGGGGTCGCGGCTCCTGTCATGCCCTTAGCGTGGATGGCCGAGGTCTCACTGGGCTGCTTCTGCACACAGCTGCTCCCCCCACCAACCCCCCCAATGAGCAGAGACCAAGAGCCGGGACCGAGGCTGGGATGGGGCTTCAGAGACAGGCCGGGGCTGGTGTGCCCTTAGCTGCAGTGTTGGCCTGGCCTGCCCAGGAGGCTGGCAGAGGGCTCTGCTGCCAGGCTGGTGTTGGCAAAGCGTCCCAGGACCTTGCCTCCTCTGACAGCTCCGTGGGGGCAAGGAGCTTGGGCTTGACCCCCGCTGGGAAGCAGTCACAGCCCACAGCTCGGGCTGGGACCAGGTCAGGCGATGCGTGGTCTGCACACAGGGGGCCCTGTGACCCTGGAGCAGGTCTCCGGGGAATGCACAGGGCGGGCTGCACCGGGCAGGGCGCTCCTCACCTGTAAGGTCAGCGGGAGGCCGTGGCCAGCGGGGTCCAGCCCATCACACACTGCTCCTTCCCCGGGAGCCGGTCCCTCACCTTGACCTCACCGCCTCCGTTCAGGTCCTTCTGGACTCAGTGGACCCCCTCCATCTGGAGGGGCTGGGCTTGTGCCCGCCCCCATGCCCTCTCTCACAGCACGGCCCACGCTGTGGTCACTTGGGTGAAGGGACTTCCGGGCGCCTCAGCGTTCCCAGCGCCTGCCTGCCCAGAGCTGAGCGCTGCGGAAGGAGGTCTGTGCCTGGAAACCGGGGAGCAGGTCCGGACCCGCAGCTCCCCAGGACCCTGGGCCTCCGGGACGGGACAGTAGCACTGCCTCACATCCGAGAAGGTGTGGCAGGCTCACCCCGTGGGCACACCCACCGGATGGGGACTTCCCCGTGGAGCTGGCGTGGGGGGGAAGCTGCAGCCACATCTGTGAGGAGGTGCCTGTCCCGTGCGGAGAGCCTCGGTGGTTTAATATTGTCCCTTTGGCAATGGCTGGTAGCCTTGTGTGTCCACCCCGGCGATTCCTTCAGATCCTGGCCCACAGGTCCAGCTGCTTGGGGGGCCGGAGAGGCAGGGGTGAGGAGCAGTGCCTGCCTGGCCTTCGCCTGGTCTGCGGGCTCCGGTGTCCCCTGGGGCTTCCTGTGCCCGTGGAAAAGGAAGGAAGGATGAATAGGCTCTGCCCGAGGCCAAGATGCTGGCACCCCCAGGCATACAGATGGGAGAGGGCAACAGGCCTCCTCCTCCCACAGCCCCCACTCTGATGCACCCTGGTAGCTGTGGGGTCAGCGGTCCTGAGTGACAGTCCACCCTGGCCACTTTCTAGCTGTGTGACCTTGGGCAAGTGACAGTTTAAAAGGCAGTGACCTGGGAGTAGCAGCCTCTACCTGCAGGCTGGTTTGGGAAATTAAAGAGACTGCAGGGGAAGCCCTAGCTGGTTTGGCTCAGTGGATGGAGCGTTGGCTTGCAGACTCTAAGGGTCCCTGGTTTGATTCTGGTTAGGGGCACATGCCTGGGTTTCAGGCTTGATCCCCGGGGGGGGCATGCAGGAAGCAGCTGATCAATGATTCTCTCATCATTGATGTTTCTCTCCCACTCCCTTCCTCTCTGAAATCAATCAATCAGTCAATAGATAAATAAAATAAAGAGACTGCAGGTGCAGTACCTGCACACAGCAGGTGCTCCATTAGTGACAGCAGTGGTTATGAGGGAGCTGGCTCCACCAGCAACTTAGGGGCACAGGAAAAAGTTCTCCCTGGAGTGCCTCCGTGAATTCTGAAGGGCAATCAAAGAGGGCTTCCAGCCAAAACCGGTTTGGCTCAATGGATAGAGCGTCAGCTTGGGGACTGAAGGAACCCGGGTTCGATTCCGGTCAAGGGCATGTACCTTGGTTGCGGGCATATCCCCGGTGGGGGGGTGTGCAAGAGGCAGCTGATCAATGACTCTCATTGATGTTTCTAACTCTGTATCTCTCTCCCTTTCTCTCTGTACAAAATCAATAAAATATATTTAAATAAAAAAATATAAAAAAAAAAAAGAGGGCTTCCAAGAGGAGGTGGCATTTGAAGGCCTGGAAGAATGAGGAGGAGTTAGCCAGGCTATGGCAGGGGAGGGTATTCCACCAGAAGGAAGTGCAAGAGCAGAGCTTTAAGGTGTAAAAGGCTAGTCCTCGTGGCCAAGCCCAGGGAGGGGAGGGGAAGGGCCCTGATTCTCTCCGCAGTGAGAGCCGTTTCTGGAGGAAGGGAGACCCCGACTTGAAGACAGAGTGGGCAGGTTCCGCTCACTGCAAACTCACCTTCTGGAGGGGTTCGTATCCTGGAGCTTCAGGAGGTTCTCTAGAATCCTGGCTTGTTCTAGCTCCTCCCAACGCAGGCCTCTCAGCTGGGGTTCCCAGAGGACCCATGCCAGCCTGCATCGCCTCTGAATTTGGAGTCTCAGGACTCCTGGGGTCCTGCACCGGCCCGGGCCCCACTGGGAGCCGGGGCCACCCTGCCAGGGGAGCACTCCGTGCCTGTGAGCTTGGAGGGAAGTCAGCCGAGGAGAGTGAAGGGTCGCCCACCCAGTGTCTGTGGCGTCACCAGTCTCTCTGAGCCAGTTTCCCAGCTGTAAAATGGGGCGACGATGGTGCTTGGTAATAACTAACATTTGTGAGCACTTACTGAGTTAGGCAGTCTCCCCAACTTTGCCTAGCATGTTAGGGTGGAGGTGGCGGGCAGGGCATCCTGTAAGCCAAAAGCATGCAAGGAAGAGCCACAGACATTTGTTTTTCTGGGTGAGGCTACGCTGGCACCTTGGTAATACGGGCGAGATCAGAGGGACTCGGCTGCTGGGGGTCTGCAAATGTGCCTCCTGGACTGGACTACCCACCCCCCAAGGCAGAGCCACCAAAACACCTCGGGGCCCTAGCGAGCCACGGCCCCCGCCTCGGCCTTCCTCCCTGTGGGTGGCGGCTCGGCTGGCTCCCTCGCTTCCCCGGCTGAGGCTGCGTGGCCACAGGAGACCCAGGGGCTGCGATTTTTTCTCTTTGATTTTCTTGGACGGCTTCCATGTAGGTTGTGACTTGGGCGGTATCATCTGCCCATTGATTTTTCCAGAAAGGATGTTTCTTCCCTTCCATTCTTCACGCGGCCGCAGATGAACAGCCTTGGTGCCTGGCCTGCCCGCTGCTCCCGCTCCCAGCCGCGCACCTCGCTGGACCTGAGAGGGCCCAGCAGGGTCGTGGCTCCCAGGAGGCCCCAGGAGGGCAGGGGGCTGCCCCAGCACCTAGCGGAGTTCGGGAAGCGCCCTGGGGGTGGGCATATACAGAACTGGGAGCCACATTCAGGCCACACCTGGCTGAGGCTCAGTTACCGGAACACCCTGGCCGTTCACGCATTCCCCTCCTCTCCTTCCACAGCTTGGGAGCTGGGCAGGCTGCTCACCCCTGTCCTGCTGTCTGCTGGGTGATGGCAGGATCATTCCACCAGAATGATGGAGACAGCGCAGCCCTGTGGCGAGCGCTATGATTGTCCCCATTCTACAGATGAGAAGGCCGAGCTGGAGGGCTTGGGAGCTCGCTCAGGGTTGTGGGACCCTCCCCGCTCCCTATCTTTTATACCCAAGAGGGCTACACAGCTGGGAGCCCTTATGATCCGGGCAGATGAAGGGAGTCAGACCTTTGGGGCGGGAGTTGGGGAGACATGTAACCTGTAATGAGGTGGCTGCCATCCCAGCTTGTCACTGCCCACCCGGAGTCTGCGGGGGATGGGACCGCGGTCACTGGGGGAGGGGCGCTGCACAAGGTCATGGCCTCCGAGGGGTGCTCGGTGCCGATCCTTTCTCCGGGAGGTTTCTGTCCCCCTTCACTCAGCCAGGCGTGGGGCTGGCTGAAGGGCGCGGCCTGGGTTCCCAGCCCAGCTCTGCCGCTCGCCAGCTTGGTGATCTCAGGCGAAGGATTGCTGAGTCTGTTCCCACGCCTGTAAGTGGGGTCGCTGTACATTCACCCCAGAGGTGTGTGGGGGTGACTTGTGTTAATGCAGGGAGCTCAGCACCCGTTAGGAGCTGTGGGAATGTTCTCCGCTGCTGCCCCTCAATCAGCTGACTCCCCCAAACACTGAGCACTTACTGAGGGCCAGTCCCGGGAGCCACGGACTCCGCACTCAGGCCCTCCCGGCCCTGGCCCTGCCTGTAGGGGAACAGCCTGCGAGAACTGGTGTGTTGGCTCCCACTGCTGGCGTGACAGACATCCTGATGAAGTATGTCACTTTAAAATATTTTTAGAAGAAATTTCTGGAAAGTTTCTTTATGCCATGGGAGCCATACATCCTGAACCATTACCAGGTTCTTGTTGGCTTTCCTGTGGCTTGCCGGGGTCCTCCCTTCCCCAGGACTCGGTTTCCTCATCTGTAAAGCGGAGCGGGAGCCCCACCCACCGGGAGGACGGGCCCAGCCAAAGACCTTACAGCAGCGGAGGGGGCTGGCTCTGGTTCTTGTCATTCGCGAGGCGGTCACGGGCATTGCCCGTGCGGGGTCCTGCCGGGTGCTGCCCTGGGCGTGGACGCCAGCGGGGTGCCGGCTCTGCTCTCGGGTCCCCTGAGGAGCGGCCTTACTAAAACCTTGGTTTTGTGATTTCCAGAGAACATGGAAGGCCCCTCAGGCAGCCTGGCCCCTTCCAGGGGAAGTGCCGGTAAGTGTCTCGTCCTCTCTGTTTGTTCTACAAATGCTTTCGGAGCAGCTCCGTGTGCTGGGGGTGAGGCGGGAGAGCTGGAGGCCGGCTCTCTCCTTCAGAGCTCGGTCCAGGAGCATCTGGAAGTCCCACACCCAAACGGCCAGATGTCTGAGGCTCAGGGGTGGTCAGACGCAAAGCCTGGACTTTGCAGAAGATGCTCAGCCACGGGCAGCTGGCAGGATCGTTAACAATGAATAGTGACCGTTCCCTCTGCCTGGGTCCCCTTGGGACAAGGTCCCCGAGCCTGCTGCCGCCCGCACTGTCTGGCTTCAGCTGCGTCTCCGGCTTCTCATGTCTGTTATGCTGCTCTGGCCTCCCTCCCCTTCCCCAAATCCGCTTGCTCCCTCCTCTCTCGGGGCCTTCGCTGGGCCGGCCACCTGGAGCTCTCTTCCAACCTCGTCACACGGCTCCTTCCTGTCTGCCCTTCAGCTCTCATCTCAAATGTCCTGGATCCCCAAGACCCAGGGTCCCATTGTACATGTGGGCACTTGCCACGCGCTTACTCACGTGTGTCGTGGCTGTTACCAGATGATTATTTATATGACAAGATGTTCCCTCTAACGGCCCCAGGGGACTGTAGGCTCCATGACAACAGGGACCCTTGGGCTCAGTGCGTGGCATATGGCAAGGGCTCAGTCAGTGTTGGTTGAATGAATTTACGATGGGCATTAAAGTAAGGCTTCAAGGAGGTGGTGGCATTAGACTAGAACTTGTAAGAGAGTGTAATTCCAGTCTGTAGGGAAGAGGAGGGGAGGGGCTTCGTGCATTGGGGCTCAGACAGGCGGGAACACAGCTGCGAACTCTGTTTGGCCAAGAGGCGGCATGGGACACGTGAGAGGAGGCGGGGAATGGAGCTGGGCCAGAGGAGGGCTTCGTGTTCCAGGTGGATGAGAATCAACTTGAACTCTGCAGGCACTTGGGACCCATCGGAAACCTTTGGGCCAGAGGGAGTGGGGGCAGAGCTGGCTCTGGGTAACCGAGGAGCCCGCTGCAGGGGCGGGTGGGCCGGGAAGAGCCGAGTCCAGAGGACCGGTTGGGAGTCAGAGATATCTGTCGACCCTGCTGCTTTCCCTTTCCTGGAACCACACACGGGCCTTGGCAGCTGTCCCGGCGAGGAGATGCAGGGCAGGGCTGAGGAACCTCACGCGGCCTTGGCTGCTTCCAGAGGACAGTCACCTTGGTGGCAGGGCAGCCATTCCCGAGTCACCGGAGGGAGACGGAGTGGAGGGAGCATCGGTGTCTCCATCGCTCAGCTTCCCTGATCGAGGAGGCAGCGTCCATCTCTGCATTTCTGCACCCGTGTCCCGGCATCCGGGGATCATGGCACTGGTGGACCAGCCATGGCCGATGAACAGGAGCGTTTTCCTCCAAGCCAGCGAACAAGGCCCCGCTCTGTGCCCGGGATGTAGTCAGAAGAGCCAGGATTCTCAAGAGGGACCCGGCCACAGGTCCCAGACCGAGCCCTTAGTACCTGTGTGCCTCTGGGCATCTTGTCAGCAGCTCGGGGCTTCGGGTGCTTTACTGTGAAGTGGGAGCTGCTCGGACCCCTTGAGAGCTGGGGGCGAGGACGCGGGGAGCCCCGCGCAGAGGGAGTGGCGGCTGTATCAGGGCTGCGCTCCCCTCCCTGATTTGAATTCTTCGCAGGAAGCTTGGGTTTCGGGCTTAAAATGAAGAGCGTGTCAACAAAACAGGATGGAACAAAGTCTTTTCCCAGCATGCCTCAGCATGGGGCCCTGTCTTCCCGCCAAGCCCCGCGGAGATGGGGCTAAAAGTCTTGCGCTTTCAAGCAGAAATAATCCCAAAGGAAAGGACCCTCCCTGTTGTTAGCTGGTGATAAAGCGAAGCTGGAGCCTGCCGCCCAGCCCACGGGCTTCACATTGAACTCTGCCCTTCCCAGTGTCTCCGGGCCTCAGTTTCCCCATCTGCAGGACACCCTCATGCCAGTATGCACCTCCAAGGGCTGCTGTAAGGATTAAGTGTGTTCATGTAGGTCAAGTGCTAAGGACATGCCTTTGCCACTGCGATGGTTGGATGATTTTATTTTCACTTTTAACTCTTCATTTTCACTTTCACTACTTGTGGTGCGCAATGGGGGCTCTGGGGCCAGAGGCTGAGTTCAGATCCCAGCTCTGCCACTTGTTAGCTGTGGCGCCTCAGGGATGTCTCTTAACCTCTCTGTTCCTTTCCTTGTCTGTACCATGAAGACGATAATCCCCGCTTCCTAAGGCTGTTGGGAGGAGTGAAGGTAAGACACCGACTCCCTGGAGGCAGGCAGACCCCTCAGCCCCTCCTCCCACTCCAACTTCCAGATGCGGGAGTTCAGACTCAGAGCCATCTGCTGAAGGACAAGGCCAGGGTGTCCTGGGTGTGAGACCAGCCTGGGTCTGTGCTAGGCCCACACACAGGGCCGCCCAGGGAGGATTGTGCCACCAGGGGCAGGAGTTCCGCGTGGGCTGAGTGTGCTCCGCGTGGAGCCAGGCTCAGGGGCCTCCAGCTGCTCAGCTGTGTCTCCTCCGTGTTCTCTCTCCACTCACCTGTGGGAAGATGGATGCCGTGGGGCCCAGCAAGGCCACTAGCTGGGAAGGCCGTGGTCTCCCAGGCAGCCTGCCCAGCCTCCGGACTTTCACACGTTACTGTGGGGAGAGGCTGGTGCCCACCCTGCTGTCTCTCCCCACCAGCTGTGCGTCCGTCCATCTTCCACTGTTTGCCAAGCGCTGGGGAGCTTGTGGTCAGGAGCGCAGCCTCTAAAGCATCGAACCCCAACCCGCCTCGCCCCAGGGACCCTTCCACACTGTGTGCCCGGGACAAGTTACTCAAACTGTGCTTCAGTGGCCTCAGCTGTCAAGTGGGGTTGATAACTACCAACCTCACCAGGTTGTTGCAAACACAGTGCCCGTTCACAGGAAGCCACATCCTGCATAGGATGCTGGAGACACCAACAAGGCAGAGGTGTGTGCCCCACGAATGCTCATACTCCCGGGGAGAGACTGACAGTCACATAAACAGCCCAGTGTGGCCAGTGGGAGCTAAAGAGGGAGCCACGACTTCCATCCACACCTGAGCAGAGGTCCCTGAGACCCTGTGATACTAATTCACACCAAGCGGGTCACAGAACCCGGCCCTGCAGGCCCACACCCTGGCCTTCCTCCGAAGCCTCCTCTCCCCTTCCCCTCGCCCTCCACTGGCACAGCCCTCCCGGGAAGAGCAGGCGGCTGGCCCACCCTGCTAAGGCTTGGTATCCCCTGGCCCTGTGGAACCTCCCAGGCTTAGAGCTGGCCCTGTCCTTGCCCCAGAAAGACTTTCTCTCTGCCCCTCTGCCCTCCCCAGCGGGGCTCCCAGCCCAGCACCCGGCAGGTGCTCTGTGTGGAGAGAAGGCGTGCCACCGCGGATCTGGCCACCCTGCTGTTTGTGTACCCGTGTGTACCCGCTGCTCCATCTGGTTTGCATGGGGGAAGTGCCTGGCCCGGGACAGGCTCTGCAGGACGAGGTGGGGGTTCCCCACTCTGTGAACCTGAGGCTCTATCAGGTGTCTCTCAAGAACTAGGAGCCAGCCTTCCAGCCAGCCTCTCGGTGTGCTCCAGTCAGCAGGAGGCCCTGCCAGAGGAAGTGGGGGGGGCCGCAGAGGGAGGAAGGTGAGGGCTGCACGTGTGCTCAAGAGCTTGCGAGAGAGCGAGAAGAAGGACATCCGCCTGCTGCTGAAGGCAGGACACGCGGCTCACTCGGCACAAGTCACTGATGGGGCCGGCAGGGCCAGTCTCCTCCATCAATCCGCGCTGACACCCGGGAGCTGGCGGAGGCAGTGCCCTGGAGGTGGAGGCTCCATTTGTAATCCCGGAGTGGCCAGGCCTGGGGGAGGGCAGAGGAGTCTGTAATAAAGGGAGAGAGTGACACGGCTTCCAAACACCGTCCCGGAGCCAGAGGAGGAGGGAAAGGATGCCGTTAGCTTCTGGAATCGAAACCACTGATTCAGCTCAATAAGTATTTTTCGAGTGGACTGGGTTGGGCCAGAGGGGAGGGTCACAATGAATCTCACGAAGCTATTGTCTTTTTCTGAAAGTGTGGAAGGAGAGACGGGATTCTTGAAGATGAGAGAGTGAGAGAACAACAGTAGATGCTAGCGTGGTCACAGAGGAGGGGACTCCCAGCTGCTGAGCTCTGGCCACTGGGATCTGGGGCAATGATTGAGCTTCTCTGAGCCATATTGTGTCCACAGCATAGAACTGTAGCTGTGAACATGTGCCTGGTATGTACTGAATTCTTTATGCAGGTCTCTAGATCCTCCTAACACGCATGTTAGGAGGGAGGTCATATTATCTCCACTTTGTGGCTGAGGAAACCAAGGTTCAGAGGTGAAATGCATTGTCTCAGACCACACAGCCCAAAGGTCCCTCACATCTGTCTGTTGGCCATAGCACCCACAACGGCACCAAAGGGAAGAGTGACAGACCGCCACTGCTGAGGGAGCTGAGGCCGGCCTGGCCCTAGGCCTGGGAAGCCTGCAGGTGGAGGGCAGCTGGGCAGCTGGGCGCTGCAGCGGGCTCCCAGGGAGTGGGAGGGGCTATGGAGTCAGTCCCAGGACAGGAGGCGAGAGCAAACGAGAGCGGGACTCCAGTTATCTCTGCATTCTTGTCCTTGGTCACCATGTGTGTCATGGTCCAGCCCCCAGTCTGAAACCCGAGTGAGCCGAGGAAGAGGGGAGAAGAGGGAGGAGTGACGGGCAGGAGACTGAAGGAAGAGGGCTGCCCTCTGCTTCATGAGTTCTCACAAAAGTGAGGGTGCCCCCAACACTCAGGGTTCACAGCGCTCCCCTGCATCCTTCTGTTTGTCCAGACAACATGGGTCTGTGCTGAAGAGCCCCCCAACCTTTCCCTCTGAAGCCCTGATCCAAGCAGAAGCCAGCACTGGTCTTTTTTTTTTTTTTTTTTTTTTTTTTTTTTTATCTTGGTGCCAAAGAATTTGAAAATGAAACTCACAGAACAATGGGAACCGCCGAAGGGTAGGGCCCACAGCCTGTTCAGCTCTGCCCCGGAAGAGCCTGCACCCCCTCCTGGCAGCAGGAGGTGCTGGGAACCAAGTCTTCGAGCAGAGCCTTGACCCACATTGGAACTGGCCCCCACTTTGTGAGGCTGGACAAACGCCAAGAGAAATCACTGCCTTTTCCACTCACAGCCTCCTGAGGTGCTAGAACCAACTCAGGCCCTGCCTGGGATCCCAAGGCTGGGGAGGTGTGGCCACAGCCAGGCCCCTCCCTGGGTGGCCTGCCGCCAGGCAAAGTGTTAATGTGTCTGGCTAGGTGGGGTGAGAGGTGAAAGGGTAGGCCAGGCCCTGGGGAGCTGTGTACCTCAAATGCACCTGAATCTGGGTCCCAGGTCACACCTGGTTCCCATCAGCCTTCACCTGCTGTGGCAGAGCATTTTTTCCAACTCCAGTTTACTTTCGAGTTGGGTTGCTTCAGAAAAGGAACTACTCTTAACATCTACAATCAGCAATTTTGGCCAATGTTAAGAACATCTGTGCCCAGGTGGGAAACTGAGGCCCAGAGTGGGGAGAGACCTTGGCCGGGTATCCAGGTGAGTCACAGACAGGATCGCAATCCCTCCAAATACATCATCTCGCTGGCCTCACTTCTGATAGCAATGGGTCACACAGCACAGAGCGCAGGGGTGATTCTGCAACGGAGATTTCCTTTTCAAAAGTCGAGCCATTCCTTTGCAAAGGAAGCCTGGGAACAGCCTGAGGCCTTGGCACCACCAATCATCCACCTTATCTCCAAATTAATTCTGGACTCTGGATCCAGCCAACCAGGCATTGCAGGTCTTAATGCCGCCGCAGGCAAAGGCAACTGGCATTTGGTGAGCGTGTATTTTACATGTGAAGCCGGTGGGCCTCCCCGCCCCTCGTTTAATGGAAGCGAAGGGAACTGAGGGCCCAAGTCATTCATCCAAGGACACTTGGGGCCAAGAGGTGGAGGCGGCCAGAGAACCGGGTCTGCAGGGCCCTGAGGGCGTCTGGAGGCCAGAGCCACCGCCGTGCCCAGCCCTACTGACCAGGTTACCAGGAGGCGGCCTGGCCCTGGTTCCACACTCCTCGGCCGCCCGAGGTGGGGCGCTGCGGTTGGGGGCCCCAGGGACTCCAGAGATTCCGGGCCACTAACTCCCCACAAAGTTCTGGGCCACCACTTCCAGGCGGACGGACGGACGGAAGGAAGCTGTGGGCCAAGATGGCACGGAGCACGTGGCAACACGTTCGCGCTGCGCCCCGCGGCCGCCGAGAGGGACCCCGCTCGACCCCCGCGGCCGGGCTGGGGCGGACCCGGCGCGCACAGGCCTCGGCGCCGCCGCACGCGGGTGGGCACGCGCGTGCGCGCCGGCCCCGCCCCCCGACGCCCCGCCCCCGCCGCGCGCCCTCCCGCCCGCCCGCGCGCCGCGGCCTCGCGCCTCCCCATTGGTCGCGCGCCGTCACCTGACGCTCTGTTATTTCCTGTGTGTTGGGAGAATGGAGAGAAAAAATCCCGAATCGAGCGGCTTTCCGCCCCAGCGAGGCGGCCGCGGCCTCCGCCTGGGGAGCCCGCCCTGAGGCGCGCCCGACCGGGGAGCGAGCGCGCGGGCCGGAGCGAGCCTCCAGAGGCCGCGGCCCCGGCCCGCCCCGCCGCCGGCCCGGGCGCCCGAGCTGGAGGCGGCGGAGGCTCCCCCACCCCCACCCCGCGCAGCGCCGCCTGCCGCCGCTCCCTCCCCTCCCGCCCCCGGCCGAGGCCGAGGGACCGGGCGGGGGTCTCCCGCAGGTAACCGCCGCCCGGGGTGGGGAAAAGGTCCGGGCTGAGGAGCCGAGGCGAGGGCTGAGGTGCTGGGGCCGGGCCGGGATGTCCGGCCTCGAGGGCTGGGGCAGAGGTACTTGCCCGGCCCGAACCGGGAGCGCTGAGACCCCCGGGCTCTGAGGCCCGGACTCGGTGCCGGGGGCCGTGGCCCGGCCCGACCCGGAGTGCGGAGAGGAGGGGCCTGGCTCCAGGGCTGCTGAGAGGACGAGCCCGGCCTGGCGCCCGGGCATGAGGGGCTCGGTCCGGCCTGGGAGCCCCTCAGGGCTTGGACCCCGTCCGGCCCGAAGATGCCGCGGGGCGGGGCGGGGCGGGGGTACCTGCTGGCCGCGGGCTCGGGTGCCCAGGAGGAGGCTGCGGGCGGGCGGTGTCCGGGGTCGGCGGGGTCAGCGCCGCCGGCCCTGGGGCCCTGGCCGCCTCGGGGACCGGGCTGCGCTCGCCGCTCCGCTGGGGGCGAGGCGGGCGGCCGGGGGGCGGGGGGCCGGGGGCGGGGGCCGGGCTTGGGCTGGGAGGGGCCGGGGGGGGCGGCGCTGGGCTCCCGGGAGTCGGAGCGCCCCGGCCGCGCGGGACAGGGACGGCTGACGGCCATGTGAACCCCTGGAGCCATGTGGCCGCGGCTGCCGCTCGCCTGCGGGGGGCGGAGGGCAGGTAGCGGCTGGCCGGGCGCCGGGTCCCCGGCGGGCGGGGCGGGAGCGCGGCGCGGGGCGCACTTCCTGCGGGGCTTTTCTCCCGACCCCTCGCCGGGGGCAGGGCGGGCTGTGGGGTCCGGGGGTCCCTCTCGGAGGGGAAAGTGGTGTTGGAGGAGGTGGCTGACCTGGCCCTGCCCTGTGGCGGCAGCGGGAGGTGGCCCCGGTGGGAGAGGAGTGACCGGGTTGGGTGGGGGGCGGTGCCGAAGCCCAGCCGCTTTCCCGGGCCTGTGGGTGGGGAGATCGTCTTTTCGTGGCTGTGGGTACCAGCGCGGTCTGCCTGTGGGAAACCTTTAGTTTGCCCTTAGGGGGCAGCTCAAAATTAGGGTCCTCCCCCTTTCCCTCTGCCTTTTTTTTTCTTCTTCTTTCCCATTTTCCTTTCAAAGATTCGAGGACTCCTGTAACTGCTGTAAAATGGATGGAATTCTCGAGCTATTATCTAACAGGGAGATCTTTGGATGATAATTGGACCCTTATGTTAACGGCTTCAGTGAAGAGTTTTATGAAACATCTTGCCTGGGGTGGCAGGCCGGAGGTGGAGTGGGAAACTGCATTGACGCCTGGACCGGGGAGACCGGGACTCCACTGCCAGCTTTGCCTCCAGTAAACCGGCCCCTTGGCCGCGCTCCCTGCCCTCTCCAGGCTCCCAGTTTCCTCCTCTGTTAGAGGGCTCCCTTCCAGGGCAGACGTTACTGGGGTTTGGGACAGGTGTGGTTTTTGTTTGTTTGTTTTTGGTCTCTGCTGTTTGTGCTTTTGTTTTAGCCAGAAGCTTCCTGGCTGCAGAAATGCAGGCCGTGCCTTACCTGGCTTTTTAGCGTCCAGCCACTTCTCCAGAGCATAACATATAACAGAGCATAACACTAAGTCAGAGAGGACAGTTTTCCCTCAAATCCCAGAAGCTGTTCAGTGCTTCTCAGAAAGTATATTATATTCTAGCTATGCTGAATGTGCCTTGTTTTTGTGTTTGTGTGTGTGTGTGTGTTTTGCTTTTTTTTTGGTTTTTGAGCAAGAAGTTAGTAGGAAAAATATTTTAGGGAACAGTTGACTACTTGGAGCTGTGGATATAGCACAAGTATATTTGGTAACAAGTGTGTTTGGGTCTGCGTGTTGTTGGCTCCAAAGATTTCCAAGATCTTTCTATGCAATGGACTGGGGAGGGAGTTATTGAAAGTTCTTTCCAATTTCTAGCTTCAGTATTTTCAGAGTAGGAAAGAAGTGGAATTCCCTAGTAAATATGTCCTGTGAAATGGCATGCTAGTGGAATTAACTATCACCTCAGGGTGCACTAATTATTTGCATCCCCAATTTATTCCTTAATGGTAGCTGTATGCTTCCTCTCAGATGTTGAAGAACCCCAATTAGTTTCACTGATTTTTATGATGTGTGAGGGCCTTAGGCCATGCTGCTGACTGGTTAGTCCTTGTAGATCAGCCTCAGAAGTTGGTCTTGTCTTTAAGTTTCTACTACTATGATGCTTGAAGGACATGTGCCTAAGGTGTAATAGTCTTTCTAAGATCACTCTTTTATTCAGTCTGTACAGACAGTTTCAAACGGAAGTCAGCATTGGGAAGTTTGCTCGTACTGCTGACTTTGGAGGTACACGTTTTCTTGTATGTTAGCATCAGGCCTGTCACATAGGTAGACACTTATCCAGCTCTGTAACTATCAGTCACTTGGAGTTTCCCACATAAGCAATTTATTTACAGTGATGTCTGAGTAATGACCTTGTTTGGTATGGAATTTTAAAAACCTTGCTTCCTTGCATTGTAAGCAGTTATCAAATGTATATTTACATTTTGTTACAAGGAAAAGTTATAAAACTTGTTTCTACAAAGATAATTTGTGTGTTTATACATGTAAGAGAAGGTTGCCAAAATACTAAGATGTCAGGAGACATGTTTTATGTTTTATAACTTTTTAGTGGTATGGAATGGAATTCAGTTGAAATCTCATCTGTTTAGACCTAGAAGTTAGAGTTGGACTACTTCTGGTGGGTTCAGCCTTCTCTTCAGGTGGGAAAGGATGCTAGCATTTGTGTGTGTTGGTGTTGTTTTTGTAAAGATTCAATATGCTACGTTGTATGCAAGGTATTTTAAGTCGCCTTAAAAAACCCACACGGCAGACCTGAGAAGTCAATCCTTTCTCCTTTTTTTGAGAGGTCATAGAGCTAGTGAGTGGTCAGGGTTTGGGTGTGACCATCCTCTACATGGCTCCAGAGCCTTTACTTGATCCAGTATACCGCAGTGCCTGTTTAAGGCAAAATCAGATAGTGGTAGGTTGGTCTTGAAATCTGGACTTGGACAAAATACTGGAAAGCATGATTTTTGTGACTGTGCCAAGTGGTTTAGTGGTCCCTTGGAGTTTTCTTAACTTTCACTTTCCCCATTCCGGGCCAGTTTTGCAGTGCACCTGAGATTTAATCTAAAAAAGTTTCTCTTTCATACCCATTTCTGCAGCTCTGTCCTGAGCTGGATTTTGTTACCAGCTTAAAGAGTGACCTCTTGTCTGTTACTGGTTTATAATGCACAGGAATCATGTTATCTAGTGATTGCTCTCAGTTTGACCAGATGGGACTCAAACGATGCAGTTACAAAAGACAGTCCTTTTGCCAGTTTGCCTTTGGTATTCTTCAAACTGGGGCTTGAGTTCAAGGCACCTGAGTGCTCACTAGATCTCCCTGAGCCTTCTAACTCTGTTGCCTTCATTTTCTGGAAGTAAAGGTAACAAAATAAAGCAAACCAATAAAACCCTATTTATATTGGAGCAGAACTATACATCAAAGTTACACATTTGAAATATAATACAGTTGACTTTTTTTTTTTTTTTTTTAATACAGTTGACTTTTAACACAAGGGTTGGGCACTGATTCCCCCACCTCTGATGTGTAACTTTGACTCCTCCAAAATTTTACCGATAGCCTACTATTGGCCAGAAGCTTTACCAATAACATAAACAGTTGATAAACACACATTTTTATGTTATATGTATTAGACTGTATTCTTACAATAAAGTAAGCTAGAGGAAAGAGTGTTATTAAGAAAACCATAAGGATAATACATTTATAGCATTTATTTTTTTAAAAAAACTTGCATATAAGTGGACCTGCGTAGTTCAAATTCATATTGTTTTAAGGGTCAACTCTATAATGAAAATAAGGTTTTTCATAGTGCATGATCTGGGCACATTGCATTTAGATTAGATAATTTTTTTATTATATAGTTAGGCTGTTGTCCCTTTAATACCTGTGTATGTGCAGTGTGGGTGAAAAGGTGGTCATGGCCACACAAACAGTTAGGACTTTCTGCATTAGCGCTGTTTGCTTTGTAAGTAATGCACATGGCCCAGCGGGAAGATGAACTGTGAGGTGACTTATTGTATGTCTGATGCTTTGTTGTGGGAAAGTTAACGGGGAAAAGGTTAGCTACGGGGAAATATCTATGTTGCAGTGTGTGCCTGTAAGCTGTTCTGTCGGAAAGGGTGCAAGTTCCTTGGAATACTTGATTGTCAGCCTGATGGGAAGATGGTTTCATGTTTAAACATGACATCCTTGAACATGGATTAAGGTTCTGTGTGTGTTGTGTTCTAATTTTTATTTGTAGGTATTTGTAGGCGCTGTTCTAAGCATGGGAAACGCAGTGGAGGGCAAGAGAGGTGTCTGCTGCTGAAACCGGTGTGGCTCAGTAGATAGTCAGCCTGTGGACTGGAAGGTCCCGGGTTCGATTTTGGTCAAGGGCATGTACCTTGGTTGCTGGCACATACCCAGTAGGGGATGTGCAGGAGGCAGCCAGTCGATGTTTCTCTCTCATCGATGTTTCTAGCTCTCTGTCACTCTCTCTTCCTCTCTGTAAAAAATTAATAAAATATATTTGAGAGAGGGGGAGGGAGGGAGAGAGGGAGGGAGGGGTGTGTCTGTTCTAGAGACAGACTGTAACCAGTATGTCAATATAAATGTCAGGTGGTGATAATAGCTATGAAGAGAATACAAAGATAGAAGGGACTTCAGAATAGTCATGAAGATGTCCGGGCTTCTGAAGCCTTTTCTGCCAGAAAGCCAGACAGACTTGATCTGTGGGACAGGTGGAATGACATAAAAGTAAATAATTTGCTTTAGCCCTGGGCATCTTGAGAAGTTAATCCAAAGAATAGAGGTGGGTTGATTGAAGTCTTCCCTCTGTTTATATCTTTATGCTTTTGTGAGTGGGGACCTAGCTCAAAAGAGCTTAAGAGGGATCATTGTAAAGGGTAAGAAAGAGGGATGTTATCTGCTTTTCTTTAGCCGTTCCAATCGGAAATGTAGAGATGGGTGAGAATAGTGATGGGTGCTGGGCATTATTAGAAACATCCTTTAGTTGTGTGTATGTTTCTTTGTCGGGGAATTGGAGTGGGATGTTATAATCATCATACTTTGTTAAAGCTTCAAGTGAAGCCAGCAACTATTAGTGATCTCTGTATGCAGGGTACTGTGCTAGGTATTACTTCAAATGAAGGATCCAAAGTGACTGATTGGCACTGGGGTATATGTGTGGAGGGGAAAGCTGTTTAGGGAAGCAGGATAGCTGTAAAAATGGGGGCTCTGGCAGGGACAGGAACAGCAGAGTCAGACAGGTTTCCTTACCCATAGCCCAGAGGGTTCAAACACCCAGGCTTTCCCAGCCAGCTGGCCTGCATCCTGCATACATAGCTTTGCCTCCTTTCTATGCGCTCTGATTACACTAATAAAAGAGAAAATGCAAATTGACTGTATCTTCGTGATGCCCATCAGCCAATCAGGAGTGAGTATGCAAATTAACCCACCAAAGATGGAGGATTAATTTGCATACACAAGCACCAAGCAGCCAGGGCAGGACATAGGTGTTCTGCATTGCCCCAGCGCTCAGGGCCTCTGGGCAGCATGGGAAGGCGGAAAGGTGGCTCTGGGTCAGAGCAAAAGTGGAAAAGTGGCTCCATCTGGAGCCAAGGTGGTGGGCAGCGGGGGAAGGAAGGCCCATTCTTGCACGAATCTTAATGCATCGGGAATAATCTTATAATCTCTAGTAGAATTATATAGAGAATGTGAGGAAACCAAAAAATTGTCTAGTTTAGCCCTTAGCCTACAACTCAGGAAAGATGCTGAGAAGATATTGACTTGGCCCAAGTTATGCTGCTTTACACTGACAAGCTCAAGGCTAGGATCCTGTCCTTTTCTACCAGAGTCCATTCTCTCCCCAGAGGGTTGATAGTCAGCAGTTGCTCTTGGATAGAAAAAGAAAGGAAGCCTCTGGGTGCTAATGTAGTCACTTAGGGAAAAGCCTGTGTAGTTCAGTCTTAAGAAGTCAGAGGAGGAAAAATAAATGGAAACATTATCACGCTCAAAAAAAAAGAAGTCAGAGGAAAGCCCTGGCTGGGGAGCTCAGTTAGTTAGAGCATCATCCCAGTACACTGGGGTTGATCCCTGGTCAGGGAACATACAAGAATCAACCAGCGAATGCATAAATAAGTGGAACAACAAATCTCTCTCCCTCTTTTTCGCTCCCTCTCTCTCCCTCTTTTCCGCTCCCTCTCTCTTCCTCTCTCTCCCCTTCCCCCTCTGTCCTTCCTCCCTTTCTCTCCCCCTCCCCCTCCCCACCCTTAAATCAATCAATAAAACATTTTTTAAAATGCAGTACCTAACTGTTGAGTCAGGGGCGCTGATTTCTTTTTTTAAAAAGTCAGGGGGAAAACCACATCCATCTTGAAAGCAGAGGCTGGACAGAGAAAATTGCACCACTGTCGCTTTCACAAAGAGACGCAGTGTTGATTTCTTAGGCCCCATTGAGACCTAATCTCATCCTGATTATTTCTTGGTGCAGAATGAATGACAGGGAGAAGCTCTTTGCCACGTTTAGCATTAGTTGTGAAGTTAGAATAAGACCCTTCAGATATAGGGGGAAATTTCTTATATGTGGCCTAAATTTGAGTTCTAAAATTCGAATTAAGGCCCTAGTACTAAATTTTCACCTCTAGACTTCTGTTTCAGGGAGGATTTCACTTCTGCATTTAGAAGCAATTTAACTATGAGGCATTACTTTGGTAGCCTGGGCATTATCGCTGTGCCTGACCACAGGAGGGATTCTTGAGAAGCGGGCTGGTTCCCTTGACATTTCCCTCAGTGCTCGGGGGACGGGTTTTGTGTGCCAGTGGCACTCTTCCATAAAGGTCCACGCAGCAGAGCGTTAGGAGGGAAATGTGTGGCCTCAGTCTGGCTCCAGCACTTATTAGCAGTGACCTTGGGCGTTTTGCTGCATCACCGTTTCCTCCCGTGTAAAACGGAGGTTTCCCATCCTCAGGGCCATTGGGAAAGGAACTGAAATAAGAAGAGCACATGGTGGGTGCACCACCCACAGGTGATGCTCATTGGATGGTAGTTTTCCAAAAACACACTGGACTCTAGAGCAGGCCTGGTTCCTGCTGAATCTGGCGCTTTTCTGTCCTTAACTATCTGCCCAGTGGAGAAAGGCAGTTAAACAGGGATATCAGAAGTGCTCTGATGGAGGACATGGTGCTGTACCAAGACATTTACCCCTGCCAACTGGACTGGCATGGCTCAGAGGTTGAGCGCCGACCCATGAACCGGGAGGTCATGATTCAATTCCCGGTCAGGGCACATGCGCAGGTTGCGGGCTCGATTCCCATTGAGTGTGCAGGAGGCAGCCAGTTCTCTCTCATCATTGATGTTTCTCTCTCTCCCTTCCTCTCGGGGGAGGGGGGAGGAGACTGAAAACCTGACTTGAAAGATCACAAGGGGCTTCTCAAAGGAAGACTGTTCACTTCCATTGTCCACTTGCCTCTCAGCTGTCTCTTCCCACCTCTGTATTTGACCATTGACTGTCTCTGGCTCTGTCCTCAGTGTTCTCAGATATCCTCAGGCTTTCGTGGTTGCTCATAAGCTGACTGCCCCCACTGGTATCTTCAGCCAGACCTCTCCCAGCTCCTCCAACCTCTGCTGGACACAGCTGTTTGAGTATCTCACCAGCAGCTTGAGCATCACAGTCCAGAACTGAATACAGATTCCTCAGGAACTCTTTCCCTTCCTCAGTTCCCTTCTCCCTAAGTGGCTTTGTCTTCCACCAGTTTTTCAGGTCAGATTCCTCCTTTTCACTCAGCGCCCTCCACTTCTAATCCATCACCAAGGTGCCGTCAGCTCGGCATCCACACCTGACTGAATCTGTCTGCTCTGCACCCCCACCCTCGCCTCCCTCCCTATTGCTGCTCCTGTCTGTCTTCATTTCACTTTGCCCCAGTAGCTAAGAGTTACCTGTCTCTGCTCCACTTAAAATCTCTTAGCAGTTTCTCATAGAACTTGGAAGAAAATTCAAACTCCTTGCCATCTCCCACAAGGCTCTGGAAACCTGGGCCCCTGCCCACTTCTCACTCTCCTGCTGCTTTTGCTTGCTGTCCTCCAGCCACATTCACCTCTCTCTCCTCTGGGTCCCCTGAAGGCATCAAGTTCTTTCCCACCTCGGAGGCCATGCTAATTCCTCTGCCCAGAACCTTGGTCGGCAAACTGCGGTTCAAGAGCCACATGCGGCTCTTTGTCCCCTTGGGTGTGGCTCTTCCACAAAATACCACGGCCTGGGTGAGTCTATTTTGAAGAAGTGGCGATAGAAGAAGTTTAAGTTTAAAAAATTTGGCTCTCAAAAGAAATTGCAATGGTGTTTTTTTTATATTTGGCTCTGTTGAATAAGGAGTTTGCCGACCACTGGCCATCCCAGACTTTTCTCATCCTTCGGGATATTTGTTGAATGAATAAACAGCATGAGAGAGGCAGCAAAGGGAGTGGGTAAGGAGGAAAAGTGCGCTTGAGATTGCTGGAAAATTGTGAGTTTGGTTGTTGCACAGACGGAGTGTGTTCAAGTAAAATAGCTAGGCGTGAGGCAGCCGGAACTCAGCTGCTGCTCAGGAGAGGATAAAATGATGCCATAGCTCGGAGAACTGGGAAGTTTCTTAAAAAGTTGAACATAATGTCTACCCTGTGACAGAGAAGCTCCATTTTAGATATTTATCCAAGAGAAATGAAAATACATGTCTACAAATAGGCCTTGTATAAGAATGCTCATAGCAGCTTTATTTATTTATTTATTTATTTATTTTAATTTTATTTTTTATTGGTTTCAGAAAAGAAGAGCAAGAAAGATAGAAACATCAATGATGAGAGAATATCATTGATTGGCTGCCTCCTGCTTGTCCCACACTGGGGATCGAGCCTGCAACTTGGGCATGTGTCCTGACCAGGAATCGAACCATAACTTCCTGGTTCATAGGTCAATACTCAGTCCCTGCACCATGCCTGCTGGGCTTTAAACTTTTTATTCATTGATTTAGGAGATGCCGATTTGTTTTTCCATTTAGTTGTGCATTCATTGGAGATCAAAACTGCAGCCTTGGCATATTGGGCCGACATTCCAACCAGCTGAGCTACCTGGCGAGGGCCATAGCTTTATTCAGATGCCCACCAGGCTGAGAATGGTTAGACAAACTGATACATTCTTCAATAAAAGACCACTCAGCAATAAAAAGAAACAAACTACTGATACATGTAATAAGGATGAGTATCACATTGATCATAACTACAGTATTTTTAATCCCTATTTTGCCCTCCTTCCAAACTATTTCCCACTTATCAGCTAAAGTGATCTTTTAAATTCAGATTAGATTATCTCGTTTGTCTTCCTTTAACCCTCCTGTTGCTTTTCAGTTCTTTCATGGTGGCCAACAAGGGCCCATCTGACCCCTGCCTCCCTCTGGGCCCCTTTGACCTGGCTTCCCCTTGCTCCCTAAGTTCCAACCTCATTGACCTTCCCGCTGTTTCTCTACAGCCCAAGTTCACTTCTACCTGAGGACCTTTACATTTGGCTCCTCCCTCTGCCTGGAGCACTCCACCCCCCAAGTCCTTGGGAACTTGTTTGGTTTTGTCATCCGGGACAGTTTAAAGGTGTCCTCCTCCTAGAGGTGTTTTCTGACAGACACTCCCCTACCCCACCGCCCTGGTCTATGGTAGTGCCATCACCTTACCCTGCTCTATCTTACTCATAACTTTTATCTCCATCTGAAATTACCTTGTCTTTTTATTTGTTGCCTATCTCCTCCCTTTAGGACTGTTCCCCAAACTTTTGACATATGTGTACCCCTTCTATAATTTTCATAACGCTGAGTACCCCTCTTCCTCATGAGAACATAGAATTAGGCGCAGCTAAGCACGGTGCAGTGCATATCCCCACCAAACTCCGGTGCAACCCGTACCCCCACCAAACCCTTCCCGTGCCCCTGGGGGTGCGCGGACCGCACTTTGGGGAACACTGTTCCAGGATGAAGTTTCCTTCTTATTCACATGTGTGTACTTCATGTACAAAGGGTACATAAGTACTGATTGAGAAGGTATTGAGGTTGGCCTGGCAGTGATGGGATGAGACCAGTTGAGGAGGTGGATTTGTGAGGGAGAAGGATAGTTAAGATTTCTGGCGAAGTGCTTCCTTTTTTCCTCTCTCGCCAGTGACAGGGACTTTACAGAGCTCAGCCCCGAGAAGGTCCTGTAGCTGTAGACGCCACCCCACCCCACCCTCTCAGTGTGTTCTTATGGCTGATAAGCACTAATGCTCTGAGGGCCAGGACAAAACTCTGAGGAATGTGAGCATTTAGGGGGCAGGGTGGCATTTAAAGAACAGAGAGGATGAACCTGGCAGGTGAGGAGGAAAACCCAGATGTGTGAACGAGGAAAGGGAGCGTTTCAGGCCGAGGCAGCAGCCAGCAGTGCGGAGGTCTGTGGCTGGGGGGGAGGGGTGACAGCCCAGAGGTTGTATATTTATTGATGAGAAAGGGAGGTGAAGAAATGGAGACAATGAGTTTGGAGTCAAACCTTCCTAAAGTTTGGTATAAAAAAAGGAGCTGCAGGGAGAATCTGGAGTCAAGAGAAGACATTTTTACAAAAGGAGAGCCTTTGTAAACGAGGTGGGAAGAAGCCTGAGAGTGCTGGGTTTTCCTGGAGAATCTGGGGCCCAAGTCCACCCAGGGGACTGGCTTTGGATGGTAAGATCCCCCCTCCCCAGGAAAGCAGAGGCGCACGGACAGAAGCAGATGGGCTGTCTGAGGCCTCTGCCCAGGACAGGGGTGAGGCTGGAAGAGTGCAGGGAAGATTGGGGAGACCGCTGTGGCAAGCAGACAGGCCAGCTAAGGAAACGAGCCACAGGGAAAAGCGAAAAGTACTGAAGATGAGCTTTCTTCCTCTTCCTGGAATCTTTGAGAAACTGGTCAGACCTTTGCAATTCTTTGTCTAGTTTTGGTCCAGTGATTTGGACTCTGCTTTTCCTACCTCATGCCTGGCAGTTCCATTCCTTTCCCGTCTGCCTCTGCCATCTCCATGCATTAGACCAGTGACTTGTACATTATTGCACAGCTCAGGTTTATTAAACCAGTGCTTTATAGCAGCCCCTGTGTTAGGTGTTTATCAAAACATCGCAACGAAGTGGGAGCCACCCTTCCTCCCGGAGAGCGGGCTGTCCCAGGTCTGCAGAGGCATCTGGGCCCAGGTGGCCTGGCTGGGGCACAAGAGATGGGAGTCCTCATCCTCTTTCCAAGTCCAGCCCGAGCAGCTCTGTCATCGCTCTCTTATCTTTTGGGAATCTCATAAGATTTGTGCTGGAAAATATTTTTAACACCACTGCCCAAGGCTCTGAGGTTCTGTGGTCAAGACTGTTTTGTTTTGTTTTGTTTTGTTTTGTTTTGTTTTGTTTTGTTTTGTTTTATAGCCCCAGGACCGGCACGTGGCCTGGGAATGCACTGAGAGTGTCTACACCCTTTGCCCCTGACCCTCTTCTCTGGAATGCCCTGTCTTCCTCCTCTGTCTATCCTCATCTGCATATTACAGTAACTGTAGAATGTTCTATTTCACCCCAGATTGTCTATTCTTAGACCATAGTAGGTATTAAAGTAATGTTAAATTTGGATTTTTAGAAAATTTGCAGAGCTTTCCTATGAGTGAGTAAAATGGTTGAAGGATAAGGAAAACATTCAGAGGCAATGTCAGGCAAAGAACTGAGTTAATTTAAGCTGATAAAATATTCAGAGCAATGAGTTGATGAGGGTCTTAGGGTACTATGTTAGAGTGATGGCGATTCCTCCTCTACCTGAAGGAAAACAGTGGATGAGGTTGGATGGGGTATTAAGTGTCATAAGTGCACAAACGAAGGAACTCTCTGCCCTGTGAAGAAAGCTGGGAATTCTTCCTGGGGAGTTTTTTTCTTTCTTTATTTTTTTGTTAACCCTCACCCGAGAGTATTTTTTCATTGATTTTTAAAAAGCGTGAAAGACAGAAACATCGATGGGAAACATGGGTGGGCTGCCTCCTGCACCAGCCTCAGCCAGGACCCAGGCCAGGGAGGAACGTTCAGCCAACGTACATGTCCTTGACTGGAATTGAAACGGACCTTTGGTTCATGGGCTGACACTCTATCCCCTGAGCCAAACTGGCGAGGGTGAGAGTTTTATTTTTTAAATATGTTCATATTTACTTTAGAAAGCAGAAGGGAGAGAGAGAGATAGAAGCATCATGGACCAACTGCCTCTTGCACATCCCCTACTGGTGATCGAGCAACCCTGACTGGGAATCAAACCATGACTTCTTGTTTTTTTAGATCAATGCTCAACCACTGAGCCACACCGACAGGGCTCCCCGGAGAGTTTTAGAACGACAAATTAGACTGTTTTATGTGCCATAGTTTCCACTTGATGGCAGAGGTATGGAGAACATGCCCTCCAGATTTCAGCCAAACAACTCCTATCAATTAAACATACAGTCAGTGTAAATGAACCTACCCAGATGGATAGGAACCTGTACATGAGTGAACAAACATAAGCAAAAATGAACATGTTGCATTGGATTTAATGCCATGTTTTTCCTGTAGTAGATACGTGAGTTTACATATCATGGCAGTAGAATCTGTGTTTTCTTTTAGTTGAAGAAACCTTTGTGGAAGGAGATTTAAGTTTTAACATGCTGAATAGGAGAAATCAGAGTTGGAGTAATGATGCAGCATGTATCATTTACCAATTTTAGAGAGAGAAAAAAAAACAACTTTAAAATTTTGTTGTATTGGCCAGCGAAGTGCTGAAAGTTGGCTACCCCTAAAGATAAGGTACACAGGAAATGAAGCCAATGAGAATGAGATATCATAAAATACAAGAAAAAGAAAATTTCATTTCAGCCAACATTGCTAAGTGTATACTGTGCTAGACACAAGAAATATAAAAATGAATATCACACACTTTCCCTGGAGTTTAGTGTCTGTGGGAGAGTCACACATGGACAGCTACCATGTATAAAGTCTACATGGGATCTGTAAGGCTGTAAAAGGGGTGAAGCCAGAGTTCCAGGACAGACTGGGGAAGAGGCATTCCTCCGATGGGGAGAAGATCGGAGCAGGCTGTGGAGGAGCAGGGGACATGGGAGTAGGACCTAGAAGGATGGATTGCAGAGAGAGCCATGTGGATGGGTGGGGCCATGCTCGGAAGTGTATGACATTACATAGCAAAGCACAGTCCTTAGAGGGACTGGCGAGTACAAGCAGGGCCAGTCAGGAGCGAGTGTAGGTGACAGTGAGGTGGGAACAACTCGGTGACGGGCCTTGAATATGGGCCAAGCTACTAGGTTCTCCTAGGGGAACAGGTTTGGTGAAGAAAGGTGTGACGTGGCTGAGAGACGTGTTCTGATTGGGAGAGGAGAGGTGGAGGTGGGAAGGATGGGAGGGCTGGAAGCATTCTTGCCTCTCTGGTTTTCCCCTGGCCAAAGCCCTAATCCCTAATCCGCGTGAGAAAGATCTATAAAATGTAGTAACTGATTTAAATAAAATGGCTGTACAGGAAATTCTGGCGTCAACCCATTTTGATTCCAAAATAGATAGGCACAGATATTTTATTTATAAAAACTTTAGTAAATAATAGTATAATTATTTTATATAAATAATAAATTCTAAATTCCAGGGATTTTTGCAAACACTTAAAAATATTAGCTTGCTTAATTTTTGTCGAAATTATCTGAGGGGGCCGAAGCCGGTTTGGTTCAGTGGGAGAGCATCGGCCTGGGGACTGAAGGGTCCCGGGTTCGATTCCGGTCATGGGCATGTACATTGGTTGCGGGCACGTCCCCAGTGGGGGGTGTGCAGGAGGCAGCTGGTCGATGTTTCTCTCTCATTGACGTTTCTAACTCTCTATCCCTCTCAATTCTTCTCTGTGTAAAAAAATAAAATATATTTTTTTTTAAAAAAGAAAGAAATTATCTGAGGGAGATACTTTTATGTCTATTTTCCAATGAGGAAACTGTATAACAGAGAGGTCTTTCGTCTAAAAAGGAGCAGGGCCAGGGTTTGAAATCAGGCACCCTGACTTCAGATTCTGCGCCCTTAACCTGTCCAGAATGAGACTCTGTATTTAATTTTAATGAACTAGAAGATAACTCTTGGAGAACTACAAATTGGTAGTTACATCCTGGAGATGTAAGTACAGCATAGGGAATAGAGTCACTAATACTGTAGTGACCATGTATACAGTACAGGTGGGTACTTGAAATATTGGGAGACTTATTCAGTGTTAAAAACAAATGAGCTATCAAGCCATGAAAAGACATGGAAGAAACTTAAATGCGTATCACTAAGTGAGAGAAGCCAACCTGAAAAGACTAAATAGTGTGTGATTCCAACTATAGGACGTTCTGGAAAAAGACAGACTATGAAGAGAGATTGAAAGGCCAATAGTTGCCATAGGAGTGGTGAGGGCAGGAATGACCAGGTGGAGCACAGACATTTTTAGACACTAACACTACTCTGTGTGATACTATAGTGGTGAATACATCTCATAACATCACCAGGGTAAACAGAATGAACTATGTGTGGACTCTGAGTGATAAATGATGCGTCAGTGCAGGTTCATCAGTTGTTACAAACGTATCGCTTTGGTGGGAGATACTCATAATGGCGGAGACTATGCAGGAGCTGAGGCTATTTAAGGAAATCTCTGTACCTTCCTCTCAGTTTTGCTGTGAACCTACAACTGCTCTAAAAATAAATCCTATTTTTTTTTAAAAGTGCATTACAATATGCACTGAAATGTATAGACAATAGTTATCTCTGGAGAGTAAGATTACACACCTGTATTGTTTGAAATTTATTCCATGAGCACACATTAATTTTATAATATAAGGATACATTTCATTAAGACAGTTTTAAAAGTTGTTTAAACGAAAACACTATGCTAACGTTCGTGAAAGTTTTTTTTTTTTAAATATATTTTATTGATTTTATACAGAGAGGAAGGGAGAGAGAGAGAGAGTTAGAAACATCGATGAGAGAGAGTCATCAATCAGCTGCCTCTTGCACACCCCTTACTGGGGATATGCCCACAACTAAGGTTCATGCCCTTGACCGGAATCAAACCCGGGACCCTTCAGTCCCCAAGCCGACGCTCTATCCATTGAGCCAAACCGGTCTCGGCTCGTGAAAGTTTTTAATATTCTTCCTCTTCACAGCATTTTTCTGACTTTTAAAAAAAATATTTTTTATTGATTTTATTACAGAGGGGAAACCGGTCTCGGCTCGTGAAAGTTTTTAATATTCTTCCTCTTCACAGCATTTTTCTGACTTTTAAAAAAAATATTTTTTATTGATTTTATTACAGAGGGGAAGAGAGAGGGATAGAGAGTTAGAAACATCGATGAGAGAGAAACATCGATCAGCTGCCTCCTGCACAACCCCTATGGGGGATGTGCCCGCAAACAAGGTACATGCCCTTGACCAGAATCGAACCTGGAACCTTTCAGTCGACAGGCCGACAATCTATCCACTGAGCCAAACCAGTTTTGGCTTTTCTGACATTTTTATCTTTTCTTACCACTAAACTCTAAGCTCTGGATAGGAACTGGGCCTTCTTTACCTTCGCATTTCTGGTGCCTAGAGCAGTACATGGCACACAGTAAGAGGTCACATGTTTGTTGTAAAGACTATGTATCTCACATTACATCAGTTCATGAGATTTGCTTTTAATCTCTTTTTATGGAACAAACTTAAATTATTTTCCTCGTTAGTTAGTGATGTAAGTGAAGGACTTGAAGAAGATTTCCCTTGAGAAGATGCTGAGGAACCAAGCTGTTGTGGGTGTAGACATTGGAAGTGGTTTGGACAAGCATGTGGGAGGCCTGCCTGCGTTGCCGTCAGAGTCTCCTGAATAACCTCCCCAGTCCCTGGCTGTCTCTTACTGACTGCTGCCAGAACAGCTTCTAAAATACACCTCCGTCATCTCTCTCTCTCGGTTGTGTATTGAATTAAACATGCACACTTTGGGGCGCTGGCCAGATAAGTCAGTTGGTTAGAGCGTCATCAGGATACGCCTAGGCTGCAGGCTTTACCCCTGGTCAGGGCAACATATAAGCAGCAACCAATGAGTGGAATAAATTAGTGGAACAACAATCTAGTGTGTGTGTGTGTGTGTGTGTGTGTATCTTTTTCTCTCCCCCCCCCACCTCTCTAAAAAAAATCAATAAAAAATTTTTAAAAATTTGTAGACACACTGCCGAAACCGGTTTGGCTCAGTGGTAGAGCGTCGGTCTGCGGACTGAAAGGTCCCAGGTTCGATTCCGGTCAAGGGCATGTACATTGGTTGCAGGCACATCCCCGGTAGGGGGTGTGCAGGAGGCAGCTGGTCGATGTTTCTCTCTCATCGATGTTTCTAACTCTCTCTCCCTCTCCCTTCCTCTCTGTAAAAAATCAATAAAATATATATATTTTTAAAATATGTAGACACCTTGCCTTGTTATTCAGGCAATTGGGACCTTCCCACGGCCATGGTCCCATTTCCCTGTGCGTCCTCCATCGCAGCCTCACCCTGTCCAGAACATACCTAACAACTGAGTTTGTCCCCATTTCCACGCATGTGTTCATGCCCTGCTTTCCCAGTCTCCGTCTATTGAGATCTCCATCTTTCAAGGCTTTTCTCAAATGCTCCCTTTTCCTGAAACACAACCTTCCCTTAGCTGGGTGTTTTTCCCATAACATTCTGCAATTTTTTTTGTGTACATTTAATCTTCCCTTTTTATTAAATCCTTCTAAGCATGTTCTTGCCCTCCTTCCCCAGGCCTCTTTGAGGCAAGGATTGTGGTGTCAACACTCCTTATGTTCTCTGCAAGTGCTTGAATCTTGACTGTGTGAGCAGACTGTGAATTGCTTTTGAAGTAGAGAAGAACAAAGTAGATAGAAGACAGAATTGATGGTATTTAGTTTTGGCACAGGATACTTGTCCTTAGGCACGGATTGTTGGTGGTCAGAAACCTTTCTGACGAGAAGCCAAGGGGTGGGGGCTGGGAATGTAGATAAAGAACAAGCACAGTGGACCGGTACCGAGTACATCAGAACGGAAGGCAAGGCCAGGTGCGGAAAGGACCAGGTGAGGAGCAGCGACTGTTTCAGAGTTGTGAGATGAGTCCCTGTACTTATCTCCAGGTGCTTGACAGTGTAGTGAGGAAAACAAACAGTTCGATCAGTGATAATACATTATAATAATTTGGCCATGGAGACAGGAAGGTGCTAGTAAACATTGGTTAATTCTAGAAGAGCAATGGCAGTAAGAGCGAGTGAGTCAGTCTTAGCAAGAGTGTGGTCCTGAGCGGGTAGGCAAAAAGGTTGGCAGCACAAGGCCTTCTTACAGTCAGATGTCCATTGCCCTGACCTCCTTAAATGAGCATTGCAGAAGGTATCACAAAGGTAATTTAGGATGATTATGGTAAAAGGTTAGCTTTTAGTGTTTGCACTCAGCTCCAAAACGAGAAGTAGGTCAGTGTTGAAAGAAACAGTAGTGAATTTAGTGTTTCAAACCCATATAGCAGCTTGGTTAGTACTTCGTGCGTTTTCACAGTGGAGACTGGGTCATAGGAGTGAGCCAGGATTAAGAAGATGATCAAGGGGAAGACCAAATAATGAAATTACTCACTTTGAGTGTTCTAGGTTCTTGCAGATTAAAATGTTTCTTGGATTTTTTTTACTTACCTTACAACTGAGCATTTGTACCCTTTGACCAAAATTAACCATTTTTAAGTGAACAATTCAACAATTCATTGGCATTTAGTACATTCACAACATTGTGCAGACACAACTTCTAATTCCAAAACATTTCATCACTCCCAAAAGAAGCCTCATAGCCCTTAAGCACTTAGTCCCCTTTTCCCCCAAATCCCCTGGCAACTACCAATCTGCTTTCTCTCCGAATTCACCTATTTCGGTTATCCTTTCTAATAAAGAGATAATATGCAAAGTAGCCATCACTCCAACACACAAGATGGCCACCCCCATGTGGACACAAGATGGCCAGCAGGGGAGGGCAGTCAGGAGCGACTAGGCCAGCAGAAGAGGGCAGTTGGGGATGATCAGGCCAGCAGAGGCAGTTAGGGCGATCAGGTGAGCAGAGGAGGGCAATTGGGGGCAACCAGGCTGGCAGGGAAGGGCAGTTAGGGGTGACTTGGCCTACAGAAAAGGGCAGTTAAGGGCAATTGGGCCAGCAGGGGCACAGTTAGGCATTGATCAGGGGAGTGTTTAGGGGGGTGATCAGGCTGGCTGCAGAAACAGGAGCAATCAGGCAGGCGAATGGGTAGGAGCCAGCAGTCCTGGATTGTGAGAGGGATGTCCAACTGCCCATTTAGGCCCCATCCCGATGGGCAGTTGGACATCCCTCCAGGGGGTCCCAGATTGGAGAGGGTGCAGGCTGGGCTGAGGGACACTGGGCCTCTAGTTATATATAAATGGAATCATGCAATAGGTGACCTTTTGTGCCTGCCTTCTTTCACTTAGCATTTTTAGAGATTTATCCACATTTTTATATTTATCCACATTTTGATGTTCACCCTTATTGTAGCATGTGTCAGGACTTCATTCCTTTTTTATGGCTGAATAATGCTTCATTGTGTGTCTGTACCACAGTTTGTTTATTCATCTGTTGATGGACGTTTGGGTTGTTTCCACCTTTGGTTTTGTGGATAGTGCTACAATGAATATTTGACGTACAGATATCTGTTTGAATCTCTGTTTTCAAAGTCTTTTGGGTGTATACCTGGAGTAGAATTGCTAGGTTACATAGTAGCTACAATCTTTTGAGGAACTGCTTAACTGGCTTCCAAAATGGCTGCACCATTTTACATTCCCACCAGCAATGTATGGATTCCAATTTTGCATCCTGGCCAACACTTGTCATTCTCTACTACTTTATTATAGCCACCCAAGTGGGTGTGAGGCGGTATCTCATTGTGGTTTTGATTTGAATTTTCCTGATAATATTAAGCATATTTTTAAGTGCCTGTCAGCCATTTGTATATTATCTTTGGAGAAATGTTTATTCAAGTCCTCTGTTTATTTTTAATTGGGTTGTTGTCTTTTTGTTGTTGAGTTGTAAGAGTTCTTCATATATTTTAAGTACTAGATCCTTATCAGATATGTGGTTTTTATTGTCTGGCAATTTGAAGTTCTTTTCTGTTGTTGGTGTCATTGGAAGAAGTTAGTTTAGACACACTGAGTTAGATATGAATAAACCTGTATGCAGAATTAAGCAGTAATGGAATCCCAGAAATAGGAGACATTTTGAGTGATTTTGATACTTGTTCAATTGTTACATTTTTATTTAGTCATTGTATTGTTTTCTTGATCTCTTTGAAGCCTGTACAGCTCACAAAACCCATGAGACCTGGAGAACCAAACTTCAAGAGTCAGTCCCAGCATGCATAAAATATTTTAAGCCACTATTTCTAAGACTGAGACATTTAGAGTTATGTATTGAATCGTGTCTCTGTGTTTTTAGTCTGAAGGTCATATTCCTCACACAGAATCACAGGAGCACTCCCTAGTCATGGACTGCTGTCTGGAAACTTCAATAGAACTGGGTTTCAGAAAGGGCTCATTTTATTTCACCACGTTGATGTGTGCAGGGTTTTATGCGTTAACACTCACCTTTCAGCCAGCTCTTCTCCCACCGGAGCCCGTATGTGGAGATGTACTATGTTACAGAAGCTCGCGGGAAGGGCAACTAATAGAAGCTGTTTCCCTATATGTTAGCTTGGATGAGAGGGTTCAGTTAGCATTTTGGGCTTTGGACCAGATTGATTTTCATATAACTTGAGGATTTTACGTATTATAGACACTCGCTTTCTGATTATGTGCTCTAGTACACTGCTTCCAGGGGCTGCTCTTGGCTCAGCTGGCTCCTGGTGGGACTCCTCCCTTGCCTGGTCTTCCAAGAGCCAGCTTCTCCGTGTTAGCGCAATAGAGGGAAAGGTGCTCGTTAGCCTCACTTATGCCACCGTGATAGGCTTGGGGGGGGTGGGGGCGGGGAGCATGAAGACAAGATTCTTTTTTGAGTTTCCTGTACCAGGATTTTTCAGTTTAGAGCGTGGGTGTCCCTAATTAGCACAGTGAAAGGAATGGAAATTGGAAATAACGTCTAGACCCAGACCATTGGATAACATTGGAGTGTCCTTATTGCCTTTTAGTTTTATTGCTTTTCAATTTAACCTACTTTTATTTTTATTTTTTTAATATATTTTTATTCATTCCAGAGCGGTAGGGAGAGGGAGAGATAAAAACAACAATGAGGAGGGAGAATCAGCAGTTGGCTGCTTCCTGCACGCCCCCTACTGAGCCCACAAACCGGGCACGTGCTTTCCTGGTTCATAAGTTGATGCTCACCCACTGAGCCACATCGTGGGGCTTAGCCCACTTTCTTTTGATACTTCTCTCTAACATTTTCTTCCTGACTTTTTCTTTTCTTTTTTTCTTCTTTTTGGTAGCACAGAGATAGAGGGAGTAGTAGATTGTTATGGATCCTCCACATGCTGGGAGCATTGTGTTTATGTTCTCTGTGTCTGGCCCTAGTAGGACCACAGTAGATATTTGTTTAGTTAGCTCTGGCACTATACTTAAAACAGGTCATACCATCTTTAGAAACATTCTAGGATAATAGAGATCACTGATTTTGTATTCAGCAGGCTTCTTGAGTCTGTGGCTTGGTATCTTTTATCTGATTAGAGAATTCATAGCAGTTCTTGTTGCTTTGCTCCTGTTCTTTCCTCATTCAACATACCATACAGATATGTTAGACCTCACTGTATCCTTTTTGTCACTTATTCTTTCTCCTGTCATTTTTATTCATTTCTGTTTTTCATTCTTCATAGTTTCTTTTACCTATCTTTCATTGGACCAGTTCTCTTTAACTAATGTACTTTTAATTGAAATTAAGAACTCAATAGATTCCTCCCCTCCTCCCCATTTTGGTTCTTTTCAATCTGTTATGTTGTTTATGGATTTGAATTCCGTACTAAATTTTTCAAGTTTGCTTTTATTCTTAAAACAGAGTAAATAGAGTTGTTTTATAATCTGTCAATTCTCTTACTGAGTCTCTTTGGGTCTGTGACTGTTTATAATGGTCCTTACTCGTGGTGTTTTGTCTCTTCATATGTTTGTGTACTGGACATGGTACTTGAAACATTATTTATAGAAATAATTACAGGCCTTGAATATCTTCTTCCAGGAGCCTTTTCCTTTGCTTCTTCCAGGTGCCTAAGAGCACTGGCAAACCAGGATCGTTTCATTCCAAGTTGAGAGAGATTTCTTTCCAAGATATTAATTTGGTAATTCCTTACTATCCCGTTAGTCTCTTGTTATTTTTAAAAAGAAACATGTCTATTTTATCCCTTTTTTGGCAAATTATTTAGTCCATCATTATTGGATGCAGAAAATGAGACCTTATTTTTCACAGCTCATGGCAGTCTGACATTCACTTGGACCACTAAGGTGAGAGACACTGCACTGTGGACTTGTTTAAATCTCACTGTGACAGAGTGGACCATGGCAGACTTGTCAGATGAAGATCCTGGTCTCTACACCTGTAACCTGGTGTTTGAGTCCCAGCTCTGCCACTTACTCGCACTGCGACCTTAAGCAAATTACGTTCTGTGACTGGGAGAGTGGGTCTCCAGTGGTCAGGCCACTGTCCATCAGCGGGGAGAGTGGGATTGGTCTTGTGGCTGTGGCTTTTGTCTACAGAGGAAGAATGTGCTCGTTGGCATTTGTTTGTGAACGAGGAGGACTGATGAGGATTTAACCCTGCTGTGATTTTATGAATGGACTGTAGATTCCAGGATGTGGATGCACTCTTAGTTAGAAAATGACATAGAAATTAACTGTCACCGAATGACTTTCTATCAGTCGTGGTAGTTATTTTGTTTTTTAGGGTTTTGTATTTTTTTTCTTGATTGATTGATCAGATTGATGGCTAACCTCTCCTCTAGTGGGTTTTTTTTTTTTTTTTTTTTTCCTTATTGCTTGTCTTTTGCCTGTTTTGTCATTGGTTTAGTCTTTTCCCTGGGAAAGTGAGAGAGGAAGGTAATAGGAATAATGATTATTTTATATGGTACTTAGCAGTTCATAAATACATTGTGAAACATTTCTGTGAGGCAGCAAGATAGGCTAATTTCATTTTGCAAATGAGGAACATGGGACTTTTGGGTTAGTAACCTTGCCCAAGTCACAGAATAAGTGGCAAAACCAGTAAGTATTTAAATATAGGTTTCCTGATTCCAAATACACTGAGTGGCCAGATTATTATGATCTCTGAACGCATAATAATCTGGCCACTCAGTGTGTGTGGAGGCCTGGTGCATGAATTCATGCATGGATGGGGTCCAGCCAGCCTGGCCAGGGGGAGGAGACATAGGCAGTTGGCCGGCCTGCCTGCCTCCTGGTTGAAGGGACAATTTGCATAGTAGCCTTTTATTATATGATATATACAATGAGTGGCCAGATTCTTATTTGTTCATAGATCATCATCATCTGGCCACTCATTGTGGGCAAAGTACGTTTACAGCTATAAAAGGCAAACAAAAGGTGACAACTGTGAACCTACTTTTGCCCACCTCTGTAGTATGTTTTCCAGTGCCTCAGCCAGGAGAATCGACTGAAAACAAGTTTAATCAGGGGAGCCATTTTACCTTGCTAAAATAAAACTCTGTTTCCAAGTGATTTCTTAAAAACATGTTCTTGGTCTTTTTCTACAAGACATTTAGTTCGACTCCAGGTAAGAAAGCAATGCTCGCTGGTCTCACCTGCCCCACAGGGAGAGATGGTTGCTGACTGGGCCCGCTCCTAATACCCTCCATCGAAGGGAGTTTATGGTTATTACTTCTCAGGCCTTTGGGGAGGCAGCAGACAGTTGTCAGAGCAGTTTCTTTTGTCTCCCAGAGCCTGTTGTGTGTGTACTTGGCACCCTCCTTGCGGTTGTGGCTTGCCCTTTTTTTTTCTTTTTGAAATGAAATAAGAACCTAAAATACAGTTCACGCCATTCACAAAGATCTTATTGCTACTGAAATAATCTGCCTTTTTATTTCTTAAAATCTTTGAACCCCAAATTATTTCATTTTTTAACTTCTATAAATATTTTTAATGATAGTTGTTCATGTTAGTTTATTAGGGGAAGGTTAATAAAATAAAAAATTTAATTTTTTTTTAATTTTAAGTATTGATTTTATGGAGAGGAAGAGAGAGGAAGAGAGATAGAAACATCAATGATGAGAGAATCATTGACAAGCTGCCTCTTGCACGCCCTACACTGGGGATTGAGCCCACAACCCAGGCATATACCCTGTCTGGGATTTGAGCCCTGACCTCCTGGTTCCTAGGTTGACATTCAACAGCTAGCCACACTGGCCAGGGCAAACTACACTGAGTGGCCAGATTATTATGCATTCAGAGATCATCATAATCTGGCCACTCAGTGTAATTCTTGAGGCTTTTCTTGGAGACTATAGAAGTGGGTCTTTCTCTTTGGTTCTGGGTGAAGTTTGTTTTCAAATGGGAAGGTCAGTAATCTTTAGAAGGATGCTTATAGCTTACAGATGCATTTAATAAGAACTAGCACATTGTTTCTCAGCATTTTGGAGTTGTGGTGAGTTTGGGGCAATAGTGCAAGTCGTAGAGTGTCCGCTCACCTGCTCCTCCTAACTCCTGTGCGTTTTCACAGGAATTAATCATCCAGACAATATTCCCCCTGTGCCTGCATCCCCAGCCATATGGAGAGGGTCCGTTAAGCTGTGAAAAGGCCCATTGGCTTTTATCTGGAGTGGACTATACCCACAGAACTCAGTTCTGCTTTTTGCTTCATTTTGGCAGTTGACCTATGGATGGTGATGGTAGCTCCAATAAAATCCAGTCTTACTGCTTTAGTTGACTGCGTTTCTCATTGCTCTGCCTGAGAAGGCCAAGGACATGTTAAAATCCGAGTGTCCCCTTCTGTGTCTCCTCCCTCAGACTTTTGGGACCAGGCTTTTGTTTATAATGTGCTATTTGTTTGAACTCCACTCTGTTCATAAGCTCAGATGTGGTCAGTGGTTGTTAAAGGCAATTTTTGCAACCTAAATGTATATGTTCCCTCCCTCCCACCCTCCCTCCCTCCCTCCCTTCCTTCCTTCCTTTCTTCCTTCCTTCCTTTCCCAGAGAGGAAGGGAATAGGGAGTGAGAAACATCAGTGATGAGAGAGAATCATTGATCGGCTGCCTCCTGCATGCCCCCTATTGGGGATCAAGCCTGCAACCCAGGCCGTACTCTGGGAATCAAACTATGAGCTCCTGGTTCATATAGGTCAGCGCTCAACCACTGAGTCACCTGGGCCAGGCTGTACAGTATCTTTTAATACTTTTACATTTCTGTGTGCTAAACCTCAAAGTGCTTTCTTCCAAAGGTCAGAGATTTTGAACAAGGTAACTAATTTTCAAAACTCTAAATGCATTTTTAAAAAGAAAAACACCTTTGATTCACGTTATTTACATTTATAAGTAGTTAAGTAATTTCATCAGAAGTAATGATCTGTAGGCAAGGCACAAAGCAGGGGCAAGGGAGGGGTTTTAGACATCTGTTCTTGGAACTGTCTCCTCTCAGAGATGAAGACTTTGTCTCCATCTGATGCATTTTCAGCTTCTCCCAGCATTTGAATGCTTCTGGAGACAAAGGCCCACCTGGGGAGGAAGTGCTGACCAGGGTGTGTTCTGGAGGGGCGGGAAGGCAGGATTTGCACTAGACTGGAGGGGTGAGATGAATGCCAGCTAATATCAGGCAGAAGGACCAGGCAGGACAAAGGAGAGACTGGGGAAGGTCCAGCCAGGGCCACCGGGGAGCACAGCACGACTAAGACCAGGAGGAGTTGGGGTACCTCTACTGGACCGGGTCTGAGTCCTAGCATTCGTCTTTGCTGACCAGCTGTGTAACCTTGTGAGTTACTTAACTTCCCGAGCCCTAGTTTCCCATCTGCAGAATGGCCAATAACTACACCATAGACTTAGGGTTAAATGAGACTATTATTTCCTGGCGCACGGTGTAAGCACTCAAAAAAAAGCTGCCCTTATTAAATGTTACTTCTTGTTTTAAAGGAACATTAAAGCAGTTCCTAGAGGATAACTGCCCCCTCAGCCCCACCCCAGAGACAGCTATTGTCAACAGTTTGATGACTGTCCCTTTTCATTTCCTCTCTGCATATCTTTGTTGTGTTTGTTTTGATTATCACTGTTCCAGTTTGGGGCAGGGAAGGGCAGGCTGTGTGGCTTGCTTGGAAGATCTAGACTGAGCTGAATTAGGAGCGAGTGGAGGTTTTAGACATCAGAGAACAACAGTCTAAATTGGATTACGGGAAGTCTTTGCTTGGCGGCTAGAACGGCACACAAATGCCCGGCACCTTGGTTACACACCGTCAGCAAGCATAGCCCCGGGCGCCCCGCCCCGCCCCGCCCCCCCCCCGCCCCCCCCCCCCCCCCCCCACTGCGCTTACAGGTAGCAGGGAAGTAGGGACAGGGCGGGCCCAGGCCCAGGGAGTGGTATATGGCAGGCCTTGAAGAATGATGGAGTTTTGGGAAACATTTTTGGGAGGGGCAGGCACAAGCCAAGAGGTAGGAGTACCGGTATTGAGTGGCCCGTCAGACAGATGGTGGATTTGGGCTGTCAGAGTGAGCAGTCAGGTTGGAAAGGAAAACTGCCGATGCCCTCGTCAAACCTGCGTGCCGCAGTTGTCTGCCTGCTTCCAGAGGGCGGGCCTTTCAGGCCAGAATACTGTCATCGCCATGCCTGTGTTCCTGGGCCTGCTAGATATAATACTTACTGTGTGCAAATTACACACTGGCGTCCTGTCCCCTCAGACTCAGGGTAAATCCTCATTTCATCTCTCAGCCCTCCCCTCTTTCTCTTCTCAGCCACAAGCCTTACACAGGCCACGCTCCCCTGTGCTCTGGGGCACTTGTGTTTACCTCTCCATTCCATAGTCATTTCTGCGCACCTGTTTGGGGTCATACTGCTTGACACTTACATAGTCTGGTGCCTAGCATGTCACACTCACTTCTGGAGACCCCACATTGCCTTTCTTCCTTCCTCACTAGGTCTCTCTTCCCTTCACTCTTCTCTTCTGCCTTGCTTCTTCCCAGCCTCTAAATGTTGGAGTAATGGAGGCATCAGCCCTACCCCTATCTCTAGACCAGTGGCTTTAAACCTTTGTTTAACCAAACACCCCTATCTTCACTTGTGCCCATAGACCTCAGAACTGAAACAAAGTTTCACAAAAAGTTTTTATAAGCCATGGACTCTGTTATTTTCCGTTCTGTTCTATTTCTTTTCTTTTTTTTTTTTTTTTTTTTTTTTTTTTTTTAAGTGCCGTTCATGACCCACTAAATTGATTTCGTAACCTTCAATTTGAAAAGCTGCTCTGGTGATCTCATCCACTCCTTCGGCTTTAAATACCGTCTCCATGCTGATGGCCTTCCATTTATATCTCCATCCCTACCATTCCAAAGGTCCAGCCATGCCAGCCGTTCCCCAACATCTCCCCTTGGATGTCCACTAGAAATTGTAAAGTTAGCATGTCCAGCAAAGCACTCTACCCCTGCAGTCTGTCCTGCCAGCCCCCATCCTTCCCGATGAGCGGTGCCGTGTCCACTCGGCTCAGTAAGGCCATGCTGGCCCACAGGCTCCCAAACCACTGCCTGCTCAGACCTCCTGCTGCCATCTGACAGTTCCTAAGCCCCTCCCTGCCTCACTGTCTTCATTTTATTAAAGTGGGGTGTCCCACTATACCGTCCTCACAGGACATTGTGAAGATTGGGTGGATTTTTACCTGTAAAGGAAATAGAGCAGTGACAGGCACAGAGGGCTGATTCCTAGTTGGAGTTGGCTGCTGCTGTTTGTCATCGTTGTTTTGTCTGTCATGTCCACTTCTGATCCATTAACAATTTCCGCTGGCTCTGACTTCAAAATACGTCCTTTATTTGACCGCCTATCACCACCCCCATCAACAGCACATTCATCTATGCAGCCAACATCCCTTACCCAGATGACCAAAATAGCTTCTTAACTAACTCCCTGCTTCTGCCCTTGCCCTTCAGTCTATTTTGCACAAAACGACCAGAGTGGCCATTTAAGAGTTGAAACTAGAGTGTGTCCAAAGCCTTTTAATAAAATCCAAGAGTTACTCTGGCCAGTTTGTTCAGTGGTTAGAGTGTCAATCTGCACACTGAAGGGTCTTGGGTTTGATTCCTGGTCAAGGGAATGTACCTTGGTTGCAGGTTCAATACCCATTCTAGTAGAAGTGCATACAGGAGGCAACCAATTGATGTGTCTCACCTCAGTGTTTCTCCCCCCCCCCCACCTTTTCCCTCCCTCTCCTCCACTCTCCCCCCCCCCCCAAAAAAAAGGAAAATATCCTTGGGTGAGGATTAACAACAACAAAAATCAATGGGAGGTGCTCTACAGAGGCAGAGGGGGTCCCACAGCCAAGGGGGTGAAGGGCTGTGGACGTGAAGGATGAGGCTGCAGAGGTGGGGAGATTGTTACCTTGAGCAAGCTAAGTAAATGAGGCAAATATGTAAGTATGGATTGATGAGATGGGAGCGGAGTTTCTGACTGAGGAGGGAATTATAAACATGGAAGATGGAAGGTTAGAAGGAACCCTGAAGGTGTTGGGTTGGAATTGGAGGTACCAAGATGAAACTCCTGTTTCTTTCACATATAAGCAAAGTGGTTATAGGTATGGCTGTTCATGTACGTACGTAATTTTCTAGCTAGAAGCAACTATGTCTTGCCCAGTAACAATGAACAATCCCAGTACCCATTTCTTGTTTTCATATATTATCTCCTCTAAAAGGAATCGGGTATTCTTGGAGAAATAATTGTTCCAGGGCTTGGGGTAGGAAAGTACACAAGGTGAGCCTGGTACGTCTGGTGCCAGGAAGTCAAAGAATGCTTCAAGAATGGGACATGTCTAGTAATTGGACACAGCAGCTGGTTTCAAGAGGCTCCCACTGGCCAATACTGGCACAATTTGAGCCTCAAATGAATGGAGGGAGGGAGGGAGAGGGGGAGGAAGGAAGGAAGGTAAGAAAACTCTCCCTGCTAATGGCTAGAGACTCACCATTAGGCAGCCATCATAGAGATGGTTGATTCATGCGGGAGTCATCAACTGGTGTATGTTTGACAAAGAACAAGATATTGGCCTGATCTCAGGATTTCTCCCACAAGATGCTGTACTTACCAGTTACACAGTAAGGCGGTAACTTGGCAGTGGAGAAGGCTGGCAGAGATGGTCTGGACCAGGTGATGTGGTTGACATCACAGTGGAGAGAATGCTCTCCATCCATGCCTCCTGAGCTGACACACTAGGAGCCCAGTTCCGCATCTCAGGCACTGCTGCCGGGAAGGCGGGACTAATCTGGATGTTCACACTGCGGGCCATCCTGCAGAGGGGAAGGGCTGTGCTTTCAGGAATGTGGAAACCAGGAGAACACAGAACTGTCACCAATTAACAGGACACTAGTGGCAACTTGTGTTCCTGGATGGGGCTCGGAGCCAGAACGGAAAAGGAAACATTGTTGGGACAGTGTACTACATTTGAATGGCGTCTATGGATTGGATTAGTGGTGTGGTATGAAGGTGGATTTCCTGCTAGGGTAATCTGCTAGTTTTAGAAGAGTGTCCTAAATACACATTTTATTTGGAAATACACATTTTAATCTTTAGGAGTTGAGCTTTGAGTCTTCAGCCTGCTCTCAGATGTTAGGGAAAAGCTAGTATGTGTACATTCAGACAATGAGTGGTATGAGTAACAGGGCAAACGATGTGAAACATCAGTTGGGGAATCTTGCTGAAGGGGTATGTATGTAAGCACTACTATTCTGCACATTTAAACTTATTTCAAAATTATTTTAATACCCTCTTGAGATTTTGACTAGAATTGAGATTTTAAAAATGGATGTGTGAAAACTTGACCTCTTTATGGTACTGAGTCACCTAGATGTGTTGCATATTCTTTTGGCTTGTTTACTTTTCTTGTGAGCTCCTTCTTTTGGGTCCTAAAGTTTATAATTTTCACCAAAGAGCTTTTGCCCAATTCTGCTTTGGATTAGTCCTCTGGTATTTTTTTTAATTTTGTTGCTATTATAAAATGAAACACTTTTTGCCAATAAGTGGCAACACTAATTGCTTTCTGTGATTTTTGTCTGTGAACGTTTAGAAATTATATACTCAGCAGCCTTCGAATGAGAAAATTATTCAGTAACATTTTAGGAGCTCAAGCTCAACAATTAGGGGAAACCCGCAAGGAGCCCCAGCTGGCCCCAGAGATAGCCTCACTGCCCTCCCACACACACTTCCTCCTGCCCCCTTTCTAAGAACTCTGCCATTTTGCCACAGGTTGGTCATTTAAATTAAAATTGGGATGCCCCTGCCACTATTCGACAGGTAGCCATTAAGTGGGGACGGAGCCCCAGACTCCTATGGTTTGGCTTAAAAAAAAAAAAAAAAAAAAAAAAAAAAATATATATATATATATATATATATATATATATATATATATATATTTGTATCGATTTCAGAGAGAAAGGGAGAGGGAGAGAGAAACATCAGTGATGAGAGTCATTGATCGGCTGCCTCCTGCACGCCTCCTCCCCTGGGGATCAAGCCTGCAACCCAGGGATGTGCCCCAACGACCGGGAATCGAACCCTGACCTCATGGTTCATAGTTCAGTGCTCAACCACTGAGCCATGCTGGTTGGGCTGGCCTGGCATATTGAGGCGTTTCCCTGCAGTGAGAGGAGCATGCCTTTGATAGGGCTGCAGCCTCCTGGCTGTTGGAAATTAGGTCTAAAAATAGGCCTCCCCGCAGTGGGGTGGATTTCAGCTGTTTTTAGGCTGATTCTGAAAAATAGCTCAGAGACGATGATTTCTGTGTGCACACTCACTCGGGCACCACGTGCGGGTGGTGTTGGTGCCAGGTTTCCTGGAGCAGAGAGTATTCCTGGCAAGTGCCTCTCTCCCCTTCCTGCCTCTGGACTAGGGTCTCCTGTGCTTCCCTTTCTTCCCCTCAGGCAGGGAAGTGCTTTTTTGCCAGGAGGAGCAGAGAGAGCGAAGGTATTTTTGAGGTAGAGTGAGGGGTATATTTTTTTAAATGAGACTAATAAAATTTTAATTGGTAATTTTCTACACAAGCATTAATGTAAGTAGAAATGAAAAGAAAATTAATCCATAATCCTGCCAGCAACCCAAGTAGTGAAAAAGTGTTAATGTTTCCATATTATTTTGGGGGGCTTAGACAAAGCAGATGCCTGATTTGTAGAGAGTTGTAACCAGCACGGGTTTGAGCTATGTGCTGCTTTTCTTTATCTGACTACACCTAATCAGCGTTTCCCATGGCGCTAGAATCTTTATGATCATTTTTTAAATATATTTTATTGATTTTTTACAGAGAGGAAGGGAGAAAGATAGAGAGCTAGAATGATCGATTAGAGAGAAACATCGACCAGCTGCCTCTTGCACGCCCCCTACCGGGGATGTGCCTGCAACCAACGTACATGCCCTTGACTGGAATCGAACCTGGGACCTTTCAGTCTGCAGACCAACTCTTCCGTTGAGCCAAACCGGTTTCGGCTTTATGATCATTTTTAATGAGCATGTACTATGTTGTTGTGCGGATATATCATGATTTGCTTAATCATTTTCAAATGATAAAGAATTAGGTTCTTGCCAGCCTTTTCTTTTAGATATCCCTGGAGTAAATATGTTGATACTTTGATTTCTGTTTGGTTGGTTTGAGATTTGCCTAGAATAAAAATCTAGTAAATAGAATTACTGGATCAAAAGATACTAATATTTACCGTCATACATGTGCTCCATAACAAGGTTTCGGTCAACAGTGGACCACATATAAATAAGATGGTGGCCCCTGAGATAGGATGGAGCCGAGTTTCTGCGCTTCAGATGGAGTTTTCCTTTCCCTGGAAGGACAGTAGCTATGGGGCTTGCAGAGGTTCCCTCTTACCACACACCTCAGTTGTGAGCACATAGATTACCTCCTGGTCCGTTGGCCACTGGCCTGTATCCCTGCAGAGGAGACCATCCCCCAGCACTGGCATTCAGCCTCCCAGAGCACCCTGCTGCGCATTGTTTGTTGAGGACCCAAGGTCCTCTGCGCAGGTCCACAGGAGCCACCTTACCGGGTATCGGTGCCACTGCCACTTTCGCGAAGGCCTCTGTGGTTGGCACCAGCCTGTCACTGCACTCGGGAAACACATTCAGGTTGTAATGGTGGAAAGCACAGATAAGTTTCTTCAATTCAATGCCAGAGAGCCCTGTGCCACATAGGGTCAGTGGAGCCAAAAACATTTCCAGACTATTGAGTCCTCAGCTCTGCCCTCTCCATGTTAATACCCTCTTTAAAAAAAACAAGTACCACAAAGTTTCTTAATCTGACACCGCTTCATCAGTAGCACATACCTATATACTGATGAAAGGCAAACTCACTTCATTTATTTTTACTGAGGGGAGAAAAGCCAGCAAAGTCTCTGCTTTAATAAGACTTTGTGGAGAAGATCACATTGCAGGGCCTCTTCAGATCCCGAGAGCCGTGTGGCCTGATGGGGCAGGAAGGAGTTTATAGACTTATGGACGAGGGGGCTTCAGAGCAGGCCTCAGAGTGAGTGGGGGTGCGCAGAGGGCGCCTGGTGCCCAGCAGGTGTGTTGATAGGGGGGAGAGGAGCAGAAACGGGGCCGGAAGATGTCAGTGGTAAAGCACGTGGGGGGAGAGTGCTGCCAGAATGGCAGGGGGCGGACACGCGCCATGTGACTGGTGCTGAGAGAGGGACCTTCGGGAGATGCTATAGCACTCCCGGAAAGATGGAAATGTCAGGGAAGGCTGGGAGCGGAGGGCAGATACAGCAAACGGAGGAGTAGCTGGATTAGGTAATGTCTTAAGTGCAGAGTTAAAGGAGTTTGGGATTGTTCTAAAGCTTCTTAGGGTGTCTAAGGGGATTGTAGTTTATTTTTTTTGAGGGTGATAAGTTGTGTCAGTCTAAAGAACCACATTTTTTTATCATTAAAATTGAATTGGTGATTTCCCAAGAATAAATATATTTTGTCATCTTTATAGAAATTAGTCTAGCCACAGGTGACGCTGCTCACTCGGAGTCTTCCTGTGCAGAAGTGATGATTCTGTCTCCCCGTTACCACCTGGGCCTTGTCTGGAGTCTTGTCTTCTGTCCCTGCGTGATCATTATGACATTGCTGTGTGGATACTAAGTCCTGAGACCCCACCCCACCCTGGCAGTCGGAGCCAGCACCTGCCTGCTGCTGTTTTCGTTATCCCTGCCAGTTTTGAACTTGGGCATGTCTTACTTGCCTGCTGTTTGGCTGTACATTTGGTCTGACGTTTCTAGGTGTTTTGAGGGAGGATTTCCAGTCCCTCTGGTATGCCATATTGCATGAAACAGAAGTCTCTCACTCCCCAAGTGATAATATTCCACTCTGAAATACTAGGAATGAGAGAAGAACTATATTAGTCAGGGTCCTGGTAGGAAACAGATGGCACGCGCAAACTGGGGAATTGGAGGAGCGTTTAATTACTAGTATATCATCTTGGTTCATTCAGGAAGAGGGGAGCTTTCCATGCCAGGTCTGAGCGTTTTGATAGAGGGATTAAGGGCTTACCCATCCCTTGGAAGGTCAAGGAAGCTGCTCCTGAATGTCTGAGACAGAGCACAGGGAAGCCACTGTGCGCCTGCGCCTGCTGCAGCGGCCTGCGGTGTATCAGCCTCCCTTCCTCTGCCTTCTGGTGCTTCTCTCTGCCAGGGCTAACCAGGACCACGCCAGAAAGGGGTTCTGGGAAGGTAGCTTCCAGCTCCTGATCTGCAGAGGAGAACTTGGAAAGAGGGTGGTCACGATGTTGCTGAGTTGACCATTGTGGAACTAGGGTAGTTTATAAAAGGTGATCAGTGTGTAGGGACACTAGGCTAGCAATAGCAGCATTTGTTATTACCCATAGGCCTGAAGGGCAAGAGGAGGAAGTAGTTCCTGGAGTCTGAAGAAGGTGCTAGCTATTTCAGTTGCCCCTCCAGAGGGTAGCATCAGCCAGCCTCAGGGGCTGCAGGGTAGGAGACAGGGAGAGCGAATTCCTCCTTCGCATTCTCCTCCTGCCTTTTCCCAACCAAACTCTTGACAATCTCTGTGGTGTCCCCTCCCAGAGCACAGAGTAGAAAGGAGATGGGTGAGGAGTGAGACTGGAGGACAGAGAATAGTTCACCAGGTGATAACTAGAAGCATATGTGTTGTTTGAGAGAGAATGAGGAACATTAATTTGTTGTCCTACTTATTTATGCATTCGTTGGTTGATTCTTGTATGTGGCCTGAGCTGGGATTGAACCTGCAACCTTGGCATATCAGTACAATGATCTAGCCAACTGGACTATTTGGCCAGGGCTGCATGTATGTTGTTAATGTCTTGAGGATTGAAGCATTCCTTCAGGGCAAAGAAGGAGAATGAGCACAAAATCAGTAAATCTGAAATAAAGAGGAAGTGGCTCAGCGAATAGAGCATCGGCCTGCGGACTGAAGGTCCCAGGTTCGATTCTGGTCAAGGACATATGCCAGTGTTGTGGGCTCGATCCCCAGTAGGGGATATGTAGGAGGCAGCCAATCAATGATTCTCTCTCATCATTGATGTATCTCTCCCTCTCCCTTCCTCTCTGAAATCAATTAAAAAAAAAAACTTTTTTTTTTTTTTTTTTTTTAAGGAAACGGGTCCTTGAAAAGCTCTCTCCAGGAAGCTGCCTTGAGGACAGTTGGGAGAACTTTGTGGAGGGGAGTGGGATGATGTCCGATCTGTGATGGGAAAAGACAAAGGAAGCTGCTGTTGGTTTCCTGTAGACAGCAAGGCCCCGTGCTAGTGCTAGGCGGGAGATGTGGCTGCAGTGGTTGTCATGAGGTCAACATGTCGACTCCGGGCCATCGAAAGTGAAGGCACTAAGTTCTGGACCTCATTTACTAGTCACCGCCAGAGGCTTTCTGACACCATTCAGAAAGTTAGAGACATGGGAGAAGACCAGGAGAGGGAAATCAGGGCAAGGGAGAGTTGGGAGGGAGGTGCTTCGGTAACCTCATTTGCAAAGTATGTATGCAGATTCCAGTGGGTGACCTACTTCCTTTGAAGTGTCAGATTTTAACTACATCTGTAGTCATTCAAACAAGGAAATTCAGGCATTCGTCATTATTAATCACGATGCTTCAAAACTGATGACACTGCTGCTTTGCTTTGTTAAAGTTGGGACAGTGTCGGAATGATATTAGTGGCTTGTTTTATATGCTAATGCTGAAATTGCTGGGTTTACTTTCTTAAGTGCTGGTATACTTGGTTTTCTAATGGCTTTACTTGGGACTCCTAAAAAAGACGGACTTGTACCCACTTCTGCTGCGCAGATACTTCCTGTATTCTAAGAATAATTAGCTTGATGGATCTCACAGGAGGTACGTGGCTGGGGGTTTGTTTTTTGTTGTTGTTTTTTCTCCATCTAGTCCATAACTAGAACTATAATAACGGGAGAAGGCCTTCGAAGGAATTGTACCTAAATGTTTTCTTTCCTGGAGCTCGTGTTTTCTTAGGAAAGGGAGGCCTGAGGTGGGCATGCTGATGTTAGTGAGCTGTCCTTAGCTCTCAGGCTCCTGTTTAGGAAAAAGTTGGAGCCAGTGGCAACATGGTTTGTATACTTGGGTTTTTCAGAAGCCTGACTTTATTTACAGAAGGATTAATTAAACAACCATGTATTTATTGATGGAATGATTCTCTTTCTAGGAAGCTTTGCATTAAACTGCCGGACTTAGTCTTTTTGTTGGCTTTAAACCACCAGCCGCCTTTTATCCTGTAGAGAAGGCCACTGGCACTAAGAGCGAGAGCAAAAACACGGAGCAAACAGGAGAGGTACCTGTGTGGACAGAACTAGTTCTAGAAGTAATGGGGGGAGGGGTGGCAGGGAAGTCCTTGTGAGAAGGGGGAAAGTGACAGCTGTCCTGACTATCATGGACCCTGTGGGTTATGCAGTGCTAGTGGCCCAAGTGGGGAGCAGACTGCTGCTGCTCAGGAGTCATTGAACCTTGTGATTTGGTTTCCGCATCTGTAAAGCGGGGAGAGGAGTGTTCTGTGCATCACTGGTCAGTGTGTGAGGTAAGCATTACAATAAGCTAGTGTCTGTTCCAAGGATATTCATTGGAACACAGAAAACAGTCTGTTGTAAAGGCATTTTGAAGAGGATGAGAAATGGTTCCCTTTAGATTCTGAGATTATTTGAATGTTTAAAGATGACTTTGGGTCATGTGATTATAATCAAACTTGATACCAAAGTAATAGCCCCTCATCTAGTTATTTTAGACGTAAGATATTTCAGGAAGAAGTGAGTCAAGCTTCTAGGGGTTGGAGTTACTGGCCATCTTCAGCCCTGATCCGTGCTTACTTTCTGAAGTCTCCTCATGGCTCTTATGTGGATTCAAGTTGGGTTTTTCCCCTTGGAACTGAACCTGGAGAATTTGACAGGCAAGGGCTTAGCATCTTCAGCTCTGTTTTTAGATTGATCAGGTTCTATTTATGGAAGTTCTAGCCTAGTTCTCTAAGGCCTAGTTCTTGTACCATTTACTGGTTCGCAAGGCCTGCCGTGTGCTCCTTACTGTTTCAGTGACACAAAGATTTCAGCAAGGCTCCAAGTCTCTGTCTTTAGGACACTTACCTTCTGGTGGAGAGACACACAGTAGGCAAGGAGCATATCCTGCCGGCTGGGAGTAAGCACTGGGAGGAGCTAAGGTGGGGAAGGAGATTGGCAGAGCCTGGGCAAGGGTATAGTTAGCTGTTTTTTAATAAAATGGCCAGGGAAGGCCTTACTATTAATAATTAGGTGACATTGGCTTAGAGAGGAAGTAAGAGGGACAAGCCGTGTGGCTATGGAGGAAGAGCAGCACAGGCAAGAACCAAGTTCCTGTGTAGAAATACCAGTGGCCCCTCCCAGGAGCTGGGAGAGGCGTGGAATAGAGCAGAGCTGGGTGGGAGAGGCGCTCACAGAAGTAAGGAGGTGGGAGGCTGCCTTCCAGGCCAGCTTCACTTGGAATATGACGGGGAGCCACTGCAGGGCTTGGGCATAAAGCTTCCTTCTAAAAGTATCTCCAACTTTGTGCTAATAACTCCATTTTCAGCATCCTGTGAGGGAACTAAGAAACTAGCTTCATACGCCATTGTAGAAAAATTTGTCCTAACTTACCCTAGGCTCATTTGTGTTTCATAACTTCTTTTTTTATATATAGTCTAGTGGCCCAGTGCACAAAATTCATGCACATTAAAAGGGAATTCGTTAGATGAAATATTCTAATATTGCTATTCATGTCCCCGGGCCTGGTGCTGGGCAGGAGGTAGCCTCATGTTCCAGGCTGGCGCAGGTTCCCCCCCCCCCCTCCTCCCGGCCTCGCACGCAACCTCCTGCTGTTCAATCCTTATGGTGTCATGGTGTGATAACCATTTACATATTAGCCTTTTATTATGATGATGATATCTGGCCCAACATTAATAGGTGTCTGTTTCATCACACCCTCTTCAGCACTGAATATTGTGATTTTTTTTTTTTTTTTAAGTTCCAGGTATCTTTCCTTTGCAATTACTTGATTACCTTTGAAGTTAACTTTTTCTCATGTATATTAGTTACTTTATTTCTTCTTTAGTTCATTGTCTTTGCTTGGAAATATTCTTCTTTGATTGATCCTATTTCGTTTGAGTTCATGGGAAGCAATAGCAGCTTCCATGGAGGAAGGTGGGGGGCTGGAGTGGGGGAGAGTGGTGCTGGGCCAGATGTGGTTGGCAGTGGCTCCTGATAAAGGTTAGATCGGAGGTGAGGGGGTTAAGGGAGGTGTTAGGTTCTGAGACTGAAATGTTAGGGTGAGGCACGCAGTCAAAGGTGGTCACCATTGGGAGGTTGGGCTCCTGGGGTCTGGTGAGGAGGATGAGGGTCAGACCCGGGTTTGGTGAGGGATGCAGGAGGGGAGTGGTCTAGCTGGGAAGGCCCTTGGGTCTGGGTGGCTCCCCAAATTCAGGCACTCAGCACTCGCCGCCAGCACCAGGGCCACTGCACTGTCCATGCCCCCAACAGCCAGCTGGATCTGCAGCTTCAGCTCCAGCCACGCTGAAGGGCTGTGGGAGGTCGAGTGGCCCCGAAGCCTGTACCTCCTCGCCTCTGAGCTTGGCGTGCGCCCCTCTTCAGGGAAACTCCTGCAGCCCCTCTAGGTGAGGTCACCAGATGGCACCATTAGCCGGTGCGCCACACACCACACAGCCTGATGCTGCGCGGGCTGGGGGGACTTTATGGGAGGAGGTCCTCTGTCCGCTAACCCCACCTCCGCAGGCCCGGAGCCCTCATCCCTGCACACGTGGTGGTCTGTAACAGGCCCCCAGAGCCGGGGTGGGGGCGGGGGGTTCCCACGGTGTCGGAAACCACTCGTCCCAAGAATCTCACGGTCTCAGTGTTGCCACGTGACTGCATGGCCTCGGTGTTATGCCACTATTTTCTGATGCCAGTTTTGCACCTTAAACTCTTAAATTAACCGCAAGAACAGCTTCCCTCTTTGCCCTCCTGGAACTCACAGTTCTGTTGCATACGCTCCTTTCAAAGGGCAGTTTCTACTTCTTGGCCATGTAGGGTGTCACTGCCTTTTCATTCTAGGCTTGCACGTGGGGCATCCTGAATTCTGTGAGGATGGTGACTGTTCTCAGCAAGCCTGTGAGCGAATAAATACGATCCCCATTTTACATCTACTCTCCGACTGTAGTAACATTTCCCCAAGTGGGACTAGGTCCTATAAACCAATTCCCACACTCCACTACACTGAATGAGAATGAGGCTCCGGGCTCAGCTTTCACATGAGCAGCTAGTGAGGCAGCTCCCGTCCCCAGCCTGCCGTCCCCAGCCTGCCGTCCCCAGCCTGCCGTCCCCAGCATGCCGGATACCTGGCTGGGAGGCAGCCTCCCGTCCCAGCCGAGTAAGTCCCCACCCCCTTCCCTGCCCACCAGCCAGCTCCTGCTGCAAGCGCAGCCTGTTGAAGGTCGTTACTGTGACAAAGTAACGGCAATTTGCACATCACCTCTTTTTATATATTTATAAGATATATATTGATTTTGGAGAGGAGGAGGAAGGAGAGAGCTAGAAATATCAATGATGAGAGAATCATCGATTGGCTGCCTCTTGCACACCTCACACTGGGGATTGAGCCTACAACCTGGGCATGTGCCCTGACTTGGAATCGAACTGTGACCTCCTGGGCCATGCCAGCTGAGTCATAAGTTCTTTTTAAATAATTGATTTTAAAGTCATTTGGAACAGTTTGGCCCTGTCTTATTCATCTCTGACTCAGAGAATTAGGCAGGCCCAGGCAAAAGACAAAGTAAAATGAGCTTTTGATCAACTGTTGAAAAAGAGCATTCTATTACGTGCTAATTACATTAGCAGAGGTATTACAAAGGGTTGGCCCAATCAAGTGACTTTAGGAAGTCTAGGTCCTAGGCTTGATGAATTCTTATTTTCCTCTGTCTTTTGCTGTCCTCCAAAGTGGCTGTTTGTATTCCCTCTTTTTTAGTAATCATAATTAATAACTGATTGCCAAATAAAAATCTATGTGTGTGTGGGGGGGAGAAAAACTATGTGGGGATCAGAGGTGCTGGAACATCTTGCAGACATCCAAAAAGAATCTTCAAGAATAGTCACAGCTATTTCACTTATGCAGCCTAGTCCTTTGTACCTGCGCGTTGATGGATGATTGGGCGGTGCCTTGGACACAGTTATGTGTCAAGAAGAGATTACCTGCTGAAACGGGTTTGGCTCAGTGGATAGAGCGTCGGCCTGTGGACTGAGGGGTCCCAGGTTCGATTCCAGTCAAGGGCATGTACATTGGTTGCAGGCACCTCCCCAGTAGGGGGTATGCAGGAGGCGGCTGGTCGATGTTTCTCTCTCATCAATGTTTCTAGCTCTCTATCCCTCTCCCTTCTTCTCTGTAAAAAAAAATCAATAAAATAAATTTTTTTTAAAAGAAGAAGAAGAAGAAGAGGTTACCCTTAAGTTTGTGTGGCTGACTGCAGCGAGGCCTCTCTGCAGTAGGTGTAATTACAGTAAACCTCTGAAACACGCATTTGGATACAGGAATTGACTTCAGTTCTCAGGCCAGTCCATTTCTCAAACTCCAGGAGGGGCTAGCCAGAGGAATAGCATCATTATTTTGAGACTCTTTAGTTCAGTAACCAGTCTAATAACATGAAAGCAAATAAAGTGTTGTTCTCATCCCTCCCCTCCATAATAGAAAATATTTAAAAATTTCTTTTTTTTAATCGAGAGTAATAACACAGTTTTATATTTTTACCCAGTTGAATTGGAGGGGGGCTCATTTAATAATGAGGTTTTTACTATATTGAATTTGTTTTTACCCAGGTTATTTTTTTTCATACTAGCATAGACATGTGCTCACTCTTTAGACCATTTCTCTGCGTATTTTCATGTTCAGAAATGGATAGGAAAAGAAATAAAAGGAGATGAAATTCAAACCAGTCAGTTTCATCTGGACAGCTGGATTATCATAGCCACTCCATCACCTACCCTGACTTGATTTATTTGTACTGGAAGGACGCATGTCTCACTTCCTTTTTTTCTCTCCCATTTCCAGGAGGGCTGTTGGCCCGCCTCTGTGCTGTTGAACAGTATGCAGTCCTTTCGGGAGCAAAGCAGTTACCACGGAAACCAGCAGAGCTACCCACAGGAGGTACACGGCTCCTCCCGGCTAGAAGAGTTCAGCCCTCGCCAGGCCCAGATGTTCCAGAATTTTGGGGGCGCAGGTGGTGGTGGTGGCAGCAGTGGCAGCAGCAGTGGTGGTGGGCGGCGAGGGACAGCAGCGGCTGCAGCAGCGATGGCTAGCGAGACCTCTGGCCATCAAGGCTACCAGGGTTTCCGGAAAGAGGCTGGAGACTTCTACTACATGGCAGGCAACAAAGACGCCGTGGCGGCAGGCACCCCGCAGCCTCCTCAGCGAAGGCCTTCTGGGCCTGTGCAGAGCTATGGACCCCCCCAGGGGAGCAGCTTCGGCAATCAGTATGGGAGTGAGGGTCATGTGGGGCAGTTTCAAGCACAGCACTCTGGCCTTGGTGGTGTGTCTCATTATCAGCAGGACTACACGGGGCCTTTCTCTCCAGGGAGTGCTCAGTACCAGCAGCAGGCGTCCAGCCAGCAGCAGCAACAGCAAGTCCAGCAGCTGAGACAACAGCTTTACCAGTCCCATCAGCCTCTGCCACAGGCCCCTGGCCAGCCAGCGTCAGGCTCATCCCATCTGCAGCCGATGCAGAGACCCTCAGCTCTGCCATCCTCTGCCGCTGGTTACCAGCTACGCGTGGGTCAGTTTGGCCAGCACTACCAGTCTTCTGCTGCCGCCGCCGCTGCCTCCTCCTCCTCCTCTTTCCCGTCACCACAGCGCTTCAGCCAGTCTGGGCAGAGCTATGACAGCAGTTACAATGTGAATGCTGGATCCCAGTATGAAGGGCATAACGTGGGTTCTAACGCACAGGCTTATGGATCACAATCAAATTACAGCTATCAGCCTCAATCTATGAAAAATTTTGAACAAGCAAAGATTCCACAAGGAACCCAGCAGGGGCAGCAGCAGCAGCAGCAGCAGCCACAGCAGCAGCCGCAGCAGCAGCCGCAGCAGCAGCCGCAGCAGCAGCAGCACGTGATGCAGTACTCCAACGCTGCCACCAAGCTGCCCTTGCAGAGCCAGGTGGGGCAGTACAACCAGCCCGAGGTTCCCGTGAGATCCCCCATGCAGTTCCACCAGAACTTCAGCCCCATTTCTAACCCTTCCCCAGCCGCCTCTGTGGTTCAGTCTCCAAGCTGTAGCTCCACCCCATCTCCTCTTATGCAGAGCGGGGAGAATCTCCAGTGCGGGCAAGGCAGTGTGCCCATGGGGTCTAGAAACAGAATCCTACAGTTAATGCCTCAGCTCAGCCCAACCCCATCGATGATGCCCAGTCCGAATTCTCACGCTGCCGGCTTCAAAGGGTTTGGACTCGAAGGAGTGCCAGAAAAGCGCCTGACGGACCCTGGGCTGAGCAGTTTGAGTGCCCTGAGTACTCAGGTGGCCAATCTTCCTAACACTGTCCAGCACATGCTCCTTTCTGATGCCCTGACACCTCAGAAGAAGACCTCCAAGAGGCCCTCCTCCTCTTCCAAGAAAGCAGACAGCTGCACCAACTCTGAAGGCTCCTCCCAGCCCGAAGAACCGCTGAAGTCCCCCCTGGCAGAGTCACTGGATGGAGGCTGCTCCAGCAGCTCCGAGGATCAAGGCGAGAGAGTCAGGCAGCTGAGTGGCCAGAGCACCAGCTCTGACACCACCTACAAGGGTGGAGCCTCAGAGAAAGCCGGCTCCTCCCCAGCACAGGGCGCTCAGAATGAAGCCCCCGGGCTCAGTGCCAGTCCTGCAGCCAGAGAAGAGGCCGCCTCGCCAGGTGCTAAGGAGCCGCCGTCATCATCCGAGGGCAACCCAAAAGTCAATGAGAAGACCATTGGGGTGATTGTCTCCCGGGAAGCCATGACAACTCGGTCAGAAAAGCCTGGTGGACAAGATAAAGGCTCTCCAGAGGATGAGCCCACAGCCGCTCAAAGGCCCCCCAGCACGGGTGGGCCCAAGGAAACGAGTCATGCCTCAGTTCCACAGCCAGAGCCTCCAGGAGGAGGGGGCAAAGGGAACAGGAGTGGCGATAACCCCAACCACAATGGAGAGGGCAATGGCCAGAGCGGGCACCCCACAGTAGGCCCTGGCTTCATAGGCAGAACTGAGCCTAGCAAATCTCCCGGAAGCCTGCGCTATAATTACAAAGACAGCTTCGGGCCCGCCATGCCAAGAAGTGTGGGTGGCTTTCCTCAGTATCCTACAGGACAAGAGAAGGGGGATTTCACTGGCCATGGGGAGCGGAAGGGCAGAAATGAGAAGTTCCCCAGCCTCCTGCAGGAAGTGCTTCAGGGCTACCACCACCACCCAGACAGGAGATACTCTAGGAGTGCTCAGGAGCATCAGGGCATGGCTGGTGGTCTAGAAGGAACCGCGAGGCCTAATGTCTTAATTAGTCAAACCAATGAGTTAGCTAGCAGGGGCCTTCTGAACAAAAGCATTGGGTCCCTATTAGAAAACCCCCACTGGGGCCCCTGGGAGAGGAAGTCAGGCAGCTCAGCTTCGGAAATGAAACAGATCAATTTGGCTGACTATCCGATTCCCAGAAAGTTTGAAATAGAGCCTCAGTCATCAGCCCATGAGCCCGGGGGTTCCCTCTCCGAAAGAAGATCCGTGATCTGTGACATTTCTCCACTAAGACAGATTGTCAGGGACCCGGGGGCTCACTCGCTGGGACACATGGGTGCTGACACCAGACTGGGGAGGAATGAACGTCTCAATCCGAGTTTAAGTCAGTCAGTCATTCTTCCAGGGGGCTTGGTGTCCATGGAAACAAAACTAAAATCCCAGAGCGGGCAGATAAAAGAGGAAGACTTTGAGCAATCCAAATCCCAAGCTAGTTTCAACAACAAGAAATCTGGAGACCACTGCCACCCTGCTAGCATCAAGCACGAGTCTTACCGAGGCAATGCCAGCCCTGGAGCCGCCACCCATGACTCCATCTCAGACTATGGCCCTCAAGACAGCAGACCCACAGCCATGCGGCGGGTCACTGGCAGAATGGGTGGTCGGGAGGGCATGAGGGGTCGGCCCCCTTCTCAGTATCATGACTTTGCAGAAAAACTGAAGATGTCTCCCGGGAGGAGCAGGGGCCCAGGGGGAGACCCTCATCACATGAACCCACATATGACCTTTTCAGAGAGGGCCAACCGGAGCTCATTACATGCTCCCTTTTCTCCCAACTCGGAAAGCCTGGCCTCTGCATATCACGCAAACACGCGGGCTCATGCTTATGGGGACCCCAATGTAGGTTTGAATTCTCAGCTCCATTACAAGAGGCAGATGTACCAACAGCAACAAGAGGAATATAAGGACTGGAGCAGCAGCTCCGCTCAGGGAGTGATCGCTGCGGCCCAGCACAGGCAGGAGGGGGCCCGGAAGAGCCCGAGGCAGCAGCAGTTCCTGGACAGAGTGCGAAGCCCTCTGAAAAATGACAAAGACGGTATGATGTATGGCCCACCGATGGGGACTTACCATGACCCCAGCGGCCCGGAGGGTGGGCGCTGCCTCATGTCTAGTGATGGTCTGTCTAACAAGGGCATCGAATTGAAGCATGGCTCCCAGAAGTTACAGCAAGAGTCTTGCTGGGATCTTTCTCGGCAGACTTCTCCAGCCAAAAGCTGCCCTCCAGGAATGTCCAATCAAAAAAGATACGGACCGCCCCATGAGACCGATGGGCATGGCCTGGCTGAGTCCGCACAGTCATCCAAACCTGGCAATGTTATGCTGCGGCTCCCGGGGCAAGAGGATCATTCTTCTCAAAACCCCCTGATCATGAGGAGGCGTGTCCGTTCCTTTATCTCTCCCATTCCCAGCAAGAGGCAGTCACAAGACGCGAAAAACAGCAACACTGAGGACAGAGGGCGCCTCCTCCACCCACCGAAAGAAGGCGCTGATCGAGCGTACAACTCCTATGCCCACCTTTCTCACAGCCAGGACTTCAAGTCCGTCCCTAAGAGAGAATCCGCCAAGGACCTCACAAGTTCAGACAACAGAAGCTGCCCTCCTGTTACCCTCACAAGTCCTGCTAAGACCAAAATACTGCCCCCACGCAAAGGACGGGGACTGAAATTGGAAGCTATCGTTCAGAAGATCACTTCCCCAAATATCAGGAGGAGTGCGTCCTCCAACAGTGCCGAGGCGGGCGGCGACACGGTCACTCTGGACGACATCCTGTCCCTGAAGAGTGGCCCTCCTGACGGGGCGAGCGTTGCTGCTCAGGATGCCGAGATGGAGAAGAGAAAAGGGGAGGTGGTGTCTGACCTGGTCTGTGCAACAAACAAGGAGCTGAACATAGAAAAGCCTCTTGCAAGGTCTTCAGAGGAGTGGCGCGGCAGTGGGGACGACAAAATGAAGACTGAGACACACCCGGACACGGTCGCTGCTGGCAAGGAACCCCCTGGTGCCATGACATCCGCAACCTCACAGAAACCTGGCAGTAACCAAGGGAGACCCGATGGTTCCCTGGGCGGGGCAGCGCCTTTAGTCTTCCCTGACTCTAAGAATGTCCCTGCAGCCGGCGGGCTGGCCCCTGAGGCAAACCCCAAGGCCGAAGAGAAGGAGGCCGATGCAGTGACCATTTCCCCCAAACCGGAGGGTTTCCCCCCAAAGGGGTATTTCCCTTCAGGAAAGAAGAAGGGGAGACCCATTGGTAGTGTGAATAAGCAAAAGAAACAGCAGCAGCCACCGCCTCCACCCCCTCAGCCCCCCCAGATACCAGAAGGTTCTGCAGATGGAGAGCCAAAGCCAAAAAAGCAGAGGCAAAGGAGGGAGAGAAGGAAGCCTGGGGCACAGCCAAGGAAGCGGAAAACCAAACAAGCAGTTCCCATCGTAGAACCCCAAGAACCTGAGATCAAACTAAAGTATGCCACCCAGCCACTGGATAAAAGTGATGCCAAGAACAAGTCTTTTTTCCCTTACATTCATGTAGTAAATAAGTGTGAACTCGGAGCCGTTTGTACAATCATCAATGCTGAAGAAGAGGAACAGACCAAATTGGTGAGGGGTCGGAAGGGGCAGAGGTCTCTGACCCCGCCCCCCAGCAGCACCGAGAGCAAGGCGCTCCCAGCCTCGTCCTTCATGCTGCAGGGACCTGTGGTGACCGAGTCTTCTGTGATGGGCCACCTGGTTTGCTGTCTGTGCGGCAAGTGGGCCAGTTACCGGAACATGGGGGACCTCTTTGGACCCTTCTATCCCCAAGATTATGCAGCCACTCTCCCGAAAAACCCACCTCCTAAGCGGGCCACGGAAATGCAGAGCAAAGTTAAGGTACGGCACAAAAGCGCTTCCAATGGCTCCAAGACGGACACTGAGGAGGAGGAGGAGCAGCAGCAGCAGAAGGAGCAGAGGAGCCTGGCCACCCACCCCAGGTTTAAGCGGCGGCACCGCTCGGAAGACTGCGGCGGAGGCCCTCGGTCCCTGGCCCGGGGGCTTCCCTGTAAAAAGGCAACCGCAGAGGGCGGCGGCGAAAAGGCTGTTTTGGACTCAAAGTCCTCTGCGCCCACCACTTCAGAAGGTGGCCCCGAGCTGGAGTTACAAATCCCTGAACTACCTCTTGACAGCAATGAATTTTGGGTCCATGAGGGTTGCATTCTCTGGGCCAATGGAATCTACCTGGTCTGCGGCAGGCTCTATGGCCTGCAGGAAGCGCTGGAAATAGCCAGAGAGATGGTGAGTACGAGACATCCTTACCAGCTTGCTCTTTATCTTCTTTTTGGTTCTATTTCTTCCACCTTTACCTGTTGCAGCCTTCCTGTTTTATTCTTAATATGTTGTGATTCCTCCAGGTTAAAGCACTAGGCCCAAAAGATGGGCAGAAATTTGGAAGATTTATTTAACTTTTAATTTTATCAATAATATGTGTTTATAGGTTACAAAATCAAGCTAGTGCAATACAGCTTACTAAAACAGACGTCCTCCACCCCTCCTCAGACCGACTTCTGATTCATTCCTCTATTAGTTTCCTGTTTCCAAACAATAAGCTTCTGCTATTTGTGTTATTTACTGATCCATTTTTCCCATTTTTCAACATCTGACTAATACTTATGAAATATGCTATGGCTATATTTCCTTTTTTATAAAACTTCTCATATCTCTAAAATTACTAATTCATGTTATTATTTCTTTTTATTTTTTTGGACCACATCTCTCTAATTCAGACTTGGCCATTGAAATGTTTATTCTTTAGGTCTGTTTCATAACTGTTATGCTAGGGTGTTCATCACCATCATTTTTTTTCTTCCCCCTGGTAAATGCTCTTACTTGAATCCTGTATTTTTGCCTGCTGAAAAGGTCATTATTCAGTCATGTTTAATTGAAGATTGGTTGGGTATAGAATTCTAGATTTGAAATCATTTTCTTTCACTGTCTTGGTGTCATGACTCTTGGCTTGTCCTGTAGCTTCTAGGGTTGCAGTTGAGAGGACTGGAGAGGTGTTTTTGTTTGTTTTGGATTTTGGTTTTTATCGGTTGATTGGTTTTACAGAGAGAAAGGGAAGGAGAAAGAGAAACATCGATTTGTTGTTCCACTTATTAATGCATTCATTGATTGATTTTTGTATATGCCCTGACTGGGATTGAACCCTGTCCCAAGTAGGTCCTGGGAAAGGATTCGGGGGGGTTTACCTACGGCGTTCCTGGAGATAAACCTGAGCCGGGCAGGTGTTGGGACATTTAAGTCGTTGCTAGCGAAGAGGCTGCTCTGTGCATGCAGGACCGAGGGCAGGCCTGGGACCGAGGAGACCAGAAGCTTTCATTTCAGTTTGAAGCGCTCGCACAGTGATTCCGCTGACGGTGGAGGAGGACACCGCGTGAACATGTGCAGCTGCGGCCACAGCACTTTGTTACTCACACACGCTCCCGGGGCTGCGGTGCAGGCTGGAGGGATCGGGGTGCTGTCCTCGGGGTCCGCAGGGGGCTGGGCCGGTCCGGAGGCGGGGCCGGCGTCCTCCCTGGAGCTCGCTGTCCTCACAAAGGGGCACCGGCCGTCCTCTGTCGTCTCAGGGAGCGGAGCGTGGGCGGCGGCGCCTGCCGATGACAGAAGCACGTGCCTCTGTGGTGCCCTCGACAGGCCGGCATGTTGGCTGTCAGGACCCGTTTGTAAAGCCCGTTCTGTACACGCAGCCGTTCAGATGGCTGTCAGTGAATGACGGCAGTGCATGCGTGTTCATCCCAAAGGGGCGAGGGGCTGCGTGTGGTTATCCAGGGGGAGCACATCACGCACACCCGGTTATCTTAGCAAGTCCCTCCGAGTCAGTGTCTGACATTCAAACCCTTGTCTCTGGGGGCACACCCGCTTCAGGTCAGTGGGGAATGTGTCCTTCATATCACACCTTACGTTTTAAGAAAGTTAAACTTTTTAACATTTTTAGACATTTTTAAAATATTTCTATATATTACTATAGCAAACTCGAAACCTTGGCATATCAGGATGGCACTCTAACAACTGAATTAGTCAGTCAGGCCCTGGAATTCTGATTTTCATTTCTTCTTTTTTTTTTTTTTTAAACATATTTTATTGATTTTTTACAGAGAGGAAGAGAGAGGGATAGAGAGTTAGAAACATCGATGAGAGAGAATCATCGATCAGTTGCCTCTTGCATACCCCCTACTGGGGATGTGCCTGCAACCAAGGTACATGCCCTTGAACCGGAATCGAACCCGGGACCTTTCAGTTCGCAGGCCGACGCTCTATCCACTGAGCCAAACCGGTCCCGGCTGATTTTCATTTCTTACGTGTGTGTCCTATCTTTTTCCCCCGGAAAGGTTTGAGGATTTCTCAGGTTCCCTTGGGGTCTGACATCTCAAAATGATAGGCAATGAGGTCAGTCTTTATTCAGTGTGCTGGTTACTCCATGAGGGTCAGCCCACCTGTAAACCCAGGCCTTTCCGTTTGGGAAGTTGTTATTTCTTGCATGATTTCTTTCCCTCCGTCTTCTCTGCTCTCTCTTTCTGGAATTCCTCTTTCTGGGTTGATCTTCTGGCCTTATCTTTTCTCTTCTGTGTTCTCTCTCTCTGTCTTTTTGTTCTAATTTCTCTATTTTTCTTCAACTTTTTATCATCTAACCTCTTATCTTAATCTCTGATATCTTAGAGAGCTTTCTCTTCTCTGAATATCCCTCTAAAGAGACAGTTACCTGGTTGAATTGGGCTGAGTTAGGGATCCAATTCCTCTTACAAACTCTGAGCTAATGTTCTGGTTGCCAGCCCCATCTTATCCCACCCACTTTCTGAGACACTGCCTTCTCAGGATCTGTGCTCCAAGGGGCTGGCTTTCTAGGGACCCTGTTCTTTCTGCTTCCTTTCTGTCTGCTGAATCATTATTCTGTGTCTGTTCCATTTCCAGTTTCCAGAATTTGGACATCTTTTTTCTTTTTTTATATTTTTGTTGAAAGTATTACGTGTGTGTGTGTGTGTGTGTGTCCCCCCCATTGATCCCTCCAGCCCACTCCCACCCCAGCCAGGCCTTCACCACCCTATTGTCTGGGTCCATGGGTAATGCATCTATGCATACAAGGTCTTAGGTTGCTTACCTTCCACCCACCCACCCCTCCCCCGCCTTCCCTCTGAGATTCCACACTGTTCCATGCTTCCATGTCTCTGGATCCACTCCATCATTTTATTTTGTTAATTAGATTCCACTTACGAGTGAGATCATGGGAACCAGTCGAGGCCAGGCCCAGGGACAATAGCACTGAGAGGTGATGGAGTAGGCCTCAGTCCCACAGCAGCCATGAACCTGCCTCCCAGCCTCCGGGGTCAGCTCTGGGAGCCCCGGAGCGGCCTGCAGGTGTCCAGAAGAGGAGGTGGCAGGGAGCAAGGAGTAGGAGCCTGGGGCAAGGAGGTGATGATCATAGCCGGATTCCTGCCCATCGGCCCTCCGGGGTTCACAGCAGGAGCAGCCGCTCATCCCAGTCAGCCAAGCGGCGCTCCCACTGTGGCAGGTACTGACCACCAGGGGACAACACCTACATTGAGCATCAGCCCCCTAGTGGTCAGTGCATATCATAGCATCTGGCCAACCTGTCATTCTGGTCATTCCACCATTTGGTTGCTGGGCTTTTATTATATAGCAGGATTGTACCTACTCACTTTGCCAGTACCCTTTAAAAAATATTAACTTTCTCTTTCCTCAAGTCTATTCTATTTTTTTTACTTCCCTGTTTTAGAATAGAATGCTAGCTTTTATGTTGAATTTAATTTTTCAGAAGACTGGCACATCTGTTTTATTCTCCCAACCCACCCAGTGAGATAGGGAGAATATTCCATTCCATTACCTTTAGAATAAAGGAAGACTCGACTTCAGTGACACACGCTCAGACTTGGTGCTGTGTTGATTTTAAAAATGGTTTAAAGTTATGCTTCTTGGCTCTTAGAGCTGATGTTCCACTATGACTACAAGATCCTTTAATGTTATGCTTAGCTTTTATTCTGATGTACTCAAGAACAGATTAAAATTACACCAACTTGCCTTCTGTTATTTAATTTGATTGATGACTTTTCAATTTGTCAAGGTCATTTGAGTCTGGTTTTATCTTAGATTTTAGCAGATATATCCAATTTTGGTCTGTTTAATAAGCATGCTCTCAATCCTATTATGTTGAGATAAGGCCACATATATTTTATTAGAGATCCATTTTGGCCTATGTATTTATCAGGTGTTTTGACAAGTATGATATAACAAAAAAATATGGAGGATTCAAGGGACAGTAGCTCCTCTTCCTGTAAGTGTAACGTACGCTGAAAACTACAACAGGCTTGGACAGACAGCCTTCACTCTCCTCCCTTTTCAGAGTGGAGGACTTCATCCATTCATTTCTGCGCAGTTTTTGGTTTTGGTTTTGTCTAACTCGGACCTCTGCTTATTTATCTTGGTGTAATTATATGTGTGAATCCACAGTGACCTTTGGTATGGATGGTGTGACAATTAGTTGCTTCTAGAAAGCGTACATGTAATTTGATATGTAAAAAATCACCTTCGACACATTTAGGAATGCGAGGCCTCGAGGATGTGGCATCAGACAGGGACCTGGTAACGATGGATCTCTGGTGTGTCCTTTGCCAGCTTTGCCTGTACTTGTTCCGGTCCCTCCTCCCCACCAGGCTGACAACACCATGCAGGACTTTTCATCTCCTTTTACCCCACAGTCTATATTAAAGAACGGGTTTTAGTTTGTTTTTTTTAAATTGGGGTCAGTATATTAAAAATAATATTTAAAGTGTATTTCTAATACAAGTTTAAATAATGGGAAAACATTATCTCCCCCAAGCTAATAGCCTAATATCCTCCTTGATTTACTTCACATTGTGACAAAAACATTTTTTGACAAGCATAAAAATATTAATACATTGATTACATTATTAAAATGTGATCGCATGTTAAAACAAAAATAAAAGGTCAGTTCCCCTCTCTGGTTATCTGTGAAATAAAGGATTCATCCTAGATACTCTGTGAATCCCATCCATGTTGTGCTCAAGTTAGAAGCTAGCAAGGATGCTGCTACCAGCCCAGGCCCGATCTTCACTCTGTCCCTCTCCCCTCCCACCTCCCACAGAGATGCTCCACAGTGACCTCTGCTGGGCGCCCTCTCCTCTCGCCCTCCCCCACATTCCCACCTCTTCCTCCCTCGCCTGCCCTGACACTTGGTCTTTTGTTATCAGAGCTCACACTCTGTCACAGCCTGTCTGCATCACACATCAAGCACCCAGGCCTGCTCACCTCTGTTCCCGTGACTGTTAGCTACAGCACAAAGCTGTGTAATTGTCTTCCACCTCATGCTCTCAACAGTTATCTCTTCTCTTCTAACACTAACACTACACGGTGATCGTGAGACCAAACTCAGAATTTGGCTCTTCTAAGTTCTAGGGAATCGCATGTGAAATTTGCAGTTTTGAATTTTATTGCTTATATTACCTTCAGAATAAATTGTGACAAGTTATAACTCTTACTTTTCCTACAGTGTTTATTTCTTTTAGATCATTCCTGTGATGTAAGCTAGTTATTGCTAATACGTTAAAAGAGCCAACAAGGTCTCCCTAGTCAGTTTTCTCAGTGGTTAGAACATCAGCCCTCAGTCTGAAGGGTTACGGGTTCAATTCATGTCAAGGGCACGTACCTTAGTTATAGGCTCGATCCCCAGCCACAGAGGATGGCAGAGTCCTTGCTAGAAAACCACTAAAAATCTGAATTTGGTGCCCTGGCCTGTGTCACTTAGTGGTTAGAGCATCAGCCTATGCACCTTAAGGGTCAAGGTTTGATTCCCAATCAGAGGCACGTACCTGGGTTGCAAGTTCGATTCCTAGCCCTGGTTGGGGTGAGTACAGGAGGCAACCAATCGGATGTTTCTCTCTCTTGCACACTCTCTTTTTCTCCTCCCACATTTTACTACAACCTCAGTGGTATTAGATGGTCTTAAATATGTAACTCTTTTTCATTTAATTTCTTGTGTTGGTGATATTGCTATTATTTTCTATTAATTTTAATGTTTTATGTCCATTGATCATTAATTTGGAATTTTAACATTTCTCCTCAATTTGTTGTCATTTTTCTGTGCATAGTTTTCCTAGTCTGAATAATTTCAATTGTCTGGAAAATTCGGATTTGTGGAGGTCCTTTCTTCAGGAGTGCCCTCAGTGAGGCCTTGGGAGAGCTCTTAGATAAAGCCTTCTCACCTACACATAGGACGGTGACAGAGACTGTGAGAGTAAAACTAGCCTCAGTACAGACCAGTGACTTCCTGGGTGGGCACTACTGTCCTAGAGGCTTTGGAGTTGGGGTCACTTTAAAGGCACAAGTACTGCGGGCTGGTGCCTGTTCTATAAGGTGTTCTCACGTGGCATTCAGTAAAGTGTGTCCGGTCACTGAGCGTATCGGGGAGAAATGAAGACCAACCCGCATGACCTCTTCTGTTAGCCAGGAAAGTGGAGTGCTTTGGGCTGCATGCGCTTCTGAGCGGACACTGGATTTGAATGTGTTGGCAGCATGCCGTTGTAAAATGACGTGCGGTGGGAGAACAGAACTGAAGGACTGCCGCAGGAGCTGATGTAAGACCAAGGTCAACAAAAGAAAAATGTCTGCCTGAAACTATAAAGTAGCATATAGGAAAAACTGTCACTCAGTCTCATTGCCAAAACCTTTTACCTCTGCCTTTCGCACGGGGTCTAAGTACTTGTCCCCGAGTTCCCTGTAAGGCCCAGTGTGCCAGGCCCTTCGCCGCGGCTGCCTTCATCACAGAGGGCATCTGCCTGCACAGGTTCTGTTGGTGTATTTCAGCGTGTGCCTCCTGAGAAAGTGTGAGATTCAGGGTCCGAACACTGGTGATGCTTGTTGTAGACTGACCATCTGGAGGACAGCCTCCACTCTGCTCAGAAGAGCAAGAGGAACAGTTACTGTATGAGAACGTGACCTAATGACTCCAAACAAGTCCCAGGTCTGCCCAGCTGCCCGCCGGCCTCACTCAAAACCAGTGTCCCCCACCCAACCAGAAAGACCTGGGAGCCCTCTGAGACTCCTCTCCTTTCCCTGCTCCTCCATGCAGGCAGTCACTATGTCCTGTTTCATTTCCTGTCCAACTCAAGTCCCTTTTGTCTTCATCGTCACCCCCTTATCACAGGAGCATCTTACCCAGTGATTGGTCTCCGCTCCCTTTAGTTTGAACACTCCCAGCCCATCCTCTGCTTTGAAGTGATCTTTCTAAAACCCAAGTATGGCCATGCCCATGCCAGCTTACACCCTGGTTTACTGGCACCTGTCCTCATTCACTCAGCCATCTGGTTGTCAGGTGTCAGGGGCAAATCATCAGGTCCCCTTAGACTGGGAATCCAGGTAAAGTTCGCTGAGGAGCTGAGATGGGAATGATGAGCCAGCCTTTGAGACTAGAAAGCATTTTATGTTTATTTAGTTGTTACCTTTTTTTTCCCCTATTACAGTTGACAAGAGCACATTTTAATTTTCTTTTTTAGTCATCACTCTAGAATGTGTTCTTATTGATTTTGAGAGAGTGAAATATCAATGTGAGAGAGAAACATTGATTGGTTGCCTCCCATACATGCCCGACTGGGGATGGAACTGGACCCTAGCTATGTGCCCCACAGGCATCAAACATGCCACCTTTTGGTGTACGGGCAGCACTCCCGCTAACTGAGCCCCTGGGCCAGGGTGAGTCTTTAGACAGAGGGTACAGGGGCAGTGGGAGGATCAGAAACAAAGCCAGTGTGAGGAGACAGTGTCAAACGAGGGAGAGGGTGACGCCTGGGCCTGGGGCAGCAGCGGAGCGGTTCTGGGGATGGGCCGTTTCCTCAGATAGGAAGGCCTGGGGAGGAGCAGGCTTGTGGGGGAGTCAGGAGGTGTGTTATGGTCATGTTAATGAGGACAGATGCCAGTAACTAGGGTGTAAGTCTAAGGAGAGAAGGGTGACCATTTCAGAATTCAGGAGTTTCTGGTAGCTTCCAAGCTTAGGTGAGCACCGTGTGGTGCTGTGCGGGGTCGGTCTGTAAGCTCCGGTCTGTGCTGTCTTGGCCAAGGGGACAGGCGAGTGGGAACGCTCACGGAGCTAATAACGGACTGGACTGCACTACCGGCTGTCGCAAGGGGAAATGGGGCATGTCATGACAGGCTAGTGGCATTTAAAACTGGAGGTGGGGGAGGTGAGTATTGAATTTGGTCAAGATTTTGAATCCTGGTCCTGTTACTTCCAAGTTTCCATTTGCTTTGGCTGTTGAAGTGAGGATTGGCCTCTTCCTGAGTAATTTCCTACTCTGGGGTTAAGTTTCTAAAGCAGAAACGAAGGGAAAAGTCCCTATCCATGAAGATGGATTGAGTCCATCGTTCTTCAACTTCCTTGGGGATAAAAAACGCCGGGGCTGGCTGCTGTGCATTGACTAAAATCATCTCTGAAAACTCGGTTTAACTCGGCAGCTAAAGCTAGAGACCACTGAAGCTCAGTCCTAAGCCAGCCCACCAGCTGTGGTTCCAGAGCTGCCAGTGCCGTGTTTCCTGGAGGAAGAGGCGCGGGCGAAAGCCTTGCTGTGGGAGCGGGACCTGAAAGGCCCCGTGTGGCATCGCGCACATTATCACCTCATTAAGTGCCGTAAAGCAGCTGCAGGGAGGGCTGGCGGGGCTGGCGGCCAGCTCTAGGGGGTGGGGACCGTGACCCTGTGGATCGCTGCCTTGGCAGGAGCTGAAATCCCACCAGGCCGGCTAGCTTTTTCAAGTTCTTTCTGCTGGAACTTCGCCCCAAAGAAAAGTGCCTCTGCTGTCTGTTCTTTTCAGCCGCTCCTGCCCTTGAACCTCCAGAACAGGGTGGCTTTGCCCTCCTAGGCCTTCACTCATAAATACTCAGTTCCCTCAAGGAGATGAGCAGGTGAGAGGATTGGTGAGGTGGAGTGGAAGTCAGTCTGGGCAGGGAGGAAGCGAGGCAGTAAAGATAAGAAAGCCTCCAGAGCAAAGAATTCGGAGCTGCTTTGGCGATTTAAGTTCCAGCATAAGCCACGTGTGCTTGAAATTTTGTTAAAAGAGGCCGATGTGGCAGTGAATTGAGTCATTTCTGCAGCTGAGATTGGAAAGAGCTAAATCTGGGCGCCTCGCAAGCCTAGCGGCGGAGCTGGCCTTCCAGAAGCATAGACCCACCTCCTGGGTGGGGTCACTGGGGAGAGAAACGGGATTATACCCAGAGCCACTTCCCTGGCAGCTAATTCCTTTCACAAGGCACCTTTTTTACTAGTATTTAGAAAGCACAAAAGGTAAGGGTTTCTCTAGCTAAGCCAATCCATGTTGAGCGAAGGATAAAATAAAAATAAGCTAATACATAGCGTTGTCCAACCTGAATTTCAGACCTCCATGCTTAGAGAAAAGGCCGTTCTGTTCGTTCTTCCAGGGCTGCAGGGCCTCCTATCCTGCTGGGTCCCCCCTTTCTCTGTTCTCCCGGAACCTCCACTTCTGCCCTTTCCTTTTTAGCTTCTTAAAGGGCACAAACTCCCCTTTTTTTAAAAAATCATTCAAGGACATTTTTTCATTGATTTTCAGAGAGAAAGGGAGAGACAGATAAATATTGATATGAGAGAGACACATCGATTGGTTGCCTCTTGCACGCACCCCTATCAGGGCCTGGGCTGGGGAAGAGCCTGCAACCGAGGTATATGCCCTTGATCGGGATCGAACCCGGGACCCTTCGGTCCATAGGCAGATGCGTTATCCTCTGAGCTAAACTGGCTAGGATGACAAACACCTTTTCATAACATGTAAAAACTCCCCTAGACAGAGTATGCCGTATATTGGTTTTTAAAAAGTTACAGCTTCTTTCTCTTATTACAAAAGAAAACCTCTGATTAGAATTATTTTAATGGAGTATTTGCACCTGTGGGCAAGATAAAGCACAAATTGTTTCAGGCAGAAACCCCGGTGTGGCTTGCCCAGAGAAATCTATGTTGTGAAATCTATGTTGGCTCTGATAAGAGTTATGAAGAATGTGTATTTTTTAAATTTCTTTTTATATATATTATTTTTTTTATTGTTTGAAGCATTACAAATAGTAGTACATATGTCTCTTTTTTCCCCCTTTTCCTCTCCCCAGTCTCCCCTACCCCCTCCTATATGCCTTCACCTGTCCCCCCATGAAGAATATGTATTAACAATAGACATTTGGTGGAAGAGAAAACAATTAAACCAAACCTTTTTTGTAATGCTTTCATATTCTAGAAGGTGGAGGTGAAGATGTACTGATATAAATTGTGGCAAGTGGAAGCATTTTATTTGGGAAATTGCTTTGTTTGCCTCTGTAAATTTAGTCTTGTTGAATCTGAAGACTATAAACCCAGAAGAATTAGAATTAGTCAGGAAATTCTAGAACATTTAAAACCCACAGCGAGATCTCGGCTGTGCGGCTCAATTGGCTGGAGTGCTGTCCCGTACACCAAAAGGTGGTGGTGCCATCCCTGGTCAGGGTGCATGTGGGAGGCAGTTGATCTGTTCCTCTCTAACACTGATGTTTCTCTCCCCTCACTCTTCCTTTCTCTCTACAGTCAATAAAAACACACACAAAAAAACAACAAAAAGCCACCCACAGTGAGTGGCCAGCATCTGTGCCCATCACAGATGATGCTCATTCTAAACAGTTTCAGCTTTGTGAACACCTTGGTAGAAAGGATTACTAGTCCCTGTACTAGTTAGTGCTTGTCTAGAACACATTATCATCAATAAAAAGTGTCTGTATTAAAAAAGGTAGTTGAGGATGGAATAAATTGTGGTTAAGTACTGGACCTAAATGTTCAGAACAAGTGCACGTAAGTTGAGCATTGACGGGTCTGAGTTAATCACTAGGAGTGGATGGTTTTAAAAGCCAGCCCTAATGTCCGCGCTGCCCCTCCCCTCCAGCGGCCCGTGCACGGCGGGCCAGGCCTCAGCTCCCGGGGAGAGCCTGCTGGGACTTTTTCCCCCCCTCTATTCTTGCACAGGGTATCTTAGGAATACCCTGCATGTCATTTTTAAAATATTTTTTTCCTTCACTGTTGAGCACGTTCAGGGTTGGAGATGGAGGGTTCCCTCATTAATTTTCTTAAGAGATTGATTTTCCACTCTCTCTGCTCCCTCCTCCTCCCCCCCAAGCAGGGTATTTTATCCCCAGTGTGCTGTGAGAAAATCGAGCTTAAATGAATTAGCTGGCCCCGCCCATAGCTGGTGGGAGACAGGCCAGGTGCCACCTCCTTTCTCTCCTGGAGGCCGGCTGCAGACCCACACCCAGCTCTCTCCGTTTTCATTCCCGTCTTTGTCTCCTTTAGACTGCCGGTACTTGGGGCAGGGACCCGGACCAAAATAACCCCACTGACTCTAAGGAGGCAAATACAGGAGATGTCAGCAAACTGGAGCATGTTTTCAGCTAGGTTTTTTTTTTTATTCCACTCTAGGATAAACAAGAAATGGTGAGAAAAACAGCTTACTACCAGAGATGTATTTTTTTAAAAATATTTTTATTGATTTTGAGAGAGAGTAAGGGGGAGGAACATCGATTGGCTGCCTCTCACACACACCCCATTGGGGATTAAGTTAATAACCCCGCAAGTGCCCTGACCAATAATCTAATCAGCAACCTTTGGTGCATGGGATGGTGACCAACCGAGTCACACCGGCCAGGGCCAGAGATTTATTTTCAAAAGCAAGTTTTAAGTATATCTTGGGGTCACTTTGATAAAGCTTAGTTACTACCTAGCATTTTACAAGAATATTCCTAATGCCGAAACCGGTTTGGCTCAGTGGTAGAGCGTCAGTCTGCAGACTGAAAGGTCCCGGGTTCGATTCCGGTCAAGGGCATGTACATTGGTTGTGGGCACATACTCAGTAGGGGGTGTGCAAGAGGCAGCTGGTCGATGTTTCTCTCTCATCGATGTTTCTAGTTCTCTATCCCTCTCCCTTCCTCTCTGTAAAAAATCTATAAAATATATTTAAAAAAATAATATTCCTAATAATAGAATTATCACTCTGAGGCAGTAGAGAATAATCACTTTAATCCAACAAAGTGTGGACTGAGATGTTCCAGAAAGGTTTCTAGCCTTACCTTCAATTTCCCAGAAAATATCATTTGAAATTAAACCTATTCCTGAGAATTCCAGTTGAAATTTTGCTCTAACTCCAGACCATTGTGTTCTGTAAGGGGAATGCTTCTGAGAGTAGCTTTTAGAACGAGGGCCTCTGTGTCCTCTCCTCAGAATCCTGCTACCCTGGTGCCTTGCAGCTCATCACCAAGTCCTGCTGGTTTTCCCTCTTCAGTTCATGCATTTACATGCATGTACACGCACATCCACACTCTTCCATGACATTCCTGACCCGGGACTGCTGCGGACCCCTCAGAACCAGGTTCCCCTGTGTGCTCCCTCCCGCTCCAGAGAGCTCATTCCAGCCCGCCTTCCCTCCCCCTCTGCCCGAGTAGCTCCTACTAGTTCTCTCTCTGCTGTGCTGGCAACAAGAACGGTCTGACCTCCTTAGCCAGGTCTCCCTGGACCTCTAGGCTCTGAAGTATGTTTACATCCTAACAGCCAGTTTTGGTTTCTACCCTGACCATTCTGTAAATCCCTGAGGGCAAACACTTGGTGGACTTGCCACCCTCCGTTCTGCCCCTTCGCCTCACACAGGCATGCAGGAAAAAGTTGCTGAATGAACAGAAAGGAAAGATGATTACATCTCTGAAGTAGAAGCCATTTAAAAAAAAAAAACAAAAAAAACCTTTAATGTCAGAGCAAAGACCACTGAGAATCAAAGGCACCTTGATCATCTGCTCCTTCACCGCCTTTGGAGAAGCCAGCGTGCTGGAGGGGCAGGGGTGGGGAACAGTGAGGGAAGAAGTGGAGAAAACTTGAGCAACAGGGACCACACTGATCGAGTTCTTACTCATGTTCTGCTGCCTGTGCTTTCTGTTTCTGAGCTTTTGGTTTGATGCTGCAGATTCAGAATTGACATGGGAATAAGACAGATTCATAAACTGACCAATTAATAAGAGCCCCCATGATAGCTTGTCAGGAAGTCATGATCCTCTCTCCCTATTCAGTGGAACAACTTGCACTTCAGAGTTCCGTGAGGAGGCACCAGCAGGCTTGGGCTCTGTCACCCTGGCGACCTTCACATCTGCTGGCCGTGTGCCTGGCTTCCCACACACCTGATGTGTGAACATCTGGATTTGTCAGGCAGCAACAGCAAAAGAAGGGATGTGTGTTAGAATCTGCCAGAGAAACACCTTCCCCACCCGCATCCCAGACCTGAGAGTCCTTGTTTGTTTGTTGAACGGTAAAGGGAACACATTCTTTGTAGAAAGGCATGTCTACTTCGAATATATTCTTCATGTGATCAAGGTTATGGCTGAATTCTGGCTCATCTGTTAGATGAAGTGCAGAAAGACAAGGAAGGACATTGTTAATGAAGAAATAAAGGTCTTTAATCCCACGCCTTCCAGCCTGATTCAGAACATCCTGACTCCACTGTGAGCACCTGGGAGGACAGAAGCCGGAGGGAGGGCACTGAGGGAGCAGGCTCTGCATCAGAAAAGGCAGCAGAGACACTGCAGGCTGCCGCACCTACATGTTTACTTTGGCCGTGCTGCCACGTGTTTTCTCCACTTTGTGGCCAGCCACCCTTCCACCCCCGTTCAGTTAGCCACAGAGACACTTATTACAGGTTTCGAATGTGGTTTGAAAAGCTTTCCCGAAGAATAATAGCTTTCAGGTCAGAGCAGAGTTGCTTTTTGATGGGGAGTTTTCTGGGAGGGGAACGGGTCTAAAGGATAATTTTATTCCAGGTGATAATATCTGAAAGATGATGATCGGACTGAAGAAACTGTGTATGTGTGTCCCTTGCCCCTGGGGGCAGAGGAGATGAGCTATTAGGCCTAGGTGTGTACTGAGAAGCAGTACCACCTGCTGGGCCTCAGCCCCTCTTGGCAGCAGGTAGAAATTATTCCAGATTGTTCTGAGGTGAGTGAATAAGGTAGCATTGCAGGAGCAGGGAAGCTGAGAGAACCTTGGCTAGGAGCACGTGGCAGGTGACAGACCAGCCTGAGGCACTTTTCTCTCTCACTTGTGTCCAGAATGCCTTTTGGGGAAGGTTTCCATGCTTTTGATCTCCTGCTAGTGTTTAATTTGCACTTGATGGTGTGTAATTTTCCCTCCTATTTATTTAGCACCAATGTACCAGTGCTTCACAAAGCATTCAAATAATTCCCATTGATCTGTATTGTTCAGGGTAGAATTAGGAGGGGAAACAGTGAAAGGCGGCAGAGTAGCTAAGAGATGCAGTGTTCAGGGATTTGGCAAGTGCTGGACATGCAGCCAGCACCTTCCTAGGTGAAATAATACTGGAACATACACACAGCAATTTACCTACAGAAAGATGGCGCCGGCAGATGTTCCAGCCACCCGGCTCCGCCTCTTCAGGCAGTAATCTAAGGGAGAAAGTTAGTTCCAAAAAATAATCTTTGTCTTAATTAAATCCTAATAACTATGTGACTCATCCTAGTTTCTATTTCAGACAACAACTGTGTAAGGAAGGCAGGTGAAAATTGTTATCTCCATTCTGCAGAGGATAAATGGATGGGGTGGTTTTCCCCACCAGAACCGATGCCCTTGGGTTCTTTTCCCCGGCCCTTGTGCTGCCTGCCACGTGCTCAGCATTCACGGCAGACCCTCCACGGTTTACTCTAAAGGGCCAGTCAAGCCTGGACCTTCTGCCTTAAGGTGCACACAGTTAGCGGCAGCCGGCGAAGGCTGCTACCGTGGCTGGCCGGCACTTACCCCTATTCCCGCACTGTATCGAGCGGTGCGCTAATGGGTTCCGTTTCTGACTGGTGCCTTTGCTAGAACAGCTGCGGGACAAAGGGCAGCTTTGGAAGCCATGCGCTGCGCCTCATGGCATTGAGTCAACGGGCCTGAGGACTGAGCAACTCTCCGGCCTCCGAGGTTGGCCCTGAAGCCTGTTGGTGCTCTGGGCTGCCCTGATGGTCCCAGAGCCGGCACCATGCTTCTCCCAGGCTGAGCATGGCGGCGGCGGCACGGCCCCTGCTGGTCTCCTGACTCCGAGCTTTGTGAGGGAACATAAGGCTTCTAGCGCTAAGGAACGAGGACCCAAAGCATGGAGGTTCTGTATGGAATATGTAGCGCTCCTGAAGGGGAAGGAGTAGGTGCAGAGTCGCCTCAAAGACATGTCTGCAGGCCTCAGGGGTGGCTGCTCAGCTCCAGTCCAGGCTCAGGGCGGCGGCTCCTGCCCTAGATACGGAAGCTTCATTAAGGGGAAGAGAGCTCTTGCCGTTGGCCAAAAATTAACACATACCTCGCTCCGCACTCTCCAGGCTCTACAGCAGCAGCTTTTTAACTCACATCGCAGAGCAGCCTCGTTAGCTCTCTCCGAGCTCTCCAATTTGTCAGCCCTGGCATTCATTCCGTTAGCCACAGCGTGCGGGCCCCGGGGACAGCAGAGTGAAGCTCGCCGTTTGGGAGAGGCAGACAAACATGAATAACACCGTGAGCGTGAGCAGAGGTGTGTGCAGTGCCAGATAAAAGCCATCTCATGTGTGATCTTAAGGCTCGAGCAGAACTGATCGTCACCAGCACTAATAATACTGTGACCCACATGCACTGGCGCTCTGAGGCTGCTTGGAGATGCTTATTAAACAGGGCGATTATTCAGGTCGCCGTCACAACTCGTAGGAAAGCTTTCCTGTGAATGAAGAGGCACAGTTCTCCCGGGGCACCTCTGCTGGGCATGGATTAAATGCTCTCAGGCCGTTCAGCTCCTGCAGTCTGCCTCCTCCCGGTGGGCCTGCCTCTGGGACAGTGACAGGGCTGCTATAAAGATCAGGGAGGGTGTTTGGCCACTTCCTGTTATCCAAACACTATTGTCATTTATTTCCCAAGATTACAGTATCAATAAAAGTAGGATTCTTGTCTGAGTTGCTTTAAATAGCCTTTATTCCTCTCGGTAAGTGAAAAATGCAATGCACTGCTGAGATTGAGTCGTTGCTTGTTTGAAAAACATGCCTTTTAGAAGCCACGATTGAAGCCCAGTGTGTCTGATTCGTGTGAGGAGCGGTGTTGGGTGGACCTAGCTCTCGCGGGGTGAACAAACAGTGTAGTCAAAAACAAGGACATTTAGCTCTGCGGTGACTCTTCATGTTATTTGCATTATGGGAAAATGATAGTGTAATTAGCTTCTTCAGGTAAAAAGTAAAGAATAAAAATCTAGTTAGAAATGGGATTAGCCTGGTATTGATTTGGGGTGTAGAAGGGGAGAGCAGACGCAGGATATTGTAGAGATAAGCGTTCCTCTCTGTCTTCTGCACCTGGCACATGGAATCGCTAGATCATATGGTGGTTGTTTTTAACTGTGAGGAACCACCATACTGTTTCTGCAGCAACTGAACCAGTTTTCATCCACAGCAGCAGTGCACAGGGCTTCCAGCGCCTACCTGCCTGTTCTTGCCAGGACATGGGGGGGCTTTTGTTTGTTATTGTTTTATCTTTTGTTTTGACGGTAGTTACTCTGATGGGCATGAAGTAGTACCTTGTGGTTTTGATTAGCATTTTCCTAGTGATCAACACTGAGCATCTTCACCTGTGCTTATCCTCACATTTCTGTATCTTCCTAGGAAAAATGCCTTCAAGTCCTTTGCCCATTTTTATTTATTTTTTTATTTATTTTTTTTAAAATCAATCTTTATTGTTCATATTATTACAAAGGTTCCTCATTTCTTCCCCACTCCACCAGGTTCCCACCCCACCCTCCACCCCCTCCCCACCCCCCATTGTCCTCATTTATAGGTGCACAGTTTATGTTCAGTCTCTTCCCGCATCCACCATTCCCCCCCCCCAACAGTCAGTCCACTCCCCTCCCATATCGCCGACTCTACTACAATCAACAGCTAATATTGTTCATCAGGTTTTTCAATCTCCTTTTTTGTTGTTGTTGTTGTTGTTGTTTTAATTAATAAACTTTTACACTTCTAAGAATAAATTTTAAAATCTCATAATTTTAAACCTTGTTTTTTTTTCTGCCCTGGGAATTGAGAAGCAAACTTGTTTACAAGTAAACTTGCCCTTAGGCTATCAAAAGGTATAGCCATTCAAGTGTAAATGAACACATTGTTTAAAGATAGCTGCTGGTTGGAATTGGATTACCTGTTCTGGGTGGGAAGGGCTTGTCTTCCCCTTTCTCCATTAAAATTAAGGTGTTAAGGTGTTAGTTTCAAAACCTCTTTTTGGCAAGAGACCTTAAACTTTCAGAAGTTTAAATTTTTCAGATAGTAAATCAATTACTTAGCATTTTCTCAAATCAATAATACCTCCACATGCCCAAGGATACAATTCACACAAAAGACATTTCCAAATAGATCAATCAACCTCATCCAGGCCCCACACAAGGCACTCGCAGATCAACACCCCAGCGCTATACTAACTCAACACATCCAGATGTAAGCCTTCATCACTTGATTCAGCAGACCCTCAAGTTCCCCCAAAACTTTCCAGCCATGTCTGAGAGGCAGCCTTGAGGCGGGGGCAGGCGAGGAGAGAGCTGTTCTGGGCCTGGCTGCTCCGGGCCTGGCCTCTGTTGCTCTGGTCCACTCCACAACCAGCTGCTCCGGGCTTGGTTGCTGCTGCTCCCGGCCTGGCTGCTGCTGCTCCGGGCCTGGCCACTCCCGACCCGGCTGTTCTGGGCTTGGTTGCTGCTGCTCTGGGCCTCCTTTGCCCATTTTTAAAATGGGTTGTTTTGTTGCTGTTGAGTTGTAAGAGTTCTTTATATATTCTGGATATTAATCCCTTGTCCTATATATGATTTGCTGAGGTTTCCTCCTGTTCTGTGGGTCGCTTTTTTTAACGCTCACCCAAGGAGCAAGAATATTTTTCCCATTGATTTTGTGTGTGTGTGTGTGTGTGTGTGTGTGTGTGTGTGTGTGTGTATTGATTTCAGGGAGATGGAGAGAAAGAAATATCAATGAGAAGAGAGAATCACCGATCAGCTGCCTCCTGCACACTCCACACTGGAGATCTAGCCCACAACCCCTGGCATTTGCCCTGAACATGAATCAAACTGTGACCTCCTGGTTCATAAGTCAATGCTCAACTACTGAGCAACACCAGTCGGCCTCCAGTTAATTTTCAGAGAGAGTGGAAGGAAGGGGAAAAGAAAGGGAGAGATAGATAGATAGATAGATAGATAGATAGATAGATAGATAGAGGTGCAATTGGTATTGCAAGGTGACGGGGTGTGCACAATGACACTCTAACCACTGAGCAACACTGGCCAGGGCAATAATGTCTTTTGATACACAAAATTTTTTTTTCATGAAGTCATATTTGTCTATCTTTTCTTTTCTTACACGGACCTTTCAAGTCATAACACCAAATATTGTTCTGTGTCTTACTTTTAGATCCATTTTGAGTTAATTTTTATATGTGGTTTTAGGGAAGAGTCCAACTTCAGTCTTTTGCATGTGGATATCCAGTTTTCCCGGGTCATTTGTTAAAAACACTGTCCTTTTCTCCATTGAATGATCTTGACACCCTTGTCAAAAATCATTTGACATTGTCTTTGAGCATTTATTTTTGGACTCTGTTCCCTGTCTGCCAGTGCCACACTGTTGATTACTGTAGTTTTATAAAAAGTTTTGAAATGAGGAAGTATGAGTCTTTCTTTTTTGTTCTTTTTCAGTATTATTTTTGCTATTCATGGTCTCTTGAGATTTAGTACAAATTTTAGGATAAAATTTTCTATTACTGAAAAAAAAAAAAAGTCTGGGATTTTGATAGGATGGCAGATCACTTTAGGTGGTATTGGTATTTTAATAATATTAAGTTCTAATCCATGAACATGGAATGTGTGTTTTTATCATAAAGAGTGTTGGATTTTTCAACTGCTTTTTCTTCATCGATTGAGCTTGATTATGTGGTTATTTTCTTCATACGTTGATGTGACTTCAATAACACACAAAATCTCTGCTCCTTTACAGCTCCGATCTCTTTGGTTGTTAATGTCACACAATTGCATTTTTATACATATATGCCCAAAAACATAAACTAATAATTTTTAAATGCATTATTAACTGCATTAGTCTCTTAAATCATGTAGAAAACAAAAAAGTAGTTACAGACCACTATTACAATAACACTTGCTTCTATAATTGCCCATGTATTTGCCTTTGGTGAGATCTTTATTTCTCCATGCAGTGTCCTTTTATTCGCAGGGCAGGGCTCCCTTGAGCATTGCTTGCTGGTTAGGTGTAGTGGTCACAAACTCACTCAGCTTTTGTTTATTTGGAAATATCTTTATCTCTCCCTCACTCTGGAAGGACAGTTTTTGCCAGATTAAGGATTCTTGGTTGATGGGGGTGGGGAAGCACTTTGAATATATTGATGGACTGTTTGCTGGCCTCCCAAATCCATTAGGTCTTTTTTAGGGATAGTTGCTGTTGATCTATTTTTTCTTTGAAAAGCCATGCTGACCTATCTCTTTGAATGCCTGTGAATGCTGAACACTGGACATGTGAAGCTAATAATGTGGTGACTGGAAACCAGGGTTTGCTTCTTGGGGTGGTGGTTGCAGGTTGTCTCTGCCTGGGATCAGCCTGAGGGGTAAACTTAAGGTCTTCTCGGGTCTCCCCTGAGCCCTTCCCTCGGTGTGCACAGTCACTTTCTGGTTTCTCTGTGCATGTAGTTGTTCTTGAATGTCATCGTCTGTAATGTCCGCTCCCAAAAGTGGAGAAAGCAAAAAGTGAAGGGATGGGAAGTATCACCGTTTTAAATCCCCGGGGAGAGGGAGCGACAGTATGGCCAGCCTCTGTCTGCACTCTGTGGAGGAGAGTCCCAGCGCCTGAGGACAGGGCTCTTTCTGCTCACCTGCCTCCTTCACGTTGTGTGCAAGCTGCTGCTGTGCTGAGAGCGGAAGTTGGCCAACTCTTCCCTGGAAGTTGCAATCCTTGGACAGACTAGAGTTTCAAAATAGTTACAGTTTCCGCTAGTGCAGCTGTGCTGTTGTCCAGGTGAGGAGACGGCTACCTACTCTGCATTTTCCCATAATCCCAGGATTTGTGTTTCTGACAAATTCCCAGGGGATGCTGATGCTGGACCATCCTGAGAATGACTGAACTAAACTCTTTTGGTTCTGTCTTTAGGCTCTACTATACCATGCAAGGCCTTTCTTCTCCGGATGCAAGGTAGTAAATTAATTGTACTTTTGCTTTGCAATAAGCAACAAGCTTTATTGATGTAAATGAGTTTCCTTTCTTTATGAAAAAGACGGGACCTGTGGTCTGTGGGCTACTTTGGGTCAGGGAGCTTTGGGTGCCCTGTAGGAGACTGAGGGGCGTGTGTGGAGGTGGGAGGAATGAGCTCCATCTTTCCCTTTCCTGTCTGTAAACTCAGTGATGACAAGATCTGCTCTGCAGGTTGCTTTTAGTAGGTGGTCTGTGTGGAGCATCTCATGTGCGTGTCTGGCACATGGTCTTCTTAGGTCACATTTACTGAGCACTTTGACTGCAAGTTGCAGAATTAAATTAAAAGGTGATTTTTTTTTTTCAATGCCTTTTCCTAACAAGTCTGGCAGTGGGGTGGTCCTGGGATTGGTTCATTTAGTGCTCAATAGTGTCAAAGATTCCAGGTTCTCTCCGTCCTGTCACTTCTGTCCTCAGTGGGTTGAGCTTTGCGTTTAGAGCTGTCCCCTCATGACGAAACTTTCCCAGAAGCTCCTTTCCCTGCAGACTTTCCTAATGGCCACCGCTAGTGAGAGTCCCTGCTGGGGGGAGGGCCGGGAGCACAAGGCCTCTGGGCAGCTTGCTCTTCAGGCTCGGTTGGTCAGAGGGGTAGGGCAGGACTGGCGGTGGGCAGCCGCACTCCCTCCCCCAGGTGACGGTGGGTCCCTTTGTCCTGAAGGGGCCCCTGGCACTGACAAAAGTGGATGAAGTCTAGGCTATCCAGAATGCTGCCAGCTGTCCTTGGCTTACTCCAGGCCGAGTCATCTTTTTCTGAGCAAGGGCATGAGGGCATGTGCACCAGAAGCATGTTTGCTGCTGAGAGGAAGTGAGGCCCTGGGAGCACTTGTCTTACAGCCTTACTAGAGGCCCGGTGCACTAAATGTGTGCACTCAGGAGGTCCCTCAGCACTGTGGAGAGGGGCCTGAGCCCGCAGTCAGGTCCCTTGGACGTGGGTGTGGGGGAGCCTTTCTTTTCCAGGGTAACTGCTTAGGGTCACTTCTATCCTGTTTCTCCTAGAATCGGGAACAAGTGCCTGTCTCCCAGGTGGCCTTACCTGGCTGTGCCGTGGCCACCAGAAGCCTGCGTCCCTCCTCAGTGGGCTGGTGTGGCTGCTTATATAGATACGGTTATTGATGATGGGACACATTCCCTGTGCCCACAGGAGTGAGAGCTCCCTGTAGCCACTTCAGAGGGATGATGGAGAAGTGGCCCACTTTAAGAAAACCTGACCATATAAGGAGGAGATCTCAATTACAGAATAATGTCTCACTCGGCCAGAAATTCATGGCAGGTTTCCTAGTGCATTTAAAATAGGATTTGTGTGTAAAAATACCATTTGCTCACAGGAGCCCATATTTTCTTAAAAGGGAAATATATACTTGTATTGGGCATTTGGGTGGGATAAGTAGGATAAAAATAAAATCTTACAAATATAAGAATTGGAAACCAAATTCTACTTTTAATTCTACATAGTTTATATATATAACTCTACTACCTTACCCTCGCCTTCTGCCCAGGACGTGCCCAGCAGGAAAAAACACGCAAGATCTGCACGCAGCTCAGGAGAGCTGTGGCTGGTGGACTGCGGGACCAGAGGCCCCGCATGCCGCAGCTCGCCCACCCTGTTGTTTATTTGGGAGGCCCCCTCAGTCCTTACACCCTCAGTCCTCACGGCTGCACCTCCTCCAGGTGGGGCAGTGAGTGGCGTCAGAAACTGGCCGCCCATCCTGTCGCCGCAGGCTCCTGTCACCACAGGGACACGTGCTGGCGTCTGACGGGCGGGGGCGGGGGCAGCGTGGGGAGGGGCTGAGTGTGCCGTGCTGACAGGTGTGACTCCTTCCCTTTCAGAAATGTTCCCACTGCCAGGAGGCAGGCGCCACCTTGGGCTGCTACAACAAAGGCTGCTCCTTCCGCTACCATTACCCGTGTGCCATTGACGCAGGTAAGACGGTGTCAGAGCGTCCGAGGGGGACGGACACTTCCTCTGCCTCCTTTCCCTTTGCTGCAGTTCTTTGTCTTTTTTGACCCTGTGCTGTTTGTAAATTCTAAAGGAAATGCAGCGAGGAGAATAAAAAAGAGTGAAATGGGATAATTTTTTTAAATAGCAGTTTAATTTGTATAATTCACACATAATTCACCTAAGTGTGCAATTCATTGGTTTTTAGTGTATTCACAGATATGCAGCCATCACCACAGTCAGTGTTAGTACAGCTCCTCACTTCAGAATAAGCCCTGCATCCTTCAGCTAGCAACTCCCGCCCCTGAGCAACAAACAACAGTCTGCTTTCTGTCTCCATGGATGTGCTGTTCTGGACATTTCATATCAGAGGAATAGACAGATGTGTGGCCTTTGTGTCGGCTTCTTTTATTTAGCATAATGTTTTTCACGTTCATCCATATTGTAGCATGTATCAGTATTTCATTTTTATTGCCAAGTAATATTTTATTTTAAGGAGATATCTTTTTATTTACTTACCAATTTGATCCACATTTAGGTTGTTTCCGCCTTTTATTACTACATAATGCTGCTGTGAACATTCATATACAGGTCTCTGTGCAGACTTATTGTTTTATTCTCTGGGGCGTAAATCTAGGAGTGAAATTACTGGATAAATGATAACTCTTTGTTTAACCTTTTGAGGACCTGCCAGACCTTTTCAAAATAGTGCACCCTTTTACATTCCCTCCAGCTGTATGTGAGGGTTCCAGTTTCTCCATGTCCTCATCAACCCTTGTTACATTTTTTTTATGAATGGTTTACTGATTTTGAGAAAAAGAGAAACATCGATGAGAGACACATCAATCTGCTGCCTCCTGCATGTCCCCTACTGAGGATCAAGCACCAAAACTCAGGCATGTCCTCTGATCAGGAATTGAACCGGCGACCTCCTACTGTACAGGACTGAGCCACCCAACCAGGGCTTGTCTGTCTTTTTATTATAGCTATCCTAGTGAATTTGAAGTGGTAGCTCATTATGATTTTGATTTGCATTTCTCCGGTGACTAATGATGTTAAGCGTCTTTGGTGAAGTTCAATTTATCTATTTTTCTCTTATTGCTTTTTCTTAAATCTAAGAAACCATTGCATAATCCAGAATCACAAAGATGTATGCCTATGTCTTGTCCTGCAAGCTTTATAAGTTTAGCCCTCACACGGGTCCTTGGTCCAGCTTGAGTTAATTTTTATACCTGGTATGAAGCAAGAGTCCAGTTCAGTTTTTTGCACATAGATTCCAGTTGCCCCAGCATCGTTTGTAGAAGAGACTAATCTTTCCTCGTTCAGTGATCTTGGCACCTTGGTTGAAAACCAATGGACCAGCCTGGCTGGCATGGCTCAGTGGTTGAGTGTCAACCTATTTATGAACCAAGAAGTCACAGTTCCATTCCCAGTTGGGGCACATGCCCAGGTTGTGGGCTTGATCTCCCCAGTGTGGGGCATGCAGGAGGCAGCCAATCAATGATTCTCTCTCATCGATATTTCTCTCTCTCTCTTCCCCTCTCCCTTTCTCTCTGAAATATATAAAAATATATTTTAAAAGAATAAAGAAAGCCAATTGAACATACAAGTATGTGCTTATTTCTGGACTCCTCCAGTATACACTTTTTTGATACTGTAGCTTCGTGATACGTTTTGAAACTGGGAAGTGTGAGCCCTCTGGTTTTGTTTCTTTTATTTAAGATTATTTTGGCTATTCTGGGTCCTTTGCTGTTCCATATGAATTTTAAGATCAACTTGTAGATTTTTGTAAAAAATACCATTGAAATTCTTATAGGACTTGCATTAATCTGCAGATCAATTAGGGAGTATTTCCATCTTAACAATAGTCTGCCCTCCCACCCATGATCATGGATGTCTTTCCATTTATTTCAGTTTTTAACTTATTCTAATGATATGTTGAAGTTTTCAGATTATGTTTTTCATTTTTTTGTTAAATTTATTCTTAAGTATTTTTTAAATTTTTTGGTGGTATTAGAATTATAAATTTAAATTTCAGATTTTTCATTGTGAGTATATAGAAATACAGTTGATTTTATTATATTGATCTTATATCCTGCATCTTTGCTCAACTCATTGATTTAAAGTTTTTAGTTACATATCATCTGCATCAAGTTTACTTCTTCCTTCCCAATTGCCCTGGCTAGCACTTCTAGGGCAAGGCTGGGTAGAAGTGGCAAAGCTGACATCCTTTTTTGTTTCTGACCCACCAAGTAGTCTGATAGCGGTGGGCTTTCATAGCTGTCCGTGAGCGCTCAGGAAGCTCCTGTGTTCCTGGTTTGTGGAGTGTTTGCCATGAAAGGGTTCCCAGTCCACTGAGATGATGAGAGCAGTGTTTGGCCGTGTGGTGCTGGAGGGGAAAAAAGCCTTTGTCCAAGAAGTACCGTCCAGTGATCAACGCAAAAGGCTTGAGTTCTGAGTCAGCTCGGCAGCCTGGGGGATCCTTTCTCCTCTAACCTCATGTCTCCTCGGCGGTGTTCTCACCAGTGACGCTGTGAGCATGAGCCGCGTCTCAGACCTTCACCCTGGCCCAGCTGGCCCGCACCCGTGCCTGCAGGTCAGGGCGGGAGAGAGAATGGAGGGATGAGCAGCAGCAAGCAGCACGGTGCCTGTTATCTGAGTCCTCTGGGTGCCGAAGGGACAGGACTCCGTGGGAGCAGCGGGGTGACTGGGCGGAGGGGTCTGCAGTGGGTTTGGCTGGAGAGGGTGGAGGGCGGGGGTGACGGGGTGACGGAAGCTGGGCATCTTCACACGGTCACGGTGCCTTGGGCATTTCTGGGTGTTGTGATGACTGAGTCACAGTGACCAGAGGCCTGTGCTGCTCTGGGGCCAGGTACTTGTGTTCGGCCCTCCGCGCCTACGGGAATTCTCTTCGTGTAGGAAGGACCTTTGCATCCCCGAAAGGCAGTCACTGAGTGACCTTCTTCCAATTATAGTGGAAATAGGTCCCAGGTCCGAGAGCCCCTTGTCTCATGGAGTGAGGAAACATTGGCCATTTTTGCCTCTGCCTTGCTGCCCCCCTTCCAGACCTTTCCAAGCTGCTGGTGTCTCCGGGAAACTTTGATTTCAGCTCCCACACCATCCACATTTTGTGACATCATGGTTAGCTGTGTGGTGTGGCTCGTTATGTCACAGGCACCAGGTTTGGCTCCAGGTGGGAAATGCAGAGTGAGAGCATGAGTGCTGATGATGCAGTGAGCCTCAGGCAAGACCAAAGGGGACGCGCTGTGCTGGCTGTGCTCCACTGTGCGCAGAGGATCTGGCCTGGAGGGACTCCTCCCCCTCTCCTTCACAGAAGCCACTCCGCAGCCAGCCGCTGTCCCTGCTCTCTGCTTGCAGACCGGTCTTGCAGGCAGGGGTTCAGCCTGGCAGGTCATTAGGAATCACTGGTGCCTGGCCCCTCCCTTCTCCTGCCTGTTCATCCCCTCAGCGAGGCTGTGTAGGCTGCCGTCCCAGCCGGGATTCTGTCAAGATAAAGCGCTCACTGCCTCTGAGGTCGTTGTAGATGAGCGGAGACGTGTCTGGGCCTGGCAGGGCAGAGCGCACTCGTTAGACCTCGCTCCGGAGCTCCCCATCAGCCCGGGGCTGTCGGGTGCGTGTGGGTGTCCACACCGTTTGTAGGAGCCACTCAGTGTGCTCTGCGTTCAGCTCAGAGAAGTGAGCTCACCCTCTGGGCTTGGAGATGTGCGTGTCGGGAAGCCAGCTGGTTGACCGGACAACCTGTGAGTCTTCCAGCTCCAGTGATGATCAGCAAGCTACCTCTCCTCACTGCAGAGCTGACAGGCCTCCCCCGGGCAGCGCGGGACTTGGCCAGCGGCTTCCAGGGGGCAAACGGAGACCGGCTGCCGGCCCCGGGGCCAGGCGCCTGGTCAGAGACCTCACACACACTCACACACACTGTTTCCTGCCCTTGGCTCTTCCTTGAGTGGGGACAGGTCCCCGGGCCCTTCCGGGTGTGCGCTCTCAGGCCGGGACCTTGCGCTTCCTGGCGGCCGCGGGTATGAGGACAGACGGGCGCCGTCCATCGGCTTCCTGCTGGGAGGCCCTGCCGAAGGCGGACACGGCGGACAGATGCTCAGGAGGCTGCTGTCTCCACAGATCCCTGTGCTGGCTCCCGGCTTACATTGTCTTATTCTTTTCTGCTTTTTAACTTCAGGGAACATGTTTCCTAACGCGCTTCACTAATGGGCCGTGCCAGCTGTTCACGGCTGCGAGGGCACCGAGGCGCCGGTGCTTTCTGAAAGCCGCTGTGCATAGGGCTGCCCGCGGGCTCGCCATGTCTCCTTGGCCAGCGCCTCCAAGTGCCAGTCTCCCCTCGCCGCTCGGAAGCGCTCTGGCGTGTTGCACAGCGGGAGCCCGGTCACGCCATGTACTTGTGGGTTCTAAGTGAACGCACTTCGTTTACCGCGTGCTCCATGCTCGAGGGGGAGGGTGCGGGCTTCCCGAGTTCTGGCCCCGGGTTTGCCTCAGAGACTCGAGGACGCAGAGGGCAGGGGGAGTGCAGGCTCAGCCGCAGCATGCAAGGCCTTTCTATTTGTGCAGAATGAGAGGACCCTGCCTTTTTCCATTTATGTTTCCTTGCTTTCTTACCTTTTCACTTGCAGTCTGGGTACTCAGGCTGCTGATCTGGACCTCCGTTTAAGCCTGAGTTAAATTGCAAATTTACAAGGCTAAGTACCGTGGCTGCCTCCCGCCACGGTGCCTGGGAGCAATCTGAGGCTGTGCGATCAATATTTATTAGCATTCTGCCACACATCTTGCACCAGTGACCTGGCTGTCGGTCTCTGGGAGCTGGTGTGCAGCGTGGACTCATTAATGAGATCTCCTCGCCCACGCCTCGCACTGCCCGGGAGCTCCACTCACCTGCAGGCTGTCACCGAGGATGCTGTCACCGCGTTAGAAGTTGGAATGAATCATTTTCCTCCGAGGATTAATGGCCCCTCTCGGGGTTTCTCTCCTCGGAAGCGTTTAGCGTGGATTAGGCAGCTCGTGTGGGGGCTTCTAACTGTCTCCGGGGGCAGGGGGGCGAGGGGGCAGCGTTTCCTCCCGGAAGCTGGGGCTGGGTCTGCGGGGGCTTAGCCTAGAATTGGGAGAGTTCGAAGCAGTATTTATTAGATTGCTTCTGATTATTAAAACAATATGATAACAGGATGGAATTACAGAAAAAATTAAATCCCCTATAATTTTACTACCCAAAGAAGAAGCACTGTTATAATTTGGTAGGTTTCCTTTGTCCTTTTGTAATGCATATAAATATTTTGATAAAATTGGGATTGCACTCACACATTTATATATCCTGGTTTTTCAAGCAATTTTACATCATGAGTATTCTCATATACCGTTAACTATTTTGAAATGTTAATTTCTAAGTGATACTTCATGTGGAGGTACCTTATTTCCTTGGGGTGTCTCTGATGTTTTCCTCTTGGAAATCATAGCGTGGGGACCCCTTATCGCCACATCCGACCCTGTTGGTCCCGACTGTCGGCCACCTGTGCCCCTCGCCAGCCCCCGCTCACTGTCCCCTCTGTCTTGCAGATTGTTTGCTACATGAGGAGAACTTCTCGGTGAGGTGCCCCAAGCACAAGGTGAGTCCCGCCCCCCGCCCCCCGACAGGCTGGTGGGGCTCGTCCTGAAGTGGCTGCAGACACGGCGGTCAGCGCCTGCCTGCTCTGGCCTGGGGGCCTGAGGTGGGTCGGCACCGTGTGGAGAAGCGTGTTGGAGAGGATCTTGTTTGTTACAAGAAATCAGAAAGTCAAACTTAGTAACACTGCTGATTCCACGTTAGTTTAATGGAGCCCATTTCACAGGCTGGGGTGAGTAAGGCCGGTTGTAGGCCTTGATACGTAAGCAAAGGCGTGTTCCCAGCCAGGGAAACAGCTGACTCCGGGACTCGGGGGACCCTCAGCGTCTCCAGGTTTTACTCCAGTGGAAGCAGGGTCCGCAGTTGGCAGTTACCGCTGTTCCCTGTTCCCCACTCGGCTCAAGAGGTGTCTCGGCCCTGGCTGGCTGGGCCTGCAGACTGAAGGGTCCCGGGTTCGATTCCAGTCCAGGGCAAGTACCTCAGTTGCAGGCTCCCGGCCCTGGTCGGGGCATCCAGGAGGCAACCAGTCGATGTGTCTCTCTCACATCGGTGTTTCTCTGTCTCTCCCTCTCCCTTCCACTGTCTAAATTCAATGAAAAAAATATCCTCTCGGTGAGGTTTAAAAATAATAAAATCTTTTTTTTTAAAAGAGGTGTCTCTGGGTCCCTCTTCTGGGACAGGACAGAAGATAGGTTGCTGGTCTGTGTCTAAAAGCATGTGTGTGAGTGTGTGTGTGTGCCTGTCTATCTGAGAGAGCGTATGTGTGTGTGAGTGTGTGTGTGTCTGAGAGAGCGTGTATGTGAGTGTGCATGTGAGTATGTGTGTCTTTCTGTTTGAGAGAGCATATGTGTGTGTGTGTCTGAGAGAGCGTGTATGAGAGTGTGCATGTATGTGTGTGAGTGTGAGTGTGTGTGTGTGTGTGTGTGTGTGTGTGAGTGAGTGTGTGTGTGTTAGAGTGTGTGTGTGAGTGTGTGAGTATGAGTGTGTGTGTGTGTGTGTGAGTGTGTGTGTGTGTGTGTGTGTGAGTGTGTGTGAGTGTGTGTGTGTGAGTGTGTGTGTGTGTGTGTGAGTGTGTGGAGAGGAGGCAAGGACAGGAGGAACCAGGGCAGCATGGAGGCTGAGACCACCTGGCAGCGCCTGCCTCAGCCTGCTCTCCTCTGGCGAGCTCACACTGACCCCTGGTGGTCACCGGCCTTCAGTGTCCAAGGAGGGCCAGAAAGTACCAGAAAAGGGTCCTCCCCAGAATGCTCCTGAAGGTGCCCACGGAGGCTTCTCATTTGAATTATTTCCAGAGATGGACCGTGGGATCTATTTTTACTTAATCTACGTGTTTTTTTAAACTTCCCTTTTTTAACGGGCACGCTTTGCCTCAGAACACCCTGTCTGAGTCTCCTGTTTGTCACTCAACACTGACTCTGCTTTCTCTCTCCTTTCCATGTGCTGTTCCTTTCCTCCCTCCGCCACCCTGACCCCGCTCCTCCCGTCCCTCCTGCCTGTCCTCGGCTCTGCCCGCGCCAGCCTCCCCTCCCATGCCCTCTCCCCGCCTCGCAGAACAAGACGGCGAAAGGCAGCCTCAGCACAGAGCAGTCGGAGCGGGGGTGAGGGGGGCTGTGCCGTGGGAGTGGAGAGAACAGCAAGCACAGGTGAGTCGCCCCCTGGCGGCCCCTGCCCTGCTCCTCCGCCAGGCCGCAGCGGCGCCCGGGAGCTGCCAGCACCAGGTGGAGGACGTGGCGGCCTGTGCTGCTTAGGAAAGGGGGGGCTCTAAACCGGGGTGTTGGAGCGGCTGTTCTGACATCAGGCTGGCATGTGCCCGGGGCAGGACAGCTCCGGGTGGGGCCAGGCCAGCGGGACGTCATTGTCTGTGGGGCTTACGGTAGGTTTTCCTCTGGAAACAAATTCCCCGAGGGTTGTCATATGACATCTTCCCGGTGCTCTGAAGGATTTGGTATTACACAGGGCAGGAAGCTCCCGGAAGATTTCTAGGCTTCAGCGCGGGGGCAGTTCAGCGGCAGCCCAGGAGGTGGGGTTGTGCTCTGAGCGCGTCCGCGGGCTGCGGCCGGGCCGGGCGGAGTCTGCGGCGGGTCACCGGCTCGGGGCCCTGGACCCGGCAGGGCCCTGGGGCAGGAGGAACAGACTGCAGAGAGGAGAGAGGAAACCAGAACAGAACCGGGCACTTGCCAGGCAGGATGGACGTTCCTGGTGGGACTCTCCTCCGAAGGGAGCCCTGCCTTATTCGGGGTCTGAGCCCTTTGGGTGTTCCCTCTGCTGCTTACAGCGGCTCTGCCTTGTCTGACCACCTGACAGTGGCCTGGGGAAATGCATTTCACTGCGGAATGTGGCGGACTCTGCCCCGGGGCGCGGACAGGATGGGAAGCTGTCCAGCGAGTGGATCCGTGGTCGTCATCAGTAGCAGCCACTGGCCGCCGTCCTCTCCCACCGGCAGCCCTCGGCCCTTCGTGTCCCTGCACTTGGTGGGGTCACTGTGCCTGGGCGCTCCGCCCCCGTGCTGTGCACTCCCCTCCACCTGGCAGCGCTGCCTTCTCTGGGGACCACGATGGCCATTCCTGGGGTCACTGGGGTCACCAGGACACCGGCTGCCATTGGTCGTTTGGGCCATTGTTTTAACGTGGGATCCCACTTGTGTGCAGGAGAAGGGGAGGCTGGGCCCTGGCCTCTTCTGGAGGTTGTGTTGTTCACCATGTCTTTCCATCCACTATTCCTGGCCCTGCAGCTGCCAGTCCGCCCTGCGGAGGGCAGGGCAGGAGCCTGGCTCACCCCTGAGGTTGGCCTCACTGCCCCGTCCGCACGAAAGAAACCAGCGCCCCTCGGCACGGCTCTTTCCAGTCCGCGGAGGTTAAATGGCCTCAGAGGGAAAGGATGACTTACTGCGTCCTGTCCTGTCCGCCTAAAATGTGTATCTTCATCTCCTGTCCCCACGAGGCAGGACCCCTTGTCCTGGTGTTTGAGTTGAGCAGTTGCCCTCCTCCAGGCCCAGGGCGCCTGCTGTCACCCTTTGCGGGTCGGCAGGAGCCCCGTGAGCAGGGCAGAGGCTCAGCCCCACCCAGAGGCGCGCTGCGCTGGGGGCCCGGCCAGGCGGGACGGGGTGTGCATGTGAGCCCCACTGCCTGCCGCTTCAGTTTCTTCCGTAAAGAGAGCAACCTTTTGAGGATCCCGTTAAATAAAACGTGCCCAGCGCAGCCTGCGTGGAGTGAGGCCTCACAGCAGCTGGTGTGCCAAGCACAGCCCAGCTGGCAGGGCCAAGGCTGCAGTTGGGGCTCTGCCTGCACTCCCCCGCCCATCACATCCCGGGCCTAGGGGTGCACGTCCTAGTCTCCCAGTGCTGTGGGACCTGCCACTTGTCCCTTGCCAGCCAGCAGTGCCAGAGAGAAAGCATCCTTGGGCAGCTATCCAGTGAGCACCTCCTGCCCATTCCTGAGTGTGTGGTGGGCTCCAGGGGACTGGTGGGCAGGGCTCTGGCAGCGAGGCCCCTGTCCCTGTCTTCCATCTTGTCCTGTAGTTAACAAGGAGCCCCCTCGGCCCCCAGCCAGGCCCATGCGGTGGTTGGGAAGCAGGAGCTCCATCACCACTGCTTTGTCCTGGGTGCAGGGGGGCCCTGCACACGGCAGCCTCTGGTTGGCAGGCACACAGCCCAGGTGTGAGTGAGGGTCCTGACCTAGAGGGTGCTCCCCAGGCTGGCCCAGCGAAGTCCTGGGCTTACATTTCCAGAGGAGAGTGGGACTGGCCATCACCCCACCCCACACTCTGCTGCCCTGCACCACCCCCCTCCTCTCTCCCCTCCCCCCCCCCCCATCCGCAGGAGCCACACGTGCTTTAGCCAGAGCCCTCCCGCCCTGCCCTTCTCACTTCAGAGGCTCTCATCACACTTGGACTCTGGGGGCCTCCTAGGCCTGAGGCCGCCGCCCCATCAGCTCCTCCGGGGCTGCGCTTCCTCCCTCTCCTCCCTCCGGCTCTGTACTTGCTGTTCCTGGACCAGGAGGGCTCCGCCTCCATCCTCACTGACTGGCTTCCCGGCCTCAGCATCACTTCCTCAGGGCCCTCCCTGTGTCTCCACTCCTCCCTGTCCGCAGCCCCAGCCTCCTGCCACCCTCCCTCCGCCTCCACTCTCCTCTCCGCAGCCCCAGCATCACCGGCTCCCAGCCTCCTGCCACCCTCCCTCCGCCTCCACTCTCCTCTCCGCAGCCCCAGCATCACCGGCTCCCAGCCTCCTGCCACCCTCCCTCCGCCTCCACTCTCCTCTCCGCAGCCCCAGCATCACCAGCTCCCAGCCTCCTGCCACTGCTCTCCACGGTCCTGGCCGAGGAGGGCCCTCTGAGTGGGCCTGGAGCAGGCGCGTGAGGGAGTGGGGTTAAAGGAAACGTGCCCCCAGAGAAGGTGTTGGCTCACCTGCCCACCCCGTTGGTACAGACTGAGTGAGACCCCTCCCCCTGCACTGGGCCTGCAGGTCTGTCTGAGGGGAGAGCTGGCCAGGCTGGTGCAGGCCAGAGCTGAGGCTGAGGGCGGGGCCGAGGGCTGTGGGAAGGCTTGGCCCAAGCGGAAGCTTTGCCAAACATCGAGGTGCCTTTTTATCTTTTTGTTGTTGTTGTTTTTATTGTTTTCTCCCCCAAGATGTCTTTTTAGAGAGCATGGCAGACCCTCCATGAGGGCTGCAGCTGCCAAGTGTGCTCCCAGCACCCACAGCAGCTGAGGCCCAGGGCAGCACCGGGCCCAGGCCACCCCAGCCCCTGTGGCTTGGTCCACGTGTGTCACCTCTCAGCTCACCAAGTGGCACGTGTGTCACCTCTCAGCCCACCAAGTGGCACGTGTGTCACCTCTCAGCTCACCAAGTGGCACGTGTGTCACCTCTCAGCCCACCAAGTGGCACGTGTGTCACCTCTCAGCTCACCAAGTGGCAGGGTCAGGCCTCTGTGTTACCTTGAAATAGCGTCTGTGAAGCCACTGGCAGAGTGCCTGGCACACAGCAGGTGCTCCAAGCATTTTCTTCCTGTTCTCCCTACCCAGGCAGTGTTTAGAAGTGAGAAGTTGGGGTCCCATTCCATTGGAGACCACCTTGGGCCAGGCTCACCGCGAAGCCTGGGGAACAGCCTGTGGGAGGCTGGAGGGAGGCTGGGGCAGAGCACTGCAGGGCGTGCGCAGCACCTGTTCCGTCACCCCGTGTCCCGCAGCCCCTGCAAGACCGGCCCCTCGGTCATGGGTGGAGGTCCCGGTAGCACCTTGGTCGCATTTACGAAGGACCTCTGATCCTCTCGCCTCGGGCCACAGCCCCAGCCTCCGGAAAGCCGAGCGGCAGGCGCGGCCCCTGCGGGGGTGACCCTGTCCCACGGCTCCGAGAGCTGCAGGAGGCTCCGCACGCCTGGTCCTCGGGCCTGGCCAGCGTCCAGGTTTACGTCCAGGTTTACGTGGGGACGCGGCCTGCTGCCTGTGGGCCTTCCGGTACCTGTGTGCACGCTTTAAACAGAGCCTCTTAGCGTGCACACGGCCAGCGTGAGCTTTGCGCATCAGTTCGTGATGGAAGCTAAGGGCTGTGACGTCTGGGTTTCCCTGGGTGTTTGGGGGGGCAGGGAGGTGAGCCTGCTCCCCAGAGCGCTGTCTCCAGGCTGCGCCCCACGGGCTTCTGGGCCAGCCCTCTGGCCTGAGTTCCTCGGAAACTGCTGTGTCTCTAGGACCTTGGCACAGAGTGGGGGTGAAGGGGGCAACCCCACCCCACATGCCTCTGGAGGGTCATTCGGGCCTTCCTGAGCCTGGGGCTGGGAGAGGAGCCGCCAGCAGCAGGGTGTGGGGAGCCGGGCGGGCCCAGGGACAGGGCTGTCTGATGCAGAGCTGATGGCCGGCCGCTGAGTCGGGCCGAGCCAGCTCTCCCGCAGGCTGGCTGGGGCTCGGCCACCTCGGTGAGGACCAGGCCGCCACCACTTGCTGAGCCCCTGCAGGCCCAGGAGGCAGCCCCCCCCGGGGGTCAGGAGTTCTCTCCCAGTTTCAGTTTCTTCCTTCGGTGCCCTGGGCAGGCGGGACTCCGTGAGGGGCCCTCAGTCTAGTCCCCGAGCCGCAGGTCACGGCTGCCTTAGGGGTGTCCAGCCCAGACCACTGGGGGCTCCACCACTGGTCTAGGATGTCTCCCAGGTCAGCAGCTCCTTCCGGGCCTGTGGCTGCTGGGCCCGTGGAGGTTCCCACACCCACTGTCTGCTCTGTCTTCCAGGTGAGACTGTGGAGATGAGGAGGAGACACTCGTGATGGATGGAAATGGTCCTACTGTGCAGCCACACCCCGCCCCGCCCCGCCGTGCCCACCCGCCTGCCAGCACCTCCTCCAAGTCCTTACATCACACTCAACGGTGACACCACAGGAAAGAGACCCAAGAAGTCAGAATGGCTGTTTCCATGGACACAATCTCCATAGTGACGATGCGGGGGGAGGGGGGAGGGGTGAAGGGAAAGGGTGGGGGGAATTAAAAGGGAGGGACAAAATATATATATATAAATCTATTTTTAGTCTGGAAAGACTTTGTTTAAATGAAAGGTGCGCTGTCCCTTTTGATTGTATTTTAAAATTATCTAGCTAAAGAACTCCAAATTGGTTCCAATAACGAAATTTAAATGTGAAATTGAACTCAACAAACTCTCATCTCAGCAAGGACGGGGTGTGGCTCTGCCTGTCAGCCTGTCTCCCGCCCACTCAGATCTCTAGACCCAGAATTGAAAGTCGAACACACCCAAACCATTTGTCATTAATTTCTCTCAAAGTGGGGAGTTGGGGGAGGGGAGTGGGGGTGGTCCATGTTTTCAAGAGTGGGAGAATAATGTTTAAACACAAAAATAAATTTTTTCATTTCCAGAAACACTATTTATTTATTATTTTTAAATTTTTATCTTTTGGGGGTGAAATTGGTAGATGCCCAAGGTCACAGCTGTGAGCTGCGTCACTGAGGCCAGGGGAACCCCGCCTCGCCGGGTGTGCAGGCGGCAGGGCCGGCCCAGCGGGGGCCCCGCAGGACAGGAAGTCCATGCGGAGGCCAGGGCTGTCTGAGCGGTGGGTAAGCTGGCCAGGACACCCCTCAGCCCTTTATTCTTTCTGCTTTTGTTTTTATAAAGGAAAAGGGGCCTGTCAGTTGAACAGCCCCATGCTATGTGATTCTTTATGTTGTATTGTTTTGTTTTGTAAAGTGTATAATTTTTAAATATCTGAGTTTTAAAAAAAAAGAAAAAGTACAAAAAAAAATCCTTGTTAAGGCCTTAAGAAGGGGTTAGTGCATCTTTCAGGGGTCACTCTGCCGTGGGGATAAAATAGCTGTTTCACAAACAGTTTTATTTAAAAAAAAAATCAAAAAAAATAATAAACTTCATTTTAACCTTGTTTCCTTTTTTATTGATTGGAAAGCAGATGTGTCTCTCTGTCCTCCCGCTGCAGCCCTGGCGGGGGGGGGGGGGGGGGGGCAGTTCTGCCGCAGGGGAGCTGGTCTGCCTGGTCCCGCCACTCAGCGGGAGGGGTGCCCTGCCCGAGTGTGGGAACAGTCAGATTTACTTACGCTGATATGAGAACATATTTCCAATCAACATTAATTTTAAAGGTTATAAAAAAAATAATGCCATGTTAATGGACTTTTTTAGAGAACAGAAACTCCGGAAGGAATGTTGTGAAGTAGAAATAAGCAATTATAAATGAGTTCTTGTGCGCTCATCAATTTGGGGCTGCAGAAATGGCAGATTAATTTCGGTTAATGGCTACCTCAGCCGGGTGGCCCATTTCTCATTGACTGCCGGGACGGAGGCATGGCGGTGTTCTGTGTGGGCCGAGGCCCTGCATAGCAATGATGGCTTCTGAGCTACTTGGCTTCCCATCTGGTCTCAACTTGGCATTAACACAATTCACATGAAATTGATAGATTTCAGGTGTCAAGGGCTAAACTACAAAACTTGAAAAATACGCATCTTGAGGAAAATATTTTTCTGACAGCAAATGATTCTTCGTCATTTTGCCTTTTATTCCCCCTTTGACTTTCGATGTGTGAGCAAGGCCCTGTGACCGTCTGGGTCTTTCCTCTGAAATGTGGTGACGGAAGTGGCGTGTCCCACATGCCCTCCTGCCCCAGCAGCTCCAGCTGCCCATGAGCATCTCGGTCCCCCACATTTGAGTTCTGTGCGTTTTATTGAACATATGTAACTGTTAGAGCAGTTTCAGGTTCAGAGCAATATTGAGCGAAAGGGACAGAAAGTTCTCATGTGACCCCTGACCCGCCACCCACAGCTGCCCCGCTACCGACCCCCCAGCCGCAGGGCCGCCTGTTACAATCGGGGAGCCTGCTCTGACACACTGTCACCCCAGTCCCACAGTGGGTTTGGACACATGATGACCTGTATCATTTTATTGGTTTTAGAGAGAGGAAGGAAGGGAGAAACATCTATTTTTTTATTTTTTAAAAAATATTTTATTGGATTTTTTATAGAGAGGAAGGGAGAGAGAGAGAGAGCTAGAAACAGTGATGAAAGAGAAACATCGACCAGCTGCCTCCTGCACACACCCCCACTGGGGTGTGCCCGCAACCAATGTACATGCCCCTGACCGGAATTGAACCCGGGACCCTTCAGTCCACAGACCAACGCTCAATCCATTGAGCCAAACCGGTTTTGGTGAATCATCTATTTTTTTACTTATTTATACATTCATGTGCCCTGACAGGATCAAACCCGAACTGATGCTCTAACCCAGTGGTCGGCAAACTGCGGCTCTCGAGCCACATGCAGCAGCTCTTTGGCCTCTGGAGTATGGCTCTTCCACAAAATACCACGGCCTGGGCGAGTTTATTCTGAAGAAGTGGCATTAGAAGAAGTTTAAATTTAAAAAACTGGGCCCTTAAAAGAAATTTCAATCATTGTCCTGCTGATATTTGACGCTGCTGACTAATGAGTTTGCCGACCACTGCTCTAACCAGCTGACCTACCCGGCCAGGGCCCATCGCTCCGTTCAGAGTTTTGGTCCTGGACGCAGCTCCATTGCCCGGAAGTATCTGTGTCCGTTCCCTTAAAGGAGGGCGCCGTGGTTGCTTCCAGGTTGGGGCAGTCGGGAGTAACGCCGCCATAAACATCCTATTTCTGCGGGGACATGAGCTTCCACTCCTTTGGCTCAACTCCAGTGTGATGGCTGGTCACGTGGTAAAGGCGTGTTTTGTTTTTTAAGTTGTGGCTTCAAACAAAACTTACCATCTTACCCAATCCGTGTGCAGCTCGGAAGTGCTCGTCCATTCACGTTGTTGTGCAGCCGATCTCGGGACCGGGGGTCTTTCCTCCTGCCAGATCCCGGCCCAGCGGAAGCCGGCGCCCGTAAGGCAGCTGGGAGGCGGGCCCTGCCAGCCCCGCCCGGCCGCCCGCCGCCCGGCCGCCCGGCCGCGAGCCCCTGCGCCCCCGGCGTCCGCCCGCGGGACTGCAGCCGCGCGCCCGGGCCTCGGCGCGGAGGCCGCCGCTCAGGTGAGCCGGCGCCTGGCGCCCCGCGGGCTGAACTGGACGCGGGCTCTGCCCGGGAGGACGGGGAGCGGGCGTCTGGGCCGCGCGGGGAGGGCACAGTGAGCCAGACGCCACCCGCTCTCCCGACGCCCGGGGCGCGGCCCTCCCGCCCGCTTTCCTGAGCTCCGGGGGCCCTGGCCGGTCACCGCAGGCCTCAGCCTCGGTCGCAGTGTCCAGCGGCCCGTGCATGGGCCACCTGTGACCTTCGTGCCCCCGGGGGGGGGGGAGGTGATTCTAAGGGAATGACAGGACTGGCCCGGAGAGGGTCAGCCCCACACTGCGCAGCAGGAGCTCAGCGCTGGGTCCGCGATGGGCCGGGCTGCTCCGTCACTGAGACCCGAGCGATTCCCGGGACCCCGCTGTGCCCTGGGGGCAGGGAGCCACCTGCCTTAGGCTGCGGGGGGACACGGGGTGAACAGCAGCCAGTGCCTGACCTCAGAAGCTGCCTCAGCAACAGGGCCACGGGCTGCCCGTGCTGGGCCGCAGCCCCTGGCGGGAGGGCAGGGGGAGGGCAGGGTGTCCCTCACTGCCCCCCCCCTCGCCGGGTGACTGCTGGGGAGCAGGACACCCACCCGAAGGCTGCATGAAGACAATCTATGGAGGGCCACTCGCAGCCGCCCGCGAACCCCCACTGACAGCCCTGGTGGGAAGTGCTGCTCCTGGGACGGGCCAGGGGAGAAGCCACAGGCTGGGCCCCAGAAGTCCCCAGGGGCCTGTGGGTCTATTGTGCGGCCTCAAGACTGGTCTCCCTGCCTCCTGGAGGCCCAGGGACCCCCGGGCTCTACAGCGCAGTGCCCAGCCAGCTGGTGAAGCCCAGCCTCCAGCTACCTCCCACCCCTCCGCACGCCCTGCACAGGGCCCCGCTTTGGCCCCAGGCAGGTCACCTGGGCTTGCGGTGCCAAAGCCAGCCCAAGTCCCCGTGAATTCTCCCCAGAAAGTCCTGCTCCAGCGGGGACAGCGCCCCACGACCCTCACACCGTCTGCTGGCCTGGCGTGGCCACCTTTCCTGCGGACCAGCACCAGGGAGCGGGGGGCCCCTCGCCTTCCCCCTGCTGCCCAGCCCAGCACCCAGCACCTGGGCACCAGTGGGCAGGAGACCATCCGAGCCCTGGCCACACACGCTGGGGCCTGGGGGAGAGCGGGAGGGGCGGTGGGGAAGGGCGGGAGCAGTGCTCACAGCCAGGCCAGGCCAGGCCAGGCGGAATTTGCAAACATGAAAAGCCAACACCAAGAGGCCACAGTGCTCTGAGCCAGAGGCTCCCTGGGAAGAACCGTGCTCTGACTGTTGGGAGTGAGGAGGCAAGCGATGCCGGGAGGCAGGGACAGTTCCGGGTCAAGGCTGCGACCACATAGGTGTGAGCCTGAGAGACAGAGGCAGGATCAGCTAGGAAACCCCGGGTTCTTCCTCGGAGCCCGACAGAGCTGGGGAGAGAGCCGGGGTGGCCCCGGGAGAGGACCGGAGGGCCGGGATTCTCCGGCCACCCCTGCACCTGCCCTCCCCGGCCCTCCCTGTGCTGACAGCGGTCATCCCACACGGGGTGGCTCAGGCGGAGGGAAGGCCAGCCTCAGCTCCTGTTAGGACAGCCCCGCCGGCCCCGCCCACAGGGTGTGGTCAGGGCATGTGCCTGTCCTGTCCCAGGTGCCTGTGGGGTGAGGTGCCAGTGCGCCCAGAGGAGCCCCAGGGCACTGAGACAGCCATGGGGCTGCTGCCCGGGGAGGCGCTGTGGCCCCTGGCAGTGGCCACGGCCGTCTTCCTGCTGCTGGTGGACCTGATGCACCGGCGTGTGCGCTGGGCTGCGCGCTACCCGCCGGGCCCCCGGCCGCTGCCAGGCCTGGGCCACCTGCTGCTCCTGGACTTCCGGGACATGCTGCGCTCCGTCAACCAGGTGAGGGGGGCGGCGGCCACGGGACCCTCCGCGCAGCGGGCAGGGTGGGCGTGAAGCCAGGGCTGGACAGGAGCGGACTGAGCAGAGGAGGCGGAGTGAGAGGCGCCCTGAGGACATGAGTGCAGGGCCCAGAGGCAGTTGGCATTGTCCAAAGGTCAAAGGGGGGGTGGGACTTGGCAGTGGGTTTGGGTTCCGCTGGGACAGGGTTGAAATGAAGTGAGCCTGAGTCCTTCTGTTTAAATATATGTTTATTGATTTCAGAGAGGAGAGGGAGAGGGGAACACACATGATCAATGAGAATCATTGGCTGCCTTCTGGTTGGGGGTGGAGCCCACAACCCAGGCTTGTGCCCTGACCTGTAATCTGTGGCCTCCTGGTTCACGGGTCCACGCTCAACCACTGAGCCCCCTGGTCGGGCATGCCCCCCTTCTGTTTAGATCAGGGGGAAAGGTCTCATGGGAGAATGGGGAGGGGAGTCTGGTCAGGAGCCCCATTTCCAACAGGAAGTCAGGTGGAGGGTCCACATCCGGTCTCTGTTGTCCTGGGGCCTCACTCTCACCTGTGTGGCCTCAGCTGGTCCCCCTGTAAAACAGGGGCTCACTTGGCCTGCTGACCATTCTGGTGACATTTGCAAACTCATAGATGGGAGATGAGAGGTCCTTGAGAATGGAGGATGTGACCCCAGGGCCCGGGGCCAGATAGTTCCTGCATCGCTCCCTGCTGGCGGCCCAGGGTCCTGCAAGGTCAGGGCCCTGAGACCCGGAGAGCTCACCCCGCACCCCCCGCGTGCAGCTGCGGAGCCGCTTCGGGGACGTGTTCAGCCTGCAGCTGGCCTGGACGCCCGTGGTCGTGATCAACGGGCTGGAGGCCGTGCGCGAGGCGCTGGTGCAGCGCAGCGAGGACACCTCCGACCGCCCGCCCGCGCCCGTCTACGAGCATCTGGGGTTCGGGCCGCAGGCGCAAGGCAAGCGGAGGGGCGGGACAGGGTCCTCAGTGAGCGGCAGGCGCCAGCAGGGGAGGGGCGGGGCTTGCTGAGCACTCAGCCAATAGGGAGGGGCGGCCGGGGGAGGAGCCTGTGCCATTGGCGGGGGAGGAGGGGTGGGGCTTGCACTGATGGAGGCGGAGCTTGCTGTGCACTCAGCCAATAGGGAGGGGCGGCCGGGGGAGGAGCCTGCGCCATTGGTGGGGAGGAGGGGCGGGGCCTGCGCTGACGGGGGCGGGGCTCGAGGGCGGGGCCGGGCCGGTTCCTGGCGGAGGAGGGAGAGCCCAGAGCAATGGGTGCGGGTGGGGCAGAGGCGGGGCCTGCGCACGCCGAGCCCCGCCCACTGCCCGCTCCCAGGAGTGATCCTCGCGCGCTACGGGCACGCGTGGCGCGAGCAGCGGCGCTTCTCCGTGTCCACCCTGCGCGACTTCGGCCTGGGCAAGAAGTCCCTGGAGCAGTGGGTGACCGAGGAGGCCGCCTGCCTGTGTGCGGCCTTCGAGGACCAGGCGGGTGAGTGCGGAGCTGAGGGCGGGCCGCGGGGAGCGCTGGGCACCACATGGACGCGCCCCTGACCTGCCCGCCCGCTCCCAGGGCGCCCCTTCAGCCCCAGCGCCCTCCTGAACAAGGCGGTGAGCAACGTGATCTCTTCCCTCATCTACGGGCGCCGCTTCCAGTACCAAGACCCGCGCTTCCAAAAGCTGCTGGACCTGATGGAGGAAGGGTTGAAGGAGGATTCGGGATTCCTACGCCAGGTGGGGGAGTCATGGCCCCCCTTTTATTTTTTTTATTATTTTTTAAAAATATATATTTTATTGATTTTTTATAGAGAGGAAGGGAGAGGGATAGTTAGAAACATGGATGAGAGAGAAACATCGATCAGCTGCCTCTTGCACACTCCCTACCTGGGATGTGCCCGCAACCAAGGTACATGCCCTTGACCGGAATCGAACCTGGGACCTTTCAGTCCGCAGGTCGACGCCCTATCCACTGAGCCAAACCCGTTTCAGCTGGGCCCCCCTTTAATCCCCCCATGGGCCTCCTGGGAGGAGGGTGACACAAGAGGGCTTGGAGAAGGGCATTCAGAAGAGGCCTCTGCAAGAGCACAGGCCTGGAGGTGAGAAAACGCAGATTCCCGGATGGGAGTGACAGGCCAGGGTCAGACTCCCCCAGGGGAGCCAAGGAACCTGGACCTCCCTCATCAGAAGCCACAGGAGCCACAACTGGGAGATCTTAGGTTTCTTGGGGCAGCCCAGGCCAAGGGAGAGGGTCAAGGTGGCGACCCCTCGGGAGCTGACTTGTCAAGAGGACCACCTGGGCACAGGAAGGACCGCCCAGGACCCACTCCTGTGCCTGTCCAGGTGCTGGACGTGGTCCCTGTGCTGCTGCGCATCCCGGGGCTGGCTGCCAAGGTCTTCAAGGGGCAGAGGGCCTTCATGGCCTTGCTGGATGAGCTGGTCACCGAGCACAAGATGACCCGGGACCCAGCCCAGCCACCCCGGGACCTGACTGACGCCTTCCTGGATGAGGTGGAGAAGGTGAGGGGCAGCTGCCAGGGACGGGGGCAGGGGGCTGATGGTTGTGGTAAGCCCAGGCAAGGTGGGCCAGTGTCACCCAGGGTCGGGCACCGAGGCTGCTGTGCACTGTGGGAGCCATTTGGGGCTTCCTCCCTCTTGGCCAGGCCAAGGAGAACCCCAGGAGCAGCTTCACCGATGAGAACCTGCGCATGGTGGTGGCGGACCTGTTCTCCGCTGGGATGGTGACCACCTCGACCACACTGGCCTGGGCCCTCCTGCTCATGATCCTGCACCCGGATGTGCAGCGTGAGCCGGGCCGGGGTCGGTGGGATGGGGAGGGAGGAAAGGGACAGCCTGGGGCCCTGAGTTGCGTTGGCCACACAGAGGCGGGTCCTGACTCTGAGGTCAGAGTGACTTCCTTCTCTACAAGCCCCGCCTCCGAGGCCAGAGCCCAGCCCCCACCCTACCCCACCCACCGCCACCCCGGGCCTGACCACTGGGATCGTGTCTGTCCAGGCCGCGTCCAGAAGGAGATCGACGAGGCCATAGGGCAAGCGCGCCGACCAGAGATGGCGGACCAGGCCCGCATGCCCTTCACCGTGGCCGTGGTCCACGAGGTGCAGCGCTTTGCGGACATCATCCCGCTGGGCGTGCCCCACATGACCTCCCAGGACACGGAAGTGCGGGGTTTCCTCATCCCCAAGGTAGGCCGGGCCCTCACCGCTCAGCAGCACCCACCCTGGGGCTCTGACCAGCCCCTGAGCGAGCGCAGCTCTGGCCCCGCTCCCTGCCTGGCACTGCCGGCCCTGGAGGGTGCGGGGAGGGGCGCGGGGCAGGGCCCCGCTGGAGGGAAGACACAGCGAGGCGGGGAGCAGCCCTGCATGCAGGGCGGGGGCGGGGGGGGGGGGTCAGGGAGGCCCCACGGGCACAGGGAGGTGCGGGACGGGCGTGTTCCAGACAGGGTGCCCTGAGTGTGGGGGCAGGTCCCAGCACCCCTGCCACCCGTGCGGCCTCTCCTGCCAGGGCACCACGCTCATCACCAACCTGTCGTCGGTGCTGAAGGACGAGGCCGCCTGGAAGGAGCCCTTCCGCTTCCAGCCCGAGCACTTCCTGGACGCCCAGGGCCGCTTCGTCAAACCGCCCGCTTTCATGCCCTTCTCCGCAGGTGCCTGCGGGGTGCCCGCCCTCTGCCCCGCTGCCCGCCCGGGGAGCCTGAGGGTGAGGCCGGCCCAGGCTCACCGGCCCCCTTCCCCTCCCCCCCACAGGCCGCCGCTCGTGCCTCGGGGAGCCCCTGGCCCGCATGGAGCTCTTCCTCTTCTTCACCTGCCTCCTGCAGCGCTTCAGCTTCTCCGTGCCCGCCGGGCAGCCCCGCCCCAGCGACCACGGGGCCTATGCCTTCCTGGTGGCCCCGCACCCCTACCAGCTCTGTGCCCTGCCCCGCTAGAGGGGGCACCGCCCCAGCCCGCGCCTCAGCTGGGAGCCTCCTGTGCAATAAAGCAGCCTGGTGGCTCCGGCCTTCCTCCTGAGTCCCCAGGCCCCTGGCCCGTCCTGGCAGCGATGGCACGTCAGCAGCCTCCCCAGGGCCAGGGCCTCCCTGCCTTAGCCACCGCACTTGGCCCCGTGCGAGAGGGTATCCTGAGGCTCAGGAAAGTGAGAGCTGACCCCAGGCGCCGTGGAAACCAGCCCTGGCTGCTCTGGCAGGTGGCAGTCTGCACAGGTCCCAGCTCCTGCTGGCCCCGGGTGTGTGTGTGTGTGTGTGTGTGTGTGTGTAGGCCTTGCCCAGCCTGATGCTCACTCCGCCCAGCAGCACCACCCTGCACCACAGGCAGCAGCTCAGCCAACACAGAAGCCTGCTCCCCACTGACACCCCAAAAGGTCAGGAGAGCTGGAAGTGATGTTCCCCGTTAACACCCAGGCTCAGTGATGGGGGCGGAGCTCTCCCTGGAAAGCCTAATGGCTGCCCAGGAGCCAGCCCCCTCCCTGAGCCTCTGAGTCACCCCAACATTGAATAGCCACGTTCCCAGGCCTCTGGCCCAGCCCCTGCCAGGAAAGAGCTGTCTCCTGGCCAGGCTGGATCTGGAGGCACTTGTCTGGGCTTGAACCCCAGCACAGTCCTGGGAGAGGCCTGCCACGATTTGTGTGACCGTACGTGCCTGCACCCGCCTCCTGTGCCCACCTGCAGACGGCTTCCTCGGGTCGGAGCACCTTGTGCATTTAGTTAACAGCTCAGGGACCCAGATGCTCAGGGCAGAAGCCCCGCCCAACAGCATCACGGCCCCCTGAGGGGCTCCACCCGTGTCCTCTCAGTGCCCCCTGACAGGGCGCTCCCAGCACCAGCCTGCAGGGAGCGGGGTCTGTTCCGTGACGGGGAGCCCGGGCCAGCAGGGCCCTTCGGCGCCCCGAGGGCCCCTGCCGAGCCAGGCTGGTGGCAGGTGTTCCTGTGTCGTTGGGACAGTGCAGAGTGCAGACCGGCCACACCGGCTCTGCGAGGGGAGGCCGGGAGGAGGCAGCGGCCGCAGCGGTGTCACCTTGTGTGTTTATTGGGTTGTCACTGGTGCTTCTGAGTCTCGGGGCCGTCAGAGACCGGGAACCAGCCGAGCCAGAGCTCCCTCAGGAGCTGGGGGGCCCACCGGCCGGGCCGCTCCTCCTGGCTCTCCACCCCAGAGGCCTCTACGGCACCAACGGGCAGGCCCTGCAGGTCCCCTGCGGGAGGAGCCGGTCCTCAGGCCAGGGCAGGGGGACGGATGGGGTGGGAGAGTGGGCAGGGCTGGCCCAGGGATTCCTCCCATGCACGTCCGGCGGCTACCTGGCCTTCCCTCCGGGGCGGGAGGGTCTGGGTCCTGGGAGCTCTGCAGGGTCAGGGAGGGGAGAGAAGGGAGGGAGGGAGGCTGGTGGGGGGCTCTCTCACCTGAAGCGGGCAGAGCAGGCTCCTCGGGGGCCTTCGCTCCCTGGGAAAGAGGCAGTGGCGGGTGAGACAGGCTCTGTGTACGTGGGGACTGAGGCCTCGCTCTCGAGAAGTCAGGAGGCCAGGACTCAGACCGTCTGCTCCCTCAGCTCCACACAAGCTGCTCTAAGGTGCAGTCTGGCCCAGACACGTTGGGGCTGCCCCAGCCCCCTCCTTCCCCACCGCCAGGCACTGCTTGGGCACCAGGCTTCCTTACCTCCCAGCCGGGGCTGCCTGCCAGCTCCTCCTCAGCCATGTCCTTCCCAGCAGGAGTGGGGCTGGCTGCCCCCTGGCCTGGGACCGTCCCCTCGCCTGCCCCCGCCCTCTCCGCAGCAGACAGCATGCCCCTCTCCTCCTTTGGGGCAGCATCATTCAGTCCTGGAGCCTCGGGGGCAGTGGCCTGCCAGGAGAGAAGTGGGCATCACACAGGCCCGAAGCCCCCAGAACGCCTCGACCCTCCCATCCCCCACCATGGGGTGCAGTGGGGGGCGGGTGCTGGCCTTCCTGGAGAGACCCTGCCCCACCCCCGGGGCTGCAGGCCCTGAGCGGCCTCCCTGGGCCTCGGGGAGCTGACGGAGAGCCTTCCAGGGGGGTTCTTACCGCAGAGGCCTGCTTCTTCCCACTCCTGGCTCTGCGTCTCTGCAGAGAGAAACGGCGTGCGTGCTGGGAGTCACCCCCGCCACCACCCGCCCAGCCTCTCAGGCTGTCCGCCCAGGACAGGGTGCCCCAACAGCCGCCCCCTCAGGGGAAGAGCCCGCCTCACCCACCTGAGTGGCCACGGGGTAGCACTTGTCCATCAGCCCCCACAGCGGCCTCAAGGTCTCCCCTATGGACTGCGGGACAAGGAGAGAGAAGGGAGGTGGTGAGGGACAGCTGAGGGCGCGCTGGCCCTGGTGGTGGGCAGCACTGAGCCCTGAGGCCCCGGGACTCAGGACCTGCAGCATGACCGCTGCCTTTAGGAAGAGAAATGCTCAGGAACAGAACAAGAACAGGCTCTAAAAGAGAAACGTTCACATACCGGCCTCTGATGCTTGAAAACCCAAAGTGAGATACGCTTATAGGAATGGAAAGCCCAGTCGTAGTTAGAAGAGAAAGCTGAAAAAGCATTTCCCAGCAGATCAGGAAGATACCAGGACCAACACCTAAACCACCATCTTCCTGCAAGTGCCCACAGGCAGCACACTGGGGGACAGGAGACATTCCAAATACATTTTTTAAAATCTTTTTTTAAAAAATGTTTTATTGATCTCAGAGAGGAAGGGAGAGGGACAGAGAGGGAAACATCAGTGATGAGAGAGAATCATCGACCAGCTGCCCTGCATGCCCCACACGAGATCAAGCCCCCAACCCAGGCCTGTGCCCTGACCGGGAATTGAACCCTAACCTGGTTCATAGGTCAACGCTCAACCACTGAGCCACACCCGGGCATACATTCCTTTTTTATCAGACAATTTCCCAAAGATGAGGGACATGAGTTTTCCCAAGAGGAGGACTCGCCAAGTGTCTCTGACACGGATGAGAAAAGCCCACCTGCTGCCTTCAGTGCATTCAGAGGATGAGGACAGAGAAGAACCCACAAGCTTCCAGATTTCAAAGGAAAAGGTCTGTTTCAGGAACCCAATCCCATCAGACTTTTAAACACAACATTTGAAGCCAGAAGGCAACGAGGAGCTGCAGGATCTGTGGGGTTATTTCACATGTAGAATTCCTAGCTCAGTCTCAGGCGTGTGGTACCACAGACCTCCCACCAGGAAGCCCGAGCTTCCCACACATCCACCAGGCCTCCCGAGCCGGCAGCGCCTCAGTGCGCCCAGCGTCCACTTGTGCTCTGGCCAAGGGCTGGGCAGGGCGCTTCTGCCACAGGTTCTTGGACTTGGGACATCAAAGAGGCTGTGCAACCCCAGCAGGCGGGAGTCCCGCTCAGCACCGGCACGCACGTGAGCATGGAACCACATTCCTGGGCTGCTCACATGCATGAGGAGCCGCCTGCTCCTTTGGGCCTGTCCAGGCCACGGAGCCCGAGTGACCCACAGACAGCTCGTGAGGGCTGGGGCCTATGTTTTGACTCTGGGAAAAGAGGAAATTTCTCCAGAACCCTCACCCCTCACACACACACACACACACACACACACACACACACACACACACATACACGATTGACCTTCGGAGGTCAAGCAGCATGACCCCAGGAAGCCCACACCAGCCTCGAGGCCTGAGCAAGGTGCCTACCAGTGATGACTCCCCAGCAATCTCGTGGTCCGAAGCTGTTTTCCCCACGGCCTCCTGGAAATAATAGTATACCATTCCTGCAAATGGGTGAAGGAAGACTAGTTAAAACACTGGACAGAGTGATGTCATTATTTTAAAGTGTCATATCCCTTGACACTGAGAACTAAATTAGGTACTAATTTAAAATGTGTGAGGGGATAAGCAGTCTTTCAAAAGGTATGCAAGCAAAAATTTGGAAGTCATTGCTGTGAGACGTTATTAGGTTGTGTGGGCTTTTGGGTTTGCGGGTTTTGGGTGTATTTTTGCAGGGGGCAGAGTACGAGCTTTAGAGTTAGACATGGGTTCAAATGCCACTCCACTGTGAGGGTGCAGAAGGGAGAAGCAGAGAGAGGCGGCCAGCCCTGGGGAGCCAGGCCTCTGGGTGCCCTGCTGGGCAGCTGGCGGCTGGGTGGCTGAGGGGAGCACCAGCTTCCCAGGCCCTGACGTCATCCCAGCTCCCCGAGCCCTGACGTTATCCCCAGCTCCCCTCAGCACAGGCCTTACCTGCAAGAATGAGGACCTGGACTAGGTACAGGACCCTGCAGAGCCTGGGAGGAAAGCAGAGTGAGTGCGAGGCTGGGTCTCCCTGCCCTCACCATAGGTACCAGCTTCCCCCCACTCCAGGACCTGCCCTACAGCGCTGTGTCCTGTCACCACTGACTGCTGGCATGACGTGCCTCTGCCTCCTTCACCGGCCAGACTTGGAGCCTGGCCGCTCCCTTCCTCCCCTCCTCACCGAGTGTGCCTCTCCGCCAGGAGGCAGGCCTGGCCTTGGCTGGGCACTCAGTGCTGGGTGCCCAGCGCAGCCCTCCTGCCCTCCCTCCCTGGCCGACAGATCCCACAGGAGGTAGAAATCTCTCTCTCTCTCTTTCTCTCCCTCATGTCCCACCTACCAGGACCCGGCCTCCACCCGATTCCGAGTCCCAGAGACACTCTAGCCGTCAGGGAAGAGCTGACAGAGAGCCCTGTTTTCCCTTCCTCTTGGGCCCAAGCGGGGGCTCCCCTTCCTGGTCATTCGGGTGTGGTAACAGGCCGCACCCAAACTGTACCTCTCCTTCTGGCCGCAAATACGGAACACCATCTTCGGCCACAGTCAATGCCTCGCAGGCCCAGCCCAGTGCTCTGGCCTCGGGCTGCAGCCGTCACCACAGGCCAGAGGGGGGACCAGCACCCGGAGCCTGGGAAATGCTCAGAACAAGATGGTTTCTGCCTCAGCGCTGGGAAGGCAGGTCCCGGGAAAGCAATGGGACAGGGAGCAGGATAAGATGAGAAAGGTATAGCTCTACTGCACACTGAGGATAAAATGCCCCCAGGTGTAGGTGGTCAATGATAATCATAAATAAAAATGGTTTAAAACAGTTTACAGTATTTTCTGGGTTACAGAGCATTCTGAGGATACTTTGGGGAGTCCTGAGGGCGATTCCCTAGCTTCCTCAAACTATTCTTTCTGGAACCCCCGCTACAGACAGGGTCAGCATTCCCTACAAATTGGCACCATGGCAAGGTCAAGGTCTCCAGTGTGAGCTGGACCCTGGAGGAGGCCAGGGAGCCTCACTTCCGAGTCAGCGCCTATCCCCTCAGGGGCTGGTTCAAATCTCTCCAAAGACTCAAAGCTTCATCAGATGCCAGTTCCCTTCACCTCCTGCCACCAACCCCTTCCCCCTCATTCCCTGCTTCTCACAGGCCAATTCCTCCTCCAGGAGCGGCTGCCTCCCCTGAGGGCACCCCTCCCTGCTGCATGTCTGGGGGTCTCCTCCTATAGTCAGCCTTTCCTCCTCCAATGGCTTCTTCCCATCAGCATTTAAACATCACTCAGCCCTAACCGGTTTGGCTCAGTGGATAGAGCATTGGCTTGTGGACTGAAAGGTCCCGGGTTCAATTGTGGTCAAGGGCATGTACCTTGGTTGCGGGCACATCCCCAGTGGGGAGTGTGTAGGAAGCAGCTGAATTGATGTCTCTCTGATTGATTTTTCTGACTCTCTATCCCTCTCTCTTCCTCTCTGTAAAAAAAAAATCAATAAAAATATATTTTAAAAAAATAAAAAAAAAACACATCCCTCATTTCTTCCGATAAAAAAAAAAGCCCCTCTCTCTGAACCCACAACCCTTCTCAGCGAGGGTCCTAGCGGGCCCCTCCCCTTCACACCGGTGCCTCCTTGAGAGAGCCATCTGCACGCCCCACAGCCGGCCTCTATCTGATTCTGACCCCACAGTCCTTGCAGTCCTTGAAACCTCTCACCAAAGGCACCAATATGCTCCTGGGCACCAACTCCAGGGCCCTCCAGCCGGGCTCTCTCATGGCCGCAGGGCTCCTCAGCACCCAGGCCGGTCACCTCTGGGAGCACCGGGGCGGTGTCTCCAGCAGAAGCTTTGCTGGTGTGTATAACAGTGAGAGCCACGCTTTCTGGGCCGAGGTTTGGAGAAGGAAAGGGGAGAAAGAGTCCTGAAGGAGAGGAGAAGGGGCATCCAGGCAGGAAGGGGCATCCACAGGGAGGCGGAGTCACAGAGACAATGTCCACTGCTTAGGCTGCTTCCTGCCTTTGGGCCCACTTACCCAATATGCCAAGCTTGGCGCTTCCTTTGACCAGGTCAGTGTCAGGCAGCCTGCCCACCTTTCCTCTGAGGGCACTGGAGCCGCTAAGGCTAGGAATCCAGAATACAGCCCCTCCCTTCACAGGGAGAGTGATCTGTGTGACATCACATCTCTGGGGCTTTGTGACAGGGCACCTGGGCCAGGGCAGGTGGTCAGCTGCCTCAGGGCGGCTTTTTGTCCCCACCAGTCAGAGCCAGCACCTTTGTGGACATCTCTCTGGTTCCGTTCAACGCCATCAATGCTGTACAAACACACAAAGGTGTGAGAGTCAGGCTTGTCACATAATACAATAAGCACATTTTCTGGATCAAAAGCAAGAACACAGCCTGACAATTTCTAAGACTCACCCAGTCATCTGATCAGTGTCTGCTGAGCTTCCATCGGGGCCAGGAATAACGCAAAGGTGATAGAAAGGTAATAGGGCGCAGAGCCTGCCCTTGGGGACCTTGAAGAAATTAAATAAACATCTTCCAGTTCAAGAGAAGCTGTAAATGTCGCTAAGTGATAATCACAAAACTATGAATGGTTGAAACTACCAAATGCCGGAGTTCCACATCCACATGAAACATTTAGATAAGCCATGAAACAAGTCCCAGTAAATTTTAAAAGAGTGAAGTTATTTCAAGTAAGTCCTTTGACCATAATGGAATTAAATTAGAAATCAGGTGGTGAGTGTGACTGTTTCTCCCTCAGAGAGATGGCACCCACCTAGCTCCCAGCTTTATGAATCTATTTCTGCCTCTTGTCTCTTTCTCTAATTTCTTAATCCCCAGCTCCTCCCCTCAGGAACATGTTGGTTTTTCTGTGCAGGACGTTGAAAAAGGAGAAACACCACAAATGGCGCCCCGAACAGGGACCTGAGTACAGAGGAAAAAGCGAGGGGGGTCGCTTCCAAGACGTGTGCACAGATAAAACCTGTACAAAGCAATTGAGGAGGTGACTCAGATGTGAATCCAGCAAGGGCAGGGTCAGACTGACCCACCAGGAGTCAAAACATCATCTCTTCACCCGAAGATTAAGGACAATACCTGACATCCTTGGACCTTCAGGGCTGCATGTAGCTGCATTAGATTCCCAACCTCCCCCTATTTTCTTCCCCTGTATATTCCTGTCCCCTGCACCTTGCTGTGAGAAAAGATTTGAATACTTGTAAGTACCTTATCTTCTTGGTTGGCTAGCCTTCTTAATAAATGCCTAATATGATTTTTAAAAAAATATTAGAAATCAGTACCAGAAAACTCTCTGGAAAAACCCCCAGATATTTGGAACTAAATAACATACCTTTAAATAACATATGGGTAAAATTAAAAGTCAAAAGGGGCCCTGGCTCAGTTGGTTAGAGCATCATTCTGATACGCCAAGGTTGCAGATTTGATCCCTGATTAGATTACATACAAGAATCAACCAATGTATGCATAAATAACTGCAACAATAAATCAATGTCTCTCTCTCTCTCAAAAATCAATAAATAAAAAACATTTTTAATTCTCATTAGAGGGATTCCTATCCATGAATGCAAACATGAAATTCCAACTGCACAGTGCATGCCCCACTCGCACCTGCTGACAGCTACAGCAAACCCTGATTAAATAAGTGCTAAAACAGTGGCACAGACTCCATGACCTGGGACTTCACATGAGTCATAAGTAATTGAGGCATTGTTGTCCCTCACTCCAACCCAGAATTCTGTCCAGATTCAGGAGCGCATGCATTGCCAAGGCTTTATGAAAGCAAGGACTATGTCTTCATCTTCTCTCTGTCCTCTGTGTTTGGCTCAATGGTTGGCAGAGAACACCACACGGAAATATTTGACAAATGCCTAACATGGTCACATGGGTGAGTGGCAGGGCCAGAGTCCCAGAGTCCTGCCTACTCCTCTGTGCTTCTGACATCCATGACTAGCCCCATGCTCTGTAGGTGCTCCCTCTCCAGGCAGCAACCTGAAGTGATGAGGTTGTCCTCAGGGGCAGCTTCCTAGGCGGACTCAGAAGGGCCTCGCTTGGTACACCGCCTCCTCCCTTCTGGGGAGTATCAGAGGAGATCTAACCGAGAGTCAGGACTTTCACCTTTGACCATAGACAGGTCTCGTGGGAAGACTAGTGGGGAGCTGGAACTCTGACTCCTGCTAATTACTATGCAGAGCCCCAACCCGTTAGTGTCAACTGAGGCTGAGTGAGGAGCCTGGACTTCCACTTACAGTAACAAGGAAGCTCTTCCCCTTCCCTGCTGGTGTCAAAGGAAGCCAGCTAAAAGGGAAAGTTTAAAAGAGACCCAGCAGGTCAGAGATGGTAGAATTATCTGATAAAGATTTAAAGCAGACATTATAAACATGCTTCAACAAGCAATTATGTACATGCTTGAAAGAAAATAATAAAATAATCTCAGCAGAGAAACCATAGATATAAGGAAGAACCAGATGAAAATTTTAGAACTGAAATAAAAAGCTCAGCGAATGGGTTCAAAAGCAGAAAACAGAAAATAACCAGTGGCTTAGAAGATAAAACAGTAGAAATTACTCAATTTGAACAACAGAAAAAAAACAGACTGAGGAAAAATGAACAGAGCCTCAGGGACGTAGGTCTACATAAAGATCAAGCATCACCTGACTAGTCTGGCTCAGTGGATGGAGAGTCGGCCTGAGGACTGAAGGGTCCCAGGTTCGATTCCAGTCGGGGGCATGTGCCCGGGTTGCAGGCTCAATCCCCAGTGGGGGCATATGGGAGGCCGCTGATCAATGATTTTCTCCATCACTGACATTTCTTTCTCTCTCTCTCTCTCTCTCTCTCTCTCTCTCTCTCTCTCTCTCTTCCTCCCTCCCTCCCTCCCCCTCTCTCCCTCCCTCTTCCCTCCCTCCCTCTCTTTCTTTTACCCTTCTTCTCTGAAACCAATAAAACTCTATTTAAAAAAAATCAAGCATCATGTCATCAGAGTCTTGGAAAGAGAGGAGAAAGGCAGAGCTGAACAATCTTCCAAACTGTGTAAAAGGCATGACAGTCCCAAGAAGCTGAGTAAACCCCAAGCAAGATAAATTCAAATCAATTTGAATGACAACTGACTACAGAGGCTAGAAGAAAATGACACAACATTTTTCTAAGTGTTGAACTGAACTGTCAACCCAGACTCCCATAGCCAATGAAAATATCCTTCAGAATGCTGAAAAGAAATCAGGAAATTATCAGATAAAAGAAAACTAAGAGAACTTATCACCCACTGATCCTATATAATAAAAGGATCAGTCAATTGATCCTATATAATAAAAGCCTAATATGCAAATTGCCCCCTCAAGCAGTCCTTCCACCAGAAACCAGGAATTCAACAGCTCACTATGACATGCACTGACCACCAGGGGGCGGCGCGAATATGGTGGGCATCAAAGATGCAGCACTGGCAGTGGGCAGCAGTGGAGGCACTGCTGGCCCCTAATGGGTCCCGATGAGAGCGGGACTGCAACAGGATGGTGAAAGCGGGTAGGAATGGGGGCCCGATCGACCTGCCAATTGCCCCACAGATGGTGACCAGTAGCAGCGGCAGGGGGCAGGGCCACCGCCCCACTCTCAGGCACTGAGGCAGCCGGGCAGGGGCCCAGCCTCGATCAATCACTCTGCAGACTGGATGGGGGCAATGCTAGGCCAAGGCAGAGTGCCAGGCAGGGCTGCTAGCCTGGGGGTACGAGCTGGGGTCCCCACAGGCCACCCAAGGAACCCCACCCATGCACAAATTCGTGCACTGGGCCTCTAGTATTTAATAAAGGTGCAAAAGCAATTCAGTGGAGGAGGGTCGGCTTTTCAACAAATGATTCTGGAGTAATCAGACAGCAATGAAGATGAAGAAGCCGAAACCGGTTTGGCTCAGTGGATAGAGTGTCGGTCTGCAGACTGAGGGGTCCCAGGTTCGATTCTGGTCAGGGGCATGTGCATTGGTTGCAGGCATATCCCAGGTGGGGGGGTGTGCGGGAGGCGGCTGGTCGATGTTTCTCTCTCATCGATGTTTCTAGCTCTCTATCCCTCTCCCTTCCTCTCTGTGGAAAATCAATTAAAAAAAAAAAAATATATATATATATATATATATATATATGATGAAGAAGAAGACAAAGACAAAGAAGAAGGAGGAGGAGGAAAGAGAAGAAAAGAGAAAGAAGAAAAATGAAAAGAGAAGAAACTTGACCTAAATCTAATATCTTATACAAAAATTAACTAAAAATGGGTCACATACTTAAATATAATAAGTTTTCTTCTTAATTATAGGTTCCTAAATTTGACATCAATAGCACAATCCATAAAAGGAAAAAAAATGGATAAATCGGCTTTCATCAAAATTTTTTTGTGAAAGACCTTATTGAAAAGATTGAAAAACAAGCTACAGAATGGGGGAAATCCTCACCCAAGAATATTTTTCAACTGATTTTTAGAGAGAGTGGAAGAGAGAGGGAAAGACAGAGAGAAGTATCGATTGAGAGAAACACATGAACTGGTTGCCCCTGCAAGAACCCTGACCAGGGCCCAGGCTGGGGGAGGAGCCGCAGTGGAGGTGTGTGCCCTTTACCGGAATCGAACCTGAGACCCTTTGGTTCAAAGGTCAACACGCTCTATCCAAACCTACTAAGGCCAAATAGGGCATTTTTCTTTTTTAAGGTGAAGGTGATGAAAGTAAGAAGGTATCATTAAAATATACTGGATTTTACACATTTGGAAAACCATCAGAGATCATTTTTCCTATGGCATTATTGAGATATAATTTACATACCATAAAATTTATCCTTCACCCATTTGAGTGTGTAAGTCAGTGAATTTTAGCATATTTACAAAGTTGTGCACTAGCATCACACACTAATTTTAGAGCATTTCCATCGGCCTAAATAGAAACTTCATGCTACATTCACTCCTTATTTCCACCTCACACTTGACAACTATAGTTTACTTCCTGCTTGTATACATTTGCCAATTCTGAACCCTCCACGCAAGTGGAATTATCTGATATGTGCTGTGTCTAGCTCCTTTCACTTAGCATGTCGTCAAGGTTCATTGTGGCTGAAGAATATTCCATGGTATGAATGTGCCATATTTCGTTTATACCCTTTTTCCCTTGTCCATCCAGTTGATGGACTTTTGTGTTGTTTCTATTTTGGGCTATCATGAATAATGCTGCTATGAACATTCATATAAAAGTATCTGTGTGGACACATGTTTTTATTTTTCCTAGGTAGATACCTAGAATTGTAATTTCTGGATCATATAAAAAGTCAATGTTTAACTTTTTAAGAAACTGCCTGACTGTTATCCAAAGTGGTGGCACCGTTTCATATTCTCACCAGCAATGTATGAGGGTTCCGCCAAAGATGGTTTGGCTCAGTGGTAGAGCGTCCGTCTGCGGACTGAAAGGTCCCAGGTTCCATTCCGGTCAAGGGCATGTACCTTGGTTGCCGGCACATCCCCCGTGGGGGTGAGCGGGAGGCGGCTGATCGATGTTTCTCTCTCATCAACGTTTCTGGCTCTCTATCTCTCTCCCTCTCTGTAAAAAATCAATAAAAAATAAAAAAATAAAAATGTATGAAGGTTCCAATTTCTCCATATCCTCGATAACACTATTTTCTTTGATTTTTCACAGAGAGGAAGAGAGAGGGATAGAGAGTTAGAAACATCGCTGAGAGAGAGTCATCGATCAGCTGCCTCTTGCACACCCTCTACTGGGGATGTGCCCGCAACCAAGGTACATGCCCTTGACTGGAATCGAACCTGGGACCTTTCAGTCCACAAGCCGACGCTCTATCCACTGAGCCAAACCAGTTTGGGCTATTTTCTTCTTTTTTATTCTAGGCATTCGAGTGGGTGAGTGGTATCATGGTTTTGACTTGCATTTACCTAGTGATTAATGATATTGTCTTTTCACATACTTGTTGATCATTTGTATATTTTTAAAAAACAAATAAAATAAAATAATACTTTTTATAGTTAATTTTGACTTCCATATACCCGACTCCACCCCCAGCATACACACACTCACAGCCTCCCCACTATCAACGTCCCTTGGCAGTGACACATTGTTACAATGAACCTACACTGACACATCATGGTCACCCAAAGCCCATAATTTGCATTAGGGTTCACTCTAGGGGTCTGAGCATGGATAACGGCATTACCCCCCACCACAGCGTCATACAGAATGGTTTCACTGCCCTAAAAACCCTCTGTGCTGCACCTTTCTCCTCCCAGCCTCTGGCAGCCAACCATCTTTTCACTGTCTCCTCAGTTTTGCCTTTATCAGAAAGTCATTTCGCTGGAACCACACAGTATGTCGCCTTTTCAGAATTGCTTCTTTCCTTAGGTATATCCGTTTAAGTTTCCTTCGTGTCTTTTCATGGCTGGATAGCTCATTTCTTCCCAGCACTGAAGAATAACTTAATGTCTGCACATGCCACTGTTTATTTATTCAGTCGCCTCCTAAAAGGACTTCTTGGTTGCTTCCAAGTTCTGGAAATTATGAATATAAACATCCATGTGCAGATTTCCTGTGGACCTAATACCGAGGAGTCTGATTGCTGGATCATATGTTCAGAGTATGTTTAGTTTCCCCCCGCGGCATGGCTCAGTGGTTGAGCACCGACTTGGGAACCAAGAAGTCAAGACTGTGGACTTGATCTCTAGTGTGGAGCGTGAGGGAGGCAGCCAATCAATGATTCTCTCTCATCATTGATGTTCCGGTCTCTCCCTCTCCTTTCCCCTCTGAAATCAGTAAAAACGTATTTCATAATAAAAAAAAAAGTATGTTTAGCTTTGTAAGAAACTGCCAGACTGTCTTCCAAAGTGGCTGTATGATTTTGCATTCCCACCAGCAATAAATGAGAGTTCCTGCTACCTCACAGCCTCATCAGCATCTGGTGTCACCTTTGCTCATTTGTGTGTGTGTGTGTGTGTGTGTGTGTGTGTATGTGTGTGTGTTTTTAAGAGCGAGTGAGCAAGAGAAACATTGATTTGTTGTTCCAATTACTTATGCATTCATCGGTTGCTTCTTGTATGTATCCTGACCGGGAATGGAACTATGACCTCCTGGTTCATGGTCAATGCTCAACCACCAAGCAACACTGGCCAAGCACCTTTGCTCATTTTTAATTGATCTATTTGTTTTTTTTATTATTGAGTTGAAAGAGCCTTTTACAAAATCTAGATACAACTCCCTTAGGACTTACAAATATTTTCCCCAGTGTGTGGTTTGAGAAGCCCTTTATTATTTTAATGAAAAGGAATATTAACATTGGATTTGACAGTGTTTACACCTAGAGGAGGCAGGAGCATGGACTAAGTTACACAGGCAGGTGTCCTACAGGTGCTATGAGGTAGAGCACACACTCTGGAGCTACCACCTAGGTCTCAACCCAAAGCTGTTAAGTAACTTAGTCTGTGTCTCAGTTTTCTTATCTGTAAAGTGGGTTCAACAACACTTACCTCACAGGTGTGTTGTGAGGTTTAAGCGAGGCTTAATGTGCCTGGAGAACTTAAAAGAGTGGTTACCCACATATAGTGTACTTTATAGACACCTTGATTGTTACCAATTCTTAAGTTGGGTACTGGGATTCAGAAGTTTTATTATCATGCTTTATCATTTATATGTTACATGCTTTCTTTTGTATAGCTCATTCAAATATACAAATACAGCCCTAACTGGTTTTGTTCAGTGGATAGTCTGCAGACTGAAGGGTCCTGGGTTCGATTCTGGTCAAGGGCATGTACCTTGGTTGCAGGCACATCCCCAGTAGGGGGTGTGCAGGAGGCAGCTGATCCATGTTTCTCTCGCATTGATGTTTCTATCCCTCTCCCTTTCTCTCTGTAAAAAAATCAAGAAAATATATATTTAAAAAAAATTAAAAAAATAAATGTACAAATACATTTTAAAATAAAAGGAGAATAATATCCACACCTTTAACCCTTCAAAATTAGAGAGTGGGCTGGACGCAGGGCCATGCCCCTGCTGGTCCGGGGCCCAGAGCTCAGCTCAGCCCCGGCTCCTGTGACGACCTTCACACGGAACCTGAGCCTGAAGCCCAGGAGGCGCGGGGGTGGGAGCCCTAAAGCCGCCTCAGTCTCCTCACCTGTGAAATGGGGGCGCTCACTGCACCTGCTGACCCAGGAGGCTAACGAAGGCCCCGCGGTCCTGTCACACTCAGAGTGAACTGGCAGGAAAATGCCAGAGAAGAGAGAGACCCAGAAGGGACAGTCCAAGGCTCCTCAGCTCCAAAATGCTGGGCTGTTTTTCACGGAAATCCGCAAATGTCCGTGTGGAAAGGGGGGCTGAAACTATAACCTACCTCCCCGGGCTGAGGAGAAGCGTCTAGAAACACTTCACCAGGAGAGCGCTTTCACGTCTCCATCGCAGAGCGGATTTATGGGGGAAAGTTGCAGAAAAGCCACAGGAGGGCCAAGCCGGCGCCATTATCTGCCTCAGCCGCCAGCCAGGAGCCCGCGGCCCGCGGGAGCCGGCGCAGGGAGCGGCGAGGCGGCGCGCCGGCCGCGCGTCCCCGACGCGTCGCCAGGAGCCCAGGCAGCTCGCGGCCGGGCGCCGGCTCTCGGCACCGCGGCCGGGAACCAGCTCTCGGCTCGGCGGCCAGGCCGGGAGGCGAGTGCCCCCTGGCGGCGCCGCCGGGCGACCGTTAGGACCTCCAGCCGACAAGTTTGCGTTTCTGCTGATGAGCGTGAACAGCCACCAACCGATTTTCTTCCACCCAGAGAGACAGGCCTCCCGACCACTCAGAGAGCCCGAAAACCGCGCTCCCGCCCACCCGTAGGATTTAGGGGCGTGGCCTTCCACGTTAGCCAATAAGCAAAGACTTTCGTCCTTCGTCCGCACTATTTGGGTTGGAAGGGGGCGGGTTTGGGAAGTGGTTTCCTTAGCAAGATGGCGGCGAGCGGCGTCCGCCGGGCGGCTGCTGCCGCCAGCACCTCGGTGAAGCCCATTTTCAGTCGGGACATGAAGGAGGCCAAGCGGAGGGTGCGCGAGCTCTACCGCGCCTGGTATCGGGAGGTGCCGACCACTGGTGAGAGGCATCGGCGTACGCGGGGCCCCGGAGGCAGCCGCTCAAGGTCGCAGCCCTCCGGCCTCTGATTTATTTCTCTCGGGTCTGGCAGAGGCGACCCCACGTGTTTCAGGGGAGGGCCACCGAGCCTCGATGGACCCGACCTGGCAGTGGCGCCGGGGTCAGACCACCGGTGTCCAGCATCGCGTTTAGACGCCCTTGGCGCCTTGACTCCCATGCCCCCTTCTCCCCACCCCCCGTCTCCCCTCTTCCGTTCCTTTCCCCCTCTTCCCCCTAATTCAAAACGAGACCTGGGACGGGGAGCAAGGACTGCCAATGACTTACTCACTGTGCAGGGAGGGAACTGAGGCACGGAGAGGCGAAGTGGCTGCCCAGAGCCCAGAGCTAGCCTGGTGGGTCTGGAACCCAAGGCAAGTCTAGCTTCAGAACATGTCCAGCGCCCCTGGCTTACCTGTACAGCCAGAGAGGCCGTGGGCTGGGCCACCGTCTGCTTCCCACAGCTCTCACAGAGGAAGAAACTGAGCCGGAGGAGGGAAGTGACTTTCCCAAGGTCATCCATGTCAGGGATGCCTCCTCCCTCCCGTGAGGTGTTCGCCCTCCCCCTTCCATCTCTAAATCTTGCTCCCCATGCTGTTTCTGCCTGCCCCTACTAATCCTTAGGAGCCCCTTCCTCCCCCCCAGGTGGCCTGCCCTCCGCCCCTTCAGAACTGCAATCGCCTAGATGTCAGAGAATTAGTACTTAATACATCAGTCTGTTCACCTGATGTATTAAGTATAAACCGCAGGGGGCAGACTTTCCTTATCATGGCATCCCCCCCAGTGCTTCCCACCCACTGTACCACATGAAAGGAAGGTTGGGGAAAGCCCTCTAAGCTGTCAAGGGCAGTCGGTACTCATGTTTTATGTCATTGACTGTATGTGTTAATGCACGCCATCGCTGCTAGTCTGAGAGGGAAGGCGTTTTTAAGCCAGCGGGAGCACCACAGCATCTCTTCGGGCTGTGTGTGACCAGTAGAAGGTGGTGGCCGCTGGACTTGCCTCCAGACCTTGCCCCTTACTCTCTTTGTGACCTTGGGCAAGTGATTTCACCTTGCTGTGCCTCAATTTCCTCATCTATCAAAGGAGGATAATAGTATAATACCTTCTTCCAAGAGTTACCATATTAAATAGGTTAATATCTCTAGAGTGCTTAGTTTAGGGCCTGGCACTTAGGCTCTCCTAAGTGTTGGCTGCTACTTTTTTATTGCTGTTATTATCACTGTTGTTATTTAGAGGGCTTACCCTAGCAGAAGCCTCTCTGTAGAAGTTCTCTAAGGAATATTTTAATATTGCTATTTGACCTTTCTTTATAGTAGAAGTGTCAGAGATGAAAGAAAATTAGTAAAATGTATATGAAAATCTTCCTCTTGTCAGAGTCTGGGGTGTGCCAGGGCAGGAGTGGGGGGGCAGAGTCAAGTCCCCGCCCACCTGGGGCACCTCAAAATCTGGTGAGACCCAGACCCTGCCAGGCTAGGGGCGCAGCCTTAGGGCTGTTGTCAAGCCCCACAGGGTGGGGGGCACAGCCTCAGGTCCTCTGGCCCGGTTCCAGGGTAGGTGGCACAGCCTGAGATTCCCTGGCCCAGCACCAGGCCGGGGAGTGCACCTTGAGGTCCCCTGTAAAGCCCTACTGGGTGGGGGGCACAGCCTCAGGTCCCCTGCCCCGGCCCAGCACCGTGCAGCCTCAGGTCCCTGCTGGTTGCTCTTTAAGGGAACTCAACCTCTGCTGTGGGTACTGCCATCTTTGTGATAGTGTCACAGTCAATTTGCATATTCCCTCTTTACTATGTAGGATTGCACCTACCTCACAAGGCTTTGTTCATGCCCTTGTCAGCAAATCCACTGTGGGCTGACTGCCTGGGATGGAATAAAACGACTGCAATCTAATTTTCAAAGGACATCCATGTGCTTCACGTGAAGTCCAGGTCATTGAGTCTCTGCCCTTGTTTCAGGCACATATTTAACCAGGGATTGCTGAATATTGTGATTTCATGTTTGCAGCAGTCCCTCTAATTAGAATTTAAGACCAAGAGAACAGGACCTATGTCAAACTTCTCTCTTCTTCCCCCAGTAACCTAACATGGTAGTGCCAGCTGGATCAAAGCCCTCCCTGCCTGCACAAACCCTCAGCATTCTCCCTCAACTCACAAACCTACACATCATTTTACCTTCATTCCAACCTGTTATCTTTTGGCAAGTGTTCCATATAATGTAATATTAATTTATTGAGGGTGTATTCCATGTCAGGCACTGTTCTAGGCACCTCGCATTGTTAGAATCCTCCCAACAGCTCTGGAGTTAAATGTTGCCATTGCTATCTTCACTTCATCACATATAATGCTCTCAGACCCAGAGAAGTTATCGTACACAGGGAAATGTAGCTGGCAAGTGACAGAGACAGACTTTGAACCCAGGTCGTTCATACACTTGGACTATGCTCTTACTGTCATTCAAATGCAGTGGCCTTGTCTCCCCAAACAAAATATAAGTTCTTTGAGGGCAAGTCTCACACTTTCTCACATCCTCAACCACCTAGCTTGGGGTCAGGCTAGTATTTGGCAACCTCTGTGTGTTTAATGAATATTTATAGATCAAAATTTTAAAAACTTGTTTTAACCATATAATTTCTACCCTGGTCATGTTTTCTCTTTAGTGAACTTATTCCAGTTGGACATCTCTGTGAAACAGGGACGGGATAAAGTCCGAGAAATGTTTATGAAGAATGCCCACGTCACAGACCCCAGAGTGGTGGATCTTCTGGTCATTAAGGTAACTGACTCCCTGACCGATTAAAAAGAATGCCCAACTTGTCCAGAGCTTTCCAGCCTTCCCAGGTCAACATTTTGTTTCCAAGTTTAAAAAGCAACTGCTGGGTCAGCAACTGTCGCCTGGAACAGTTGAACTTGGAGGTTATCACCTGGATGAAGAGACTTAAGATTGTTCAAGGGAAAACCCATCAGGGCTTGCATTTTATAACTACAAAAGGTGTGGGGATGAAAGTTTGAACACTTCAACACTTCCCTAGAGGTTGGAAGAGGCTGGCTGGTTGGCCAAGTCCTGTGTGAATGGGGTCAAATCCTGGCCCTGATTCTGTCTGATCTGTCACGAGCATCAACAGGAAGGAGCTGCAGCATGTTAAGCAGAAATATGTTAAGCCTGTCAGGTTAGGTGTCGTGGGGCAGGGGCCCATTGACCTGGAATTCTCTCCTTAGACCGGTCAGCCACAGTTAAAGAATATTTGAAAGCCCTCAGATATCACTTAGTACAACACCTGTTTGCAGATGCAGAAACCGGTCTAGACAGAGTACATTACTTACCCAAGGTCAGTCTAGTCAGTGTCAGAGCAGAAAGTAGAATCCTGGCCTTCAGTGTAGTATTCCTTTCACTGGACCACTTTGACTGAAGACCTCTCCCCTCACTGTGCAGGGAAAGATGGAACTGGAGGAAACTATCAAAGTGTGGAAGCAGCGGACACACGTGATGCGGTTCTTCCATGAAACAGAAGCTCCAAGGCCAAAGGATTTCCTGTCCAAGTTCTATGTTGGCCACGACCCATGAAGTCATTCAGTGGGAAGGTGCATGTTGATATTTAAGTACTTTATATTCAAATAAACTGTTTATGATGGTCACTTTGTCTCATAGGACTCCATTGGTGAACCAATGCGAGGCTCTGTTTCTGCAGTCTCTTACTTTTTCCTGAACGAGTGGGGTAGGGGTTTACACACCACCTGTTCCCTTTTCCTGGAGTGTGGAGTTGCCGATAAATGAGTGGATTCTCTTCTCAGAGCCTCGCATGTGGTAAATAGGAAACACAGGCCATCTGTTCAGAACCTGTCATACTGTGTATGAGGCTGGATGACTTCGGTAATTTAGCTGTTTCTACAGCCTCCAGGATTGGATGGTTAGTGTCATCACACAGATTATCCCAAATTAGCCAGCTCTTGCTGGTGGAGAGGGAGGAGAACACAAACGGGGCTATTTTCCCCTGGGTTTTGGAGGAAGTGGCTGATCAGAGGCTTAACCTCTGTTTGCAACAAGCACGGGTCCTTAAAATAAAATGAACTTCCTACTCAATTAGGCTCCCCACTGGGGCACACATGTTCAGTGCACACCCGGAGAATAAATATTCCAACTGTTTCTGCACATGGTTGCAGCTTCCCAGGGACAATAAGTGTTGGACGAGGTGAAAGTGACCTCTGCTTTGGACAGCAGTCTCCGTTCCTTCCCTGGACGGTCTAACAGCTGGAGAAGGGCTCACTGTAGTCACCCTTAGAATTCCCAAATAGCACCAACGTTCTATTTTCCTCTAAGACACCAAGTTTTAAAATAATAATTTTTATATTTTGGAGTTTTAAACTAACAACCAAAGCTTTGATAGACTGCATGTGATGATTAGCCAGTGTTATTCCACACAAAAGTCTGAGGGTTTAGTTAGCCTGTGCAGCTTTACTGAGGAAAAAGTTTCTGTTGGGGTTTTGTTAATCATGAAAATAGGTGCCAGGCCCCATAATTATGGATCCATAAAGGCCTGGAGACCCTGGGTTGTCAATTTATGGCTTATTTGAGAACAAACAGCAGAGACAAGAAACTACAACAGCTAGAACCTACTCATACTGAGAAACCCAGCCATCACTCATACATAGTTGGCATTTGTCATGTTTATTCATCATCTGGCTATGCTCAGTGGAGTGCACACCTCGGGGAACCTCCCAGCGCCTGGAACAGAGGGCTGTGGTTATGGACCGGGCAGGAGGCTTCACTGGAGTTGGGAGGCTGAGGGCTTTCCTTAGTCCCTTCTGCTGATAGGCAAGGAGGAGGGGCTAAGCATCACCATTTCTTGATTCTTTCCTGAACTTCAGCACCTGTAAGAGAGGAAAGCAGCATGAACTGGGCAGCAGCAGCCCTTTATCCACATACTGAGAGAGAATTCCAGAATGGTCCCATCAAACAGGAAAGAAGCAGTTTTCGGTCAATTCATTCGTACATTTACTAAGCATTCACCACAGACCAGGCATGGGGCCCTAAATGTATAAAAATCATTTCCCTGCCAGCAAGAAGCTCATAGTCTAGTAGAGTTTGGGGTGTATGTGTTTAAACATAATATGGAGGGTCACCAGAGAGGTACTGGCCAGTCAGAAGGAGCAATCACTTTTTTTTAAAAAATATATTTTATTGATTTTTAACAGAGAGAAAGGGAGCGAGAGAGAGAGCTAGAAACGTCGATGAGAGAGAAACATCGACCAGCTGCTCCCTGCACACCCCGTACCAGGGATGTGCCCGCAACCAAGGTACATGCCCTTGACCGGAATCGAACCTGGGACCTTTCAGTCCGCAGACCGACGCTCTACCACTGAGCCGCACCGGCTTCGGCGGGAGCAATCACTTTCAAATGGAGGAAAGTGGGAAGACTTCACCAAAGAGAACGAAGCGGTGGACATGGAGCAGTGGACATAGTCTCCTAAGTGGGAGGAACAATGAGCCAGAGCTTGCAGTGAGTGATCCAAGAACTGGTGAGTACTGAGGATAGGTGTAACGCTGGGAATATGGAAGATGAGGCTAGCATAGGTGTGACCAGATCATAGCAAGCTTTGAATACCAGACTAAAGAATCAGGAGTATCTTTATCTATGACAATAACGCAGCCATACAATGCATATCAGAGCACCGGAAGTCAACACAGGAAGCCGAGTGGGACATGTACTGGGGGAAGGGTTTATGAGCATGGTGACCACGTACAGGCTGTGCTGGTGCAGAGCTTGGTAATCAGAGCTGTTTATGGTGAGAATCTGCAGTTTCTAAATTTCCATTTGAAGCACTGCAATTAAGCTGTTTGTAGTGAGTGTGTAAGTGTCGAGGAAATTTTGGGGTGGTGAGGACGAGGCACATGAAGGGCAAATGAGCCCTTGCTGGTGGAGTTGTCCTGTACAACAACAAAGGTTGCAGGACACACCTAGTTTGTGGATCACCAGTTGGGATAGGTATGGGAGGCAACTGATAATGTTTTCCTCTCACACTGTTCCTCTATCTTTTAAAAATTAATAAAAACATATCCTCCGATGAGGATAAAAATAAATAGATAAGAGATTAAATTAGATAGACAGGTAGTCTGGCTGTGGTCCAACCTAGTTGGAAGAAACCGCAGTGAATTTATGTCAATAAGACAGTTTCCCTCATCCAACATAGAGAAAAGGCAAATTAAAAACAGCAGCCACCAAATGAGTCAATTCATTAAAGGCCTGCACTTCCAGTGTCCCCCAGGCCAAACTACCAGTTCAGACTCCACCCCCTTCTGCTCCTGGTCCAGGCAGGGAATAGCCCGTCTCACCTGTTAGTCGTCGTCATCGTCGTCCTCTGGGACAAAGATGTCATGCTCCTCAAGCAGAGCGGCAAAGTTCTTGCTAATGAGCGTCCCCACGTAGAGGAAGGGGATCACAATGGAGAACACCCGGAGAAGGCCGAAGGACATCTGTGGAGGGTCAGAGCGGTGGCTATGAGCTCCAGGGCCCACTGTGCCAGGTGCAGGGGCCTGCCCTCCCAGGGTCACTCCCTCCTATGGACTCCAGCCCCATCATAAACTTGATTGTAAAGTCGTTGGGAAAACTCAAAGCGGAAAATTATAAGAAGAGATAAGTGATTTTATGGCCATCAAAGTGGATACCAGAAAGGAAAGATAAAGGTATTCTAGACATCTGAAAACTGGAGCCCATGCCCAGGCTGGTGTGGCTCTGGCGGCGTCCGTATACTGAAATGTTGCGGGTTTGATTCCCAGCCGGGGCATCTACAGAAAGCAACCAATCTATGTTACCTCCCACATCAATGTTTCTCTCTCTCTACTCCTCCCCCCTCTCTAAAATCAATAAGTATGTCCTGGGTGAGGATTAAAAAATAAAATCAAGCTCAGCCAGTGTGGCTCAGTGGTTGAGCTTCAACCTATGAACACATGCCAAGGCACATGCCAGAGTTGTGGGCTTGATCCTCAGTGGGGGGAGGGGGCTGCAGAAGGCAGCTGATCAATGATTCTCTCTCATCATTGATATTTCTCTTTTCCTCTCCCTTCCTCTGAAATCAATAAAAATATGTTTCAAAATAAAATAAAAATTGGAGCACAATATGGTCATTATTTGCAGATACTTAGAGAAACAGGTGAGAAGTACTAAGAGTGCTAGACTCTGGAAGTAAAGTTCAGTTTTACTGGAAGACACTATATACATGAAAATGGATTATAAAAAGATGTACACAAAAAAGATATTCTTTAGAGTTCTTGAAACAACAGGTTTCCTAAAGGCAAATTTGATTTCACCAAATTAAAATTTAGAAACAGTTGTGTTTTGAAAAGTGAGCATGTTTTTTACACTGAAAGTCTAACTTTTTAAATGGACTGGGTTGTTTCGCAAAATCTCAATATTTTCTCTTGTATTTTCCAATGGGGTTTCAAACATTTTTCAGAGATGTCTTTTTATAAGGCATCTCTTCCCCTACGCGCACCCTGCACCTTCCTGCGTCTGGCTATGAAACAGCCGGGAACTCACCTGTCTGTGTGAACTAGCACAGGCCGGCCTAGCTTTTAAGAATTTTTGTTTTGAAATCCCCACATGGTTTGGGGAGTCAAAAAGCCAACTTGTTTTGTATAAGGCATGTTTACATTTTACTTAGAAAGCCCGGGGTGTTGAGGACATGTGAAGGCATTCAGTGACGGAAAAAATAGGACCTGGTGGAGGCTGTACTAGCAGGAAACCAGTGTCCAGGACCAAATTCAGCTGCTAGCTTTGTACACCATTCTGTCCGCCCCCGTCCCAGCCCTTCTTCACCTGTAAGCACATCGATGGTGATAATCCCCTGCTCACCCCTCAGGACTTCAAATCACATGACTTAAGTACTAAGTCAAAACTCATAAAAAAAGTAAGTCCCGTCCCACCTACACTTCACTTACAAAGTCCTTTCATAATTCGTTATGTGATCCCATCAACTCTGAGGTAGGATTTATTTACATTGGACTCATTGCAGGATTTATTTACATTGGACTCATAAAGTCGGGTCTTCTGGCACCAGAGGTGGATCTAGGCACCGCGCTCCTAAAGATAGTACAAAATGCTCAGTTTTCTTCAGTCTATAAACACCCCCCTTAGCACTGGGACCCAACCCCACCTCCCACCAGTCAAAATAAGCGCATTAGCGTAAAACTGCCCTTGATCCGTCTTCCGGGTTCAGACGGCCGTTTGATTGGCCACTGCTCCTATCAATCAAAGCCGACCCGCACACATTTCCCACTACGATTGGCCTCGGCACCTTGGCCCCGCCTCCAGGCAGACACTCACTTTCACCGGCTTGGGCAAAATGGCGCCGCTGCGAGTAACGATGACTGACCTCGACGGTACCAGGCTCCGACCTGAGCCGCCCCGACCGGCGGAGATAGCTCCATCCTTCTTCAAGCTCAGCCCTCTCCGGAGAGCCCCATATTGGCCAGATGCCAATACCAGCCAGCGAGCCGCTCCGGACGCCATCCCCGGACCCCGGACCCCGGCGCCTGGCCCGGCGACGCCCTCCGAAAGAAGGCTGCCTCAATCCTCGCGAGGCTTCCGGAGCAGCCGAGAGGCCGCCTCGCCGTGCCGTCGCGCAGTGCGCCCAGTCCCAGCGGCGGTGGGTGGGAGGCCTTTGCGCCGGGCCAACCCGACGTCGTGACGTCACGAGGGCGCCGCCGACGCCCAGGCTGGGTGGGCGGGCCGGGAGGGGGACTCGTTAAAACATATTTTATTGATTTTGTACAGAGAGGAAGAGAGATAGAGAGCTAGAAACATCGATGAGAGAGAGTCATCGACCAGCTGCAACACCCCCTACTGGGGATATGCCCGCAACCAAGGTACAAGCCCTTGACCGGAATCGAACCCGGGACCTTTCAGTCCCCAAGCCGACGCTCCATCCATTAAGCCAAACCGGTCTCGGCTCGTCAGGTCTTTTCACTTTCGCTCCCAGGACCACTTGGCAGAGCGGCCCTCCGGTGGTGGCTGAAATAAACTTGAGTAAACGAAGAGCGGAGTAAAGAACGTAGTGTTTTAATCGTACAAAAGCCACTGTAACAATAAGGAAGAGAGAGGCCTGGAATGTCTATGTAAACAAGGTTGTGGAGCTTCCGTTTAGGGCTGAGAAGGCGCCCCTCCTCGTGGGAAAGTGGTCCGGCAGGAGCAGGTCTGGCCCCCGGGCCCGCACCTCAGCCTCCCGGCCTTTACTCCAAGGCACTGACCCTCAGCCTCCAGGCCAGTGGTTCCCAGCGTGGGGCACATTTTGATTTTTAAGGGGGAGAATTCGAGAGTCATGATCAGTGAATTTTTTGCATTTCTAGGGAACGCCTATACAGTCTATAAATATATATTGCAACATATTTATGTATTTCAGTTCTCTATTATGTCTTAGTAATTTCTTTCATTATGTCTACTGTCCTTAAGAAATTCCTTAATAATTTCTTTCATTATGTCTACTCTCGTTCTTTTATTTTTTTCTTTCATGATGCCATGTTCTTTGGAAGCCTGTTTAGATCACGTTAGTGGCCTTTTAGGCTTCCTCCACGTGCATAGGAGCTCACTTTTTCAGTAATAAGAATTCTGTGTCACAGGAGAGGCGGCATCAGGACTTTAGAGATGCTTAGGTGGGACACGGCCAAGAAAAAGTTGGGAACCACTGCTCTAGGGCTAGCTGGGCCTTGGTCAGGCTGCCGAGGCCCCGGTGATAGAAGCTAAGGGGCAGATGGTGTATTGGGCGTGGGGGTGTTCTCTGCGCAGTCTCTGCATCCATGCCCATTGGGCATCAGCCTAGTCAGGCCTCTGGCTCTCTAGAGCCAGCCACTTTTGCCTGCCAGAATAATGGAAAAAGAAAACATCTGGCCTGCTAGTGAGAGTGGCAGTGAGAGGGTGTTGGCAGGTACCCACTGGGTGACAAGCAGGACTGTGAACAAGTCCTCTTTGGGAGCCAGGCAGGAGAGGATTTATCACAGGGTATCCTGTGCCCAAGCTCCTAGAATGCCCAGGACTGAGAACCACATAAAACGGGTTTTCTCTGGGGAGCCACACTGCCTGCCCACCTCTTCAGCCTCCCTCTGGGCCGCCCAGGAGCTGGCAGCTGCGTACCGAGTGCAGTCAGGATTTCTGCTGACATAAAAGCTACCAGTCCCTCCTGGGTCAGCATCCAGCACCGCCTGTTGTCAGGAGAGAGAGGACGGGGCCCCAGCACTTTCTGAGCAGAGTACCTCCCTCTGTGTTGGCAGGAGGCCCTCTCCCCCAAAGGACCCTCCCAGACTGTAGATGGGGGTCACATGCCCCATCTCCCCACCACTCAGGAGAGCGTAGCCCCAGAAACCCCCAGGATGTAATAAATCCACTTTCTCTGATACTGCCCGTCTGAAGCCAACATTGCAGACAACGTCTCGTTTTCAAATGCACACAAAACTTCGCATGCTGGGGACTGGCTGAGTCTGGCCTGTAGGCAGGTGATATTCCCTACTTTCTCCGTTTCACTAACATCCCCTAAGAGAGGGGCAGTCCGCCACAGTGTCAGGAGACTGGGCACCCTCTGTGACTGCTGAGCAAGCCACCTTTGCAGTCTGAGCCTCCGGAAATGAAGGGGTTACAAGTAATGATGCCTCGGTTCTCTCCAGGTGTGAGGGAGGAGCTGAAACCTGGAGAACCTCCTCAAAAAAGGCAACTTTGGAAACAAGTAAACATCAAACTCCTAAAAAAAAGAACTGGCCCTGGTGTCCTGACCAGCAGGACTAGGGCAGAACCCAAAGGGTCTAGGTTCAGGGCTTATCCTGCTGCTGACCTTTGGGCTGGCTCCCCCGGGCCCTCTGCTGCCACCCCCGCCTCAGCTCCAGGATCTCTTGGCCGTACCAGTCGTGCAGGGTAGAGAAGCAAGAGGTCTCGGGGGACACGGGGCTCTGGCCCCTGCCTAGGAGGAGGCTGGCAGGGCCCTGCAGCTCACATTCTGCCAAGCCCCGCCCTGCTGGCCTGCTGCCCCCTGCTTCCACCAAGCCCAGAGGGCTGTGCTCCCTGGAGAGGGTGTGGCCGTTCTCCAGGCCCCGAGACCGCTGGCCGGGAGGCTGGGGCTTGCAGGGGCTTGTCACGGCCCTCCAGGAGGCGTGGTGATGCAAGGCCAGGCTCTGGCGGGCATCACGCAGCTGGTTCTCCAGCTCCCGCACCACCAGGCGCATGTAGCCAAAGCTCGCCCGGGACAGCGCCTTCACCCAGGCCTCCTGGGCGGCCGGGCCATCGGCAGCAAGCAGGTAGGGACGCACACCAGGGGCGTTGAAGCAGATGGTGAAGGCAAACTCCTCAGGCACCGGAGCCTCGGCAAGTTCCACCGTGCAGCCCTCCAGCACCACCAGCCCCAGGGGGGCCCGGGCCTCTCGGGTCTCGAAGGAGAACAGCAGGTTGCCCTTGAGGACAAACCAGCACCTTCGGCCGGCGCCACTGGGGGTGGGCGGGGTCCCCGGGCCCCCCCAAGTGCGCAGAAAGCCCCTGTGGTCTGCCGGGGAGTTGCTCAGCGCATAGTGGGCCACACTCCTCTCGTTCAGCTTCATGGCTCCATCAGAACTGGGGGCAAGAGAGGTGGATGGTCAGAGAGGGAGGTCGCCCCGTGTCCCTGTGGGGGGAGTGCTGGCTCTCGGGGATGCTTGGGCCCAGCCCTGTGGCCTCCACTCCCTGCTGTTTGCTTGAGGCTCTCAGTGGCTTCACCTGAGAAAACGGCTGCCTTTACCCTCCATCCCCCCAACCCCTTTCTCTCAAAGGTTATTGTGAGGGTCATGGAAAGCACTGGACGTCAGAGGAGAGAAGGAGAATGTGATTGTATCAGACCGGGAGGTGTGGCAGGCAGGGTTGTGACACGGCTTTTTAAAATCCAAAGGAGCCGGCCCAGCTGAGCAAAAATGGACCCCAAGTCCATTGAAACCACTGTGCTTAAACCACCCCCTAATCTAGGGACCCCGTAGTGCCAACGCTGAGGTCAGACCTCTAGGGCTTGGGAAACTGAGGCAGGGAGCAGTGAAGGTGAACTGCACACAACCACAGGGCCAGTGGGAGCACAGCGTGGTCCCCTCATTCCCTCACACCTTCCGGGGACAAGCCTTGGCCGTGACGCACTTACCAGCAGAGCTTCTAGCGGGAGGCAGGGGCCTCTCTGGTCTGGCCACAAGGCTCAACCACTTGACCACGTGATCTCCAGTGCGCCTGCAAAATAATTCTCAAACCCAGTCAGCCTGTCCTAAAGGATGAGAACTCTTCCAACTTTGGGGCCCAGTAAAACCACTGCGTCCTCCAGGAAGCTGCCCAGGGCCCCGATAACCCCCTACCAAACTGCCCACCCAGGCCAGGCCCCTGGGAGCAATAAAGGGCGGGCTCCTGTGGTCTGGGCCCTCTGAGGCTCCGTCACTGTTAGTGCCCTCAGAGCTTCCGTTTTTCCCTCCCAGCTCTCCTCAGTTTACTTGTGGGCTTTAATTTAATCCCCTAATCTGAGGGGCCTGCCTGAGCACATTATCTAAGCGGCTGCTGACCGCCAGGGTGGTCTGACCCAGCATGGCCCAACCACAGCCCCTTCTTTTCCTTTCCTTCACCTCACAGCCCTCCCTGGGGTTGGCAGTGCTGCCCCAGCCTCGGGGTGCCCAGCCAGGGGCTTGGCTCGGCTCCAGGGAGATGCCCCATACCAGCCTGCCCGGGAAGAATTGCAGTGGTGGGAATGCCCAGCGGGGCACACAAAGGCCCTCCCTCCCACCCGCACCCACATTCCAGCGGGAGACTCACTGGAAACAAACACAAACACAATAATGCATTCATGAAAAATAACGGAATACTAAATTCTGTAAGGACCGGTCACCATGAGGGCTGAGAGAGAAACAAACTGGGTCCTGGGATGGGGAGGGGAGGCGCGGAGGAGCTGGAGATGAGAGAGGTGGCCTCACTAGGTCCTGGGCCAGCCCCGGGCGCAGGGAGGGGGTCGGGAACCCACCCGCCCCGCCGTGTGCCAGGGGGGATGCCCCCTAAAACCCGCCCAGGATGGCGAAGCCCGGCCGCACGCCGGGAGGGAGGGTGATGGGCTTCCCGCCTCCTTTATTCGGAGCGGCGGCCGGGAGGACGCGGCGGAGAGCGGGCAGCAGGGGCAGCGGCGCCGGGACCTCCCCGCTGGCCTGGGCCCGGCCGCCGCGCTCCGGGTTTCCCGGGGCCAAAGGGACCGCCCCGCCACGTCCCCGCGGCCACGCCTTCCCCCGGCCGCTTCCTCCCGAGCCTGGGCGGGTGGCCCGGTGCTGGGCTGCGGCCGCTCCCCGGGGCGATCCCGACTCGGACCCTGCGCTCCCGCGGCCGCCGGAGGACCTGCCTGGGCGGCTCCACTGCTGCCCCCTCCCTGCCCGTCCAGGACTCACCAGATGCCCCTCGATCTTCGCGGGGAGGAAACTGAGGCCCGAGAGGCCGAGACCTGCCTGAGCCACAGAGCTGGTCAGGGGCTGGCGGCCTCGAACCCAAGGCCCCGCCTCAGGCCGTCTGTCGTCCTCACACTCATCCACCCCTCACCTCCACCCCCTCCTCCCCGCCCGCCCGAGGGCTCGGAGGCCTCCTCTTCCCACTGCGGTCCCCCTCTCCCTGCCCCGCCCACTTCTCCCTCAGCAAAGCCCAGCCCGGGAGGCCCAGCCCGGAGGCCCAGCCCGGCCCTCCTCTGGGCGGGCTCCTACTCAGCCTGCAAGGCCCCGCTGAGCTTCCTGGCCACGCCACTGGGCCCTGGAGTCACCCGTTCTTTGCTTCGGGGGTTTTCTGTTTCTCCCTGTGACACTCCCAATGGCCTGCAAGCCCCGCGCCACCCCCCAGGCCCAACCGGTAGGCCTGTGTTGTGTGTTAGCGTAATATGGTTTCAAGTCAACCCACTTGCTTATGGCTTAAGTGAAGCTGTTTTCATCCACGTGCTTATGACCCCCCCCAGAAAAGTTGCTTTGATATGTTTGAAGTCAGGATGGCCTCATTCTACATGGGGAGGCCCTAAGCAGCCAGAAGCCCTGCTGCTGCTGGGCCTGCTGGGGATTTATCCTTAAGGACCCTATAGAAGGGACATTTACTGTAAATACTGAGGAGGTGAGGACTGTTTGAGGTTCCGGTTTGGGCAAAGCGACACTCTGTAACTTAAAAACTCTCCAAAGACCTTGGGACATTTGCTCCTACTAGTGACCAAGCCGAGGGTGGGGGTGGGGTGGGGTGATGGGGGTTGTGGTGTTAAACCTTGCAGTGGTCTCAGAAGTGTTAATCCTCCAGCAGCTCAGCCCTCCAAACTAACACTGGCCTTCTGGTTCCCTAGCAACAGAGCTCTAGCAGCGGGGACTTTTACCCTTGGGCTGGCAGCTGGAAATCAGCTTTTTAATTGGTCCCTGATTCTCCAGAATCCTCATGGAAAAATGCCACACCTCAGATTTCAACATTATTCCTTCACCTCCCCTTGCCTGGAACATTGGTGTGATTTAATCTGTCATTTTTTGGGGAGAATGGTTTATTAAGAGATATGCTGTTGACTTCTGAAATTGTAATTCCCACAATGAACCTGTGCTAAATAAAGTGGCAAAGACAGAATCAGTCTTCGAGGATAAGGTTTGCTGCCCGTCCCCACCCCTGCCCCCCAATGCAGGAGGCTGGGGTTTCCCTGTGTCCCTGGAAGTCAGGAAGCTCAAACCATGACTTCGAGCTTGTTCCCACCTCAGAGCTTCCCCCCTTGCGGTTCCCGCAGCCCAGAAGGCTCTTCCTGCTCATCCCTATCCCTCAGCTCTAACTGCTGGGACTCCTTCATACCAGTTATGTCTCAGCTCAAACCTCTTTTCTGTGTGGGAAGGGAAAAAAGTTCCTCTTTCCTTCTAGGCTCTTCCTGCTGGCCACACAATCAAATCAACACGAGAAAGGTTATGAAGAGAAAAGAACCGAATTTAATGACATTCCCACATCCATGAGACATTCAGAGACCCCCACATACATGGAGGTTGAGAGACAGAACGGTAAAATGCGGTATCCACAGTATCCTGAGCTAAGGAATGTGATAAGGGGCCTGGGCTTCAGAGGGAGGAGAGCTATAAGAGTTCACAGATTGATAAGTGGAGCAGATGTTTGCCCTGCCATAGAGATCCGCCATAAAACGTCATATCTGGTAATAACTCTGTATGGGCAAGGCTCCTAATTTAAATTCTTCTAGGTAGCTGTGGGAGTGCAGAAGTTTCTCCTATTTTGCCTTCAGCTCAGAATAATCTGCGTGCCAAAGTAGCACATCATAGGGAGGCCTGTTTGAACCCTGTCACCTACCCTCCATCTGTCACCTCCCGGGTTGTGTGGCATGCTCATCATAGCACCAACCACTATAGGAAACGTGCTTACACTCGTGCTTTCATTTCCCGTGTATTACCTATAGCCCTCGCTACATTTCACTCAATTAATATCGTAAACCATCATGAATGTATTAGAAGGTAATGCATGGTGAGGGAACTATAGAACATGGTAAGGGAGACGAACATGTGGGAATGGGGAGGTTGAGTTTTAAATAGGATAATCAGGATGGGCTTCATTGAGAAGGTGACATCTGAGAAACACTTCAAGGAAATGATAGAGCTTGTCATGCCAGCGTCTGGAGGAAGAGCGTTCCGGGCAGAGTGCTCTGAGGCCTGCTGTGTTTGAGGAACCGCAAGGAGGCCAGTGTGTTGGGCCGCAGTGCGGTGGGGGGTGAGCAGGAGGTGGGGTCAGATGTGCAGGCGGGGCTTTGTGAACCTGTGGAGGCTGTTACTCCAGGTTGAGATGAACAGACAGCACAGGGTCATGAGTGAGCTGTTGTAAAGGATTAACCAGGCTGCTGTGGAGAGAATAAATGTGGTTGAAAGGTGAGCTGATAATAAAATGTAAGCACTAATCCAGGCAAGATGGGATGGGGCTGGGAGTAGTGAGATGCCCAGATTCAGAATGCGCTCTGAAGTGGAGACCAGGATTTACAGAGAGACAGTGTGGGGAGAGAGAGAAGAGGAGGAAGGAGGACTCCAAAGCATTGACTGGAGCACCTACAAGGAGCACCTGAGACAGGGAAGGGGGCAGGTGTTCGGCTTGGGCCCGCTATGTGTGAGATGCTTGTGACCAACAGTGAAGGTGCTAAGCATGAAGTGTTTGACCCTAGTAGTTGGTCAATAACATTTTGGTGAATGAAACTGGGAAGAAACATACAGCGTGCCTGGGCTAGTGTAACAGGTGTGCAGTGTCAGGTGGGAAGGAAAGTCCCCTGGTTTGGCAAGAGCTGTGCCCTCCACCTGGTTTGATTCCCCACCCACTCTCCTCCCAAGCTCATGTATTCATCTGAGAAATACCGAAAGGAAATGAGAGCGGCAGTCATGCCAGTATCTGGAGGAAGAGCGTTCCGGGCAGAGAGAGCAGCTAGTGCAATGGCTCTGAGGTCTGTTGTGTCTGAATCTGGCCATCTCGCTACTCCCAGCCCCATCCCATCTTGCCTGGATTAGTGCAGCCACTTACATTACAACCACATTTATTCTCTCCACAGCAGCCTGGCTAACCCTTTACAACAGCTCACTCAAGACCCTGTGATATGAGACTCTTAAAACCTGTAAGACTCTCAAAAACCGTAGCGGAAGATGAAAACATAAACTTGGGAGGAGAATGGGTGGGGAATCAGAGTATCCCCTCATTTCCTTTTCTTTAAAAAAATATATTTTTATTGATTTCAAAGAGGAAAGGGGAGGGAGTGGGAGAAACATCAATGATGAGAGAAAAATCATTGATCTGCTGCCACCTGCACGCCCCCAGCCCGGAATCAAAACCAGGACCCTTCAGTCCGCAGGCCTATGCTCCATTCCCTGAGCCAACCCCGGCAGGCCCCCTCCCCCTTAACAAAGCCCTCAGCAGGCACCCACGCCACAGCCGGTTACTGCGCGTCTACAGACACTTCCCTGCCCACAGGCCCCGCTCAGGAGAAAGGTCCCGCTGGGGGAGCTGGGCGGGCGGCGAAGCAGGTTCCCCCTTTGCGCGGAGCCAGCGGGAGCCCAGGGGGCGGGGCTGTAGGAGGGTCCTCAGGGGGCGGGGCACGGCGCTGCTGGAGGGCTTCTGATTGGCTCCGGGGGAAGGCGGGCCGCCGTCAGGCCCCGCCCCTCTGGAACCAGTTCGCAGAATCCGGCGGCCGCAGGGCTTCGCGGCTCCGGGGGGGCAGGCGCTGCGGGGGTCGGAGGCGGCGGCAGGTGAGTGCCACGGGCCGGGGCCTCTGGGGTGGGCGTCCCCGCGCTGTGGCCGCTGCCTGGGGCGGCCAGAGGCGGCCTCCCGGACCCGGGAGGAGTCCGGAGCCCGGTCTCGGCCTGGCGTCTCCCCTCTTCCTGGGTCACCTGGAGCCGGCGCTGCCGAGGAGGGCCGCCCTCGGACTCTCGGGGCGCCCAGCGCTGCAGGGGGCGGGGGGCATGGGGGAGGTCTGATGTCCGAGACACATGGTTCAGTGTTTCCGAAGGAAGAGGGAGCGATGGCTGGGCCGGGAAGGGGGCCCTGAGGCGGGCTGGGGAGTCCCTGCCCGGGGTTGAAGGCCGCAGGGCTAGTCGGGCGGTACTGACGCCCGTACTTTTCTAACGTTTCTTAGCTTCCAGAGTTCGGCACATAAAGTTGTAAAGCAGATCTGGGCCTCTCCTTAGGCGCTGAGTGCACAGAAATGCTGTGGAAGACAGGTAACTACATGGGAGAGGGTGGCTTCCGGAGGGCCGGGGACCAGCTGGGGGTGGGGGCTGCCTGGCCGGAGTCCAGCCCTCTGGTGTCTGGGCCTCCTCCCCTGATGTGGGTACGTGTGTGGGAGGCGTCTTCCTCTTATTCTTGGAGCTGGGCGGGGAGAGAAGGAACTCCCCCCTGAAGAATCAATTCCCCTCTAAAGCGAGGGGCCCAATCTTAGGTGATATCAACATGTGCTGAGAACAGCCCTGTAAAGTCCCTACATTAACTCCATTTTACAGATAAGGAAACTGAGGCCCAAGAGGAAAAGGGCTCACCCTGGGGTGCAGGTCCCACCTGGCTCACCTCTTTTTTTTTTTTCTTCTTCTTTTAAATATTTTACAAAACATTTTTATTGATTTCAGAGAGGAAGGGGGAGGGAGAGAGAGAGAAACATCAATGAGAGGATCATCCATCCGCTGCCTCCTGCACGCCCCCCTCATGCGGATGAAGCCCGCAACCCGGGCACCTGTCTTTGACCAGAATCGAATCCAGGACCCTTCAGTCTGCGGCTGACGCTCTATCCACCGAGCCATATCAGCTAGGGCCTGGCTGATCTCTTTAGCCCTTCGAGGTCTCTTGGGGATCTGTGGTGGAGAGCAAAGACCTGGGTGGGACTCAGGAGACCTGAATCCAGCTACAGGGCACTGTGAGTTCTGTGTAATAGAGAGGATAGCTGTGAGTTTTTGCTAATCCTAGCACTGATGTGGCAACAGCAGCAAGTGAGGACGTGCCCAGGCCTCAAACACACTGACCTGCTCCGGCACCATCTGCTCATTCACTGCATGCAGGAGCCGGCGGGGGCAGGAAGAGCCAGGTCCCCCTCAAGCCCAGGAGCTGCTCCTCTAGTGTGCAGGCCGGCAGCCTGCAGAGGGAGGCGGGCGGGGGCCGGGGCCTTGGCCATGGGAGCCACTCATGGTCATCGCCAACCCTCCTACAGCAGCACCCTTGCTAGCCCTGGTGGGCCAGGTGCTGGTGCTGGAGAACGGGCTCATGCGGAGGCCGCCCATGGGCTGGCTGGCCTGGGAACGCTTTCGCTGCAACATTGACTGTGAAGAGGATCCAGAGAACTGCATCAGGTGAGTGAGCACCACACCCTGACAAGCTGTGCCCCGGCCCTGCAGAGTGGGGGCAGGGAGGAGAGAGTCAGCGAGAAAAAGAGAACAGGGTCAGATCCCCACCCCCCATCTCCCATCCCAGAGAGGCTGCAGTCAGGTGACTTTTGGGACATTTGACAACCTCGTGACAAGCTTGGGGCCCCAGTGGGGCTTGTCAGGCGGGTGGGGTAGGTACCTTGTTGTGGACCCAGCCCCTGAGATGATCAAAAGGAGATAACTGGGAAGGCTAGGCCAGACCTCACTGTGCTTCCTCACCCCCTCTCCCCGGCTCAGTCCTGCCCCTTGGCCTGGGGGCTAGACCATCCCCTTCAACTTCACCCTGCTTAGGGCTCATGACCCTGCCTGGGGTCATTTACAATTGTCACCTGGCTTAGTCTGCGCTGACCCCAAGGCCAAGGTTCTTGTAGTCTGGATTCGAACTCAGAGCATCTGAGGAACATGCTAGGCCGCTAAGCTGCTCCACCCCTGCTCCTCTTGCCAGTGAGCGGCTCTTCTTGGAGACAGCGGACCGGCTGGCACAGGACGGATGGCGGGACCTGGGCTACACCTACCTCAACATTGACGACTGCTGGATTGGTGGGCGCGATGCCAAAGGCCGCCTGATGCCCAGTCCCAAGCGCTTCCCCAACGGCATTGCCTTCCTGGCGGACTATGTGAGCCCCGCCCCAGCCCTGCCCCTTGGCCTGGGGGCCGATCACTCTTTCCACCTCACCCTGCTTAGGGCTCTGTTTCCACAATCCTTGTCTGAGAACCCGGTCTGTCGGGGAAACAAACAAATCTCTAGTGTTGGCCCTCAGCGGTGGGGAGAGCCAGGAAGGGCATCTCATCCACCTGGGATTTCAGGAAAGTTCTCCAAAGAGAAGGCAGTTCTTGAGATGATACCGGAGAGATGACATTTAAGGCAGAGGGGATGGCAGAAGCGAAGGCGTAGAGGCAAGAATCAGCCCAGCATGTGTGTTGGAGGGAGGGGAAGGCCAGCGCTGGCCGAGGCCAGCCAGCAAGCGGAGCCCTCTCCTTTGTCGCTGGGCACCGTGGAGGGTTTGAGTGGGGCTGGGCCAGACGCGCCTGTGAGGTGGCTCCCTGAGGGTCCTGCCTGAGCCCACTGTGTCCTTGGCTCCCCCGCAGGCTCACTCCCTGGGCCTACAGCTGGGCATCTACGAGGACATGGGCAATTTCACCTGCATGGGTTTCCCAGGCACCACGCTAGACAAGGTGGTCCAGGATGCTCACACCTTCGCCGAGTGGAAGGTGGACATGCTGAAGCTGGATGGCTGCTTCTCGACCCCGGAGGAACGGGCCAAGGGTGAGTCACACAGCTGGCTGGGGCCTTCAGGTGGACAGGGAGGGTGGCCATGGAGGTGCCTGTGTCCACCTGGCTGAGCCTGTCTGTCTGTATGGCTCCTCGGAGGTGGTGTTTCCCAATTCCCCTCACCCAGGGCTCCCAGCTCCCTACAGATGGCTGGCACCGTGCCCCGCCCCCCGGAAGTGTTTGCAGCACTGGGCACAGGGGAGCACCTCTGTTGAGCCCCAGTTTCCTCACCTTTGGTGGGAGAATGTTTGGGTTGAGGTCTTGGGTTGTTTCCTGCACTTCCTCGGGCTTGAAATGTGGGGTTGGACTTCTCCAGGGTACCCCATGATGGCTGCTGCCCTGAATGCTACAGGCCGCCCCATCGCCTTCTCCTGCAGCTGGCCAGCCTACGAAGGGGGCCTCCCCCCCTTGGTAAGCCATTCTGTGTGCCCACCTGGCAGTGTCCCCCACACTGCCTCCTCCCCTCCTGTGCAGTCAGGGCTGCCCTCACCATAGTTGCCCTCATGCTGATTTGTAGGTCTAGAGAGAAGGTCCTAAGACCCCAGAGGGCACCTCAGGCAGCCTGGGGTCTTAGAGAAGAGGCACCTGGTAGGTGGGCTGAAGGCATGGGAACCACGTGATGTGCAGGCACACTGCACCCATCCAGTGGTCAGAACCTGGGCTGTTCTGAGTGGGCTAGGAGATCCAGAATGCTGGTGTGGATAGGCAGGTGGGGCCCGTCTCGGAAGAGTCTGTGGGTGCCTGAGCACTTAAGGCACCAGAAAGGGTGCGGTCAGACCTGCAGACCTGAGGGAGAACGCTGGCAGAGGGTGAGACTCATTGCAGGAACACAGGGTGGGTATGCAGCAGGGATGCTGGTGGTGTACCACCTTGAGCCCGTACCCTGGGCTTGACCCCAGCTGGCATGGAAGGGCAGGACAGGCTTCTGGCACCAGCATCCATGGAGTGGAGGCCCGGGCAGCCCCAGAGCAGGGCCATTGTCATTCCTGGACAAGCGAGGGTTGGTTCTCTGCCTTCTCCACCCTCTTGTCTCCTGCTGAGCCTCCTAGCCCCTGCGCAGCCTCCGGGCAGCAGAGGGTGACTCCTGTGCGGACTCTGCCTCCCTGACACCCAGGTGAACTACAGTCAGCTGGCAGAGATCTGTAACCTGTGGCGCAACTATGATGACATCCAGGATTCCTGGAGCAGTGTGCTCTCCATCCTGGACTGGTTTATGGACCATCAGGACATTCTGCAGCCAGTGGCAGGCCCCGGACATTGGAACGACCCAGACATGGTACCAACATGGGGGGGGATGTCCCAGGGCCCATCCCCATGATGGACTTGCTCTGTCTCTGGCCGCTCACTGCTGGGTTTTAGATCAGTGTCTGAACCAGCTGCATGGCTTGCCTTGGAGCTTATTTACAATTCTGTTCCCAGGGCCCCGCCCCACCCCCACCTTCTGGATCAGAATGTTGGGAGAGGGCCTGGGAATGCCCATTGTTGACAGTCTTCCCAGGCAATTCTGCTGCTTGGAACTTGAGAACTTGGTCTGCCGTGACTCTATGTGAGACATCATTCCCCGGCAGAGTGAAAAACATGAATATTTCCCAGCTTCTGTCCATTCCTTCCCCAGCCTGTTCTCACCCAGGCTGCCTCCAACCCTTCTCTCAGTGCCTTGCACCCTGTCACCCTCCTGCAGAGCCTCCGCCGGCAGAACCGGCCCCTCGTACCCACCTCACTCATAGGCCTGGTGACTTCAATATTTTTACAATTTGTCTTAGAGTTTTATAGCTGTCTCTTCTTCATTTAGTCAAGCATTTAATACCAGTGATGATTAAAATAATACAAATACTGGCCAGTTAGTGGGGCATCTGGAGAAACAGAAATCGGCCTGCCTTAGGGTTCTAGCTCCAGCTCTGCCATGTTCCTTAGGCAAGTGGCTTAATTTTCTCTGTGCCTCCGTGTGTGTGTGTGTGTGTGTGTGTGTGTGTGTGTGTGTGTGTGTTTAATTTTAGTAATTTTTCTCTCTTAAAATATTTTTTTTCTATATATATTTTTATTGATTTTTTACAGAGAGGAAGGGAGAGAGATAGAGAGCTAGAACCGTCGATGAGAAACATCGACCAGCTGCCTCTTGCACACCCACTACCGGGGATGTGCCTGCAACCAAGGTACATGCCCTTGACTGGAATCGAACACGGGACCTTTCAGTCCGCAGATCGACGCTCCACCACTGAGCCAAACTGGTTTTGGCATACCTTTTAAAATATTTTTTATTGATTTTGAGAGAGGGAGAGAGAGAAACATCAGTGTGAGAATGAAACATTGGCGGACTCCTTGTGCCTTTGTTTTGTCAATTGGAAAATGAAAATATTAACAGGAGCCACCTTATCTGTAGGGCTGTTTGGAGGGTGAAATGGATGACCCTTTAAGATGCGTGGCACAGCTTGGCACATGTACATGCTTAGTTAAGTTGGTAACACTCAGTAGGTAACAATGTTGGGTGAGCAGTAATCGTTTGTGTCCCATCTAGATTGGTTGCCCTGGGTCAGTGGGTAGGGCAGGTGGTGGCTACTGGCAAGAGCAGGGACTCTGTCCGGCTCTGGTTCTGGTTTCCTACCACTGCCACCCTGGCTGTGTTTCTTGACTTGTGTGTTTCAGTTTACAAATGCTTTTGGCAATAGATCCCATTGGATCATCTGAACAACCCGTGACATGCCAGCACCCTTTTTTTAAAAAAATATATTTTATTGATTTTGTACAGAGAGGAAGGGAGAGAGATAGAGAGCCAGAAACACCGATGAGAGTCATCGATCAGCTGCCTCCTGCACACCCCCTTCTGGGGATGTGCCCGCAACCAAGGTACATGTCCTTGAACGGAATTGAACCCGGGTCCCTTCAGTCCCCAAGCCGACGTTCTATCCATTGAGCCAAACCGGTCTCGGCCACCCCCTTTTTTGTGTGAAATAAGCAGCTGAGGCTCAAATGAAAGTGACTCAACTCATCCCGAGACCACACTGCTAGGGAATGGCGTTTGCCAAACCATGCTCCCATGTGGCCGTGCCTCCACCTCCATCTTCACTTGCTTCAGCTACTTCAGCTCTTTGGGGCTGGTTGGGGTTGGTGCCTGTACCCTCCCCACTGAAGAGGGCAGGGCTGACCACTTCTCCCCTCTGCCCCTAGTTGCTCATTGGGAACTTTGGCCTCAGTTTCGAGCAAGCTCGGGCCCAGATGGCCCTGTGGACAGTGCTGGCGGCCCCCCTCTTCATATCCACAGACCTGCGGACCATCTCCGCCCAGAACAAGGACATTCTGCAGAACCCACTCATGATCAAAATCAACCAGGATCCCTTAGGCATCCAGGGACGCAGGATTCTCAAGGTATTGTGGTGTGTGTGGGGAAGGAAGACTGAGGGACGAGGCTCCCCCGAGAACGAGCCTGCAAGGCTGGGTGCCTTCAGTTGAAAAGTCTACTGGGGGCTATTCCAACTGTCCCCACTTGCCTGGTGAGGGCAGGGCCAGAGCAGGACAGCTCATGGGGTTTGGGGAAAGGAGATGTCACCATGCAGTGCACAGGGGACAGTGAGGCCTCGCAGGTTAGAAGGATAGGTGTCTGGCAGAGAACTGTGATGTCTGGTGGAGAACCGGGGGCTTCCCTACAGTGTTTAGGAGTTGTATGAGCCAAGGAATACAACTATTACTCATACCGGTGTCTACTATTTATTGATCACCTACTGTGTGCTGGGCATTCTAGATACATTTCCTCACAAGAGTGATACTCCTCCCTGTTTTACAAGAGGAAACTGAGATTTGAAGAGTCTAAGAACTTAGCTCAAGGCCCCATCATTAGTAAATAGCACAACAGGACCTGATTCCAAATGTTGCCCAAGTTCCTGCTCTTTGCACGCTCCTTCCTTCTCTAGTAAGAACAACCCTACACACCTGTAGGTGCGCCTGCTGAGGTGGCAAGGCCCAGAGGAGGTAACTGATCCCTGCCAGGCCGGGGAGGAGGGGTTCATGCTCCTGGCTGCTCAGGGCAGAGCGCCTCATCCCACCAGCCACTCCAGTGCAGCAGCTCTCCCCGTCTGTCCTTCCCATCATCCTATGCGCGCTCTGAGGCAGGACCTCATGCAGTACTGCCTGTGTCCTGGCATGGGGCTGGACACAGGAAGTGTTGGGGAGCATCTGCCAAGTCAGGGAAGGGAAGGAAAGTAGTGTTAGATAAGTTGGGGTACTGGAGGGCTGTGGTATCACCCTCGCCCCCCCCCCAAGCTTTTGTGTGGAATGAAACTGTGGGCTGGGGAGGGGGACCCAGGGCTCCAGGGAGGGCCAGGAAGGGGACTTGAGGGCCTGCCTGAGCAGGAACCCCAGCAGCAGCCATCTTCTGTCCCAGACGAAGTCCCTCATCGAAGTGTTCCTGCGGCCCCTGGACAACAATGCCTACGCCGTGGTCTTCTTCAGCCGCAGGACGGACATGCCTTTCCGCTTCCACTGGTCCCTCTCCCTGCTCAACTTCACCAGCTCCAGCTTGTATGAGGTGAGCCCCTGCGGGAGGGAGTGCCCCGTTGCCCTGGGAGGCGGTGCTGGGGGTGGGCCTCACACAGGCCTGCCGAGCCGTGGGCCTTGGGTCCTGGGGCAGGTGCTCAAGGGCAGCGGCAGGCATTGAGGGCCAAGGCTGGTGCTGCTCTGCACTGGCATCTTCAGGCTAAGCAAACAGGATTACTGCGTATAAATGAGTCTGGTTACCCACGGAGGCCATGCTCCTCCCCTCACTGGTCAGCCCTTGCTGGCACGGAGCTCAGGTTCTCTGTGGGCGAGGCTTTCACCACTGCCTATGTCTGGGCATCAGTGGAGAAGCGACAGAGTCACGGCTCCCACTTCTGCAGTGCATGCTGGAGGCCCAGCACAGACAGGCCAGAGGCCAGGCTTCTGTGTCCCCTGCCTGGCTCTTCTTATGGTGCCACTGCTTCTGTCCTCCCTGCTGCAGGCCCAGGATGTCTACACGGGTGGCATTATCAGTGGCCTCCGGACTGAAACCATCTTCACAGTGATCATCAACCCTTCGGGGGTGGTGATGTGGTACCTGTATCCTATCGGGAAGCTGGGAACACTTCCGCAATGAGGAGCTGAGACATCCGACAGGCTGTACAGCACCGCTGCACCCAGACCATGGAGCCTCGGCGTGCCAAGGGCCATTAGGCGAGGTTCTCTGCTGCTCAGGCCCGCTTGGCGACCGACCCATCGGACCCAAAGTGCACTCAAAGGGCCAGGTTCCACGAGCTGCCCAAGTGTGAACCCTCTTGGAAACTTGTCTTGGGCACTTTCCTGTGGCCTCCTGGCCTCTAGCCTTGCCCCACAGATGTCGCTGAACCACTCGGCAGCCTAAGCCGCCACAGGCAGGGGCACTGATACCCATCAGGACTCCAGCCTCTGACCTTCTGTTGACTCTGAAATCAAGATTTGGAATTTTTCTTATAATTAGGAGTGGAGATGTGACCTCTTGTCAGGAACTTCCATGAATCACAATTGGCTTCCCTGCCCGGAGGAGACCTTGCAGGCTGATACTCCACGGGAGTGACCTTGGCTCCCTCAGGTCACCAATAAAGCTGTTCTTTCATCAAATAGTTGTAACATGGTCCTGGGCCAATGGGCACCTTCAATGGCTCTGAGTGGCACTACACAGGGTGCCAGTTTCAAATCTGACCTCACATGGAAGATGTGGGGCATCTTCTGTCCCTCATTTTCCAAAATGACCTGCAAATTACACTGAGTGGCCAGACTATTATGATCTCTGAACGCATAATAATCTGACCACTCAGTGTGTGTATGTGTGTGTGTGTGTATTATATATGAGGCCCAGTGCATGAATTTGTGCATGGGTGGAGTCCAGCCAGCCTAGCCAGGGGGAGGGGACGTGGGCAGTTGGCTGGCCTGCCTGCTGGTTGAACTCCTAGTCGAGGGGACAATTTGCATATTAGCCTTCTATTATATTGGATATACACTGAGTGGCCAGATTACTATATGTTCAGAGATCATCATAATCTGGCCACTCAGTGTATACTCTTAGACAGTCCAGACTTGCCTCACACCAGGGAGCCATCCCTGCTCTGCCCAACACAGTGGTGGTGGTGTGACAACGCAGTGAGGCAGAGCAGCAATGGTCCCAGGCCCTTTTTGTCTTGCCCTTCCCCACGCCATTCAGGTGGTCCAGGCTCTAGTGGCCATGACCCCCACTCACCAAGGTACATGCCCTTAACCGGAATCGAACCTGGGACCTTTCAGTCCGCAGACCGACGCTCCATCCACTGAGCCAAACCGGTTTTGGCATATATTAAGTTTTTTTTGCAACAGAAATTCAGGTTCAGGATAAGATAATCATAGATAAGTTGTATTTTCAAAATAGCTATTCCTTCCATTTCTCTTGCCAGAAGCACAAGGGGCGTTTTCCTCTCTTTACTGTGGAGACTTGGTGGGACTCCTGGAGGTAAAATCCACATTACTAGTGGGTTCCTCCCTAAGACTGGCCCCACCCAGAAATTTTTAACTCTCAAGCTTGTCTATACAAAGCCTCCCCCAATTCATCAATTAGTTTAAATTACCCTACCCTCATACTGGCTCTTTCGACAGGTTCATTTCCTGAGATTTTTGCTTTGGGTGAGTTGTGACTCTGCATCCACCTATCTCGCTAATTTTGCAGGCAGCAGTTTGCCCTATGACTTCTAATGGATCTAAGAGGAGTAACTGATGTTTAATTCATTCAGCTTTTTTCTCGTGGGAATGGAAATGTTGGCTTCCAACCCCCTTAGGCCAACCAGAGTGAGAGATCTGAACCTCTCTCTGGACTGTCTTAAGAGTATACACTGAGAGGCCAGATTATGATGATCTCTGAACATATAGTAATCTGGCCACTCAGTGTATATCCAATGTAATAGAAGGCTAATATGCAAATTGTCCGCTCGACCAGGAGTTCAACCAGCAGGCAGGCCAGCCAACCTGGACCCCAAGCAGAAAACCTCAATCTCCTTTTTAGGAACCAATCAGTGAAGGGAACAGGAAGATCTACAGGCAAGAAATATTGCACAAGGGCACAGCTAGTCTTCTTACTAAGGATGGACCACATGTTCAGACCAAAGGCTTTCCTGGTGGCTGCATCAAAACAATGCAGACATCCCCTTCTCCAGGAAGCTGACAGACCACCTAAGCTGGCAGACCTCTATCATTGCACTTTTTCAGGAATTAGGAGTATTCCTCTCTTATTGGTCATCAGGTAAAAGCCTGAAGTCTAATGCCAGAATTGGGTCCAAGGGAAAAGCACAAGCTTGAGCATAAATAGTTCTAAAACAGTTCCCAAAATGAAGCACTCCTAGGCTCAGAGGGCTGAGAACCAGGGAAAGTAAGACCTTCACAGCAAGCCAACAGAAGGGAGTCCACACAGCTTCACATAGAGGGTGAAGTACCTACCTGCTCCCATCCTATATTTACGAGGGGAGGGGCAGGACAGGGTGGACACTTGCAAAACATAATGGAATTGTCTATCTCTGAGGCAGTCTGTGTACTGCTTGAGATCAAGTGTCAGTTTTCTCAGAACAAAGGGTTGGCACAGAGCAGCTTCAGTAAATACTCAATCGGAACTGATCCTCAGGAAGCCTAGAGCACAGTATTGGGCAGCACACCAAACAACTGGTCAGCGTACAAGCTCTCACATTGATTTGTTCTGGCTCTCCCTCCATGGGAAACTGGAGAACAGGCTCCCCAGCTTAGGCAAGTGCTCCATCAAGGGGCACGAGCACTGAAGCGAGCATGAGGTCCATCTTTCTTGGAATCCGATGATGAACAGTTGAAGCAGGACAAGTGCAGAGCCCAGACAGAAAACGTAGAGCTTGGGCACATCCAAGCTGACTACTGGGAGGTCCCCAGGGGCCAGTACTAGGCCAGATGCCCTCAGAAACGGACCACGGCCACAGCAGAGGTGTGCAACAGCAAACGGAGTTTAATCGAGGGTGTGAAACCAGGGTGACCTTGCCTCTTCCGTTACTTTAACTTCTTTTGTCTTCAGGATGTAGGCAAGAAGGCCTGTTTTTGAACGAGGACCCAGAAATCAGTCTCCATCCCCAAGCTGTTTTGTGTGGTCTGGTTCAGACCTCTCTCTGGTTGGCCTACAATCTATTTTCAAGCTTTTCCTTCTGAGAGGAGTCTTCTCACATCCATTTGTTTTGAGGCAGTGGATGTAAGGGAAGGCATTTTGGAATTAAGCTGCCTAAAACACTAGTTGTACCCTTTGCCTAAAACACTCTTCCCCAGGTCTGCAGGGCTAGCTCCCTCACCTCCGGTATCTTTCAAATCTTTACTCAACTATTATCTTCTCACAAATCTCTATTGCAAACTGCTCCCTCTGCCAAGCCACAGCACTCCTAATCTCTCTTACTTTGTTCTTTTTTATAGCTTTTATCAACATCCGTCTTTGAATATGGTATGCCTAATTATATCACATAATATATGCATTGATTGCATCTTAGTATTACTAGAATGTAAGCTCCATAAGAGCAGGAATTTTTATCTATTTTGTTCACTGATCTCCCAAGCACACAGAAATAGCACATAGCCAGGACCAGTTTGGCTCAATGGATAGAGCGTCGGCTTGGGGACTGAAAGGTCCCGGGTTCGATTCCGGTCAAGGGCATGTACCCTGGTTGCGGGCATATCCCCAGTAGGGGGTGTGCAAGAGGCAGCTGATCGATGACTCTCTCTCATCGATGTTTCTGACTCTCTATCTCTCTCCCTTTCTCTCTGTATAAAATCAATAAAATATATTTAAAAAAAAAAAAAAAAAAAGAAATAGCACATAAAAGGCACTCCATAAATGAGTATGTGGGTGAAAAAGGAAACTTGTGTTCTGATCCTGTCCTGTCACCTACTGGCCAGCTGTGTGCCTTAGGCCATTTGCTTCCCTGTCAGCCTCAGTGTTTTCATCTATATGATTGGGATCAAAGCACTTTCCTTGGATCCCAATCACACAAATTTTATATGTAAAGCGCCTGGCTGGGTGCTTAGCACTAATATAGTTAATAAATGGCCAGCCAATTGACATAATTACTGTCCCTCTCAAAGTCTTTACCATTATAGTTAAAAGTAAGTACCCTTTACTTGGGCAATTAATGTGGTGGAGTTTTCAGGTCTGAGGCTGTGATGAAGGTATGAGGCTATGAGGATGTGAAAAACTCAAAGATGTCAAAATTATCTCTTTCCTGTGCCAGCTGAGCCGGTTCAAGAAAAAGCTAGTATGCCCTAGCCGGTTTGGCTTGGTGGACGGAGCGTCGGCCTGAAGACTGAAGGGTCCCAGGTTCGATTCCAGTCAAGGGCACATGCCCGATTGTGGGCTCGATCCCCATTGTGGGGCACGTGCAGGAGGCAGCTAATCAATTATTCTCTCTCATGATTCTCTCTCATCACTGATGTTTCTATTTCTCTCTTCCTCTTCCTTCCTCTCTGAAATCAATTACAAAAAAAAAAAAAAAAAAGAAAAGAAAGAAAGAAAAGAAAAAGCTAGTCTCAGGCTTCCAGCAATGCTCACACTTCATTTACATAGAACCAATCTGATCTCATGAGAAATCTGAGCCCTCCTTTAACCTACTAAACCACCGTTGACACCATTGATTTTCAAGGCCCTCTGACCACCAGGGATCAAGCCTGCAGCAGGAAAAGGGACTCAGAGCTCACCAGGACTGCACACACATGTGGTAAGGATCAGGCCACTCCATGCACAGGAAACTCTCCTACCACGTGGCACCTGTGGGATAAAAAGAAAATGCTGGGGAGCAGGTTCCCCAATGAGAGGCTAGGGTCCCAGATCCTAGAGCCAGCCTGGGTTCAAGTTCTGCTTCCACTACTCAAAGTTGCAAATTCGTTGGTTTCCTAGGTCTGCAAGCTTCAGTATGCTTAGCTATAAAATGAAGCTATTAACAGTGCCCACGTCACAGGATGAGGTGAGATATGAAGTGCCTTAGCACACTGCCTGGCACCCACCTACAATACTGATCATTTGCTCACTCAGAGCCCTTTAAACCCCAGGTGAGTGCTCTGGGACCACCTTGCCAGAGGTGGCTTTGCCAGTATGAACCATTTAAACCAAGGCTGTGAGGTAGGAAGAGGTGAAATATAACCATGCCTTCAGGACTGTTCAACTCAACCAGCCAGAGAGAAGACAGCTTTCTCTATAAATTTTGAAATTTTAATTTCTAATCCTAACAAAACTGATTCTGAAAACTATAATATTCAGCTGGTTCCCAGAACTTAGTGTTTATGTGTGTTGTACCTGTGTATAAGTCAAGAATCACAATTTGTTTATGTCTTCACTCACTCAACAAATATTACCTAGATACCACTGTGCCCCTTGCCTTCTGCTAGGCCCCTGTAATGGGACATGGCCTCTGTTCTCAAGGAGCTCACAGGTTGTGGGGGAGATGAACATGCAAACAATCCCAACAGGATTGCCCCAGTTGTGTTTTTAATCCTCACCCAAGGATATGTTTTTATTGATTTGAGAGAGAGAGAAATATAGATGTGAGAGAGAAACATCCATCAGTGTCTCCCATATGCACTCCAACTGAGGATCAAACCTGCAACCCAGGTATGTGCCCTGATCTGGAATCGAATCCGCAACCTGCTGGTGTATGGGTCAACGCTCCAACCAACTGAACCACCTGGCCATGGCAGACTGGCACAGTATTTTGTCAGAAACACACTGAGTGTACAATACAAGCTTGGCAGAAGGGCAAAGAAGGGGAGCTTAGAACAAGCTTCTTAGAAGAACTTCTGGCTGTTTTGAAAAATGAGTAGCATGCAGTAGGGAGGAAGGCAGAGGCAGAGGCCATGCAGTTCTGCATTTAGTTCTGCTCAGCTGGCTCTCAGCTGGAGAGGTCACTGGAGGGGCCAATCTGTGCAGGGTCTTGAATATAAAGGAGCATAATATGACCCACATATATGTGAAAACCAGGAGTTTGGACTTTATCCTGAAGGCTGTGAGGAGCCACTGCACAATTTATAAGCAAGGCAGAGCCTAGCATTCTATTAATTTAGCTTAAAAATTACTCATTCCGCCCTAGTTGGTTTGGCTCAGTGGACAGAGTATTGGCCTGCTGACTGAAGGGTCTCAGGTTTGATTCTGATCAAGGGCACATGCCTGGTTGTGGGCTCCATCCCCAGTAGGGTGTGTGCAGGATCAATGATTCTCTCTCTCCCCCACTCCTCTCCCTTCCTCTCTGAAATCAATAAAAGTATATATAAAAATACTTAAAAGAACTCATTTCTCAATATAGAAACATTTAGTACACATGCACTTAAAAAATTTGTAATAAAAAATCTAGGTCTCCTCTCCTTCTTTTCCCCAGCTGTGCAGTTCCCCAGCCCAGAGGCCACACTGTTACCACTTGATTACTTCGTTAGTCTTCTAGTATCTGAAGAATCTGAGAATTTATGTTAAAATACTTACAATTTTACTACAAATTATTTTTCTAAAATTGATTTGAGAGAGAGAGAGGGAGGGAGATGGGGAGAGAGAAAAAATCAATGTGAGAGAAAAACATTAATCGATTGCCTCTCCTTTGTACCCAAGCAGGGATCGAACCCAAGACCTGGGCATGTGCCCTGACTAGAAATCTAACCAGCGACCTTTTTTTCTTTTTGTCTTCCTAATTTGTTTTTATTTTTATTTTTTATTATTGTCTAAAGTTTTACATTATGTCTTCTTTTTCCCCAATTGATCCCCCAAACAGCCATTCCCACCCCACTGCCCCAATGCCTGTGTCCATTGGATATGCTAATAGGCATGCATACAAGTCCTTTGGTTGTTCCCTAACCCCTCCTCCCCCTACCTTTTGTCTCTGACCAGCGGCCTTTCTTGATGCATGGGACAGAGCTCAGCCAACTGAGCCCCACTGGCCAGGACCTATTATTCCTTCTTCTATCACATTTATAGTCTTATATTGATTTTGGCTGAAATGGTGTGGAATCACATGCAGTTGCCTGAAAATTTTATCCCAATGAAGTAAAGGAAACATTATAAAATATTAGTTCTGAAAGGGGGCATTCAGTCTGATAGGACTAAAAATCTCTCTATTATATATACACTTCCTAAAACTTGCTTTTCTCACTTAACAATAAGACTTAGAAGATTTGCATATGTAGTATGGATGTGCCTTGGCTTATTTAAATGTTTACTATTAATAAACCTATAGGCTATTTCTAATTTTGTGTTGTTAGAATCAGTGAACATAATGAAATCTCTCCACTTACATTTTTGTGTACATACGCAAGTACTTCTCAGAAACAGATATCCAGAAGCCAAGTCACTAAATTAAGAGTAGACTCATTTTAACTTTTAAAAGGTTCTGCTGGCCCTAGCAGGGGTGGGGAAATGCCTCAGTCAGTTGGAGCATCATTCCATACACCAAAAGGTTGTGGGCTCAATTTCCGGTCAAGGCACATAACAAGATTGCTTGTTCATCCCCCAGTTGGGTGCATAAAGAAGGCAACTGATCAATGTTTCTCCCTCATATCGATCTCTCTCTCTCTCTCTCTCTCTCTCTCTTTCTCTCCAGGAAAAACATATCCTCCGATGAGGATTAAAAAATAATAAAAGGCACTGCTGAATTGCTTTCTAAAAAGGCACTCTGAGCCCAGCCAATGTGGCTCACTGGTTGAGTGTTGACTTATGAACTAGGACGTCATGGTTGGATTCCCAGTCAGGACACATGATCAGACTGTGGGCTCCATCCTTGGTGAGGGGTGTGCAGGAGGCAGCCTATCAATGATTCTCTCTCATCATTGATGTTTCTCTCTCTCTCCCTTCCTCTTTGAAATCAATAAAAATTTATTTAAAACATAATATTTTAAAAAGGCATACTGAAAAACTCCCTCCAACAATTTATAACAATAACCATTTCTCACATCTTTCCCAACACTTAAGTTTTTCAATCTTTTTAATATTTGTAAACCTTTGGAAATAAAAAAAGTATTTCTCTTTTAAGTTGTACTTCCCTAACACTAGTTGAGTGGAACAAACATCTTTTCAAATGTTTCTTGGCCAGCCACTCTATTGCCTCTGTTAATAGGGCATTCATATCTTCTGTCCATTTTTCTTTTGGGTTGATTTGTAGGAATTCATATATTCTGAGTAAAAGTTATTTGTTTGTTTAATATATATGCTGGAAATTACTTTCTCCTAGTCTATTGCCTATCTTTTAACTTTGGTCATACAGAATTAAAAAAAAAATCAAGATAGTCAAAATTATATTTACTTTATGTTTTCCTTGATTGCTTCATTGGTTTTGGTATTCTTAAAGAAGGCTTTTCTAGCCGAAACCGGTTTGGCTCAGTGGATAGAGTGTCGGCTTGGGAACTAAAGGGTCCCGGGCTCGATTCCGGTCAAGGGCATGTACCTTGGTTGTGGGCACATCCCCAGTAGGGGGTGTGCAAGAGGCAGCTGATCGATGACTCTCTCTCATCGATGTTTCTAACTCGCTATCTCTCTCCCTTCCTCTCTGTACAAAATCAATAAAATATATATATTTTTTTAAAAAAAGGCTTTTCTACCTCTAGACATCATTTTAATGGCTGCATAATATTCCACTGTATGGATATACCATAATTTATGAAATTCTCTGTCACTATTATAAATTTAGGTTGTCCCATTCTTTCATTAATATAAACAATGCTGTGAAAAATGTGTTCAACTTGATGTTTCTTTTCTTTTTCTTTTTTTTTTAAATATATTTTATTGATTTTTCACAGAGAGGAAGAGAGAGGGATAGGGAGTTAGAAACATCGATGAGAGAGATCATCGATCAGCTGCCTCCTGCACACCCCCCCCTGGGGATGTGCCTGCAACCAAGGTACATGCCCTTGCCTGGAATAGAACCGGGACCTTTCAGTCCGCAGGCCGACGCTCTATCCACTGAGCCAAACCGGTCCCGGCCAACTTGATGTTTCTAACATATATCTTAGTGCCTAGAAATCTGAGCATAATAAATGCTTCTTGGATAGTGGAGGGGAAAAAGCTTTTTCCAGTCACATTCAAGATATGTTAAAAAAAAAAATGCAGCTCAGCTCTACCTGATTTGACTCAGTGGACAGAGCATTCACCTGCTCATGGGTTCCAGTTTGGATTCTGGTCAAGGGCACATGCCCGGATTGTGGGTTTAATTCCCATTAGGGGGTGTGCAGGAGGCAGCAGATTAATGATGCTCTCTCATCATTGATGTTTTTATCTCTCTCTCCCTCTCTCTTCCTATCTGAAGTCAATAAGAAAGTATATTTTAAAAAAATACAGCTCAGCCCTGACTAGTGTGACTCAGTTGATTGAGCATCGTCCTGTGTTCTGAAAAGTCATTGGTTCACTTCTTGGTCTGGGTGCATTCTGGAGGCAATCGATGCTTCTCTCTCTCTCCCTCCTCCTCTCTTCCCCTCTAAAATCAACAAAAACATATTTTTTAAAAATGCAGCCCAATATCAACCAAATTATTAGGGAATCAACCCTACCAATCTACTTTTCCTTTAGCACATAATCAAGAGTTGACTTTGCTTCTAAAATCTAGGCATGGAAGTAAAGCTTCATTTCCCCCCTAAGACTGCCCTTCCAGAGGGTGGGACTACTACTTGAGAAAGGCCTTTAAACACATACATGAGTCCTCCTTCTTATCCAGACTTCAGTTTTAGGGTGCCACTTCGGTTGGTGAATCTTCAGGGTTTAGTTCTTAGAAGGTGGTGAATGGTGCTGAGGAGATGAGGTGGAAGGAAGAGAAGCAGCATATCCATCAGGCTGGGCTGCCACAAAACTGTGAGACCCAGTTCTATTTCCAGAGGGTGGAGCTTCATATCCCAGAGGAGGGGCTTCGTATCCTGGAGGAGGGGCTTCGTATCCCGGAGGAGGGGCTTCGTATCCCGGAGGAGGGGGTGTGTATCCCGCTGGTGGGAGTGCGTATCTTGTTGGTGGAGGTGCGTACCCCGGAGGTGGGGGTGCGTATCCCGCTGGTGGGGGTGTGTATCTCATTGGTGGGAGTGCGTATCCCGCTGGTGGGGGTGCGTATCCCGCTGGTGGGGGCGCGTATCCCGCTGGTGGAACTCCGTATCCTTGTGGTGGGGGCCCATGAACAACAACTGGGTAAATTGAGAAGAAAAAAATTAGTTATTTCTTAGAGTGGACAAGGAATAAGTGAGACGGAGGAAGAAGAAAAAAATTATGCTGAAGGAAACACAGGAAGAGAATCAGGCAGAATAATGGTAAAGCCAGATCCTTCAGCCACAACCAATTGAAACTTTATCATTTCCTATTGTAGAGGGATTAAAATAAACATGAAAATAACCCAGTTAATCTCTGCATTAATTATCGCTGTATATAGAGAGATACATGTTTTACTTAACAAAGTTTTCTTTGATTATAAAAAATACATGCTTAATGAGGAATATGTATTTGGAAAATAGAAAAAAAGGTGAATTTTTAAAGGACATCTATAGCCAAAACCGGTTTGGCTCAGTGGATAGAGCGTCAGCCTGTGGACTGAAGGGTCCCGGGTTCGATTCTGGTCAAGGGCATGTACCTGGGTTTCGGCCACATCTCCACTAGGAGGTGTGCAAGAGGCAGCTAATAGATGACTCTCTCTCATCGATGTTTCTAACTCTCTATCCCTCTCCTTTCCTCTCTGTAAAAAAAAAAAAAAAAAAAAAAAAAAAATCAATAAAATATATTATGTAATCATAACATAAAAACTTAGTATTTTAATGCATTTCTTTGTAGAATATCTATTAATATGTTTATGCAATCATAATTATAACTTCAATTTTTTATTTATTTTAAATGTTTTTTATTTCAGAGAGAGGAAGAGAGAGGGAGAGATAGAAACATCAACGACGAGAGAGAATCATCTATCAGCTGCCTCCTACACTGGGAATCGAGCTCGCAACCCAGGCATGTGCCCTGACTGGAAATCGAACCAGCGAACTTCCAGTGCAAGGGATGACAAACAACTGAGCCACACTGGCCAAGGCTTAATCAGAGACTTACTTAAAAGTCTAAGGACACAAATAGATTGAAAGTAAAAGAATGAGGAAAGACAATAGATTATGATCCATATGTACAGAGAAATAGTATTCAGCCAAAAAAAAATAAAGTGCATGCTATAACTGGGATTAGCCTAAAAGCATTATGCTAGATGTGATAAGCCAAACTCAAAAGGTGATGTATTGTATGATTCCTTTTATGTGATATATTCAGAATAACCAAATCCAGAGACAAATAGCAGATTAGAGTAAATTAAGAGGCATTGAGAAGAATTATTATTTAGTGGGGAATTATGGAGTGATGAAAAATTTTAAAACTAGAGAGCTGATGGTTGCACCACATTGTGAATATACTAAATACCAATTGCACATTTAAAAATAGTTGTATGTTAAAAAAATTATTGTATGTTATGTTCTATGAATTTCAACTCAATAAAAAAACATAAAATCGTAGCAACATTTTAGATTTTTGGGCACAGTGTTACAGTTTAATAACCTTTTACAACTAGGTAACTATTAGGGGCACAAATAAATATCCTTCAGTTGTATACAAGGCTAAATGCCAATGATATACATGTCATGCTCCAAGACCCAAGAAAGGAACCACATTTTGGGGTCTGTTGGCAGCTCATTAGGAGATCCTTTGTGGTCTACCGATAAGGTGGTGGACAACATTTGAGAATCACTGACCACTTCCCAGTAACATGACAGCAGCTGTGGCCAGGCACAACTGTTAAAGGGCACAGGGCATAAAGCCCAGGACTGGAATCCTTAGTGAGGCTGAAGGACATGGTGTAAGCTTGATGGCTGTGCTTGTGTGAAATGGGAAGAAGGCCGAAACTGGTTTGGCTCAGTGGATAGAGCGTCGACCTGCGGACTGAAAGGTCCCGGGTTCGATTCCGATCAAGGGCATGTACCTTGGTTGCGGGCACATCCCCAGTGGGGGGGGGGGGATGTGTGTGCATGAGGCAGCTGGTCGATGTTTCTCTCTCATCGACGTTTCTAACTCTCTATCTCAATTTCTCTCTGTGTAAAATCAATAAAATATATATTAAAAAAAAGAAATGGGAAGGAGGAAGTGAACAGGAGCATATGTTTTTGCATAGGCTGCAAAAACAGGAAGTGACTGTTTCCAATATTGGGAGTTGCCTAAGTATGTTTTGTATCTGTATATTATTAATTAAAAATAAGCCTGAAACTTACTGACTTGCCACTGGGTTTCAATCTGGAAATGAAGTCACGTACTCAACCACTTTCCAAGCTCCAAACCGCCGATGCTGCTTCTGCCGGCAGGGCTGGAGGCAAGCTAGCAGTGAGTAGATCTTTGAACCCCTGCATACTTTTCCACCTCCCAGGAAGAACCTTATGCCATACCTTACCTGGATTAGACGTTTGCCCACTAACGATACACAGTCTTGGAACAGCAAACCAGCAAGTTATACTTTGAAGTGGAGCTCCTTGGGCAGCTGAAAAAACAAATTTGGCAACATTCTTTTTTAAGTCAAATGTAACTATCAACCAGATAATTAACTATTAACTACCACCTTACTTGAGTGTTCAACAATGTTTCCAGGATACAAGATAAAGAATATACATTGCCCTAGTCCTGAATTCTATGCTTCTTGAGGACAGAGGTTGTGACTTATTTGCCTGTGTTTATTTAGGGTCTAGCATAAAGGCACCTACCATGATAGGCATTCAGAAAAATTTCCAAGTGAGAAATTCTATCAAGTTGATAAGATATATCCATTACAGAATTTAATGGCTGTGTGGTACAGGGGAAAGCACTTCTATTTTTCTCCCTCTCTTTTGAACGCACTTTGTGATGGCATCTGAGGCCCACTAGATCAAGCATGTCAAACTCAAAGGCTAACATGGGCCAAATATATGACGCATGCGTCCCATAGGCCAAGAGTTAAACATGCTTGCACTAGATAATCGAGGGTAATCTCCTCATCTCAAGATCCTTAAATTAATAACATCCAAAAAGACATCTTTTTACAAATAAGGTGTCATTCAAAAACAAACAAACAAACAAACAAAAAACAAAAACAAAAAAACAAATAAGGTGTCATTCACAGGTTCTAAGAATTAGGATAAGGATATATCTTTGGGAGTCATTATCAGCCCACCACACTGATTTCTGATCATATGACCAGAAGTAATGTACAACAGTTTCAGGCCTGGCCCATGAAAACTTCCCAGGTAAGATCTCCTCTCTTCCCCTTTCTGACAGCTATCCAACAGGCCATGTGTTATGTGTTAAAGATGGCAGATACTCTATTACCCTGGGTCCATGAAGGGCTATGTGAAACAGGTTCCCCTTTTTAGCCCTAATAATTGGCCTTTATATAAGCATTAGTATCTACTATTGTCTTAAACCACTGATAATCTGGGGTTTATCTGATTAATTAGCTGGCATTAAGTAATTCACTATAAATCTAAAGTTATCTTCCTTACCCCTGATCTTCTCCTTTTCAATAACTATGAGTAGCCCTTTCTGGAAGAAGTAATTATTATTTTAAAAAATATATATTTTATTGATTTTTCACAGAGAAGAAGAGAGAGGGATAGAGAGCTAGAAACATCGATGAGAAAGAATCATCGACCAGCTGCCTCTTGCACACCCCCTACCGGGGATGTGCCCGCAACCAAGGTACATGCCCCTGACCGGAATCGAACCCGGGACCTTTCAGTCCGCAGACCGACGCTCTACCACTGAGCCAAACCGGTGCCGGCAGAAGTAATTATTTTATTCACTTATATATTTGCTTATTTTTTATATGATTCTCACTAGACTAAGTTTAACAAAGGACCATGTATGTCTTAGTCACTGTTGTGTTCCCAATTGTCTCACCTAGTGTTTGACACACAGTAAGTATTCAATATACATTTGCTATAAATATAACTCAATGACTCCTGACAAATCCACTCTGCAGAGGGGAAGGGAATCATTCTTGGCCAATAAATCAGATCATGAAGCACAATGAATAGTTAATTCCAAAGGCCTCAAGGAAGCCCATCTCACAAGCACTGACTCTTGCCAGGGGAGCAGAGGTAGGTTCCCACACCTAAGCCATGATACCATGAGACCCAGAGCAGTTCAGACACTGGACCAAGTTCATATAAGTTGACTAAATCCTTCCAAGTTGCTGTGCAACTGCCTACCTTTGCAGATCTCTTTTTTTTTAAAAAAATGTTTTGGTTGATTTCAGAGACAGGAAAGGAGAAGGGAGAGGGAGACAGAAATATCAATGATAAGAGAGAATTATTGATTGGCTGCCTCCTGCTCGCCCCTTACTGGGGAACAAACCCAAAACCAAGGCATGTGTCCTGACTGGGAACAAACTGTAATCTGATTCATGCATGGGTCAATGCTCAACCACTGAGCCATACCAGCTGGGCAAGGAGATCTTAATGTGAGCACAAAGAGGATCCCCAAAAGTTGCCTCAACCTTAGCCCATAATCCTAAAAATAACTCCCCCTTAGTACTATGAAGCCAAAACTAAGAAGAAATTCAAGATCCAGTTTGCAATTGCCCTGAGTTCCCCAGACATGTACAGCAAAGAGAAATTGGACTTCCAAGAGTTCCCCATAGTTGTACTCCCTTTATCTGCCAGGACACCCTGTTATCCATTGTCAGGCATCCAGATCTCTCTCTTCACTAAAATCTCCCTTGCTAAGACCAGTAACCTCAAATTTCCACACACTAAGCACATTTTTCAGTTTTTATCTTACCAAGCATGTCTACAAGAGCTGCCACATTTGACCACTCTATTGCTTGAGACTTTCTCCTTTCTTGACTTCCGGGATAATAAACTCACTTGATTCTCCTCCTACCTCCCTGTCATTCTTCAATCTTCATTACAGGTCACTCACTCCTCCTTGCCCATTCCTTAAATGTTGAGGACTCTTGGAATACCATCCTTAATTCACTGAATGAGCCCATCAACCAAATACGAAGCTCCCGAAATGTCCAGTGTGCTAAAGATTTCCAAATCAGTCTCTAGATACAGTTAATCTCGGGAGCTCTGAGCTGCACATCCACTGGCCTCTAGCACTCCCATGTATCTCACACTTGTATTAAGGAATTAAGAGTATATTCTCAAAAATACACAAAGTCCCTTCTACAGTACTCTTACCAAAATGTAATCTGAATATAATCATAAAGAACAGACAAACCCAAATTAAGATACATTCTATAAAACATTAAGCCTGTATTTGTTTTATAATTTCAGTGTCATGAAAGACAAAAAAAAAAAAAAGGCTGAGTCCAGATTAAAGGAGAACAAAGAATAAGAATTAAATTCAATGTGTAATTCAGGATTAAATCCTGCATTGCAGGGGGGCGGGGGGAAGCGCTAATAGAATTAGGAACAGTAATGGAACAATCATTTAGACTTGAATATAAACTATATCAATAATACTGCTTCAATGTTAAATTTTCTGAATTTAATAAGTACAATGACTAGATAAGAGAATGGCCTTGTTCTTAAGAGATATACATTAGAATACTTAGGCATTAAGGAAATGATCTTTGTAACTTCCAAATATTTCAACAAAAACAAGAAGGGGAAAAAACCAAGAGAGGGAAAAAAAAGATAAAGCAAATGTTAATAATGGATAAATCTAGATGAAGGGTCCATAGGAGTTCATTGTAATATTTGTGTAACTTTTCAATCAATATAATTTTTTCCCAAAATAAAATGTTTAATAAGAGAGAAAGAGTAGGTTTAAAGTATAAAGTCCAGCTCCATCACTTACTAATTGTATAGTCTTGGGAAATTATGTAACCATCACTGACTCAGTTTTCCCAGCTATAAGTCCGGAATGATTATTAGTGCCTACATCTTAAGGTTTTTGTGAGGATTAAATAAATTGATACATGTAAAGGGCTTGGAACACTCCAGTATATAGTAAGCATTGGAAAAATGCTAGTTAGTACTATTAGGCCTAAAATTAAACTCATTTCCTCTCACCCTGGCCAGTGTGGCTCAGTTGATTGGGTGTCAGCCCCTGCACAGGAAGGCTGCTAGTTCGATTACCAGTCAAGGCTCATGGATCTCCAGGGAAAGACATGCAGGGGGCAGTCAAATGATGTTCCCCTCTCGATGTTTCACTCTCTCTCCTCTCCCCTCACTCTCTAAAAATCAGTAAAAATAATTTTTTAAAAACCTAATTTCCTCTCCAACTTAGACTGTCTCATATCCTTTTTAAAAAATATATATTTTATTGATCCTTTTACAGAGAGGAAGGGAGAGAGAGAGCTAGAAATGTCGATGAGAGAGAAACATCGACCAGCTACCTCTTGCACACCCCCTACCGGGGATGTGCCCGCAACCAATGTACATGCCCCTGACTGGAATCAAACCTGGGACCTCTCAGTCCGAAGACCGACGCTCCACCACTGAGCCAACAGGTTTTGGCTCTTATATCCTTTTTGTTTTGTTAATCCTCACCAAAGGATATTTTTTCCTTCGCTTTGGGAAGAATGAAGAAGGGAGAGGGAAAAGGGGAAAGGGGAGAGAGAAACATATTGATGTGAGAGACACACCAACCATTTGCCTGCTGGATGTGCCCTGGTTGGGGTGGAGAGTGAACCTGCAACCCAGGTATGTGTCCTTGAATCAACCCCACGACCCTTTGGTGCATGAGGTTCTAACCACTGAGAACACCAGCCAGAGTTCTTATATTCTTGACCATGGTTTATAGAATCATAATCCAGTCTTCTAAGCTAGAAACTTCACTCCATCCTTCTGTGTGTCCTAACACTTTATCCATGTCTCTATTACAGCACATGCTATGAGATAACATACTTGCATGCCTGTCTCTACTAGTTTATGTTAGTCTCAACTAGATTGAAGTTGGGGGTGGAAGGCAAGGGAGAAAGGAAAGAGCACTCCAGAGAGAGAGGAAATATCATGAAGGTTCAGAGATGTGAGAACCAGGCACAAAGAAGTCCAGTTGGATTGGAGTACAAAAGGTGAGAGAGTGAAGAGCATGGAGTGAGGTTAGACTGAATAAAAATATATCATACAGATTATTTGTATTCAAAATGTGAAGGAGGTCTCTGTACCATCCATTAGGGCAGTGCTACCTCTTCCTTCCTCTCATCAAAGATAGGGACTAAGCCTAAGAGAAACAAAGGCAAAGCCAGAGAAAAGAGGTGACAAAAAGGCATGTCAGGGAAGAAGAGCTAAGGCAACCAGGCTCCCTGATGTGAAGAGACTAGCGAGTGATATATGAGACCAGCAATTAGATGGATAAAAGATTATGAGGAACAGTTAGTCACTCAGGTGTCTGACTGGTAAGCTCCCACTAGATTTCAAACTCCTTCTGAATAGGGAGGGACTGAATCATGTTTCCCAACAGGGAGTATTGTACTCAGCACATAGTATGTGTTTGAGTACAATACTACTTAGGAAATGCTTGCTGTATACACGCATGAGCAATTACCATGTGCCTACTCACAGAGACCAGAAAATCCTAACTGGGTAACAGTCCTGCTTTCACTCCACGAGCCTCAAAAACCCAAAGTGCTTAATAGTTTTATCATTATCGCTCACCAGCAGAGGCAGCTTTCATCATCAACTGGAAAAATTTGATGGCACCTCCTTTGCTGAAGGATAATTTAAAAGTAGCCTGTCCTTCCCAGCCACCTGGGGGAAGAAACGGCACACACTCACTACGAGGCAGGCTGGCACAGCTGGTAACTGGACTAACGCAAACACTGACAGAAGCATTACCCAAAGAAGCAGGCTTTCTTTTATTTGAATTCTAACATGAGCTAAGTCTGAATCTTAAACCTTCTGGAAGCTTTTAAGAAAACAAACAAACAAAAACACTTTTGACTGTAAACACGTACCATCTGGAGCCGCCTGAACAGTTCCTTGAATGTAGATGGGGGCAAAGAGGGGCTGTTCAAGGGAACAGTTACTCATCAGATCAAATGGCATCATAAAAGAAAGCATGGGATCATTGATGGAATATGACGTCACGAAGATCACCTAAGAAAGGAAAGTCACTTTGAAAAAGGAATGCAATTTGTCCATAGTTTGAGACATAAAAATGTCTATGGTTAAGGTTGCTTTGGCATCCTGGCCTAATTGAAAAGCATCATCATTTTCTTTTATCATCCTTCAACATGGAAAATCTCAAAGTGTAAATGTTTTAAAACACTTTGAGACTCAATGGTTACCCTCTCTCCATTTTAAGGAAATTAAATATAGAGTTAATAAAAAATAGGAGCAGAAAGAGAAATTACCCGGTATGAAGTGAGAAGCAACGTTCCCCTCTTTGTGCCATGCAAGAGATTGGATCCTGATGGATGCTCTGGGAAGGAGAGGTCCACATCATTACACTGATTCAAGATACTGCAGAACAGAAAGGGCAGACAGCACACAATTTACAAGTTATATAAAGTGACAAACATAAAACTCCTGGCACAGTTCCTAGCCTGGATACTCAATAAATGTTAGCTGCTGCTCCTACTACTATCTTTATTGACATAAAAAGAATTTTAAATTATTTTATTCCCTAAAAATTCACACTTATTCTTCTCTGTCTTTATCTCTGGATTACATTATCTAAATTTTCCCATTATATTTATTGAAAGCCAATCAGGAATCTTATATCTTTTTTAAAAAATTTATTTTAAGAGAGAGAGAGAAACATCAATGTAAGAGCCAAACCTCCATGGGCTACCTCCTGCATGCCCCCTACTGAGGATCGAACATGCAACTTGGTTACATGCCCTGACCAGGACTCAAACCAGCAACTTTTCAGTGCACAGGACAATGCACAACCAACTGAGCCACACCAGCCAGGGCTGGATTATTTTTCTTGCAAAACTACTTGTATTCTTTCTGTTTATTCTTGAATTCTTATACTTCTTGTGAAGAACTATCAAACACTGTGCTAAAGGAAATGTTAAAGGTGAGGCATGCAGAATGCTCCAGAATCCTCTGCCTTTCAAGTTCTCCCCTCACTCTTAACCTGAAAAACTTGGGTTCATCCATAGAATCCTATTGGTTTTTCTGAGTAATTATTATATGTGTTGATTAGTTCAATGTCTTCCCTAACGATCACTAAGGGCAATGTCTGCCTTCTTTGCCACTGCAGTCTTAGCAAGTGGCGAGTGCTACTAAATATTGACTGAAAGCATGAATAACTGAATACATGAATCCAGGTAATAACACAAGCAACATATGACACACATCACATATATGGCACAAAAATGTCACGGCAACTGAGTGAAAGGAGAGGTTAGTTTTGGTTGAAGTAATTAGGAACGACTATAGAAAGATTGAAATATGAGCTGATTCTTAAGGGGTGAATAGTGTTCCAAGATCTTTTTTTGGTTTAATTCCCGCCCGAGGATATTTTTCCATTGATTTTTTAGAGAGAGTGGAAGGGAGGGGGAGAGACAAACATTACTGTGAGAAACATGGATTGGTTGCTTCTCGCACATGCGAAAGAGAAGAAACAAACACCAATTTATTGTTCCACTTATTTATGTGTGCACTGGTTGATTCTTGAATGTGTTCTGACCAGGGATAGAACCCACAACCTGAGCGTGTGGGGACAATGCTCTTACCAGCTGAGCTACCTGGCATTCCAAGGGGCTCAGAGGGGCTCAGGCGTATCTGAGCACAGCACTTGGGTTCAGGCCGCACTGCCAGGAAAAACGAGGGCCATCCCAGCAGAGAGGGGTATGGTTAAGAGGATCAGACGGGCAGACAAGTTTCTGAGAAACTGGGGGGCCGGGGAATTGCGTATGAGGTGGAGAGGAGATAAATCCACTCTCCCCAGACAGCCTGGGAAGCGGCCAAAGGAGGGGGAGCAGCAACACTGCAGGCACCGAGCAAAGCACCCCGTTGCTTGTGTTATTACCTGGATTCATGTATTCAGTTGTTCATTCTTTCACCAATATTTAGTAGCACTCGCCACTTGCTAAGACTGCAGGGGCAAAGAAGGCAGACAGTGTCCTCAGTGGCCATTAGGAAAGACACTGAACTAATTAACCGGAGGGAGCGCCATCCTTCCCAGTTGTCTCTTGTTTTGGTCCCAGCCTCTTCCATAAAGGGCAGGCTTCTCCCTGGCGGGGCCAGAAAGTAAGGAAGGGGACTTTGGGAAGTTCTGAAGACAACTGAGCCCCCCAACCCCCGAGAGTTTGGAGTCTTTCTAGAATTTTCCACGCAATGCCTCTTCCGCCTCCGGAAGTCCAGGGCCCAGTTCCACAGAGTGGGGGTAGGGAGTGCGGCGGGCACCCCACAAAGGTCGCTACCTCACGCCCAGCAGCAGCTGCACGCCCTCCGCAGGGGCCATGCGACTCCCCGCCACCCCAGGGCGCCCTCACCTTTCTTCCGAGGAGACGCCCCCTCTCCAGGAGCTCCCGCCCCGCCCTCCGGCGCCGAGAGGCGCGCTCCCGCCCTTCACACGTGCGAGGCTACACGCTTCCTCCTGCGCCGCCTCTTGGGCCCGGAACAAGCGTGAGAACACGCATGCGCACGAACGTCGGGGGCGGAGCTAAGCGTGGTTGGTCGGAAAAGGCGCGAAAGTCCCTGATTCGCTGAGAGCTCGCAAGCCGCCTGCTCCGCCCAGCCTGTCCCCCCCCTCCTCCCACAGCGCCGGCTTCCGGTCAGGCACCTCTCGCCGTAAGGGATGTAGGCCTTGCGGCGGTTTTCCGTGTGGCTCTGGTTCACCGCCATCTTGCTCGGGGCCCCTCAGGCCGCCCCGCAGATGGGAAAGGGCGGGGCCTGCACCAAGCTGAGGGGCCGGGCTGTAAAGCGGAGGTGGCGATTATGGCGCAAAGACCAGGAGTGAGGGGGTGGGGGGAGCAGCTGGCCTAGTGATGGAATCAGAGGTGAGATGCCCGCCTCACCAGGAAGGAGGCGGGTCCAGGGAGTTGACTCCGCCCCCAGGGCACGGAGGGGTGAGTGGCCTTCGCGACCTTCACCTGCCTGCTCTGCCACTGCATCATCAGCATGAACTTGAACCCATCCTGTCGGGAAATCAAAGTTAAAAGCAGCCGAAACCGGTTTGGCTCAATGGATAGAGCATCGGCTTGGGGACTGAAGGGACCCGGGTTCGATTCTGGTCAAGGGCATGTACCTTGGTTGCGGGCATATCCCCAGTAGGGGGTGTGCAAGAGGCAGCTGATCGATGACTCTCTCTCATCGATGTTTCTAGCTCTATCTCTCTCCCTTCCTCTCTGTACAAAGTCAATAAAATATATATTAAAAAAAAAAAAAAGTTAAAAGCAGGCGCTTCCTCAGTCCTCCCTTGCCCGGGTCAGGAAGCTGCTGCCCTTTGGAGAAAGGATCCAGAATGGTATCTCGCTTTGAAGGTGAAAACCTTTTCCCACCAGAGAAAGCCTGGAATCAGAGCCGGTTTCTTAGGATGTGGCCTACAGAACGGGATGTGTGAGCTGGTCTGGACGTCGAAGGGAAGTCCGCGCTGCTCCAAGGTGGAGAGAGCCTGCGTCGTCCATCGTACCTGCCCTGCCACCCCCAGAGGGCGATTGTGGAGACCCGGCGAGATACATCACATAGAATTGCTTTGAAGATTAAGATGCTGATTTCCTTTAAACATCACAAATAGCACCAGAGGGCTTCCAAGAGAAAGGACATGAACATCCGATTACTGTATTTCATCAAATTTAATATCCTGTCAGTTATAAGATGCACCATATTTAAATGTACCAAGAAAAAAAGTTGCCAAGTAAACTGACATGTCATCAGATGTAAGTTGTATTCTGATTTCAGAAATAAATATATTTTTAAGTGCAAGACCATGAGAATAAATAAATACAATAGGAATGGTGTGAAGCAATGGGACGATCATTGAGATCTAGTCGTCTTCTTGCATTGGTACTTAAGCATGCAACTTCAGACAAGCTAATTATGCTCTCTGGACTTTGGACTAGAAAAACTCTTAGGTTTCTTCTAGTAATATCTTAAGTTGGAAAAACTGCTCTCTCACTCACAGCTTCACACTTCTCCCCATCCAGGCACAGTGACGCACTCCAGTTCTGGCCCTCGTCATTTCATCTGAATGACTCCCAAGAGCCTCCTGACTTGTCTTCCTCCAGTCTTGACCCTTCACTGTTCGTCTATACCTTGCACCTACCTTACAGAATATTGACATCCCAAACACAAGGGCATGTATGGACCTATCATGTCCAAATTTAGAGAAATAATATACAGGTAAGAGCTGTGCTATTTACTGGTTACAAAGGAGAGGATAAACCTCAAATAGAGGTGGGATGGGTTTAAGTTCAAAAAAGAGACAAGCTAGTGATTTAAATTTAATTTTTTAAAATTCTTAACACTTAAAAGTACTCATTGTAAAGTAGGCAAGTCTCTAGGCAAGGTGGGTTCACTCCTTTGACAGACTTGGTTTTTATGCCTTCAGGAAAAAGGAGGGGAAAAGCTAGAAAAATTAGCTGAATGAAACATTGTTTTCATGGAAGGAAGCAGGCTATGCAATGCATTCCTCAAGATCAAGAGTGAGTTTCATCACCCATTTTGGGTACAAATTCCAGGGATTAATGACTGGGGTCCAATTAAAGATGAACTAACCTCAAAAAATGATCTCTATCTTTAATATCTGTGGCTTCTTACTAAGACAGTCCCTGCCTCACCCTCCACACATGGCTGAGATGATGTCATGTCTGTTTGGCTAAGGAGTGAGAAGCACAAATAAGACACAGGCCAGGCAGTTATTGTTCAAACAGCAATGTTTAGTTGTACAACACAAAGTCTAGCAACATTTACACGACCAGTTTGAGTGTCATTGGCTTGTTTTCAATTGGGAAATGTAACCATAATGTCACCAAAAGGTTGGCTGGGACTAGTAACATTTAAGAAATGGGTCCTTCTTGTATCCCCTAGGCTTGGGCCTCTTGCTCCATCAGGACTTGGTTGAGGATGAATGGCCCACAAGTCACCAGCCTTTGAGCAAGTTGCATCCAGGTGGAGATGGGGAGGGGTGGGCAGGGAGAGATTCCATAAAGATACAGTGTGTGGGGCAGTGGCAGCTGACATTCGCAAACATTCATGCATCTGATAAGGGCCTTTGCCCTCCATTGGGTATTTTCCACTAGCCTACAGTGACCAACTGTGGCCAGACTGACTCATTACTCACATTAACTGGGGGGGGGGGGGGGGGGGGGAGGAATAATCAATGTGGGTGGGAAGAGATCCTTCTTATTGCTAAGTAGACAGATGGGTGCTTTTTTTCTTCCTAGAGTTCACATCTTCTGGGGATTTGGAGTTTTTTGTCTGTGTTTAGTTTGTTTTTTAAGGTTGAGGATAAGGGAGTCAACCCAGAAATGTCTCTTCAGAAAACCACTCTTCCTAAGTGGCTACATTATGGGGTGGGGAGGGTGTGTGACCACACGCTGGGCCAGCCACAAGTGGTGATTTTTAAAGGAGAGATCCTAGCCCTTACTCCCCCACATCTGTAGTGACCCATCCTCAGAAATAAGTTTTAAGCAATGAAGGAGACACTCTTGTCCCACATCAGGGCACACACAGCTGACATCAATGACTCTGACAAGCAGAAAAATGGCTTTCTTGACCCCTTAAGGAAGCCAAGAGCAGCTCATGCAGATGGACAGGGAGCAATGCCATGTCCCTTGGAGATGGTAACAAGCAGCTGGCATGGGTTTGCAAGGGCAGAAGAAGCTCTTGATGAGTTCTTTCGCCCTACAGATGGGCTGGGACCAGCTGACACGGACGATGGAGGAGGGCAGTGCTGGCGAGAGCTCCATTCCACTGGGAGGAGAGGGGTGTTTGGATAAATGGAGAAGGCGACTGTCCTAAAGCAGCTGGCCCCTCCCACCTGCTGAGGGCCAGAGAGAGAGAGAGAAGGGCTGTGGAGGTGGGCTGGACAAACACGCCCTTCAAAGGTCATGGCCCTGCAGCCATGACAGCTGAGAGGAATGGAGGGAGAAGCAGCGCTTGAAATGGCCTTCATTCAGCAGTGGGACAGGGGGTGGCTGGCACGGGTGGAAGGACAGAGCCCAGGAGGCCTTCTCCCTGCAGGGGGTTGAGAACGGTTGAGGGTGTGGACACCAGACATATGAAACAGCTTCTCAGGGGAGGCTGAGATCGCAGTTTAGGGGCACCACACCACATTTTCTGTCAGCCTCTTCAATGCCCACCCTCCACCCTTAGATATTCCCCGATAGGCCTAGGGGTCTAGTCCCACATTTCCGCACAAGACTGCTCACTATATAAGCCCGGGAACCCTCTCTATTTGAAGTGCAGCAACTTCTGGGCTCTACCCCTATTGCTGCTTTATCCTGACAGGTGCCTCCACTGGGGTAACTTTGTGGGTAAGGGAGGATGTGGGTTGAATTGTAAAGAGCCTCCAGGAAAGATTGAGGCCACAGGTTCTGGGTCATTGGCGATTGATCACCCACCTCTTTCACCTGGTGCACTGACTCTTGGTCTTTGTGTTTTCCTAGCACCTGAATGAAAAGGGACTGTGAATGCTGGGGTTCGCAGTGGCCCTGCAGAACACTAGGGGGGACCAGGACATGGACCAGGAGGTTGTGTTAGGTCGCTGTGAACCGTTCCTTGGTGATTTCCCTTGCCTAAGGCTATATTGTTTCCCCAGCCCCACATTTTAGCCGCCTCAGTGACTAGAGGAGGAGTCGCTTGTTTATAAAACAAATGGGGTGTATATGCATTAATAAATACAGGGCTGAAGGGAGAGGCAAGAAAAGGCTAAATGTCTGATTGTGGGTGTCACTGGGAATGTCTACAGGTGTCGGGAGCGGGAATAGGGGAAAGCAGCAGAGAAAGACAAACAAGCCAAAATGCAATTAGCTTCAGCACAAAAGTGAGAACAGAGGAGAGAAAAGGGGGGTCAAGTTCATATGGGAAGAAGGAAGCAACAGAGAAGCCAGCTTTAAGGAGGAAGATTCCTAATGGAGAGAAAAGGTGTAATTTAAAATTTGTCTCTGGGCTGGCTGGTGTGGCCCAGCTGGTGGAGCGTCATCCCACGCACCAGGAGGTCACGATTGGATTCCTGGTCAGAGGACACGCTCAGGTTGCAGGAGGCAGCTAATCAATGTTTCTCTCTCCCTTTCCATCTCCCTCCCTCTCTCTGAAATCAATCAAATAAAATTTGTCTCTGACGCCAAATTATCAAGAAAGACAAACATTGTACTAGTATTTTGTTCTTGATACATCTTTAAACTCAGTTCTTCTGGAACTTAATGCCTAAAAACAGGGTCTCACTTGACCAGCTGCGTGCTTCTTTACCCAGACACTGGGAAGCACAGACCTCCCTGGGCCTCGCCCTTTGCCCGCGCTGCCCACAAGCTCAGCGCCAAGCTTGGCGCTCGCCTGCACAAACGGGTTCCCATTCCTCTCTATGGATCTCACTCTCGTAGTCCCAGTTTGTTCTGTCCTGTGCTTCCAGCTGCGATTTTATTTTAAGGTGGCCTAAGTCATTTTTGGAAGTAGACTGGGCATAAAGTCTAAATATAGAAATGTAACCAAAGTGCAGTAGTCCACAAGGAAATTAAAGAAGTGAGGGGGGAGCAGGGTGAAGAAATGAGGGAAAGGGGGAGAAAGGGAGAACATGGGAGCTGAGGCGAGGATGACGCGTGGAAAACAGCAGGCTGTGACAGGGACAGGCAGTAGCTCTTGGACGGTGAATGCAACACAGACCGAAGGGTGGCGCTCTCGTCTCCGCTTCTAGGCACTAATTCTCGCAGGCGCCCAGCTCGGCCTACTTCTCTGTTGTCCCCTGACCTTCCTTCTTCCTAGGAAGTCCTGGCCTTACGCAGACCACCTGGCTTCCAGGCCGGGGGAAGTCCGAACGCCTCGCCCCCTCCCAGGCCTCGCTCTGCTGCCTGTCCTCTCGGAGACTCTCGGCAGACCCAGTGTGCGGGCAGGTTCAGAGATAAGAAAGTTACCTGTGGCTCACCTGCACCCTCATTTTTAAGTGAAACCTCCCCAGACCTCTTGAGTGAGGCACACGGCTTGATTCTGGGACACAAGGAAAGGAGACAGATAATGGACAGCCATGGAGAAACCAAACTTACAAGGGACTTTCCAGGGAGGGCAGTGAAAATATCTCACCCCTGAACAGGCACACACACACTCCCCTCACCCCCCCCCCTCTCTCTCTCTCTCACACACACACACACACACACACACACACACACACATACACACACACACATGCGCACACATGCTGTAGACAAAATGTTCCACGAATACCAGACAGGCCTGTGGGACAGAGTAGAAAGGAAGAAGGTGGTTGGTGGTGGTGCTGGGATGTGTGTGTGTGGAGAAGTGGGGATGTGTGATGATGTAGAGAAAGGGTCGTCATGGGTTACTGTCGTGGCTTCCCTCTGTGTCCGCGCTCACCGGAGGGAGGCCTCCGTTGTCATTGAGCCGCTTGGCCCTGTAGGTCTCATAGTGGATGTTGTGCGTCACTTCCTTGAGGTCCTGGAGGTGAGTCCTGAGGGATACAGGTGAGGAGAGGGAAGGATGTGATTAGGGGTGGGAGGAGGAAGAGGTGACCCCCATCCAGGTTTCACACCTCCCTTCCATGGCCTGGGCCCACTGGGACTGACTGGGAGAGCCAGCAGCCAGCGCCGCCTCTTCCGCCCCTTGTGCTTCAGGAGGGGACCTGGAACCGGGGCAGACGGCGCGTCAGAGAGACCTGGAGCCTGAGGCCCTGGGTCTGAACAGGTGGCCTCCTGACCCCAAATCAAGAAACCTGCCATCGAGGACAGGGGGTCATCTTACCTGATGACAAAGTCTCGAAGCAGGGCAAACTCACAGTGGTGGAGGTTTTCCACTGTGAACAGAACAAAATGAAACAAAGCAAAACAAGTGGTCATTTCCCTGACGCAGCAACCCAGCAGGTGCGCTTCTGTTCAGGACGTGGATGCAGTTAGGAGAGAGACACTGACAGTGTCTAGCCGTCAGAGGCCGGCCTATCTTGGCACTTCAACACACTCAATTCCATTCACGGAACAAACATTTATTAAGCAGCTACAAGGGCCCAATACTGCTCTGGACTCTGTGACTATTACATGTCCAATACTGGCAGGGACTATGACATGCCCTACTTTATAGAAAAGGAAGCAAATGCCAGGGAGTCTAAGAAAGCTGCCCAAGCTCTAAGACACAGTTCTTATCCTAAGGAGGTTATAATCAGACTGGAAGACAGTGACATATAGAAAATAACAATTGAGCCATCTTTAAAAAGGTCATGCGCTACACGACAAACCCAATTCAATATAAATTGAGTGCCTGCTATTTGCAAATCACTTGCCAGCAATTGTGGGAGCAGAAGAGGATTAAGACATGAACCCTGCCCTGGCTGGTGTGGCTCAGTTAATTGGAGCATCGCCTATGCACTAGATGCAGTGGTTCTCAACTTTTCTACTGCTGCAACCCTGTAATACAGCTCCTCATGTTATGGTGACCCCCCAACCATAACATTATTTCCATTGCTACTTCATATCTGTAATTTTGCTACTGTTGCGACCCACAGATTGAGAACTGCTAGCAGAGTCATCTAAAACCATCAGAAACACAGACATTTACATTACAATTCATAATTGTAGCAAAATTACAGTTATAAAGTAGCAACGAAAATAATTTTATGGTTGGGGGTCACCACAACATGAGGAGCTGTATTAAGGGTTGTGGCATCAGAAAGGTTGAGAACCATTGCCTTAGGATTATCATATTGAATGAGATCACTGAAGCAATTCGTTGAAAACTTTCAGAATCGTTACGACCTTCTCAAGGTCACATCCACTCTCAGTAAAATGAAAATGGCAACATCTGCCACAACCCGTCAGCAATTTGTCAGGTCACATCAGCCTTCATGCGAAAGCCTTTCTCTGGTGTTTCTGGTCCTTATTCCTCTCCCCACGGTCTGAAGACCTTTGACATGTGAGTCGGTGCCTCTCAGACAGGTGCTAAATCAGTCTTATTGCTTCCTGTCTTGGCAGTCTCATCTCTCAATAGACCATAAGCTCTTACCGTGGGGTCTGCCTGGCACTCTTTCTTTTCTTTTCTTTTTTAAATATATTTTGTTGATTTTTTACAGAGAGGAAGGGAGAGAGATAGAGAGCCAGAAACGTCGATGAGAGAAACATCGACCAACCGCCTCCTACACACCCCCCACTGGGGATGTGCCCGCAACCAAAATACATGCCCTTGACCGGAATCGAACCCGGGACCTTTCAGTCCGCAGACCGACACTCTACCACTGAGCCAAACCGGTTTCGGCTGCCTGGCACTCTTTCTATCCTACATCCTAGCACAGTGCCATGACCTAGACATGCATCCTATATAATAAAAGGCTAATATGCCAATTGACTGAACAGCAAAACGACTGATTGCTATGGCATGCACTGACCACCAGGGGGCAGACACTCAATGCAGGAGCTGCCCCCTAGTGATCAGTGCGCTCCCACAGGGGGAGGGCCACTCAGCCAGAAGCCGGGCTCATGGCTTGGCAAGCACAGTGGCATGGCAGAGTCTTTCCCACCTTCCCCGCAGCGCTAAGCCGACAGTTGAACCTCCCCTGAGGGCTCCCAGACTACAAGAGGGTGCATGCTAGGCTGAGGGACCCCTGCCCTGAGTGCATGAATTTTATGCACTGGGCCTCTAGTAATAAATAAGCGTAACTGGCCAGCAGCCAGTTCTTCCAAAAGGCGCGTCGGATTACCTTCGATGATCCCCCACGGCGTTTTCCTGCCGAGGACCCGCTTGCCATTCACTTGGTATTCCTTGTCACTTCCCACCACGGCAAAGGGCATGCTCTCCTGCTGATAAACCAGACACACGCCACGTCGTCCTCTGCCATCTGGGCCCCCGAGGGCAGGATGGCATCCGGCCCCCAACCTTAAACTGCACGCTTCTGAGGCTCATTCAGTGACCCCACTGAAGGCAAGGGCAAGGCTCCTGTCATTTCACAAGAGCACTGGAGCCCAGCCAATGTGGCTCAGTGGTTGAGCATCGACTTAGGAACCAGGAGGTCAGGGTTAGATTCCTGGGCAGGGAACATGCCTGGGTTGCGGGCTCCATCCCCAATAGGGGATTCTCCCTCATTATTGATGTTTCTATTTCCCATCTCCCTTCCTCTATGAAATCAATCTTTTTTTTTTTTTTTTTTAAGAGCACTAGGCTGGGAGTCCCAAGTCCTGGATCCAACTCTGACTGCACCCAGCCGTGCTGGTCAGCCTCAGAAAGTTGCTTTCCTTCAACGGGAGAACAGTTGGGACTTTTCAGAGAGCTATTCGCGTTTGATCTGGAACAACTCTGTGAGCTAGCTAGGATGGACAGCCACCCAGCGGACATGCTTTTACACGGTCTCCCATGAAACCTACGGGCAGAGGCCTACGTCAGCTAGGAGGCCACTTTCTGGTGTGGAGGCCCCTGTGCTCTCACACGTGGGTTGCATGATCACTAAGATGCAGCTGTTTGCCGGGACCAGTTTGGCTCAGTGGATAGAGCGTCGGCCTGCGGACTGAAGGGTCCCAGGTTCGATTCTGGTCAAGGGCATGTACCTTGGCTGCGGGCACATCCCCAGTGGGGGGTGTGCAAGAGGCAACTGATAGATGATTCTCTCTCATCGATGTTTCTAACTCTCTATCCCTCTCTCTTCCTCTCTGTGAAAAATCAATAAAATATATTTTTAAAAAAAGAAAAAAAGATGCAGCTGTTTGTTCCACATGCATATGCCTGATGTGTGCTCATTATCCTGATTGGATAAATTAACTATTCTGGAAGCTGAGGGTATATGTGTGTAGAGAACTGTTTCTCTGAAAATTAAGTTGAATGTTTCAGAAAAATTAGGTAAAGCTGAGTTGCTTCTGCATGTTGAGTAAACTTAGTCCCCAAGAAGAGGAGAATGTTTACTTAGTAATTTAGTAAAATAACTATTTAAAAACATTATTTGTGCCAAAACCGGTTTGGCTCAGTGGATAGAATGTCTGTCAAGTTCAATTCCGGTCAAGGGCATGTACCTTGGTTGTGGGCACATCCCTAGTGAGGGGTGTGCAGGAGGTAGCTGATGTTTCTCTCTCATTGATGTTTCTAACTTTCTATTCCTCTCCCTTCCTCTCTGTAGAAAATCAATAAAATGTATTTTTTTTAATTAAAAACATGATTTGTGAACATCTTTTAAATGATTTCATCAATTAACTGATCAACTGCCTGTCTCCTCTGCGTCAGATATGGGCAGTTTAGTAGCTTGCCCACTCCTGCCAGAGGAGGAGACCCAAGGCCAGTGCACATGAGTGGCTTGTCCTGCGTGACAGTGGGTCAGCGGAAAAGGCCAGTCTAGGCCCCAGGACTCCGAGGCAGAGTCCCAGGTTGCAGGGGGTTCGAACTAAGAGACCTTAGAAATCACACAGGCTGGTGGCTTATAAGCAGGTTCCCTGAAGCCCTAGGCTTCCCAGGAGACACCTCGGGGCCTGCTGAGAAGGCTCTATGCCTGAATCACTTAGCCAAAGCAGCTCTGGTTTTGTGTTGGTATATTGGAGTTCTGTCTGGCATTTAATTTCTTTAAAGGGTTCTTTCAAGAGGAAAAAAAACAAACACATCACACCTATAAGCCACTCACTTGGTTTAACCTCTGCATTTTGTAGAGGGGGAAACTGAGTCAGGACTCTGTTTTGCTGGGCCCCATGGGAGGGAAGGGCTGCTGTGTGGTGTGGGGATGATGGGAACTGCGGCTCTGGGTGCAGGGCACACGGTCCTGGCCAAGGCCCCTAGTCCTCATCCTCTCCCTGTCACTGCTGGTCGGGTCAGGCAGGGTGAGGTAGGGAGAGTGGGAGGGAGAAGTAGGTGGGAAGCCAGGGGCAGCACGTGATACACTTCCCACAGGCATCCAGGGCACCTATGGAGCGGAGCCCCAGGCACCCACCCGGATTTTGTCATTCTCTGTCTTGTCCTCCAAATCTTCATCAAATTCCTTCTGTGGGTAGAATTCAATGCCATGTACTTCAAGCTCCTTACGAACCTAGAGGTGAAGGAAGACAAGCCAGGTAGCCAAGTGCCAGGATAATGGGAGGGGTATGTGTGCGTGTGGGTGTGTGTGCGTGTGCGTGTGCGTGTGTGCATGTGCGCACACACTGAAGTCAGAGGGATGAATGCAGCCTTGAGAATCCACTGGTCTCTGGGCTTGGAGGCCTGGGCAGCAGGATGATCCTGAACAGGTGTGAACCCCAGGCGTACAATTACTGGGGCTCTGCCTGAGAGGAGGAACAGTCTGGGGGTGCAGCTTGCTCATCTCAGGGTCTGTGAGGTTCAGACTTTGATAAGCATCACTGCTGAGCACAGGTTTCACATGGCAGCGTGCATGCCACTACGTGTCCTATCCCTGTGTGCAGGGAGGAAGTGAGCCCCCACCCAAGACCTCTTCAGTCTACTTGGAGGCAGCCACTGTCTATACTTCCCTTGCCTCCCCCACCCCCACCCCATCCCCAGCTGGATGCTCCGCGCCTAGGAGTTTGTAGAAGACACCACAAGGACAGCGAGCCTGTTGATCACTCCAGCCCTTCAGCACCTAACATGAGGAGCGGTTTCTCAGGCTCGTGTGAGTTATGTATTGGGTGGTCTTAGGGGTAAGTTGGAGCGTGGGGAGGAGGCAGCCAGAAGATGCACTGACTTCTCTTCCCCGTGGTCCCCAGACACTGTGGGTCCAGTCTCTTCCATGATTCAGTAGGAACTGGGTGGAAGTGGGGGAGGGGATGTAAGAGTGGAGGAGGGGAAGGCTGGGGTGGAAGGAAGGTTGGGGGCGGGGAGAAGGAGGGGCTGTCTCACCCTCTGCTTGAACTCGGACTTTTCCTCCAGCGTCATGGTGTCAGCCTTGGCTATGACGGGAATGATGTTCACCACTTTGCTGAGGTGTTTCATGAACTCCAGGTCCAGCGGTCGCAAACTGGGGCCGGAGAAGGCGGAGTGTCAGGCCACCTGCCCTCCCCGACTCAGCCACAGGACAGGAGGACTAGGAACCTGGTGAGGCTAAGGCGCTGCTCTCTCTCTCCACACACAACACTGTCTCACCATCTGCAGAGCAAGCCCTCACTCTGCCGACACACAGTCACCGTCTGCCCTGCTCTCCCAGGCCTGCCCCTCCCAGCCCCTCCAACCACCCTCATGGCATCTTCTCTGACCTGGAGCAGCTATGGAGTCACACACATACACATACACCCCGCAGGGCCTGTGTCATGTTATTTGTGTGTGTCTTGTTCCTACAGGCTTCCTCTCAGCCCCACTTCGTCCTGCAGGCGGCCAACGGGTCCCCTGGCTAAGGACCCAGCTCCTTCCAGACCTCAGGGCCCCCATCTGGCCCCAGTTTTTAGTCCAGGGGGCTTACTAAGTCAGGCTGGCTGCTGCCTTGCAGACCCTGAGCCCAGGTTCCAGGGAGGGATAATTTATTGAATTCCCGGGCCCCATTATGGGACCTGCTGAGTACTCAGTTCCTCCAAAATCTGGGGCCTGCCTTGCTTGGGCCAACCTGTCCAGAATGCACTCTGGCCCAGCGGGTGGGCTTAGTAATGTTAGAGACCTGCCCAACAGGAAGGCTGTCTGCTTGCCCACGTGGGTCCTCCATCCTCTGCCGGCCTCTCCCTCCCAGGCAGCCCCACCTGCTACGCACAGCCAGAGTTCCCAGCATGCCTTGCTTGTTGCCAGCCTCATTTCTAGACACCCTCCAAATGCTTACACCTGGATCCCACGCCCCCCCCAAAACAACAGCCCCAACCCAGTAGCCCTGCCTCCCCCCCTCCTGCCCCCCCACTTCACGGTTCTAGCTGTCCCCACCCCAGCCTCGTGCAAAGCAGGCATCTACTGAATGAATAAGGAGTTCTCTGCTCTGGCCAGTGTGCTTAGAGGTTAGAGCATCAGCCCGTGCACCGAAGGGTCTCAGGTTTGATTCCCAGCCAAGGGCACCTCCCTAGGTTGCAGTTTCTTCCTTTCTTTCTTTTTCTTTTTTAAAATATATTTTTATTGATTTCAGAGAGGAAGGGAGAAGGAGAGAAAGATAGAAACATCAATGATGAGAAAAAATCATTGATCAGCAGGAAAATCATATATGCAGGAAGCAGCTGGGGATCGAGCCTGCAACCTGGATATATGCCCTTGATTGGAATCAAATTGATGTTTTCCTTTCACATTGATGTTTCAAAAATCTCTCTCTCTCTCTCTCTCTCTCTCTCTCTCTGATCCCCTCCCTTTCTCCCACTCTCTCTAAAAATCAATGGGAAAACATCCTCGGGTGAGGATTAACAACCACCACCACACACACACACACACACACACACACACACACACACGCCATCTGTTCACATATACCAACTTCTCTCCACAGGCACAATGGTGCCTCGGTGCCAGAACACCAGCGGGCAGTGTGGGTCTGGTGCTGGCCGGCTTCCCTCTCCCGGCAAGGAAGCCAAACGTGCGTGGGGAGCGTGTGGGGAATCACGGGGCCCAGCTGGCCCTCCCCGGCGGAGCCAGGTATTGACTATCGATTACAGACGGGCACAGAGCCAGGCCCGTGGGGAGGTGGGCAGTACATACGAGTGTCCGGTGGGGGAGATGAAGTAGAGGCAGCAGTGGACACGGGTGTCCGGGATGCGCTTCTTCCGGGCGATGTTCACCTCCTCCTTCAGGAACTTCTCGTACTGCTCGTTGATGTACTTCTCAATGGGCTCCCAGCTGCGGGGGAAGCGGCAGGGGCACCTCCCAGGAGCTCATCGTGGGCATGGGCCCTCACCCGTCTCATGTCCTACTGCCCCTGGGGGCCAGAGTGCCCGCTGACCATTCTCCCTCGGCCCCCATGGCTTCCTTCTCAGCCAGGCTGGCGCTCCCACGGGGACCTGGCCCTCTCCCCGGCCTGCAAGCCCGCCGCACCCCAGAAGGCATCACACACCGGCCCCAGCTCTCTTCCTTCTCAGCCGGGGGCTCTGGCCCTCTCTGGGGCTGCGTTCTCCTGCGTATTTCTCACAATAGCAGTGACCGGCGGGTGCACGCAGCATCAGAAAGAAAGGGTGTGCAGCAGAGAACATAGCCGTGCACGCAGGAGTACTCAGTCATGGCGACGACTCACTGTCATGACCACGGCCACTGTCATGATGACTTCTCTGCATCAAGGAGCATGCGTAAACCCTCGCTTCTCTAAGGTTGTCCTAAGCTGGCTTGTTGGGTGGCCCTGCCTGGCAGTGACAGGGCCCGGCTCCCTGCAGGAGCCCTGAGGTCTCCGGGCCTCTCTGAAAGCAAACTCCTGCCTGGAACCTTCCATCTGGGTCCTCATCCCTTCTTGGTGGCACTCGGACTGCTGCTTTGCTCTGTGGATCCCAGAGGCTCTCTCCTCATGGCCCCTCTCCTCCCTCCTGCTCCTCACTCACCCTCCCCTGGCCAGGCCAAGCAGCCTGCGGCCGCCTCAGCACAGCCTGGGCTGCACCCAGGTCCCCTTGTTCCGCCTGTCTGCCTGGCCCCACCACCACCTCCAGACCATCCTTCCGCCAAAATCCCCTCTGCCCTGTCCCGTCCACCCCCTCACCCAGCCCCCCAGACCTCTGCCCTTGCTTCCTTGCAGCCTCCTCTCCCATCCTCCAGGAGACGGGGAGCCCTCAGCGTGGAGGGCGGGCACCACATCCACGGGCAGATACGTACCAGTTCTCGTTGTTGATCTGGTCTCCGAAGCCCGGCGTGTCGATGACAGTCAGCTTCATCTTGACGCCGCCTTCCTCTATCACTGGGGGGCGAGCAGGAGAGGACAGGGGTGACTCCTCCAATTGGTGCAGGAGCCCTGCCGCCCCCCAGCCAGGGAGACCCCAGCCAGGGAGACCCGGGTCCTTCAATCTTATGATCAACTATTGGAAGAGTCAAGTTCGGCAACTCCCTCACCTCCACCCCTTTGTCATGCTGTTCCCTGCACCTGAATGGCCTCCCTGCTTCCTTCTGCCTATCCACACCCCACGCCGGCCTTAGGGTCCAGCCTGAGCCCCATTGCTTCCCTTTCTCACCCCTCCTCCTCCCCGCGCTGGCCTTGTAGTCTTGAGGAGCTGGCTCCAGAGTTTAGGGCTTAATTCTATTCTGTGTGGAGGTTGCCTTCGTTTGCCTCACTCTCCACGAAGCCCCATTCCCCCGCCTTCCTGGCAGAGGCCCCCTGGCCAACGCCCCGGGGACCCCTCGGGCCCTCACCGTGCCCCACAGCCTTGATCTCCACGGTCTTGGGGATCTTCTCCTCGCGGTTCCAGCTGGAGGACTTGCGACTCACTTGGGATTTGAAGAGCGTGTTGACCAGCGTTGACTTGCCCAGTCCACTCTGACCTGAGCAAGACAGGGGGTGAGAAGGCAGGGCCCCCACGGCCGCGTCCTGAGCCCCATTCTCTCTCCGGGAGCTTGCAGAGTTCTGGGGCTGGCCACGCCGTTTGACAGGGAAGGAAGGGCTGAGCGGGGATTGCAGACTGGGGGAGGTGGGGGGTGATGGTTTCCTGTGTGCGGGAGAATGGCCAACCTGTTAGAGCCCACACACTCCTTTCTGGAGCCCCAGGACCGGCAGAAAACGGGCCCACTTCTGCCTTTGTGTGCGTTTTGCTTAAGTTTTTCGTCTTCACTAATACAAGAAGTCATGGCGGAATTGCTTGGCACCGATATGGCCTCAGTGCATGGGTACTTTCACATCGGGCCTTCCTTCAGTCCCGAGAATCCCACAACAGAGCTGCCTTCAATTCCCGCCGAAGGGGTGCGGGAGAGATTAAGCCCCACTTAATGTAACAGAGGTGCAAGGCGACCTAACTCAAAAACGCAAGACAGGGCCTTGAACCAAGGAGCCTCCTGGCCCATAGCCACACTTCACCCTGGCGCAGGGTTAGCATCTGGTGAGATAAGTGCCCGAGAGGACCCTGCGAGCGGAGGGAGATGTTGGGTGGGCAGGGCCTGCCCCTCACCTCCGCTCCTTCCCCCTGGCGCCCCTCTGCCCCTTTACACGCAATGTCTACAGATCTCGTTCCGGGGTGCAGATGAAAAGGCGCTCCACAACCAAAAGGCATTTGAAGCCCTTTGAAGTGCCTGGTCTGAGCAGTGCTTCTCAAATTCTAATGCGCACAAGGATCACAGCAAGCCACTGCATCACCTGGACGCTGGGAGGAAACGCAGGAGCCCAACCACCCCACGCCCCCAGCCCTGGCATTTTCAGAATCGGCATCTTAACGGGCTTCCGGAAGAGTCAGGTGGGCAGGAGTCAGCGTTCCTGTGTGAGATCAGGGGCCAGAGCCTGAGCTTTAGACCCAGCTGTTCCGTTTCCCAGGAGTCTGGGGATGGCCGTGTTTGCCCCTCTGTTTCCTTACTGATACGTGATGGGAGGGAAGGGACTGAATGAGACCAGGGATGGCAATACCAGTAAGCTGCATTTCCCATTCCAGCTGACCGACTGCTGGTAGCCACCAAGCCCCGTATGTTAAAGAGGCCACACCGGGGCTCAGCCTGCACACCAGGCTCAGCAGCAGTGTCTGCCATGGCGCTGCCCGGGACAGAGCTGGCCCACACGTCTCGTGCTCGCCATTCACGCCCGGATGCTTTCTAAGGTCATTTGTTCACTAGGTATTGTGTGCCAAGTGCTGTGCTAGAGTTGGAGACAGAGTGGGGAGTGAGGTGTCATCCTTCCCTTCAAGGACCCATTCATTTAGTATGTGAGAGGCCAAAACATACACAGACAATTACAATGTGTTGCCATGACTACTACGAAGGAGATAACCACAGGGTGTTACAACAGCAAACGGAAGGGAATCGAATCCAGTTTCCCTTCTAGGAAGAAGCGATAACTAAGCCGAAAGCTGAAGAGTGAATTTGGATGACCCATGAGAAGCTGCAAGGAGTTTCTAGACAGAGGGAACAGCATATGCGAAGGCTCAGAGGTAGGAAAGAGTATGGCAGGAACGTCCGGAGAATGGTCCCTTGTGAGGAGAATGCTACGTGGAGATGGTAAGAGAAGTGTTGAGAGGCAGTGCCAGGCCAACCTAGCAGTTCAAACCCTTACACTTACCATACTGAGGGGTGGCTTGATGAGTTCCACAGTGGGAAAAGATACTGGTGGGCGATGGATTGAACAGGAAGGGAGACAGGAGGGGGTCAATGCGTGGCTTGCAGCCAGGGTCCATGAACCAGTTGTTACTGGTTCTTGAGAGAAGAAGTTTGCACCAGAAAGTACTGTCAACTATGTCAGTAAGTACACCGTTCAGTTTAGTTGATGTTTACAATAGCACGGTTTTCCAGATGTTTGCACTCTGGCCCAGCACACATCTGGACCATCCTAGCAACCACTCAGAGCAGCACCAGTCAGGTGGCCGAGGCAGGCCAGGTGAGGGGTTGGCTCGGCCAGGGAGGCAGCAGTGGCGATGGGGAGAGTAGACAGACTTGAGAGAGAGTTACAAGTAAGACCGACGGGGCTTGGCCGATTGGATCAGGACATAAAGGAAGAAGGATGGAGCCCAGCAACTGACCGAGTGCCTCCCTGAGATCGCTCTGTGACCTGGTGACACTACTTAGCCACTGCTCAGTGCCCTAAGCTTTATGAGACCAACCTCTGCCCTGACCGGTTTGGCTCAGTGGATAGAGCGTCTGCCTGAGGACTGAAGGGTCCCAGGTTCGATTCCGGTCAAGGGCATGTACCTTGGTTGCCAGCACATCCCTGGTAGGAGGCAGCTGATCGATGATTCTCTCTCATCGATGTTTCTAACTCTCTTTCCCTCTCCCTTCCTCTCCATAAAAAAATCAATAAAAAATATTTTTTTAAAAAAGAAAAAGAAATGAGATCATCCTCCATCTGATCCTCCCCCAGCTCTCGAAGGTGGGGGAGGACACTGATGAGCCCCATGCACACACCTGAAAGCAGGCTGGCCATGGCTAAAGGCTGCCTGTGTCTGCCAGCTGGTGATGGGCCCGGCTGACCGCCCCCACAGCTCCCGCCCCGGGTCAGTGAGCCTGAAAGGGAGGAGGGGGTCAGGTCTCTGTGATCATCACAGGGAAACCTTCCCTCCGAGAAGGAGCTCATTCTAAAGAGGCCAGGGCCGAGGTCATCCCCGGGACAGAAACGGGATCCTCCGTGCCACCCCCACCCGGGCCTCGGGGAGGGGGGGGAGACACGCGGCCTTCCATACCGACGACCATGATGTTGAAGTCGAACCCGGTTTTCATGGTCTTCTTCCGCATCTGCTCAATGATGGTGTCGATGCCGATGTAGCCCAGCAGGTTGGCGTTGATGCTGACGGGCTTCATGGGCACCGCCGGCTTAGGCCGGGGCTCGGGCACCAGCTCTGACATGGCCGCGTCCGTCCTGGTCTCTGGGAGCCCTGCAAAGCCAAGACGGAGGGTGGGCCGGGGGGGCCGCACGGGAGCCGCGGTGCCGCTCACCAACACGGGGTCACATGGGGTGGGCTCTGGGAGGGGTCTTAGAGGGCATCCGCTGCGGGTCCATTTTACAGACGAGGAAACTGAGGCCTGGAGGAAAGGACTCGCTTAAGGGCACAGAGCAAGTCAGGTGCGAAGTCTGGACCAGACCCTTCTCCATCTGCTGGGCCACCTCCAACGCACATGTGGGTGTCTGACCCCGGGGTCTGACCCTTTGGGGCAGAATGAGGATTGCGGGGGGGCTGTCTGCAGTTGTTCCGGCCTGAGTCCTGCCTCCCCACATAGAGGGCCAAGACCAGCTAGTGCGCTGGACCTCACTTCACTGATGTCTGCCACTGGCCACGTTGCTTTGTCCTTTAGAAGCAAACAGGCCAGCCCCTGCAGCGTGAGCGCCAGGCCTGTCTGCCAGCCTCTGCCCCGCTGTGCCCACTGCAAATCAGGGTGTCTGTGCCCGAGGAGCTCAGGCACCCTCCTCCCTGGAGGTTTAAATCTGTGGGAAGGATAGGTCTCCCCTTTGGACCAGCAGGGAGAGGATGAGACGCAGGGAGGGCAGTCCCTCGCCTGAGGCGGCGCTGTGTGTTTTGGGATGGCGGGTGGCAGAGGAGAGGGGAGGCTGGGGACAGCCTGCTGCGGGGGAAAGGCCCATCCTGCGGGGGCTGGCGGGTCCTGGGCGTTTCCCCATCGGACCACTGTCCACCAGGCGAGGTTTCGGACAGCAGCCCCATTTCCCCATCCAGAAGGTGGGGTGTGTGTGGCTCGGCGGGAAGAGTGTGGCTCGGCTACTTGCCAGCTCTGTGGGCTTGGGCGGGACACCTGCCCGCAGGAGCCCACTTCCTCGTCTGTAAAGGGCTTGGGATCATGGTCAAGGCTATGGTGAGCACTACATGAGAGAAGATGCCTAGAAGCACCACACAGCACCTCCCAGCTCCAGCCACTCCTGCCCCTCCCACTTTCAAGTTCACTTGTCAGAGGGGAGGTGAAGTGGTGCGTGTGAAAGCACGGGTCCAAGGGAGGGATCCAGATGTTAACTGGACCCTGCCCTCACTCCAGCACCCCTTCCCGTTTGCCATTCTAGAACCGGGTGGTTCTGCCCCGCAGGCTCAGGCTTCAGGGGAGGGGGGCTGATGAGACAGCCGGTGGGCCAGAGGGCAAGAGAGTGGGAGCTCTGCCCTCATGTACCCCAAACCCAGCCAGGAGTCTGTTCTCATCCCCCACCACCTGGTCCTTCCTGGGTCCTGGCCAGGCTCTCCCCCCCAGCGGGAAAATGTTCTTTCCTTGTCGCGCTCAGTCACAGCCAACTCTGCCCAAGCTCCGGGCCTCCCCGGGGCCTGGCCGGGCTCCCTCCTGCTCCCCAGGAAGCTGGTGCTCGCCAGGCGCTGGCCGGGAGACTGGCTCAGCCCGCAGCAGCTGACTGTCCGCCGGCCTGTGCCCCAGTCTCCACACGTGGCTCCCAGTCAGCACCCTGCGCTGGGGCCACGGCCCCATTTTTCCTGCCTGGCTGCTCACACGTGGGCCTTCCACCTCCCATGTGCCTCTCAGCTGAGCCCCGTGGGTCTCCCAGCTGGTGCTGTGAGAGATAGAGGCAGCCCTTTTGACACCCTGGAAAGTGAGTCTGGCACCTATTTATGGGAGTTTTTCTAAGTGTCCTTATAAAGTGGGTGTCCTCACCGCAGCCTGCTTAGCCCTGGCCATCAATGCACCTTCCAGAAAGGGCATTCCCCAAAGACAGACCCTGGCTGAGAGAAGGGGCCTGCCAATCAGGTTCCCTGCAACTCCTGGGGGCTAGGCGGGGCTGCGGCAGGGCCAGCACGGGAGCAGACATCTCCTTCCTCCTCCCAGCAAGTCCCCATCAACACCTACTGTGTCACTGAGAAAAGCACCAGCTGGCAGGTCCCCCCACCACGTGCCAATTACACATCCGTTACATGCTAACCACCACCAGCCAGGGGCCCCGGGAAGGCCGGGTGATTCCTGCTCTTTCCCCGTCAGCTCATGGGCTGCCCCCGCAGGATACAGGCGCCCTCCTGTGCTCCCTCAGCCACCCCGTACTCATCCCATCCACTCATTCATGCATCACGCAATCCAGCCGTCCCTGCCAGGCCGGTCCCCATGCTGTCAGAGGGGAGCCTACTCCAGCCGAGCCCTAGACTAAGTGTCAAGGACACTTTGGGACCCCAGACAAGGTCATTGCCCCCGAGGGCCCACTCTCTGCTGAGAGAACCTGGCAAGTACACAGAGACCTCCAGGGTGCAGGACAAATACTGACCGCTGTGCCCCAATGTCCCTAGCATGACACAGGTCCCCAGCAATGAATGAATGAATGATGAATGAATGAATGAATGAATGCGTCAGATGTCATTTTTCTCCTCCCTCAGAAGCTCCTCTAGCAGAGCAGATGACACCCAGCCAGCACCCGGCTCTGTGCGGGTCACCGGCGGGGGGGGGGGGGGGGCAGACTGTAAAAGACCTGCTTCCTCCCCCACAACAAGGGGGAGAGGACTCAGGATGGGGCCACAGCAGGACAGAGCTCCCGCAGGCTCCCTGCCTCCATGGTTCCTGGAGCCCCCCGAGGCGCCCCCGAGGAGGAGCATCTGCCTGCGGCACCCCCTGCCAGGAGCCACCTGCTCCACCCGCGCTTGCGGGAGAGGCATGTCCACCTGACTCCGTTCTGAGTCCCCACAGACACGGCCGCTCCGTCACCTGCCCGGCCCGCACCTGGCGCTTTCGGTTCCAGGCAAATGAGCGTCTTTGTCTTTGTCTGGCACGGGGACCCCACCCTCAATTGGGAAGGTGACAGCAGCGGGAGGAGACCTTCCGGAAGAGCACCTGCCTCCTCCGCTGAGGGGGGTGGGGGGTAGGGAGGCTCTTCCTTCCTTCCTGAGCTTAAGATCTCCCCCAGACCCCACCCGCACCCGCACCCGCACCCGCACCCGCAGAGGCAAATTCCAGCCCACTCCACCTCCAGCCCCCACTCTCGGAAAAAGAATTACAAAAGGCGTCTGAGTCCTCTCCTATTCGCGGGAGCCAGGGGCTCTGAGACCCCCCTTCCCCCACCCCGGCTCTCCGGAGGCCAGCGGGCTCCCTGGGAGACCACCGGCGGGTGCGGGGGTGGGGGAAGGGTCCTCCGTGTGTGAGCGCGCAGGTCTCTCTGGTGTGGGCGGCTGATCCCTGTGCGGGGCGTGCGTGTGTGTGCGTATCTGGTGTGCTCCCTGTGCGCGTCTGGGCCCCCACTCGTGTGTCGGAGGGTTCCCGTGGGCGGATTTCTCCGGGAATGCATGTCTCGGGGTGTGTGCACCATGTGTGCGTGTGCACCGGGTGTGCGTGTGCCCGCGCATCTGTCACCGCGCGTGGGCTCCCCGCGCAGCCCCCCTCCCCTGGCGGCCCCTCCGCCGGGCTTCTGGGGGCCTTTACCCCTTCCCGCGGGTGCCGGTGCCGGGCGGAGGCCTACCTTTGGACATGAATCCTCCTTTGTCTCCGGTCCTCCCGGGAGATGCTCAGGGCGCGGGGCTGCGAGGCTGAGCGGGGCGCGGGTCCTCCCGGGCGAGCCGCCCTGCAGCCGGCCTCGCCCTCCGCGCGCTCTGCCCGCCGCCCGGCCCGCGCCCGCCGCGCTGCCCTGCGCCCCCGCCGCCCCCCGCCCGGGACCCCGCTCCGCTCGCCGGCGCCGCCGCCTCTGCCCGCGTACCGAGCCGCCGCCGCCGCCGCCGCCGCCGCCGCCGCCGCCCCACGTGACCCGCCGCCCCGCCGCGAGCCCCGCCCCCGCCGCGGCCCCGCGCCGCCCGCTCCCGCCTCCGCACGGGGCACCGGGGCGCTGCGCTCGCAGCGGGCGTGCCGCCAGGGAGGTGCCGCCGGGGAGGTGCCCGCATCCCGGCCCCGCCCTCCCGGACCGGCTCCCGTCCTCTCTCTCCGGCCCGGCCGGGCGGCGCGGGGACCGGTGGCCGCGGCGGCTGGACCTGGCGCTGGCTCGGCGGTTCTGTCCGCGGTTCGGAGCCAGCCCGGTCCCGGCTGGCCCCGGAAAGGGGGCCCGGGACCCTGCGCTGCACGGGAGCTTCCCCGCGCCCCGATGTTCCCGGCGGGAAAGTCCGCGGCGCATGGAGCGGCGCTGAGGGCAGCGGCGCCGCCCGGGGGACGGGAGTGGGTGACCATCCCCGTCCTCCAGGATCGGGTCGGGGGCGGGGGGCAGAAAGCTGGGCGGCCCCGAGGCAGGGCTGGGCATGCCCAGGGTTCGTGGGGCAGGAGGGGGCACCCTGAGGAGAGGGCGTGGGGGACTTCCCGGAGGCGGCGGGGCAGGGATGGGGAGGAGGCGGCGGGAGGGAGAAGGACGGGCTCGGGGAGAGGGGCGGCGGAGTGAGGAGCCCAGAGGCGGGTGGAGGCTCAGCGCCCCAGGAGCAGGGACGCAGGGGGAGGCCGGGAGGCCGCAGCCTCGGAGCCAGGGTAAGGAGCGGGACTTGGAGGGAGGATAATGGTGAGTCCCAGCGGTTACCCTGTGGGTGCTGCCATCACCGAGTCCCAGGGGCAGCTGTGAGCGGCAGGGAGCGCCCTGGGGCGAGGCTGAGGCGGGACAGACAGAGGGACAGGCGGGCAGACAGTTGGGGGGAGGGGGGTGTAAATGCACAGCGTTGGGAATAGACCGGATGGGGGGAGGACGCCCAGGTTTCTGGGTGAGAGCCGGACCAGGCAGGGCAGGGGTAGCTCTAGAGGAGCCTGAACTTCAGGAGAGAGGGGGGCTGAGGGCGCGGAGGGGGGCTGGAGAGGAAAGCTGGGTGAGCTCCCCCAGACCCAGTGTGCGGCATGATGGGAAGGGGTCTGGCCCCGAAGTCCAGGGGTGCCTCCCCAGCATCCACCGGATCCAGACGCCCTGAGCCTTGGGGATGCTGGGAATGCAATGCCCAAAGCAGAATCCCAGGATCTGGGTTCCTCCTCAACTCACCGCCGCCAGCCAGCTCAGGACTGAGCACGTCACAGCCTCTCTGAGACCCCGTGGCGGTCTCTGCTCCTGTCCGCCTATCGCCCTTCTGCGCGGGTCTTCCGTGGGCACACGTTCCCAGCTCACCTTTCAGGACTGAAGGGGAGGGAGGGTTCCAGGTGAGGCTCCTTTAAGCAGCAGGAATCTGCCCGCAAGGCTGACCCCAATGACCCGGCAGCCTCAGGGAGGTCCCTGCTCACAGCTGGAGGAACACGGCAGTGACAAATCTCAGACAATCGCCACGGATTGCCGTGCTGGTCTGTGATTCTGTGTAGGTGGTTTGCTTCACAGCTGCGCTCACCTATCAATCCCCTGATTCCTCCGCTTCCGGGAGTGGAAGATGCTGAAGGAAGGACTCGGCACAATGGATCCTCCACGAGTTACCCCACACACCTCCTGCTGGCGACTGCCCTCAGCCTGACTCTGACTGGCAGTTACCCAGCTCCTGGCGCATCCCCTGTGGTCTGCCCTGCAGCCCCCCCCCCCCCACACACACACACACAGTGCATTTGACTCTGACCTTAGAGTACCCCCTTTCCCACCTATCCAAGTGTAATCTGTCTCCAGGCCCTCCCCCCTCCTCTCCTTTCCCCCCACTAGCCCAGAACATCCCAGTGCATCCCAGCCAAGTCCTTTGCATTTACCTTTGGTTTTTCTGGCCGGGTCTGTGGCAGCATCTGTTGTCACTTGGCCTGGGGCTGTGTCAGTGCTTCTGGCTGACATCGGTGGGTGAGTGGCAGTGTCCGATGTGGTCCGGTGAATGGCACTGTCAAGTGTGGCCCCTCCAATGGCCGGGTTTAGGGGAGCCGGCAGGACCGGACCCATGCCTACGCCCAGCCTGCTTGTGTGGAAAGCAGGAAAACCCGTAGTTATCCACCTGGCTGGCTCCGCTCTGTCCAAAGCCAGGACTCTGTCTGGCCTGGCTGTGCCCAACTTGGCTGGGTCTGGGGCTGCCAAATCCTTGGCTGTGGCCCCTGTCGTTGCATATGGCTTGGCTGTGCCTGCTGTGGCTATGGCTTTGCCCAGCTTGCCTGGGTCTGGCGTTACCGGATTTGTGACCAGGCCCTGCTTGGCTGTGCCTTCTGTAGCCTCTTCTGTGACTGTGCCCAGTTTGGCATCCAGAGCAGGGAACTTTGTGCCTGTGTCCAGTCTGGGTGTGTCTGATGTGGCTGAGTTGACAGCCACGCTGGAGCTGTTGGTGGCCATTGTGGCTGAGTGTCTGACTGTGCCTCTCATTGTGTCCAGAGCCACCAAATCCATGGCCGTCGCCGGCGCCATGGGAGGGTTGGCCCTTTGGAGATGCAGCCGCGGCCTCAGGATCCCCCTGGGCCTGGGCCGGCCTCTTCCTTGGGAAGCTCTGGCAGGCGCTGAGGCAGCCGCTGGGACAGGGAGCCGCTGACCCGCCGGGCCTGCAGGGCCTGGTGGATCCTGGGCCAGCCGGGGCTGGAAAGGGAGGGCCAGGTGGGAGCTCACCAGCGGCTTCTCCATCACGGGCATCCTGCTGGGTCTGGCCAGACCTGGGTTCCCTGGGCCCCCAGAGTGAACCCTGCCCCCTGGCACAAGGACCAGAGACGGTGACTCTGGAGTGGGCATCGTCCCTCTTCCGTGGGCAGCAGCCCCCCTGCCCAGGGCGGGCACTTCTTCCCAGGCCTGGCTGCTGGGCCGGAGCGTCAAGGAGATGGAGCTGAGCTTCCTGGACCCGAGCCTGTTGTCCGTCTCCTGCGGGAGCACGCTCTGGGCCCGGGCTCCGAGCCCCAGCCGGCCGGGGGCGTGTGGGATGTAGCTTTGCGAGAAGGCATCCAGACGGACGGTCTGCCTGAGGACAGGGGTGAGAGGGGACACCCTCCCGGGGAGCCTGCGGGGGGGGGCAGGGCGCCCCAGCAGGTTGCCTTGGGAGGAGGAGGTCCCAGGCCCCGGAGCTCCGTGCGGCTGCATCTCAAAATCGTGGTCCTTCCAGGACGTCCGTCTTCCCCTGAGGCAGTCAACAGAGAGGCCAGGCGGCCGTGAGGCTGGGCCCAGCGTGCCCACCCGCCCCTCCTGGCCAGCACCTCACACTGCCGGGCTGAAGGGGCCTCGCTGGGATCCTTGGCAGAGTACACACGTCCCTTCCTGCAGTCCTCCCCCCTCTGCCTGTGACCACCCGCACACCTCACACCTGCCCAGGCACCACACCCGTTTACACGCGGAATGTCCCACCAACACAGCCTCCAGGAACGGGCTGCTCCTGTGAGGAGGGAGCTTGGGGGCCCAAGTGTGTCCTCTCTCTCTCTCTCTCTCTCTCTTTTTTTTTTAAATATATTTTATTGATTTTTTACAGAGAAGAAAGGAGAGAGATAGTGAGCTAGAAACGTCGATGAGAGAGGAACATCGACCAGCTGCCTCCTACACACCCCCTACCGAGGATGTGCCCGCAACCAACGTACATGCCCCTGATCAGAATCGAACCTGGGACCCTTCAGTCCGCAGACCGACGCTCTACCACTGAGCCAAACCGGTTCGGCCCCTCTTTCTTTTTTAAAAATATATTTTTATTGATTTCAGAGAGGAAGGGAGAGTAAGAGAGAGAGATAAACATCAATGATGAGAGCGAATCATCAGTTAGCTGCCTCCTGCAGGAGCCCATAGTCCAGGCGTGTGCCCTGACTGGGGATTGAACCCAGACCTCCTGGTTCGTAGGTCAGTGCTCAACTACTGAGCCACGCTGGCCGGGCCGTGTCCCCTCTCTCGATGGACATCTCCGTGGAGGTCACACACTGTGTTCAGGGACTCCGGAGAAGGGCAATAGTTATGAACCTCTGCCTCTTCTAGAAGGTGCCAGTGGGCTCTGGGTTCCCACCCGCAGCAGCCAAATACGAGTCAGGTGTCCAGGTAGGGGGGCTGAGGGGTGAGCATTCACTCGGGAACAGGATCTACATCTGGGGCTCCTGTCCCGAACCCGGAAAGAGCCCTAGGCTGGCCTGCTGCTAGAGCCTGAGTTGAGGAGGACCTGGGGAAGGGGGCCTCAGTGGAGAAGTGGCAGGTGATCTCAGGAGGAGCAGTGAGCCAGCCCGTCCCCGCCCCCAGGGGGCCCGCCAGGCCGAGGAGAGGCAGGGCTGTGCTAGAGCTGTGTGTTGGGGTCAGAGCAGGGAGGCGGGGCCTGGGTGGGGTGTGCGCACAGCAGGCCTGAAGTGGAGCAAGTGTGGCATCTAGAAAAGCCCCCCTGGGGTCCGGACCATCCGGGAGGGGCGGGCGGGGTGCGGGTGCGCTGAGCCCAGGCCAGGCCACGGCGGTGCTCAGGTGCTGGGAGCTGACCGCCGGGTCTGCAGGTGGGACCGTCATCCCGGGGCAGTGTGACATGGAGGGGGACACGGAGGGGACAGAGTGGAGGCGAGGGGATCGGCAGGGACACTCGGAACACTGTGGGCTGGCAGTGGGGCAGAGAAGGCGGATAATGCGGGAGAAGCCACGGGACTGCCTGCAAGTGGGAAGTAGGGGAGAGAAGAGGTGGGAGAGGGGCTCCAGATGGTGTCTACATGGATGAGAGCCCCTCCTTCTGGAACGGGGCCAGGCCAGGGCCGGCGGGAGGGCGCTGGGAAAGGGGGCTGCTGTAGCCAGGCCCCTGAGGTCTGGAGCCGGGCCTTCGCCAGCCCTCACCCTTCATCCCTCTGCAGACCCCCATCACCCTCAGCCTGACATTGCCCTGCAGCTCTGCCCTCCTGCCCTTATTCACCACCACACGTACCCTGCACCATAAACATCTGCCCTCAGCATGCACACCCACAGGCCAGGCCAGGCCAGGATTTATAGACACAACTCCTTCCCCTCCCACACCCCTCTTCCCCGGCTACATTGTCCTTTGGTCCTTTCCCTCCCCCTACACACAAAACACCCACCCACCTTGCTCAGAGAACAAGAAGGTCTGCGGTCTTTGGTCTGGGATGCTGAGGCTGGTGCAGGCCCCTCACCTCCTCTGTGCCCCGAGTGTGGCCATGGCAACACGCTCAGGGGCCTTGTCCCTGTGGTCCCCTCAGTCTCCAGCCGAGGCCCAGCCCTCTCTGACCTGGCCTGGCAGCCACACCCAGCGGGGCCGGGAGAGGCTGGCTGCTCAGGAGTGGGCGGGTGAATGCTCTGGAATCCCGGAGGGCCACGGAGGCTCCTCACAGTCAGGCTGGGCGCCGGAGTCAGGGCCACCGGGGCTCCGCGCCTGCCGCCTGCCCTCCCCACAGACTCTGATGCCTGGAGAGGTGTCCCCAGAAAGAAGGGGGGGACACTTCAGACATGGCCACACTCATCCCATGACGTGGTCACAGTGCCAACCTCGCTTCTGCTTGCCCTCAGCATTGCCCCCACAACCCTAGTTCTGCCACCCTCCGGCCACCTTGCCCGCCAGCTGAGGCCTTTCCCTGAGCCCCTGGAGGCCACAGGAGAGGCTGTTTCCTGAGCCCCGGCCCTGAGGCCCTGAGGACCGGAGCACAGCCCAGCCCTGGCCTGGGGGGCCCACGGTACCACCCAGCCTGGCTCGGCATTGTGGGCCGGCACCCTCTTTTGCCCCGACCACACATCGTGAAGATAAAGGCGGTGATGATCGCAGCTGCCCTTTGCTGAACCTTACGAAGTGCCAGGCTGGGGAGAAGCTCTTCCCGAAACTCAGACCCCAGGGCCCGCAGCCCCGGCTCCCCGCACTCACCCTGCGCCGGGGCCCGGGCTGTGTTCTCCCTCCATCTCAGTCAGGGCCTGTCACCTGCTCGGTGCCGGCGAGGACAGCGCGGCCCACACCGCACTGTGTGGTCACTGTCCCCCAGGACACTGCTCGCCTCGGCGAGGCCGCTGCTGGGCCTCATCGGCCAATGGAACGTTCGGTGATAATGGGAATATTCTATACCCGTGCGATCCCGTGCCGGAGGCGCTGGCCATGGTGGCTACTGAGCACTTACAAGGTGGCGACGGCGGGGAGGAGCGAGCGGTTTATTTAATTCTGTGCAGTGGCTGTCTTGTTGCACAGTAAGGTTCTGAAGGGCCTGGGTTCATTCTTCACCAGGCCCCGGGCCCGGCAGAATCAGCCTCAGTACATGACTGTGGAATCTATGAACCCATAAGTGAATGAATGGTGACTCTATGGACCTGGGGCCTTCCCCTCATCCGTTCCCTCCCTCCGGAGCTAAAGGCTTTCAAACTTGCCTGTGTGCTTGTTGCCAGGGCAACCTGCTGGCTGGCCAGTGGGCGGGGGAGGGGAGCCGCCTGGAGTTCTAACCCCCTTCCCTCTTTGCTTTGAGGCCTGCGGCCAGCCAGCCGGACTGGAGGAAGAACCGAGGGCCTGAGGGAGGGGCGGCCGGGCCGGAGAGGGTAAGGGAGACTGGAGAGGTGCAGAAATCCTGCGCGGAGGTCGGGGGCCCTGGTCCTCTCCCCACTTTGGCCAACAGTTCGTTCTGCAGCTTCTGTCAGATCACCTGCCCTGCTGGGCCTCAGTTGCCTTTCAAACAGGGACCAGATGTCCTCATGAGGCCTCCTCTAGCTTGAACGCTAGAATTCTTTCATCTCGCCCCCTGCCAGGCTGTTAGACCTCGAGAGCAAGGAATGAGTATCATTCATCTCTGTATCTCCCCCCAACACACACACACACACACACACACACACACACACTGGCGCCCCGCCCCCACCTGCCTGGCCCTCTCCTTCAGCGGTGAGGCCTGGAGGACAGCACCTGCCCAGCACAGCAATTACAAACCTGGGTTCTGCTGCTCTCTAGTGGCCCAAAGTGCCAATTACTTCGTGTACACAGCCTTCTTTCCCCCACAAGGAAAGATTGACATGCCTGGGAGTGGCCTCGAAGGACAGACCGCCTAAGCAAACAAAATCACTGTGGTGGCCTCCCGGACAAGTGGCACAGGTTTATTACAGCTGTGTGGTTTTGAACAAGTCACAGTCCCTCTGAGCTCCAGTTCCTCCATCTGTGAAATGGGGATTGAATCAGTCAGGATGGGTTAAATTATGCTGCAGTAACAATTCCAAAATCCCAGTAGCTTTTAATAACTAAGGTTTACTTCTCATTCGTGCCTCAGGTGCGTGGTGGTTTGGGTCAGCTGAGGCTCTGCTCCATGGCATTTTCGTTCTGGGGCCCGGCAGCCACCCCCAGGAGCCGCTGGTCATTGTGGCGGAGGGGAGGGAGAGTGCTGAATCCTGCACTAGCTACCAGGTGCTGAATTCATTTCTGATCAGAACTCGCTGGTGAGAACTGGCCTCATGGCCCCACCCAACACGAGGAGGAGTAACCCTGCCGCGTGTGAGCACCGAGGAGCCAGAAGTGTTGGGTGAACAGCACTGTGGCCCACTCCATGGATGTAAGAGTGCGGTGAGGGGTGCAATGAGCTCAGGCCATGATAGACATTAAAACTGTTGCCTTGCAATTCTGATGTCCTTTTTTATTTATCCTCACGATTTCCTGTGACTTCAGGATCAATTCCAGATGTTCACAGCTGAGGACAGAGAGGGGCATGGGCTTCCAAGGTTCTCACAGTGAACCAGTTGCTGGACGCCGGTCTCCGGGGTCCGAATTCTGCGCCCCTCCCCCGTGACGGTGGGGCTGAGGGGGTCTTCCCCGCCCCGGTTCTCTGTAGGGTGCTGACAGACATTGGACGGCCTTCTGAGTGAAGCTGCGGCCTCTGCCTGCTCCAGAGCTGGTCTCTCAGCCTTCCCAAGCCCTTCGGCTCTGCCAGAGCAGAGAGCCGAGGGGGCGGAACAATGACCAGCCTGTGCCACCCCACAGGCCAGAGTCCGAACATTGTGGCCATTCCTAGGCAGGGACCCTGCACATTCCCCTCCTGTCCTCCTGCTCTGGGCCCCGCCCAGACACACCCACCCTATCCCCACAGCTCCCAGGACTTGGTAAAACCTCCAAGGCATTTTATTATTATTTTAAAATATATTTTTATTGATTTCAGAGAGAGGTGGAAACATCAATGATGAGAGAGAATCAATGGACAGCGGCCTCCTGCACGCCCCCTACAAGGGATTGAGCCCACAACCTGGGTGTGTGCCCTGACTGGACCCAAGGAGTTTTAAAAACTTGCACAATAGCTTGACCCCAGGAAGCCTGCAAGTTTCTCTAAATCTTAGTCTCTACACAGATGGGTAGCTTTTGACAAGACTTTAAAAAAAATTTTTTTAATTGATTTTTCACAGAGAAGAAGGGAGAGAGAGAGAGGGTTAGAAACATCGATGAGAGAGAAACGTTGATCAGCCACCTCCTGCACACCTCCCACTGGGGTTGTGCCCACAACCAAGGTACATGCCCTTGACCGGAATCGAACCTGGGACCTTTCAGTCTGCAGGCCGACGCTCTATCCACTGAGCCACACCGGTGAGGGCTGGTCCCTCCATTCCTGAGCTGGGTGATCTGGAAGGTGCTCCAAAGAGTTCCCACTCCCCTGCCCACCTGCCTCGGACACCCCCGACCTGGCAGCCTGCACTCAGAGCCCAGCTCACATGCTCACCAAACTCAGGGGGTTCCTGTCTACCCTCCCTCTGTTTCAGACTTCCAGTCCCACCCCCTGGGGGGCAGAAACCCCGAGGGGGGGACCCCGGTGGCTTCTCCCTGAGCTGGTTCCCTCCTCCATGCAATAGGGTCCTCAACATTCTTGGGTGTTTTCTTTTCCTTTAAAAATAATTTTCTTATTTTCAATTACAATTGACATACATCATTATGTTGGTTTCAGGCATTTACCTAAAACTTCTTGTTTCCCACCAGCCTCTCTTCCCTCCTTTAGGTAGTAGCCGCTACCTACAGCCTCAGGCCACGTGACAGTGGTGGGGACCAGAGCTGCGTGGCAATCCGGCCACCCCATCCCCTGAGCTCCTGAACCCCGAGGCCCATGGGACTCCACACCCTGGGCTTTGGCAGGAACGAAATCAAGGTGCCGCCCCTGACATCAAGGCGCTGAGGGCTGCGTGAGCTGGGCCGGCCGGGCGCCTTAGGCTGTGAGGAGACGGTCCCTCTGAGAAGGAAGCGGCACTGAGTGGGACAGAGGGTGGAGCTGGTGACGGCCTGGAGTCCCGGGTCCAGCGTGAGCCCAGAACTGATCCCTTTTATTCCCGCTGCTTTCTGTCTGGTCTCCTGTGCCTGCAGGAGTCCGGGCAATAGTGAGGGGGCGGCCTGGGGTGGGAGGGTTAGGAGATCCCGCTGGGAGGCTCAGAGCAGCAGGGGGCTGGTCAGCATGCAGCAAGAGAGGTGCCCAGGTCAGGGAACTGGAGGACGCAATCAGCTGTGCCCCTGAGGGGCCCCTCTGGCCTCACCCCACTCCGCTGCTTGGTAAGACAGCTCCTGGCTTTGCCCCGGGGAAAGCTGCAGGGCCCTCACTGTGAGAGAAGACAGCTCTGCCCTCCCCGGCTCCTTAGAGGACACGGGAGAATGAGCCCTGGTCTGGGGTCAGCAGAGCCAGCCCCCCTGTCAGCCGCTGCCCTGTGGCCTCAGACAAATCCCTGTACCAAAGGAACGGCAGCTGTCTCACCTGTTCCCCTCACTCAAAGAAGTGGACTTTTTCCATGGACATGAGCCACCCAGCTAAAGACTACACTTCCCAGCCTCCCTTGCAGCTAGGACTAGCAGGTGCCTAAGTATTGACAGTGGGAAATAAGGGGAAGGGGGGGGTGCGGCCTGTCAGGGAGGGTCTGTCAATGGAGGGGGCAGCCTCTTCCGCCCCCGCCCCCACCCCACGCTGCTGGGGATGTGGAGGATGCCCCTGGATGGGGCCAACTTCCTGGCGCAATGAAGCAGCCAGAGGAGAGCCGCTCCGGTCTCTGACCAGCGTGGGAACGGCCACTGCACCAGCTCTGGACAGCCTCCCCCCCCCCCCCCCCAGTGTACCACGGGGCCCTGCTGGGGTTTGGTTTTGTTTTGTTTATCTCTGCTCCTGAATTTATGATCTAGCGGGTTCTCCCCCCCAGGGGTTCCTGGGAGGGGCAAGAGCTCCTGGTGCCTACAGCCCGGCCAGCCCCACGACAGAGTGCGATCGGGCCGGGAATGTCCGGTGCCGCAGTGAGACGTTCTGCTCTGCCCCGCGGAGATCCATCCCGATCTGAGTTCCCCCCAGCGAGATGACGGCCATGACCCCCCTCCAGGGACGGAGACAGGCCCGCAAAGACAGCACGAAGTCTTTTATTGCAGTGAACTGAGATGGAAGCCCGAGGAGGAGAGTGAGGCCCACGTGAGGCTCCCAGGGGAGGGGCTTCCAGGGTGGGCGAGGCTGGGGCCTGGCTGGGGTGCTGGGCTCAGCCTGGAATGCAGTAGAGGTTGGGGAAGCCCAGCAGAGGGAGGGGGGGAGCTGCTGCTGGCTCCACACTGCCCATGGAGCCCACCCCATCTCACACCTCCCACCTTCCCTCTCACATACACACGGGCCTCCCCGCCACCTGTCTGTCCACTTTGTTCAGCCTTTCTCTCTCTCTCTCTCTCTCACACACACACACACACACACACACACACACACCCTCCTTCCCCTATGGTCTTGCCCCCTCGTGCCCCTCCACACACCAATGCCCAGTCTCAGTCCAGAGGGGTGGGCTGGGCTGGACCAAGCCGACCTCCCTCCAGACGGGCCTTTCCCCTGGGCGAGCTTGGCAGCCTGCCCGAACGCTGTGGGTGGGTGCCATCTGGGGGTACCTGGGGACTCGGTGGGAAATGGGAGACCGGGAGGCTCAGGTGGAGGGAGGGGCAGGAGTGCTGGCAGCACAAAGGCACTGGGGGGCCTCGGGGGTGTCCCCAGAGCTGGAGAAGGCGGGCAGGGGGAGCGAGCTGGAGGTGGGGGGCAAGCCCTGGGCCAGCAGCAGTGACACCTCAAGGCACCCACGCCCCATCTTCCCACAGCCAGGGCTGCCCGGAGCACCAGGGCCACTGCGGGAGGCTGGCCTGGGCCCTGAGTGGTGCCCGGGCCCCAGGCCTCCAGGCTGGGCGGGCTGGGCGGGTGCCCGCGGCTCAGGCCTCTGGGCCCCCGAAGGCCAGGTTGTCGCGGACCATCAGGGTCTTACGGAGGTCCCGGTCCGCCGTGGGGCGCTGCATCCTCCACTTGTGCGCCTCCTGCAGGCCGGGCTCGAAGTAGTAGATGCAGGCGCCGAAGCCGGCCAGGACGAGGACGGAGATGACCAGGTACACGGGCACGAACCAGTCCAGGAAGTGAGGCATCACAGCGGCTGGCTGTGGGACACGGGGGTGAGGGCCGGGGCGACCTGGTCCTGCCCGCCCGTCCGAGGTCACAGAGGCCCACAGAGCCAGGCCCGAGCGCCACTCCATAGACTGAGGCCCAGGAGAGTGGGGGCAGCGTCTGATCAGGACCGGCTCCCTGACCGAGCACAGAACTGCCCCATCACAGGGGCCTCCCGGGCTCCCACTCACCGTGAAGGGGGCCGTGGCTCTGGCGCAGCCCTCTCGGGCACATGGCCTCGGGCGAGGCGCCTGCCCGCGCTGGGCCTCAGTCCTCCCCGAGGAAGGGGACCCTAACAGAGCCTCATGGGGATTCACGGAGGCGACTGCCCCTCAGAGCTCTCATAAAGGACAGTGTGGGCGATGCCTCCTCTCAGCTGCCCTAACAGCACGGCACCATTAGTCCCAGGAGCTGCCCCTTCCAGTCCCTCCCAGATGGCGGGTCCCCGGCCCCCACCATCCTGGCAGGTGTGGCTGGTAAAAGTGGGGTGAAAAAGCACCCATCCCCAGGGGACCTGGTTGAAATTCACAGGGGCCACAGAGGCTCTGGAATTCAGGCCCAGGCCCAATCTCATCATTAGGAGAGTATGGGTGCAGGCAAACACCGTGGGCCTTGGTTTCCACATCTGTAAAATGGGAACAAAAATAATACCTAAGGTCATAGGGCAATTGTGACTCTTGAAATGAATTAATTTACGTGAAATGCTTAGAGCCAGGGCCTGGCACATAAGTGTTACATAGTAAGTTTGTTCTTATTCTCTGAGCCTCAGTTTCCTTTCCTGTAGAATGGGAATAAAAGTAGGCTGCATTCCTGAGGTCAGTGTGAATGGTTAAGGAGACAGTGCCTGAGTGCACTGAGCACCAGGCTGCCCGCAAGGGACCAGCACTCCCTGAGGAGTGGCTACCAGATTGTCATTCCCAGTGGACCAGGGCAGGGAATGGGGGCAGCAGGTGTGGGGAGCCAGGCAAACCAACGTTACAGATGCCCAGACGGTAAGAATGGTCCCGAGGCGCTCACATCGCTCTCTGCCAGCCTCCCCGCCTCCCCACCCACCCTGAGGCCTCCTGTGGAACTGTTCTCAGACCTCCGCACCTGTGTGTCCCAGCCTTCTTCCCCCCTCTATCCGTCCCGTCCTCAATGGCCTCTCCTTCATGGTCACCTGGCAAACTCCAATTCATACTTCCAAAGCCAGATCACAGATCATCTCCAGAAATGGGGGAAAGCAGGACCATGTGACCCCCAAACCCTTCCTGAGCTGTGAGGAGGGGCGGGTGGAGGAGCCCCTCTGCCTGCAGCCCCGCAGGGAAGGGAGATGCTGGTGGAAAGCGCTCACAACCCTGACAAAGGCCGATGGGCTGGGTGGCTGTCCGCACTCACAAACGGGGCCCAGAGAAGTTCTCGCACTTGGCCTGGGTTACCCAACTGGGAGGCGACAGCCAGACCCCAAGCCCCGGTGATGTCCTGAGGTCTGAGTCCTCCTGGGCGGGAAAGACAGGAGCAGAGGCCCCCCTGGCCTGCGGGAAGGGGAGAGGGCGGGATGGATGGTCTCCGGGGCAGGCTGAGTGGGACCCTCTTCGCTCAGGGCCTCCTGCACGCTGCTTGCAGGTGGGTCTGGGAGGGGGCTGTGGCCCAGAGGAGGCAGGTGCTGCCTGCTTGTCCGGCGTCCCCACCCCCGGGTCCCCGCTGCTGTCTGGAGCACAGGCCTGGCCCCACGCTTCCCAGGTGCCTTGCTCACGGATCAGTCAGGCGAAGAGAGCCTGGGTGGCGCGGAGTCAGGCCAGCGGTGCCCTCCTTTCCCGGCGCCTTGCTGGAACTCCAGAGGAAGTTCAGAGCTGCCTGGTGCTGCCTGGGTTGGGGGAGGTGGGACAGGGGTCCCCAAGCAGACAGGCTGCTCTGAACCAGCCTGCTTAAAACCAAGGTGGTTGGTGCCCCCTCCCCTGGCCCCAGCCAGGACCCCAGTCTCCTTTCAGCGTAAACATGAGCAGGGGGGCCCCCCGCAGAGCAGAAGGCATTCCCGTGAAGCGGAGCCCAGGGTCCCCCAACCTCTCCAGCCCTCGGAACAGAACCCGGGCACTCGGGGGCATCCTGCGGGCCCCGGCGCTGCGTCCGGCTCTCGGCGGCTGGCCTAGCCGAGCAGAACACGCACAGGCCTCCTCTGTGGCCTTGGGCCATTCCTCGCCCTCTCTGGACCTCAGGGTCCCCCATGCGCGGGGGCGGGTGGGAGTTGTCAGAGGATCTAGAAGGAATGTTCCAGGCCCGTTCCAGCCACGGTTCCGCACAGAGCAGTGTGAGGCTGCAGAGCCCCTCTCCCTGCCTCCCGAGCCACGGACACCCCGGGGCGCCCCGCCCCCCGCGTGCCCACAGACCCACCTCGCGCCCTGCAGATGCCTGTTCCAGGGGCTCTGCGCTCAGCTCAGCACCTTAGCTCGGCTCAGCGGCTCGGCACCGGCCCGTGGACTTAGTCACGGCTGCTGTCCCCACGGTCACTGCCGGCTGCGGCCATCCTGGGTGTGGAGGCAGAGGAAGGACGGGGCCAATGTCCCCCCTGGGAGACAGAGCTTCCCAGGCCCAGGGCTTGGGGTGTCGGGGGAGGGGGAGGCCAGCAGGGGACAGTCCTGGACTGGCTGGGCACCCTGGTACCTCTCCCTGCCCATCGGAGACCCTTCCTTCTGGCCCCAAACCTCAGGATGGCAGGAGGCGGGACCTGTCTCGGCCAATCAGCAGCCTAGCAGAGCAAGGGCTTTATCCTCCGTTACCCAGGCAACTAGCCTTTTCTGGCTCCCTCCCACTGTGCAGGGGGTTCAGAGATGACAGGCGGGGCGGGTTTGGGGGGATCCGGACAGGAGTGGGAGCCACCTAGCAGGCCGCTGGGGCTCCAGCTGGAGGTCTGGAGAGGAGGGGACCCCGACTGCGATAACTGGGAGGGTCCGGAGGCTTGCCCTTTGAAAATAGGGAGAGACTGGGCCCTGGCGAGTGGGTGGGGACACAGCAGAGCAGCCCGTGAGGGGAGGCTGGTGGGAAAGGCTATGAGTGAGCTGACTCGGATCCCCCCCATACACCCTGCCAGCTCTGAAAGACCTGGGCTCTTCAAGGGTGGGGTCCTCGCCAGCATCTGTGGGGCAAAGAGGCTGAGTCGGACTTCACAGAGAGATTTTCATTGACATTTAGGGTGCATCCAGGAAAATACAAATCTTCATTTTATTTTATTGTAAATCCTTATCCAATGATATTTTTCCATTGACTTTTAGAGAGAGAGGGAAAAAACCGCATCCATGTAAAAGAGACACATCAATTGGTTGCTTCCTGCACCCACCCCAGTGCCCTTGACTGGGACTCAAACCAAGATCCTTCGGTCCACAGGCCTGACAATCTAACCACTGAGCCAAACTAGTCAGGGCAAAAAAATGCAAATCTTCAGGGATGATTTTTAAAAATATATATATATTATTGATTTTTTACAGAGAGAAAGGGAGAAGGATAGAGAGCTAGAAACATTGATGAGAGAGAAACATCGATCAGCTGCCTCTTGTACACCCGTTACTGAGGATGTGCCCGCAACCAAGGTACATGCCCTTGACCAGAATCGACCCGGGACCTTTCAGTCCGCAGGCCGATGCTCTATTCACTGAGCCAAACCGGTTTCGGCTTCAGTGATGAATTTTTAAATGCAAATCTTCAATGCACGCACTTGTGCAACCACCACCAGATCAATGTCTGGCATGTTTCCATCACCGTAGGCAGCTCCTGCTGCCTTTGCCAGGCAATACCTCCTTCCCACAGGCACGTGCTGATCTGACTTCTATCACCATAGATTGGTTTGCCTGTCCTGGAATTCCATCTCCATGGGCTCACACGGCATACACTCTTTGGTGTCTGGTTTGGCGCTCGGCACAGTGCTTCTGCCCTCACTGCTGTGGCACGGATCAGTGTACCACAACGTGCTTCTCTCTTCGCCCCTGGCCGTCTCTCAGGGCTGTTTGCAGCCGGCAACCTTGAGGAATGAAGTAACCCCCACACACACACACCCTCCGGGGGGAAAGAGCAGGCCTTCCACTCACTGTAAAAGCAGCGGCCCTCAGGTCCTGTGATGTCACCCATGACGGGTCCTTGTGGGGCTGCAGAATGTGGGAACTGACACAAGCACAAAGCCCTGGCTATTGCTTCTACCGAGTAAAACAGTCCTTTGTCTCTTAAGGAGCCCTCTGGCTTCTGCCAACATCCATGGGGTCGTAAGGCCATGACCAAAGCTCAGTGAGCGGTTTATTAGTTTGTAAGTACGGTAAAATCTGAGGCTGCACAGTTTTTGATGATGTATTAAGTGGGGATTAGAGCTATTGAGAAAAGAGAGCAGAAAAGGGTAGACAGGGCGTATGGAGGGGCTTGCTTGCTATTTTATTTAGTCAAAATTGATTTTAGAGAAAGGAAAAGAGAGTGAGCGAGTGAGAAGTTTGTTGTTCCGCTTATTTATGCCTTCACTGGTTGACTCTTGTATGTGCCCTGACTGGGGATCGAACCCACAACCTTGGCTTATTCAGAAGATGCTCTAACCAACCCGGCAACCGGGCCAGGGCGTGGGACTCGCTATTAGCGAGTGGTAATTAAGAAAGACACCGCTAGCCGAAACCGATTTGGCTCAGCGGTAGAGCGTCGGTCTGTGGACTGAAAGGTCCCAGGTTTGATTCCGGTCAAGGACATGTACGTTGGTTGCGGGCACATCCCCGGTAGGGGGTGTGCAAGAGGCAGCTGGTCAATGTTTCTCTCTCATCGGCGTTTCTAGCTCTCTATCTCTCTCCCTTCCTCTCTGTAAAAAATCAATAAAAATACATTAAAAAAAAAAAAAGACCCCGCTGATAAGGTGACACTGCATCGGAAACATGAATAAGTGAGGACACAAGCAATGTGACTGCCTGAGAGAAGAGCATTTCAGCCAGAGGGGACACAAGGGCACAGGTCCTGAGGTAAGAGGACACTCTGAGCATTTGAGAAACAGCCTGATGGTCCCTGTGACAGAGAGGAGCTGAAGACAGGTCAGGGAGATGAGCAGCAGATGAGGCTGGGCCAGAACACGCGGAGCCTCCAAGCCTGTGACGGTGAGTGCCATGTACCGTGAGATGGGCAGTCCTGGTGGGTTTTGATGAGAGATGTGGCCTATTCTAATTTCTGCGGTAAACGTTGACTCTGATTGCTGTGTGGAGAGCAGGGCCCCAGGCTGCAAACGGGAGCCAGTGAGAAGGCTGTTAAAACAGTCCCAGTAGGCAAAGGCCGTGGCTTGCCTGGTGGTAGCAGAGGTAGTAGGCCAGGCGATGAGAAGTGGTCAACTTCTGGATCCATTTTAAAATGAGAATCCAGGGGCTTGCTCAATTAAGGACTGGTTGTGGATTGGGGCGAAGAAGAGTCAGAACAACTCCACGGTTTTGTTCTGAGCAGCTGCCAGGTCGGTGACTGCGCATAAATGAACGGGCCGCATCACTGCACACCTTCTTTCTCCGAGGCGTGAAACAGAAGGCCTGCACCATGGACAGCACCTTCAGAGTCTGGAGCTCCGTCTCCGAAAAAGAGGGTGCGGTTCCTTTAAGGGGCGTCGCGACGGAAAACCCCGCCCAGGGAGGGTCACGTGCGCCCGGGAGCACTAGGGCGGGGCCACAGCGGGGTTTGAAAGTGACGCGCGGAGCGGCGGCTCAGCCAGCGGCTGGGATGTCGGTGTTGCGGCCGCAGGACCAGCTGCCTGGCCTGAACGCGGCCACCATCCTGGTAGGCGCCAGCCGCCCGCTTCCCCCGGGGCCTCCTCTCCCCTCCCCTCCCCTCCCTGGCTGTGCCTCAGCGGCCCGTTCTCCGCGCTCTTCGGGGGGCCTGCGCGCGCTGTTCCGGAAGAGGTGGTGGGCGGGATAGCCATATTCTGCCCCAATCAGAATAGCTGCTCTCTGAGGCCGAAGGACGCCCCAGCCAATAGGCGCACGGCGGGTTTTTTTTTCTGGTTTCTGATTGGTTTCTGGCCGGAGGCTGAGTTCCAAGCCGGGGATGAGTCTGAGTCCGGCCTCCCGGAGTGGCCGGGCTGTCAGCGGAGGGTCCGCAAAGTAGCAAGTGCCGAGCGGGGAGACCGGAGAGGGTGTAGGCCTCAGGCGCTCGGTCGGTGCCTGGCGGAGTCTTCTCTCGGTAAATGGCGCCCTGTGCGCAGGAGCCCGCATCCTGGGGGTCGTGGCCGCCGTGGGGCGGAGCCCGGATCCCATGTCCTCAGAGGGACATCGCCCCCTTCTCTCTCCGGGCAGCTGGTGGGCAAGGAGGATGCTCTTCTGCAGCGGCTGGCCGACTCGATGCTCAGGGAGGACTGCGCCTCCTCGCTGAAGGTGTAAGTAGCGGAGGCTGGGGCGTCCGATCGCTCGGCTGTGGTCTGAACGCTGGCTGGGCGGGAAGGAGAGCCGAGGAGCCGCCGAGAGGCGGGCGGCCCAGGGGGAGCGGGGTGGCCAGCCCCCCAACCATCCTCGCTGACCCGCCCGCACCTGGTAGAGCCCTGGCTAAGGTACCCTTCCCTGCTTCGTTTACTTGTTTCCAGTCTACCAGGCATGGCCCCCAAGGCCAGTCCCTTGAGGGCAGGGACTTTGACTTTTGTTCACTGGTGATTCCCCAGTGTCTTTTTAAAAATATATATGTTCTATTGATTTTTTTATAGAGAGGAAGGCAGAGGGATAGAGAGTTAGAATTATTGATGAGAATCATCGATCAGCTGCCTCTTGCACACCCCCTACTAGGGATGTGCCCGCAACCAAGGTACATGCCCTTGACTGGAATCGAACCCGGGACCTTTCAGTCCACAGGCTGACTGACACTCTATCCACTGAGCCAAACCGGTTTGGCCCCAGTGTCTTAAAAAAAAACACACAAAAAAACATATATATATATATATATATATATAAAATTGATTTTTACAGAGAGGAAAGGAGAGGGACAGAGAGCCAGAAACATCGATGAGAGAGAAACATTGACCAGCTGCCTCCTGCACATTGGGGATGTGCCTGCAACCAAAGTACATGCCCTTGATCGGCATCGAACCTGGGACCCTTGAGTCCGCAGGCCGACGCTCTATCCACTGAGCCAAACTGATCAGGGCCTATTTTTAGATTATATCTATTCTAGTGTCTGAAAGTGTATAGTATGTTGTGTACATGAAGATATGTTTAGAAAAATGCTCTAATGTTAGTTAATAGTAATTTCTGGGTAACTGGACTTTTAGGAGTGTGTGGTGTTTTTTTTTGTTTTTTAAATATATTTTTATTGATTTCAGAGAGGAAAGGAGAGGGAGAGAGAAATATCAATGATGAGAAAGAACCCTCGATTGGCTGCCTCCTACATGCCCCCTACTGGGATCAAGCCGGAACCCAGGTGTGTGCCCTTTACCAGAAATTGAACTGTGACTTCCTGGTTCAGGTGACCACGGTCAACCACTGAGCCAGACCGGCTGGGCTGTCCTTTTTGATGTTTCCTGAATTATAAGGTGGGGGATGGGAGGAGCTGGGTGGTAGGAATACATGGAAATGGGCAGAAATAGAAGGTTCAATAAAAACCTTCAGGAGGGTATCTGACAACCAGGGCCCAAGTCCAGGAGAATGATGAGGTGATTTGTCCAAGGGCACACAGCTAGTAATTTGCCGAACTGAGATTTGAACCCCCTTCTGTCACCCTCCAAAGGAGTTCAGTCTTAGCCCCTAATCTTCACAGTTCAGCACCCACCTCTGAGCCTGGCCTCCCTCCCAGCATGCAGTGCAGCTGGCTAGCCCCAGGCCATCTTCTATCCAAAGCTCCCTCTTACCAAGGCGGCTACCAACAGAACGCCCTTCTGCCAGAGGCGTCAGGAGAAGGTAATGTGGGTGGAGCAGCCCCGCCCTGCCCCTCCGCTCCCCTGAGGAGCCTTGCCCAGAAGGACATCAGGTGAAGAGGTCAGGAACCTCTGATAGCACGTGAAATGTCGGTGCCTGTGTCTTTGGGCCTGACCTTTCTTGTTTTTCAGCCACTTGGCGCATTCCCTCCCTTTGCCCTCCGATGTGAATCGCCCCCGGATTGACCTGATTGTGTTTGTGATCAACCTTCACAGCAAATACAGGTGAGAGCCGGGCGGTGGGGCTATCGGGGCTCGGTGGGGCTGTCGGGGCTCGGGTGGCCCTGGCTTAGGGGTGTGCTGGGGCAGTGTCGTCACTTGTGATGGGAAGGAGAGGAGGGAGGGAGGAGGGGGAGCGGTGGCCAGTACGAGATGTTTGGAGACACTGATGAATCCTGGCAGGGTCCCCTGTCATTTAACTAATGCGCCCTGAGGGTCACTCTGTTCCCCCTGGCCTCAGTGTGCTCCTAGCCCATTGCAGGAGGCAGGGCTTCCGCACACGGGTGAGGGCCCACACAGACCTCTGCCGCTCAGGACTTAGTCAGGGTGGGCTTTCTGGTGGAGGCGACACCTGACAGATGAGGCGGACTTAGCAGGTAAAGGTGGAGTGAGCTCCATGTTCCAGGCGAGGAGCTCGTGTAAAAAGGAGAGTGTGTTTAGAAGAAAGACCAGTAAGGCCTGTGGGCCGTCAGGAGCCCAGGCTGGTGTGGGGCCGTGGCCGTGGCAGCAGGAGTGGCCCGGCCCGGCCTCCTGTGGTGCTGGCAGCCTGGGGACAGGATGGAGGCAGCCTGTGGAGCAGAGGATGTCCGCCCTCTCCCTCCTGGGGGCACAGACGGAGGTGTAATTAAAAGCAGTTTGACACAGTGAAAGGACAAAGGACTCCAATGCTCTGGGCAGAGGTTTTCTCCGGCCTCTGGATGTGGGGGAGGGGGAGAGACTGCCTTCTCTGTGGTAAGGTCTGTTTTCTCGCCCCGGCCTGGCCTCCCAGCCTGCAGAACGTGGAGGAGTCCCTGCGCCACGTGGACGCCACCTTCTTCCTGGGGAAGGTGGGCTTCCTGGTCACGGGCGGTAAGTGACCCCGCCCGCCCAGGCCCTGTGCCGGGGCCTCCTTGCTGAGGCCGGGCCAATGGGAGGAGCGGCCTCGGAGTCTGACCGGCCGTCGTTCTTTCTAAGAGCACAGCGGGCAGGCCATTCCGGGGCGGTTCCGCTGAGATCCCTGCGTGGATGGCCGAGCGGTTTTAGAGTAAAACCCAGACTCCCATGGCCTCTGCCTTCCCGCCGCCTCACCTCTGACACTCCCGCTCTGGTTCCGCCTGTGGCTCTAGCGAGTCCTGCTGACTCCGGGCTGTTCCCAGCAGTGGAGACAGTGCCCGCTACCCTCCCCTGAGCACTCACTGCCCAGACCCCGCTCTGAGCGCGTGCTTCTGTGTCATCCTCACAAGCAGCCCTCGAGATGGGTATTCGCTCTCGTTGAAGCTGAGGAGCCTGGTCAGGAGGTGCGGAACCTGCCCAGGCCCCAGAGCTAGGCAGTGGGAGAGCTGAGGTCCATACCTAGAGAGTCCTATTCCTGAGCCATGCGCTTCTCTCAGGTCCTCTTCCTGTCCGTCTAGCTGACACCTCTTTTCCGCGTCCTGGGGAAGGCTTCCCCGACCAGCCCTGCAATCTGGTCCCTGCGGGCACCCATCCCGCATGGATGGTGTGTCTGTGCTGAACTGGGGAAGGCCTGGCACAGTTTATCTTCAAAAGCATTGGTAGCCCTGGCCAGTGTGGCTCAGTGGGTTGGGTGTCATCCTGTGCACCAGGTTCCATTCCAGATTGGGGCACACGTGGGCTCAATCCTCAGTAGGGAGTAGCCAATGGATATTTTGCTTTCACATCAACGTTTCTCTCTCCCCCTCTAAAAATCTCAATAAAAAAAATTTTTTTTAATGAAAATAAAAAGCATTGGTGAATAAATGAGTGCTAGGTCACTTATATGTCAGTTCACCGAGTCTCCATAGTAACTCAGTGGGGCTGCTGCCATCCTCACTTTATAGATGAGAAGCCATGTTTTCAGAGCCCTTTCCGCCTTGTCTGCTAACCTGATCTCAGAGCCCTGAAGAGAAGGTGCCAGGAGTGTGTGTGTGTGTGTGTGTGTGTGTCCTGAAGAGGGCTGCTTTGCCCAGGGTCCCTCAGTGGCCGCCGGCAGGGGGCGCTCACAGCATGGCACTCTCTGCTTCTTCGCAGCGGGGCGGGACAGCCACTGCAGCGTGCACCGGAGCACCGTGCTGAAGCTGGCCCGAGCCTACCGGAGCCCCCTGCTCTTCTGTGACCTGGAGGTGAGGGCGTCCGGGCGCGGGGGACGGGCAGTCAGCGCTCTGGGGGCTGCTTCAGGGATCCCGAGTATTGGGGATCAGGGGTTCTGGAGCCTGGGGACCCCTCTGACCTGAGAGTAGAATTCAGGGGACTGTGAACTTTCGCTTTACTAACCTCTCCGTGAAACTGAGCATCCTGGGTGTAGGCCAGAGCCGTCATTAGTTTTACAGAATCTGTGACTGTTGGCAGGTGCACGTGGGTGCTGATCTTACGGCGGGTGGTGCCATTCTGTGTGTGGCCAGTAGGTGGCAGGCCACGCCAGCCCTGCGCCACCCTGCGCCTGAGCACTGAGAGGACAGACCTGGCTTCCCTGGGGAGCCCCGTGCGGGCGGTCTTCACCCCCTGCCCGTGCGGTCTCTCAGGGCACACACCTCTGCCTGACTGCGTTTGGGCCTTGCCATCGTTTGAGTCTTTGTGTGGCAAGAACTATCACCCCATTTTACACATGAGGAAACCCGCTCGGCAGGGTGTGGGGTGCCCGGTGAAGAGATGTTCTAGCCCTGCCACAGGGCCCCGTGCTGCTCCCTGAGAGCACAGGGAGCCAGGCACTGCCCTCCTCTCAGATGCAGTGAGCGGTGACACGCCGTCCACGTAGAAAAGGGCTTCCCTGGGGGCGCTGGAGGGACTCGTGAGCTGAGATGGCGGACGCTGCGTGGAGAGGTGTGCCATGAACAGGGTCCTGGCCGTGGACAGGGTCCTGGCCATGGACAGGGTCCTGGCCGTGGACAGGATCATGGCCGCAGACAGGGTCCTGGCCGCGGATGGGGTCCTGGCCATGAACAGGGTCATGGCCGTGGACAGGGTCCTGGCCTTGAACAGGGTCCTGGCCGCGGACAGGGTCATAACCACAGACAGGGTCATGGCCTTGCTGGGCGGTGGTGCCCTGCGCTGTCCCCCATCCCCAGCCCAGCCCCTCGGGAGGCCTGTGTGGCCACTCAGACCTGCCCCCGCTCTCCCCGCAGGTGGAAGGCTTCCGGGTCTCCATGGCACAGCGCCTGGTCCGCATGCTGCAGGTCTGCGCGGGCCACGTGCCCGGCGTCTCGGCCCTGAGCCTGCTGTCCCTGCTGAGGAGCTCGGAGAACCCCTGCCTGGAGGACCTGTGAGGGCGGGGACCGAGCTCTGTGCTCCCACAGGAGGCTGGGAGCCCCAAGGCGGAGCAGCCCGCCGCCCACTCCCACGCTCTCTCCAGCGGAGCCTGTATCCATCGGACACGGCCCATTTCCACGGTGGACTCCATTCGAACAAAGAGTCTGTGACCAAAAGCAGTTAGAAACGCATTGCTCTCATCCACCGCTTTGACTTTGCAGATGAACGGACTCAGAACAGTGACACGTAGGGTGGGGGCGGGGACCCTGGCCTCCAGGAGCCCAGTCTGACTCCACATCCGGGCCTTGCATTCTTGGAGAGCCTGCTTGTTGCCCCTCGGAGCCTCAGTTTCCCCGGGTGAGACGAGCTTGTTCTCCCTTGTGGTGCTGTGGGGACCGAATGAAATGACAGCGGCGAAGGGCCGAGTTGGTGTGCCCTGCGCTTGCTCACGTGCGGATAATAAACTGTTAGCGCCTTGCGGGCCCAGGGAAGCACTGGCGAATGGTGACTGTTGTTTGGATTCACACAGCCGAGGTCAAACCCTGGTGAAACCCAGATGGCACATGGGATTCCCGGTGTGCGAGGGGCGTGAGGGGAGCTGGTTTCTGGGTTGGCAGCGAGGGGCTGGGCACGACCACTGCCTGCCTTCTCCCTGGGGCCTGAGCAGAACGTGGGGGAGTGCCAGGGCTGGAGTCAGGGCCCCTGTGAGCCAGTGGGGCTGGGGCGGGTGGGAGGTCTGCAGGAAGAGCCGGTCATGGCTCCCGGGAGCCGGCCAGACCTCCACACCCACCTCCTGCGCCCGGACCCGCCCTCCATCCTCGGGCATCTGGAGGGATCCTGCTGGATGCCCTGGGCAGTGCCGGCACCGCAGGGGTCAGCTCTGGCTCAGCATCACCCCATTGGAGGGGCCAACTTGAAACCGTCCTGAGGGTGGGGCCCGCTGTCCCTCGCCGTGGCGCTCTGCCAGAACCAGAGCCAGCCCGCGCCCACCCCTCGCTCCGGTGGCAGACGCCTGCCTGGCTCAGGCAGCTCCTGCCCGCGAGCCTCAGCCCCGGGGTTTCCGCTGAGGCCCGATGTCCCCGGCCTCGGAGCGAGTCACGCTCTGCGGAGCCTTCTCAGCCACCCGTCTCCCCCGCAGCCTGCGAGCCGGCTGCTTCCCCATTTCACAGCGAGTGAAACCGAGACTGATGGGCGGTGTGTCCCGGCCTCAGAGCCGCTCGGCTGCGGAGCCCACGTCTGGCCAGCCCTCGGCTTTCCCCACGGTTTTCTCGTTGGTTTTAAATGTTTGTATTGATCTCAGAGAGAGAGGGAGAGAGGAACATCAATGACGAGGGAATCCTCTCCATCAGGTGCCTCCCACACACCCCACGCTGGGGGCCGAGCCCCCAACCCGCATGTGCCCTGACCGGGAATTGAACCGTGACCCCCTGGTTCACAGGTCGAAGCCGGGCTACTGAGCCACACCGGCCGGCTCTAGTTGCTCTCTTACTTGGCCAGCTGGTGAGCAAAGGCTTGGGCAGGCCCTTGACTGGGACCCAGAGCGAGACGTGGGCCTATGGCCTTGCCTGGGAAAGTGGCCCTGGGGGGTGGGGGTGGGGGATGCGGGATAGTCTACAGTCACTCCCCTCCCCTGTGGGGCTCTGCCCCTCAGGACAGGACGGGGGGCACCCGGCACAGGAGCCTTCGAGGGGAGAGGGTGAGCAGGGAAGCAGCCCGCGCCCAGCCTGCCCTGGGCGTCCCTTTCTGCTGGAGACCAGGGGAGCGTCCCGTCCTCCCTCCCTCCCCAGCCAGCGCGGGCACCTCTCTCCAGTCCTGTGCCATGTTTTCTTTGCCACCAGGTGCCCTTGAACGAGAGAAGTGGCACCTCAGCCGAGGACCTGGAAGCCGTCCAAGTGTCAGGCCAAGTGTCAGGCGGGGGTGGGGGGGTGGAAGGGGAGCGATGATACACGACGCTGTCCCAGCTGCCAGCACCTGCGGGCCTGTGGCTGGGACCCAGCAGCCACCTCGTCCCCCTTCCCACAGCCAGGGCCCTCCGGGGGTCACAGGGTCTGTTGTCCCCAGGCCACCTGGCTGTGGGCAGCTCTCTCTGCGCCCCCCCACCCCCACCCCGCAGGCCTGCCCCGGGACTCAGGTCTGCTAGGATGGCCAGGCCCAAGGGTCCTGGCCGCTTAGGCGGCAGGGCCTCCTGGTGAGGAGGGGGCTCAGCATGGCGCAGCCTGGGCTGTGGAGGGGAAGTGATCAGTGGGAAAGGCCTGGCCGACCTGCAGTGTCACCTGGTGCAGCCACTTCCCGTCCCTGAACCCCAGAGCCTCTGTGGGGCTCAGAAAGCCTGAGGCTGACCCCCCCCTCCCCCCGGCGCTGTCCCATGTCTGTCCGCAGACAGTGACCGGAGGGTCTGAGGTAGGTGAGGGGAGTGGGGAGCTCAGAGCTGAAGCTCCACCGTGGGGTGCCCCACCCCACAGCTGTGCTGGGCCAGGCCCACCTGGCAGGACCCCGATACAAAGGGACCCTCTCCACAGTGCCCGCCAGCGTCACCCCCTTCCCGCAGCTCCCCAGGGCCTAGCCGGCTGCAGTGAGTCATTGTGAAAGGACTTCATTCAGACACTTGCAGACCCGGGGGGGGGGGGGGGGGGCTGCACCCCCCAAATCTAAGTCCCTCCTGAGTGTGACCCTATGGACTGGGGATCTCTGAGGACCAGCTCTGGGAGGGACAGTGGGGGGACAGTCCCCAGTGCCCCTGACTTGGGTGGGAGGCAGCCTTCCTTGGGACTAAACCAAAACACTTTGGGGGGGGGGAGGTCGGGAACATCTGGTACTTTCCTGGTTTGACTGATGATGACCCTGCAAAGCCAAGGCCGGAGGGTTGGGTGCCCAGCACTTGGTTCCTTTCTACTATGCTCGGCCACAGGCCCCGCCAGGCCATCCTCTGTTGAGAGAGCATGGCCCCCAGACGTGTATCTGTCGGGTGAGGGGCTGCCTGGCTCATCCCTGTCCTTCTGAGCTTGCTTTCCTCTTTGTAAAGTAGAATCTGCCCTGACTAGTTTGGCTCAGTGGATAGAATGTCAAGGGTCCCAGGTTCGATTCCGGTCAAGGGCATGTACCTTGGTTGCGGGCACATCCCCAGTAGGGAATGTGCAGGAAGCAGCAGATCAATGTTCCTAACGCTCTATCCCTCTCCCTTCCTCTCTGTGAAAAATCAATAAGAAAAATATATTTTTAAAAAATTATATATATATATATGTTTGTTTTAAAATAAATAAAGTCGAATCGATGCCACCTCCCCACAGGGGTGAGGCACAGGGCTGGGCGGGTCCATTCTCCCATGACCGGTGTGGCCGGCCTCGCTGCTCCTTCCCTGGTGCTCTCAGGGCTCCCCTCATTTCTGTCCCCTGTCCCAAGGTCTGCCAGGCCTTCCCTGACTCGCTGCCCCCCTGGCCCCCTTCCCTCCGGAACTTTCTCCCAGGTTCCCCTCCCAGGCTCAATGGCGGCGCTGTCTGGGTTTGGTCTCTGGCTGCCTGCTCTGTCCCAGAGCCTGGAACGGCGCCTGAGTGAGCCGGTGTGGGTGAGGATTTGGGAAATGAGAGGCGGTGTCTGTATGGGGAGCCCGCCCTGCACCCCGCACCCCCCACCCCCCACCCAGGGCCAGAGCCTGCAGGGCCCGGAGTTTCCCCGCACACCCCAGGCCGGGATGGCAGACCTCCGTGTGAGGAGAGACTCCCACAGGGCAGGCGGGGAGGGTCCCCCACAGGGGAATGCCCTTTCTTACTCAGGCTCCAGGCTGTTTGGGGTTTTTTCCATGAGAATGTGTTCAGGTATTACTCACAGAATCACACACAAACGTATTTTTAGCCAAGTACACGGTGTATCCGGGCCTCGGCACTTTCATATCCAGATCTGGGGGCTGGGCCTCTCTGCCCTGAGGGACTGCCCCCCCACAGCACCGGGCTTGTCCGGCAGCCCCTGAGCTTCCCACTTCCCCACCCCGTCCCCGAGGCGTGAAGGGCAGGCCCCGCTGAGCACAGACCCCGCTGGATCCTCTGGCTGTGCTGGGTCACCCCTGCCCCTCGGAGCCCCGGTTCCATCTGAAAAGACGGCTGTGCCAGGCCAGGGGCAGCGGCGCTGGGAAGGCGCTCTGCGGGGAATTTGGGGACAAGGACCAGGGAGATGCCCCTCTCCCGGACAGACCCCAAATGAAGCATCCTTTTAAAAAGTTTGTCCAAAAACACTTTATCGGTGAACGAAAACCCGAGAAAACGACAACACAGATCCGGTATGAAGGGCTTCTCAGAACCAGGTCCCCGATTGTCTTCCCAAGAACGAGTCATTTAGAGTCAGAACTATTAAAAGAACGAGGAAAATTTGCAAGAACCACATCGATTTTAGAAACTTTAGCTCCTCCCTCTCAGCCATCAGTGGTGGTGCTGAAGGCGGGAGGGAAGCACTGAGCAAACATTGTGCGAAGAAGGAAAGGCTCCGTGGAGAGGCGACCTCCGTTCCCCACCTTGGTCTGAGGGTGACATTTCCCTTAACTGCGAAGCGTCCGAGCAGAGCTGGGAGGCCCCCGTTTAGGAGACACAGTGAGAAGGGCTGTGGGGGGCCAGGCACGGCACACACCGCTGGCACGAACCCCACAGGCCTTCCCAGCTGCCCGCTTTGCCCTGGCACCTGCCCAGTGTGGGCAATGGAGGCCCCAGAAGACATCGGTGCCCTATAGGAGCCCCTGCGTCCCCCTCGGGGCTGCCCAGGCCAACCCCCGCTCAGGCTGGGGGCCCCAGGGCACCCCCTCCTCTGCTCTCTGCCGGGGGTCAGAGGAGGCTCATACGAGTGACCTCAGACCGGCCCACCTCTCCCCGGATCGGCCTCCGCCTGCCCCAGGGTCTGGTATGGGGTTCAGTGAGGGCTCTGCAGGCCTGAGAGTGACGGGTGCTAACACCAGCGCGGATGGGGGTTCCGGGGGGCCAGTCTTCTCCCCTCACTCCCACTCCTCTGCCCTATAGGAGGGCCTTCCCTGCCTGGTTCCCGTGCAGGCTCCTGGCTCCTCCACCCCCTCATCACACCCCCACACCCACACCCACACCCCCACCCACACCCACTTCTCCTTCGCAGCTGCTCCACCACCTACACCTTCCTGCCCGGAGGCGCTGGCCCGTGGGCAGGGCGGGGAGGCAGCCGACCAGGGCTTCTCAGGCTGGCCCCTGGGGTTCTGTGTGAGTCCCAGAGGCCCCCAGCCAGATCCGGGGCCAGTCTGGTTCCCCTGCTCCACAGCGTCATTCCTTCCTCCCCGCCCCGGGCCCCCGTGCCAGCCTCCTCACTGCCATCTCCAGCTCCACGGAGGCCAGAGACACAGTTCCTGCTAAGCACGGCGCAGGGGGCCTGTCCCTCCAGCAGGACACTCCTGGGCTCCTGCCTGGGCGCCTGTGGCCACAGCCTCAGGCCCCTTCCCTCCCCCCCCCCCCCCGGCACTGCCTGAGGCAGGGGCCAGGCCTGTCCCCCAAGAGCGCCCCCTGCACCCTCCAGGCCTTTGCCCCCACTAGTCTCTCTGCCTGGAAGGTCCTCGGCCCCCTTACCTGCCAGAGAGCCACTCCTGCCCAAGCTGGCTCCCGGCGCCTGGCAGGCCCTCCCTCCTGTGTGTCTCCAGCCCTGGGTGCTGAGGGGCCGGTGTGCCCACCACGAGGCACTAAGTGAGCTCCACGCTGTCTCTGCCCCGGGGAGGGGCAGCCCAAGTGAAGGGTGAGGGGGAGTGCATGTGTGCGTGTGTGCGTGTGTGTGCGTGTGCGTGAGACCGTGTGAGAGTGAGGGGTGAGAGTCGGGTGGGGAGCCCAAACACTGGGAAAGGGAGGCAGACCCAGGGGCCTGGTGAAACAGCAGCGCTGCAGCAGGCGGGCGGGCAGTGCGGGCGTCCCCTGGGGGCACAGCCAGGGTGGCCCCGGTGGGACTGATGACCTGGGCAGCTCTGCGGGGAAAGGCAGGAGGGCTCCCCGGAGGAGGAGGGGTGGGAGAGCGGCTGCAGGAGGTTGCCTGTGGCCACCAGCTTGGGAGCAGGACAGAGGGGGCCGCCCAGAGTCTGTCCTGGCTGCAGGCCTCCCTCCGCTGCCCAGCCCGGTCCCTGGGCCCTGGCCCCGCCAGCGGGCACCCACGGGTGATGGTTGGGTGCTTGGATGGAGGAACCGCAGGCAGCAGGGCCTGGGGTGCAGGGCCCGGCTGGGAGAGGTCCCACCCAGCGGCGGGAGGGCGGGGCGGGCGGGGATTGGGTCCCCCTTCCCCCCCCCCCCCCCCCGTTTCCTCCGGGCGCCGCCTCAGAGCCAGCCGGGCGCCGGCGGGGCAGCATGGGGGCGCGGGGCCGGCGGGGCCGCAGCGGGCCGCCCTCGCAGTGCCCGCAGCCCCAGTGCTTCGACCCGCTGGTGCGCGTGTGCGTGGCCTGCAGCCTCCTCCGCACGCTGGAGCCCCCGGGTAGGCGCGACGGCTGCTGGCGGGGCCTGGGGGACCGGGGAGGGGCAGAGGGGGAGGGAGCGGGGAGAGGGGTCACCCTGCCAGAGCCCTGGCACAGCACCCCGCGTCCCAGGACGGAGGGGGGCGAATTGGGGGTCGTGGGCCGGGCCTGGGTGGGGACCAGCGGCCCGCGTGGCCCTTACCGTCCTTTCCCCTCTCTGTGCGCCCCGCCACCCCTCTCTGTGCGCCCCTCTCCCCCTCTCCGTGCCCCCCTATCCCCCTCTCCGTGCGCCCCTCTCCCCCTTCTCCGTGCCCCCCTCTCCGTGCCCCCCTCTCCCCTTCTCCGTGCGCCCCTCTCCCCCTCTCCGTGCGCCCCTCTCCCCCTCTCCGTGCGCCCCTCTCCCCCTCTCCGTGCCCCCCTCTCCCCCTCTCCGTGCGCCCCTCTCCCCCTCTCCGTGCCCCCCTATCCCCCTCTCCGTGTGCCCCTCTCCCCCTCTCCGTGCCCCCCTCCCCTCCCTCCCCTCCTTCCCACCCCCCCGTCCAGCCTCGCCCCCCGACCCCCGCCTGCTGCCCCGCTCCCCGCTCCCCCCTCTAGCGGCCGAGCCGAGCAGCGCGGCGGCGGGGACGGCGGTGCGGTCGCGGGAGGCGGGCGCCGGGCCGGGGGCGCTGCTGCTGGGCGCCCCCGCGCTGCTGGGCCTGGCGCTGGCCCTGGTGCTGGCGGCCGCGCTGGGCTGGCGGCGGCTGCGGCGGCCCGCGCGCCCCGAGGCCCCGGACTCCGCGCTGGACGACGGTAGGTTCTGCGTGAGGCCCGGGGGCGCTGCCCAGCCCGAGGGGGCGGGTGGGGAGGGCTCTGGGGGGGGGACAAAAGGGGGGAAGCTGCTTGGAGGGTCTCAGGCCCAGCAGGGGCGTGGGGGGAAGGGGGAGATTGGGGGGGACCGCTGTGGCTGCCAGCCCCAGGTGAGGGGTCCCGGCGGGGAGCCCAGTGTAAGGGTCTGGCCCGGTCTCTCCGGGTGGGCACACTGGCTGCCACACTTCCTCTCTCCTGTCGGCACCCCCACTTGGCTGCCCTCTCGGCACTTCCTGTCCTGCGGGCCCTCACGTCACTCCAGGGAGCCTCCAGCACTTCCCTGTGGGAGGGCTGGCCTCAGGGAGCCCCCCACAGGCTGGGGAGGCTGGGCCATTCCTGACCCTGCGCCCCCTCCCCCTCAGCGCCCCTGGACACCGTCATCGTCCTCTCTTCCGGACCCCTGGACGCCACCGGGCCCGTCTGGCCTGCCCCCGGGGAAGACCCAGCCACCATGCCCCCTGCCCACAGCGTCCCCGTGCCCGCCACGGAGCTGGGCTCCACCGAGCTGGTGACCACGAAGACGGCCGGCCCTGAGCAGCAGTAGCCATGGGCGGGGCAGGAGGGCCCCGGGCGGGAGGTCGGATCCGGCTCTTCGCCCCGCGTCCACCTGCCCCTTCCTGGAACCGGGCCGCTCGGGGCCGAGCCTGCAGGCCGCAGACACTGGCTTCGCGGGCACCGTGTGGACGGACGCGCAGGCTGTGGCTGAGGAGCCGGCACTGTGACAGGAGCCACTCTGAGCGGGAAGCCCGCCACGCAGGGTGCGTCCGGGAGAAGGGCCCCCTGGGGGACGCGAACCTCGGAGCTGGTTGGGAAGGTCTCTAGCTCTCACTCTCAGGCTGCCCGCTTCTAACCCCGCACGTGGCTGCCACACGCCCGAGGAGGGGCTCCTTTGGGATTTAACACAAGGTGACTCGACGGAACAGCCTGGATTGTGCTGACGCCCGGGGCCCGTCGCCCTGGGCATTGCCACTCCGGGGCCGGCTTCCAAGGCCCTGGCTCCCCGTGGCGCCGCCTCCCCCTCCGGGGCTGGCTTCCCGCTCACTGGAGGTGCCGGCAGAGCTCACTGAGCCGGGCCGGGCCCAGGCCTGCAGGAGGCTTCGTCACCGGCCTGTGGCCTGCCCTCCCCAAGTCCTAGGCCCAGCGTGGGGCCACCGGGCCTGTGTGTGCCAGCCCCTGGGCCCACCCACTTCCCGGTGGGCCTGCTCCTCTGACCGAGGTGCCGGGTGCTCCCTCAGCCTGTCTTGCCAGCCTCCTGCCTGGGCTCAGCCCTCCTGACCGGGACTCCACCTGGGAGGCGGCCTTGGACCTGCTTACAGCTCAGCGTCGGAAGGAGCACTGCACTGGGAGTTGGGAGATGGGGTCTGGGGACCGTTTTGTCCCCTGTGGGGCCTTGGCCACCGCTGTCCCGTGTACTGATGCTGCGGGCTCCCCTCTTCCCGACTGGGCATCAGAACTGCCCGGCAGATCCCCATCCTCTCCCAGCTCAGAGCCCAGCAGCAGCCAGTTTCCCTGGACACTCACGTCTAAGTCTCTCCTAGCCGCTCCCTCCCCCCACAGCTCAGATGCCCTCCCTCCAAGGGGCCAGGTGGCCGGGGTGGGGGGATGGGGAGGGGGGGGTCAGGTGGCACAGTAGGCACGAGGGTGAGGGGCAGGCCCTCCATGGCCTGTCATGCACGCTCCTCCTTCTGAGCTGCTTCAGGCCGCCCCACCCCCCAGCCCCCTTTCCACCGGAGCCCCAGCCGCCTGGAGGGGAAACAAGTGGTTGAAACACCTCTGGGGCCTAGACATGCAAAGCTCTGCCCCCACCGAGTCCTGGCTGAACCTCTGGCTGATATGCCGCTTCCTCTCCAGTCTCAGTTTCCTTTTCAGAAAAATGGGGGGCCGGACACAAAGTTCTCTTTGGCCCGTGACCCTCAGAGGAGAAGGACTGGAACCTTGGCGAAACCTCATTCCCTCCTCCATGCCCCCCCCCCAAGCCCATTTTACAGATGAGGAAACTGAGACCCAGAGAAGGAGAAGACTTGCCATCATTGTCACCCAGCAAATAACAGAAGGGGAGTTAACTAGGGACGAACCAGCAGCAGAGGCCAGGGGAGGGGTGGGCAAGGAGGCGGTGAGTCTCGCCCCAGCCCCCAAGAGGAACCCCCTCCCCCCCAGGGCCTCGAGTCTCTGGCCCTCTGTCCTCGGCACAGCTTTCTAAGGAGCCTTGGAAGATGCCTTCATTTGGTCTTTATTGCAGCACCTGCTGGAGGGGTGGGGGAGGCTGTGTTTGCTTCGAGCAGATGTTTTTAATTTTAAAAATCAAGGCATGCATTCTGTGGCCACTTTGGGAAGTCTGAGACAGCAAGCCGGGATGGAGTCTACAGAAAAAAGGGCCTCATCCAGCAGCACCAGGCCACGTGGTGGACTTCCTGCCTCACTGCAATCATCCTGCACACACGCGGGCATGTCTTGGCTGTCACACAGGAGTCTCCTCTCTCCGCGCTTCGTCCACAAGATGAAAACTTACAAACGTGGAAAAGCCGGCGCTGCAGCATTCGGTGCACTTCGTTTTCACATGGTTCCCCCTCATCCGCAGCTCCCTTTCTGGTGACCGAGGGCCCAGGACATTAAACGGAGGATTCCAAAACAAAACGGTCTGTGGGTTTTAAATTGCGCGCCATCCTGAGTGGCGAGAGGAACCCTCGTGCCGCCCTGCTCCCTCCTGCCTGGAGGTGAATCCTCCTCCTGACAGTCTCCGCGCCGTCCACCCCCCCTCCCCCCGCCTCTTGGTCACCTGGCCACCTCGGCCTGCGGTGCTGGTGCTGAGTCCCCCTTATTCTACTTAGTCATGCCCCCCAACACCAGAGTGGTGGTGCCGGCAATTCATAGAACCAACAGAAACCACAAAGTTAAGGTGACCAGGCATCCCGCTTTTGGCGGGACAGTCCCGATTTTTAACAATTTGTCCCGCGGAGTTTTAAAAAGGTCCTGATTTGGGGGAGAAAAAATCGGGACTTTTTTAAAACGTCGCGGGACAAATTGTTAAAAGTCGGGACGTCTGGTCACCTTACATAAAGCGCTTCCTTTTCGGGGAAAAAGGCTCGTGTTCTCTCCTTACTTTGGGAAGAGAGAAAGTGTGTGAAGGTTGCGAAGATGTACAGTGAGAACACATCTTCTCCCCGTGAAATCTTGAAGGGGCCACAGGAATTGGTGCTGGTTTTGCTGTTGCTCCTCAGACTGCCAAAGCTGCAGCCCCGGCGGGTGGTGAGTGCTGGGTTAGGATGGAAAGGACATTACGTTTGTGAGTGAGAGGCTTGAACAGAAAACAGGCTCTGGCCGACGGCGACGCATTGGGCCAGAAAGCATGAGCCCACAGACCGAGAAGACCCCTGAGGAGAGAGGCCCCCGTCACACAGCTGTCATTACAGAGCGCTGTTAGCATTGCTCTGTTATTGGCTATTGTGCCAATCTCCTGGGCCTGATTTATACATTAAAGTTTATTACAGGAATGTGTGTGTAGGAAAAAGCATGGTATATGTGGGGTTCAGCACTGTCGTTGGCATCCCCTGGGGGTCTCAGCCCACTCTCCCACGGCTCCGTTACTGTGATTGTAACGGAGGCAGTAGCGCCTGCTTTGTTTTGTTAACCCTCACCTGAGGATATTTTTCCACTGATTTTTTTTGGAGAATGGAAGGGAGAGGGAGAGAGAGAGAGAGAGAAACATCGATGTGAGAGAGACACGTAGATTGGTTGCCTCCCACACACGCCCCTACCAGGGCCAAGGATGGAACCTGCAAATGAGGTAGGAGCCTGCTGGGGACCAGTTCCTCAGCTGGGGACTGGACCCCTCCCTCCGGGCGCAGGAAATTGGAAGAGCACATGAATGACAATAGGTGGGTGGGACATGCTTTATTAGGAACAAAGCAGCCACAACTGTCAGTGGCACCTTGTCCACACACACACACACACACACACACACACAGAGAAACACACACACACACACAGAAACACACACACAGAAACACACCAGACACACACACACAGAAACACACACACACAGAAACACACACACACACACACACACACACACTCAAGAGTCCTCCTGCCAATCAGTGCCACCAGTGCCACATTAGCATCAGCAGGTGACATAAAGGTGTGCGTCTGCTGAGTCATTGCCCCGCTCATGCGTAGGGCACAAGGGGCCTCTAGCAATACTGCTGTGCCCTTGCCCGTACGCGCAGGAATGGCGAGTCGGCCTTGAACCTCGGGCGTACTCTGGTCAGGGCCCCCACAGTGCCCTTGACTGGAATCAAACCTGGGACCCTTTATGCTCTACCCACTGAGCCAAACCAGCGAGGCAGTAGCACCTTCTTGTAGATAAATCTTTGCCTATGTCTCTGTGTCCCAGAAGAGCTGTTGCAACCAAAGGCCTCGACCTTCCTATTTATTTATTTTTAAATATGTTTGTATTGATTTCAGAGAGAGGAAAGGGGAGAGAGGGATAGAGACATCAGTGATGAGAGAATTGTAGATTGACTGCCCCCTGCACGCCCCCTACTGGGGATTGAGCCTGAACCCTGGGCATGTGTCCTGACCAGGAATCGAACCATGGCCTCCTGGTTCATTGGTGGATGCTTAACCATTGAGCAACAATGGCCAGACAAGGCCTTGACCTTTTTAAGGGCTCCTGTTGGTTGAATTGCTTTTCTGCAAATGGGGACCGATTATATGGCACATTTTGCTGACAGGAAAAGAGAGGCCCGAGGAGGTCAGGGATGTGGCCCGAGATTCAATGAGCAGGGGTGGAGCTGGGCTGGACCCAGGCTTGGGTCCCGGTCCCTGCCCCACCCAGAAGGCCACGGACACAGGGGCCCTGTGACCCATGCCCCGTCCCGAGCCATGGACACAGGTGCCCTGGGAGGGGCCGACGTCAGATACTGACCCCATCCTACTCATTTCCTCACTCTTCAAAGCTGTCCCTCCCCAGCTGGTCCCTTCTGCAGGAAGAGGGATCCGAAGAGCCTGGAAGAGCTGCTTGCTGGGGTGGGGACCGGGGGAAGCCTCCCCCCTCCCCCCAGTCCCCCTGGTCCGGCCAGTTTCTCCCGAAGGAGGGGCGGGGCAGGGTGGCTGAAGGGCTGAAGTCTCGGTTCCTCCTGGGCTTCCTGCAGGCACCTTTCACTTCCTGCGCGCAGCCTGGCCGGTGGGGGCGGGGAGGCCCAGCTGGCGGGCCGGGGAGGAGGAACCCGGCCCTTACCTCCCTCTGCCTCCGCAGGAGGGCCCCACAGGCCCACAGGAGCGGGTGCCATCTCTCCGCCCGTTCCCGTCTTCCACATGGAGCTGGGCCCCCAGCTGCTCGGGATGAAAGGGGTTAGGTGGGCGGCGTGGCTCGGCGGCTGAGCATGGACTGATGAACCAGGTCACGGTTCCATTCCCAGTTGATTCCCAGTCCGGCCATATGCCCAGGTGGTGGGCTCGATCCCAGTGTGGGGTGTGCAGGAGGCAGCTGACCAGTGATTCGATTCTCTCTCTCTCTCTCTGGAATCAATTAAATTTTTTTTTTCAAAAATTAAAGAGGTCATGTGACACCGAGACGTGCCTCCACCTCCTTCCTTCCCGGGGACGGGCACTCGCTGCCCAGAGTCCCCGCCTTCAGCAGCCCCTCTGCCGAGTGGCTCCTCGGAGCTGCCCGGGGCTCTGGGCTCAGGAGGGACCGCCCATCACTCACTGTCCATGATCACACGGGATCCCCACACCCCGGCTTGTGCCTGGGCCACGCTGGGGTGCTGGGAGGCCAGCCCCGGCCTTGCACTGGGTCCCAGTCTGATGGGAGAGACAGGGCAGGGCGCAGTGACAGCGCAGGGCGACCCTCCAGGGGCCGGGAGTGTCCCAGGAGGGGGGTGGGGGGGGCAGTCCGGCCTGCAGGGAGGCTGCAGAGGAGGCGGCTCGCCCTGAATCCTGAGGCGGTTCTGGGGCTGATTCTGTCCCCGGGAAATGTGTGCTAAGGGCTGCAGGAGGGGGAGCGGGAGGAGGAGCGGGAGGAGGAGCAGGAAAGGGAGCTGGAGGAGGAGCAGGAGGGGGTGCAGGAGGGGGAGAGGGAGGGGGAGCGAGCAGGGGCAGGGGAGAAGCGGGACGGGTGGGCGGCAAGGCCTGAATCCTAGGCCCCAGGCCCGTGGGGACAGCCGCCCGCAGGGAACCCCAGTGCCCCTCCAGCCCCCACGGGGCGCCTCGTTGCTCCCGGAGGCAGCCCGCGGGCGCTGCTCTGGGGATGCGCTCCGATGGGCTCTGCGGGGCCGCTCTGGCCCCGGAGGCTGAGCTCTGGCTCCGCTCCCATCCAGCTCCCCCCCCTCCAGCCGCCGGTCGGACCCGGAGGGGTGGCCCGGGGTCAGGGGGGGTGGGGGGTGGGGGTGGGGGTGGGGGGGTGGCCCAGGACCAGGGGTGATGGGTGGCCCAGGGCCAGGGTGGGGGGAGGAGCAGGCAGCCCGGCCTTCCCTCCGGACTCTCAGGCGGGGCGGCCGCGGGGACCCGGCGCCCAGGGTCTCGGCCTCTCCCCTCTCTGAGCTGAGGGTCGGGTCCAGCCCCAGGTCCGGACGGACCGGGAAGGTTCCGGCGAAAGTTACCTGCGGGTTCCGCGGTCAGCCCGGCGGCACCCCGGCTGCCAACCGCCGACGCGGTCTGGGCTCCCACAGGGACGCGCCGGGGTGCGGGGCTGGGTTAGGGTTAGGGGCGCGGGGCTCAGGGACCCCGAGCCCGGACCTGCGGAGCGGGGGGGCCGGGGCGGAGGGGGCGGAGGAAAAGGGGGGTGGGGCCCCCCCGGAACGCACCCACCGGACCCCCCAAACCCGCTCCGCGCTCAGCGGCTCCCGGTCCCCACGCGCCGAGGCCCGGGTGCGGGGCGCGGTGTTTGTGGGGCGCAGGAGGCTCCCGCTTTTGGGGCGCGGAGCTGACCTCGCAGCTGGGTCCCGGGACCCGCGGGCGAGCGGGCGGACGGAGGCGGTGGGCCCAGCCCCCGGGCCTTTGGGGCTGCGGGAGGCCGCTGGGCGCTCAGGCAGGCGGTCAGCTGCGGGGTCTGTAGCCGCGGGGAGCGGGGAGCGGGCGCTCGGGGGATGGGGACGGAGCCTGAGCCGCAGCTTCCAGGCCCCCCTCGCTCCCGGCCCGGAGCCCGCACCCCTCCTCCCACCGCAGCTGGAGCCTGAGTCACCGGCTGCCTCTCCTCTCCCGGAGACAAAGAGCTCGGGCTCTCTCCACAGGACCCCCAGCCTGGGGGCAGGAGAGGGCAGCAGCTGGCTGGCTGAGACCTGGGAAATGCCAGTTATTCAGTGACCCCCCCCCCCCAGGTACCCACCCGTGTGCCAGGCAACGGGGTGTGGACATGAGCAGCCCAGCCTCCCGGCTGCCCACCTGGCCCGTGGTCTCCCTCCACAGCAGAGCGCTGCCTGCGACTCCTCTGCTCGCCGCCCCCCAGCCTGTGTCACCAAGAGTCGCCCATTGATCCAGCTTAAAATAACCCGGGCATCTGCAGGCGTCTCTGAGCCGGAAGGGCACCTGCCCCGCCCCCCAGCTGCAGCTGAGTGTGCGGGGTCTGTGTGCTCCTGGGTGTGAGTGTGCGGGGTCTGTGTGCTCCTGGGTGTGAGTGTGGGGTCTGTGTGCTCCTGGGTGTGAGTGTGCGGGGTCTGTGTGCTCCTGGGTGTGAGTGTGCGGGGTCTGTGTGCTCCTGGGTGTGAGTGTGGGGTCTGTGTGCTCCTGGGTGTGAGTGTGCGGGGTCTGTGTGCTCCTGGGTGTGAGTGTGAGGTCTGTGTGCTCCTGGGTGTGAGTGTGCGGGGTCTGTGTGCTCCTGGGTGTGAGTGTGCGGGGTCTGTGTGCTCCTGGGTGTGTGTGGGGTCTGTGTGCTCCTGGGTGTGTGTGTGCAGGGTCTGTGTGCTCCTGGGTGTGAGTGTGCGGGGTCTGTGTGCTCCTGGGTGTGAGTGTGCGGGGTCTGTGTGCTCCTGGGTGTGAGTGTGCGGTCTGTGTGCTCACGGGTGTGAGTGAGTGTGTCTGTCCGGGGCCAGCATGACTATGGTGGCCTTCCCTGCACCAGGCACGTGTGTATACGTGTGTGTCCGTGTGGACGCACCTGTAAAAGCATGTTCTTTCCTTGCTGCTGAGCCCTCACTTGGTGCCCGGCTGTGGCTGTGTCCGGCTCAGGGAGAGCCTCCTGCCCCTCAGTGTCCCCACTTTCGATGGGAGGGCCGGTCTGGGCAGCCCTGGGCCCGGGGAGACCCAGAGAGGGAGGTGACCGCTGTGCCTGCACAGAGCCGGGACGGGCTGGGTCTGCCAGGGGAGCCCAGACCAAAACAAAGTGAAGCTGGAGGCCCTGGCCCAGCATTGCTCCCACCCCCGACAGCACACCCACCCCTGGCCAACCACTGACCCGCCTGAGGCACCCCGACGCCTGCATGGGCCCCCCACCTGCCCACGGGTCTCCCCCTCGATGCCCCGCCACCCCACACGGAGAGCTCCTGCTTCTCGTTTCGGAACCCGATAACATCCATGCACTCTCTGCTCTAACGGCCATCCGGCCTTCCTCGGCCTCCGTGTTCTCTCAGCAGATGGGCTGCCGGCACCGGGGGGACAGGGTGCGGGAGAAGCGCAGACACAGGCAGCCCGTGGGCCCTGACGGCTGGTGAGAGGCTGGTGAGAGGCTGGTGACAGCCGCTGAGGGGCCATCGCGGCCCAAAGCCCCGGCTCCGGGCACTGGGCTCCCATGTGGCTGTGGCGCCTCTGGCTGCTGGCTACCACTGAACCAGGCCGAGCTGCGGGGGAAGCGAGGATGTGGAGGAGCTGGAGGTTGGACATCAGTCCCTGGGGCGTGGGGACTGGGATCTGCTTCTTTGTGGGGCCAGTGGAGAGGGGCTCTGGGCCTGGCAGTCACCCTACCTTGGAGAGGCCACAGTCCCAGGAGGCAGACACAGGCCTCTTTATTTATTAATTTTTAAAAATATATTTTATTGATTTTTTACAGAGAGGAAGAGAGAGGGATAGAGTTAGAAACATCAATGAGCGAGAAACATCGATCAGCTGCCTCCTGCACACCCCCCACTGGGAATGTGCCCACTACCAAGGTACATGCCCTTGACTGGAATCGAACCTGGGACCCTTCAGTTTGCAGGGTGATGCTCTAACCACTGAACCACACCAGTTAGGGTGAGACAAGCCTCTTTAAACCTCGTGCCCAGCAGGAGGGCGGGGAGCGGCCACCTTCGGAGCCCGGTGACGCGGGGGGCGGCTTGGCAGGCGCGTGGGGGCACTGATGCCGCCTCGGAGCCTATTTCTAGGAACGCTCCCCTAGGAGCAGAAAGGGACAATCAGCAAATATAGCTGCGGAGCTCCAAACAGAACAACGGGAAGTTTGACGTCGGAAAGTGAAGTAAGTGAAGGGAGCCAGATACATGGCCCCTGAAGATTTACCATCTTCAACAGCAAAGGCAGGCTAAAAACCGGTTTCAGATGGTGTGTGAGGTGAGCTGTCCCTGGTGATGGGACGAAGGCGATTTCATTGTACCCCTTTGGCGTTTATTTTCTTTTGGTAACAGTTTTCACGGACCGGGTCATGGGGCGGATGGAGGAGGCTGTGCTGGTGTGTGGGAGGGGGGAGGCGGCCATTGGCCATGGCACAGGCACCTGGAGGGGGTGTTGCAGGAGGTCACCCGTTTCCTGTCTCAGCCCATAAACCCCGAAATTAGTCCGCCAGCCCTTCGTCTCAGCCTCAGGACGTGATCCTGCTTAACATGTAAATCCTCCTCCCTCCTCTCCCACCGCCTCCCTTTTTATAAGCTGATCCCGGTGGCTGGTGAAGCGAGGATGCAAAGGGGAGCGGACCCTCTGAGCCCAAAGTCTGCATGTTATAGACACCAGAGACCAGAGTCACTTCATTCCTTCATTCATTCCTTCATTCATTCTGCGGATCTGGGGAGGCTGTGCTTTGTGGAGACACGGGTAGAACTGAACCCACTCCCCATTCCCATGTGGACACACTGACCCCGCCTCTTGGAGCGGGCGCATGAGGAATCTGCCCCCACGAAGTGTGTTTTGTTTGCTTGCTTGTTTTTTAACGTTAAGATGAGAAACAGAGGCAGCGGGAAGCACAGAGCTGCCGGTTGGTCACACTCTCCAGCTCCCGCCGCCCGCCTGGCCCCGGGCTGTGGCGGGGCTGAGGCCGCAGTGCCGGGCAGAGGGGCCCCGGTGGCCTCGCCCCCTTCTCCGATGGCGGGGCTGTGGGTGCGGGGCAGCCCGGACCCCAACCCGCGTCCGGGAGGCCCTGGGACCGGGGCCGAGCCCCCAGTTCGGGCTGCGCCCGGCGGCGCGGGGGGCCGTGCTCGGTCCTGGGGTCCCTCCCTCCGGCCGGGCGGGAAGGCGGAGCGGAGCGGGGGGAGGACCTGCCCGGCCTCACCTCTCGGCCCGGAGCGGAGCGGACGGAGGGCCGGGAGCGAGGGGAGGGTGGGGCGCGATGGCCGCGCTCCCGCGCTGCTCGTCCTCTCGCCCGGCAGCGACAGTCCCGGATGCGAGGGGCGGTTTGGGGGTCCCGGGGGGCACCGGCCCGCGGGCCCCGCGCCCCTCCCGCCCGGCGGCGCCGCGCTCCTCCCCGGATCCGCCCGCTCCTTCCCGCCTCCTTCCCGCTCCCTCCGCCCCCGCCCGCCGCCCGGAGCCCGAGCGGAGCCGCAGCCGGAGCCGCAGCCGGAGCCGCAGCCGGAGCGCGGGCAGCGGAGCGGCGGGAAGGCGCTGCCAGCCAGACCCGCTCCCGCTCTAGGCGGAGGCCGGGCCGCGCAGGGGACACCCCCCTCCCGGCCCGGGGCGCCGGGGCGCGGACTGAGCGGCTCGGGTCCGAGGGGAGCCCGGGCGGAGGACGCTCACCGGCCGGGGAGCAGGCGGAGCCCCCGGGCCGCGCTTCTCGGCGGCGCCGGACGGTCGGGGAGGCAGCGCGGGCGCAGCGCCCGGAGCCCCCGCCCTCCCGCCCTCCGCGGGGCCATGCGGGGGGCGCTGTAGCGGAGGCGCCGATGGCGCGGGCCGGGCTGCGGCTGGCGCTCGGGCTGGGGCTGCTGGCGGGGCCGCCGTCGGGCCGCGCGGGGGCCCCGGAGGCGGCGGAGCCCGCGGCGCCCGGCACGGCGGCGCCGGCGCGGGGAGACCGCTGCCGCGGCTACTACGACGTGATGGGCCAGTGGGACCCGCCCTTCAACTGCAGCTCCGGCGCCTACAGCTTCTGCTGCGGCACGTGCGGCTACCGCTTCTGCTGCCACGACGGCCCGCGGCGCCTGGACCAGAGCCGCTGCTCCAACTACGACACGCCCGCCTGGGTGCAGACCGGCCGGCCGCCCGCGCGCGCCCGCGACGCCGCCGCCGCGCACCGCGACCCGGGCCGCGAGCGCAGCCACACGGCCGTGTCCGCGGTCTGCGGCGTCGCGGCGCTGCTCGTGCTGGCGGGCGTGGCGCTGCGCCTGGGCCTGGAGCGGGCGCGCAGCCCCCGCGCGCGGCGCCCGGTGACCAGGTGAGGCCCGCCGCCCCCGCCCCCCCCCCCCCCGGCGGCCCTCCTGCCCGAGGCCCTCCTGGCCGGGGCCCTCCTGCCCGCGCCCCCCCCCCCCCCCGCTCCCCGCCGGCGGCCCTCCTGCCCGGGGCCCTCCTGCCCCGCGGCCCTCCTGCCCCGCGGCCCTCCCCACCCCCTCAGCCTTCCTGCCCGCCCCGCCCCGCCCTGCCTGCCCGGGGCGCCCTCACCCCCCAACTCTGCTCCTCTTCCTTCAGGACCTCCCTCCCTGTCCCTGTCTCTGTCTCTGTCTCTGTCTCTGTCTCTGTCTCTGTCTCTGTCTCTGTCTCCAAGATGTTTCCCTTCACACCCTCCCTCGCCCTCCTTTCACGGAGGGAGACAGCTGATACCGAGTCTCCCCTTGACCTTCCGGGAAGCTGGCTGCCTTCAGAGGGCACCATGTCTGCACCCAGGGGAGGAGGTCTGGGGTCTGGGTCCCATCAGCGGGTGTGGGGGCGTGGCTGGTGTGTGGGTGTTTTGGGCCGGGGTGGGGGGAATGGAGGGGGGAGGGCTGTTCTGTAGCTCCCTGGGCTCTCGCCCTCCAGCTTCTCCCCTCACGTTTCCCTCCCTCCTTCCACCTCCTTCCCTGCTCCCCCTAACTGTGACTCAGGCCTGACCTTTCCCTGGGGTTTCAGAAGCCTCCCCCCCCCCCCACTCACCCCACTCAGTACCCACAGGCGAGGGTTCCCGGTGCGGAAAGGGGCTGGCCGCAGAGGCCCGGACCAGTGCTGAGTCCTGAGCTCTGTGCCAAGGGGGGTGTACGGCCCAGGGTCCCGTCCTCACTCAGGGACTTGGGGATTCTATCCTGGAGCCCACACCCCACCCCACACCCACACCCCCCCAGCCACCGTCTCGTTGGGTCCTTGGCCCTCCTCGCTCACCCAGGGCCTGTCTCCGTGGGAGAGTGGGCTGCGGGCACTGCGGGCGGCAGGCTGGCATTTAGAAGTGACGACAGAGAGAGGCCCCTGCGCCTGGGAGGGCCCGCAGGGGATGCTGCTCTCTACGAGGCCTCAGGGGCAGGGGAGAGCGCTTTGGGGCACTCCACTGTACCCCGACTCCAGACCACGGAGCCCACGCCTCCCAGCTGGCTGCAGGGCTGGCTGGGACCCTGGCTGCCGTGCCTGTGCTGCCGTGGGGGCTCTCAGCCTGGGTCCTGGTGCTGCGGGCGGAGGGCCTGGGCCTCCGGAGCTGGGAGTCCCTCGGGCTGGGTGAGGGGGGAGATGGAGCAGGTCCGGGACCAGAGGGGCAGCAGGAACGGAGGCTGCGGTGGTATAGGTGGGAGGTTCACCTTGAACTTCCTCCATCCGGGAAGCGGGTCCGGTGGGACCTCAGGAGGAGCCGCCCCCCCCCCGCCCCCCAACGTGCGCTGTGGGGGGAGGGCGGGGGCTGCAGGCCCCGTGTGCCCCGACTCCCTTTCTCCTCGGGGAGACTGGAACCCAACTTGAGCTCAGGGGTGTGTGTGCGTGAACCCCTGTGCTCCCTCCCAAGCCTCACCCGAATCCTGCCTGTGGACACTGACGGGGTCAGGGAAGGCTGGGCCGAGGGCTGGGAGGGAGTGGAGTCGGTCCCTAGAGAAAGTTCGTGCGGAGCCCAGAGGCACAGGAACTGCTCGGGTGTTGGGAGAGCCGCTGAGGGTGTTTGTGGAGATGAGAGAACACAGGGGTGGGCAGCCGAGGCGTGGGCGGGCATGGAGGTCAGCTCCGGTGGGCACCAGGCTTTCAGGCCCGCCGTGCTGCAGCCAAGCTGCCCTGCCCCAGGTGCCCACCCCGTGTGCTTCTTCATGAACCAGCCCCTTGAGGCCCGACCCCAGAAGGAGGTCAGACGGAGCGGGGAGAAAATCATGGGCGTGGAGCAGCTGGGCTGAAGGCTGGGTCTGGCTGTCTGCTGGGAAGGCTGTTAGACGCTGTCACAGCTGGGGGGCGGGGGGGGGGCTGGATGCCTTGGTACCCAGGGAGGCACTACTCAAGGTCACAGAGCGGCCACAGGGGCACCGGACCCCTTCCCTCTCTCTGTCCTCCACGCCGGGGCTGGTGGGAGCTGGCCTCGGACAGGGCAGGGCCTGGCGATGGGGAAGCGGAGGCTGGAGGCCTGTGCGCCCCTCAGCTCCTCCTCCCTCTCCTCACAGGACGCTGACGGAGCTTCTGAAGCAGCCAGGCCCCCAGGAGCCACTGCCCCCGCCTCTGGGCCCCCCTCTGGGCAGCTGTGTCCAAGTGCAGATGGGCGATGGCCTCCCCCGGGGCTCCCCCGACAACAGCGCCGGTGAGTGGCTGGGGGCGGGCGCTGGCTGATGGACAGCACGGCCTCCCTGTCTGATAGGGGCCTGGGCGCCGGGGAAGGGGCCTGGGCGCCGGGGAAGGGGCCTGGGGGCCGGGGAAGGGGCCTGGGCGCCGGGGAAGGGGTGCCCAGAGGAATGGCTCTGAGCAGACTGTTTCCCCATGGAAATGAGCTGCGGCCTCTGCGGGTGTGTGAGTGGGGGCCGGGCACACTGCTCAGCTCTCCTGGGGGAGAACCCCCCGCAGGGGTCCTGCAGCCTCCAGCCTCAGGACTCCGTGAGGAAGGTTCCCGACTGATTCCGGGATCCCTGGCTCAGCGGTGGCTCCAGGCTCAGCGCCAGGGGGCTGCCTGGCCCGGGTCTGTGGGCCCCGCAGCCTTTCCTTGCAGCTGAAGCTTCCCTCTTGGCCGCTTATTGCAGAGTCAGGCTTGACTGCACCCCTTCTCCCCCTCCCCACTCCCTCCTCTGTGGGTTCTAATCCTCAAACACCCCCTCCATCGCCACAGGCACCAGGAGCAGGTCCGGGGGGCTCTGCCTGGCTCAAGCTGAACATGCTGGCGGGTCACCCATTAGATTAGCACCCACTCAGGACTGGCTGTTACTATATGTCACGATACGCCTGTTACTATAACATATTACTACACGTTGCTATGCATGTTACTATAACATGTTACTATGTGTTGCTCTGCATGTTACTATAAGCCAGACCCTCTCCCGGGCGCTGGAGATGCTGCCGCGAAGAGAGGTTCCACTTTGTCCCAAATAGCCATCCGGCCGAACTGCCCGCTGACCTGCCGCCGGGAGGGGCGTGGGAGGCGGCGGGCGGGAGGTGTCCGGGCCGCGGCTGAGTCCCACTGCCCCTCCCCTCCCCTCCCCCCCTCCCCCCCTCCCCTCCGCTTAGACAAGAGCCGCCAGGACCACGCGGCCCTGGGGGCGGCCACTCCGGGGCCCCGGCGCGGCCCGCGGCCGCAGGGCAGCCTGGCACCGCAGCCGGACTACGCCAAGTTCGCCGCCCTTCAGGCCGCCTTCACGGCCTCAGGTGAGTGGGAGTCCGGGCGCGGGTCCCCGCTGCGTGGCCTCGGCCTCGGTCCCGGCCCTGACGGCTGCGCCCCTGCGGCTCGCGCCCCGGGGTGGGGTGGGGGGGGGGAGAGCCGCACCTGCCGGCCTCCCGGCCCCGCCCCGCCAACCCCGCCCCGCCCGCCCTGTCCCGCAGAGGCCGCCCCGGACTTCTACCCGCGCCGCCCGGCGCCCGCCCCGCTCACCCTGCCCGCGCGGCCCCCGCGGGCCCCGGAGGACTGGTCCGCGCTGCTCGACGCCTGCCCCTGGGCGCCGCCCGGCTACGCGCCCCCCGCCGGCCCCGGCCCGGGGGGCCCCTGCAAGGCCTGGACCACTGGCCGCCCGGCCCGGCCGGCCCCCCGCGGCCCCCCGCGGGCTCAGGCCGCCCCCGCCCCCCGGCGGCCGGGCCACCCCCGGCGCGTGGAGAAGCTGCCCAAGGCCTTCCGCCCGCCCCCCGGCCCGTACAGCTGCGCGGGCCGCGGACACCTGAGCACCAACAGCAAAGCGGAGGTCACCGTGTGAAGCCCGGGCTGCCGGTTCTCCCGAAGCATTCCCTCCACCAAGGATCCGCCGTCAGCCTCGTGGGGGCGGGGAGGGGTCACGGGGGCTAGGGGCGCCCTCCCCCTGCCCAGACTGGACCAGGGGCCCTGGAGCCTGCGGGGCTGAGAAGGGGCTTGTCCGGGGTCCTAGGGCCCGGGTTCCTCATGTAAATAACCCTTTTCTGTGGCTCCTCCCTGAGAATAAAGGAGCCCAGTATGGCTCAGAGGCGCTGATGGCAGGTACTGGTCAGACTGGACAGCCGGCAGTGCAGGCAGAGGGCACAGCATATGCAAGAGCAGAGGACAGTTCCCCAGAACTATTGGGGGGCGGGGGCGTGTTCTGGGAGCTGGGAGAAGTGGCTGGAGGGGGTGGTAAGGGCTGAATGTCCACACCAGCGGACCATGGGAGAGGAGTTAGGCCTTAGCCATCCTGAGGCTCCTGCAGAGGTGAGGGTTGGAGGGCTATGTCCCTTACTGCCGGCGAGCACCCCCTCCCACAGATCGCCCACTTTACAGCCCGAGTTGGCCGAGCAGGCTGATCTCCATTGACATCGCCTGGCGCTGGGCCGGCTCCTGCCTGCAGGCCACTTGGTCAGCTTGGCCCAGAGCCACCCCCCTAATGGGCGTGGGCAGTGAGCCCGGTGGCCAGCTGGTGCTCGGGGTGGCAGTCTCCGCCCAGTAGCTGCTCTGGAGAGAAAGGGGATGGTGATGCTACACCCTGAGCCTTGGCAGTGCCCCCACAGGGGTGCTCACACCACACATGCTTGGCACTGCCAGCTCTCTCCTTTCCTGCCAGGCAGGCTCCAGTACCTGGCTGTGGCCCAGGGCAGGGCCAGCAGCCTGAGTGTGTCAACTTTCTGTGACTGGGGAGGCTGAGGGTTGGGCTGTGCCCCTTGTGTGACCTCAACAAAGCCACCCAGTTGGGCCTTTGCCCCCTGTGTACCCTAGGCATGGTAAACCGTTTTAATAAACATAGCCACCATTTGTTGCTTTCTTCTATTTAAATCTCACAGAAGCTCCGTGGGTATATGGCTTTACAAATAAGGAAACTGAGGTTTTGAGACCTAAGCTTGCCACGGTCCCCCCGCTGACTCCAGTGTCTGTCTCCTCCATAGTCTCTGCCTGTGACCCCGATGGCATGGCTGCAGTGGGCGGTGGGGGGAAGGCTGTGAGCATGTGGGCTGGTAGAGGGCCCCAGGGCGCAGGCAGTCTCAGACCTTCTTCCCACCAGCCGGGCTGCCGCAGGATGTCCACCTCAGTGTGAAGGCAGTTGAGGAAACCGAGGCCCAGAAGCCCCAAGAGCAGAGCAGAACCTAGAGCCCATGTCCTACCTGCTGGGAGGGCCCCAATGGTTTACTGGGGAGACGGCCTCACATCCTCAACCCAGAGTGGGGGTGGGGTGCTCCAGGCCTCTCCTGAGCTGTGAGGAGCCCGGGGAGTGGGTGGGTACTGAGGGGTGTAGCCAGCCCAGAATCACAGAAAAGGATCAGGTTCCTGGGCACATCGGCCACCCACGCTCACCCACCTGGTGACAGGCCCTGGCTGTGCTGTGCTGGGGAGATGGCCTCTACCTCTCCTTCGAGGTCCTGAGGACCCTGGGCCTCCACCCCTTTGCTGCTTTAAGAGCTGTGGACGGGCCAGCTGCAGCGGGGCCACTCCTGCCTTTGGGACAGTGTGGAGGCTGTGACTGCTCCAGAGAAGGCCGTGGCTGAGAGAGCTGAGGGCCTGGGCCCATTCCTCAGCCAGGACGGTGACCATGAACTTCAGGCCCCGGGCTCATTACCACACAGCACTCCATCTCCTGCCCCATCGCTCCTGTGGCCTGGCCCGCCAGCCTCACAAGGCACCGGCCATAAACTGGCACCTCCCAACCAGCTGACAAACCTGTGGGAACTGTGGCCGAAGGCAGGGGCTGTCACCCCATTCTGCACACATGGCAGCAGAGGCTGAGGCCACCCTAGTGACCAGCCGGGAACAGAGGAGCTGGACGTGGATGTGACTGTGGGCCCAAGTCTCCTCTGTCTCCCTGCCCCCAGGGAGGATGGAAAACTGGGCAGCCACCCAATAAGGGAGAGATGGATCCGAGAGGGTGAACACCCCAAGCCCCCAAGAACTGCTGCCAGCCAACCAGCCAGCTCTGTCCTGGAGGCAATGAGCAGGCCCTGTCCTGGCATGGTGTGTGCCAGGTGGCCAGCACCGGGAGGGCAGGCACACGGGAGGGAGGGAAGCTCAGCACAGGGGAGGGGGCGTCATCAGTGCCTGGCCCTCTGGAGGCCAAGCCATGCAGCTACCTGGCTGTCACCACAGTGGTCACACTACAGACCCTCACACACCTCGCTGGGTGGTACCATCTGTGTTTATTGAGTCACCTACATCCAGGACATGGTGCATGTTCCACATCAAGGCTGCCATGGGTGTATCCCCCCTTTCAGTGAAAAACCACGCCCTCCCACCCTCAACAATACGAAAAGGCACAGTATATACACGTGACACGGTGGGCTCACCCCGTGGCCAGCGGCCATACATTACAGTGGGAGGGGAGGGGAGGGCAAGAGAAAGGAAGTGGGCCAGGGCCAGGCTGACCTGCTCTGACCTGCACTTACATCAGGGGAGCCCCCACCGTGCGCATGTCCCAACCTGTGCTGGGCCCCTGCCCACACTCTGACCCAACCAGCCTGAGGGGCTGAGAAGCACAGGGAGGGAGGGAGGCAGGACAGCCCCTCTCTGTCCCAGCGGGCTCTGGGTACCCAGCAGTCCTCAGGCCCCGAAGAATCACCTCAGGGGAGGCACCAAGCCAGGGAACCAGAAAGGTGGGACCACTTTTCCTCCCAGGACCCCCATCAAGGCAGGGCCTCATTCCTGGTGCCCATCCCCAAAGGGGCCTGTCATTGAGGCTGGTCCCTGCCACCCTGGCTTATTTTCAGGTGAGGAATTAGGGAGGAGCGGGTGGGAGGGAAGACCCCGTCCCGTCCCAATGACTGGCTTCGTCTCTCCGGTCCCTGGGCCGACCCCTCCAGGGGGTGGGGACGTGGGAAGGAACAGGACAATTAAATAAGATACCATTTATTTAAAAAAAAATTAAAAAATAATGCCGACATTATTTCATCCACCCCAGGCTTGTCCCTGCTTCCCCACCGCCTCCCACGGCTGGGCTCCCCAGCCCTGGCTGTCCTGTGGATTGAGGAGAAAACAACGAACTGGCTTTGTCAGGCACCGGGCAGGGAACGCAGACCAGGGAGAGAAATAAAGATGCCACAGCAACTTAGTCCTGCATCACGGCAAACCCAAGCACACGGATACAAAAACATTCGTATAAAAGGGGAGAGTGCGTGCTGGGCACAGTGCCAGGGTGAAGTGCTCTGGTGCCCAGACACCCGTGTCCCCCGAGGGAAAGCCTGATAAAAAACAAGCAGGGAAGGGAAGAGACGTCCAGAGAGAGAAGCTTGGAGGGCTGCAGGCGGGCTGGGCAGCCTGGAGCTCCCCTTGCTGCTTTCAAGTCAGGGTGCCCCCAACCCTGCCCCCGTCTTCCTCTCAGGGCACGGAGCCTGGGACCATCTGCATCTGCCCCCATCAGCTCTGCAAGCCACTGCTCAGGGGTCCACTGGCCTGAGGTGGTCCAGCAGCCTTGGCAGGTGACAGAGGAGAAGGCTCATCCCCCAGCCCCCAAAGGGGGGCGGGGGGAGGGAGAGAGAGAGAGAGGAGGGAGAAGCAGAGAGGAGAAAGAGGGAGACAGAGAGACAGGAAGGCAGTGGGCCAAGGTGGCAGGGTCCCGTGGTCAGGAGGCGGCGATGGCTGTGCCGCCGCCCAGCTTGACGATCATCTGCTGGCAGTCGCTGGAGGAGCGCCGGTCACCCACCTTCTCCAGGGTGCGGGCCGCCTCGGCCAGAAGCACCGCCCGCTGGCCCGGGGAGGAGAGGAAGGAGAGGGGGAGGTGGCGGCAGGCCAGCAGGATGGCGGTGGCCCGCTCTCGCTGGCCGGGCCAGGCGTCCACCTCTCCTGTGGAAAGAGGGAGATGCTGGCGTGCTCGCTGCGAGCCCGACGTGGACCCTGCCTCAGCCTCGCTCGCCCGGGGAGGCGGTCCCAGTGCCCCCCTGGTTTACAGGGAGGGGAGGCGAACTTGGCTGGCATCACTGGGCTATTGTCATCGGCCCCGAGAAGGAGCCGTGCGCCTGGCTCAGGGCCCATGCTGCCCTCCGGCTCCTGCACTGGGACACCCCAGCCCCCCGGGCCCCCCGTGCCGTTAGGAACCCTCCAAGCACCCCACCGAGTCAGCTTCGGGCTCCCCACTCCGCACACCACTGAGGGCCGCCCAGCTGGCGCCGGACTCACCGTGCTTTGTGCTCTGCGCAGAGCGCCGCCGCAGGCTGTGCTCCAGCAGCTGGTGGGTGCGGGTGGGGCTGGCTCCCGCCATCAGACGCACGGTGGCCTCGTGCAGGAACACCTGGGGAGGCGCAGGGACAGGGAAAACGGGGTCCGCTCCAGTCCGTGCCCAGTAGGTACAGTCAGACCCGGGGCAATTGCGAGCGGATGCTACTCGGAGCTCTCGGCAGCAGAGCCACAGCCCAGTGGCTCAGGAGGAGGAACTGCAGTCTGAGGAGCTGGCACTGCCGCCAGCTGGGAGGCCACAGAGCCGCCCTCGTGTGCTTCCCGCCCCAGCCCGTCTGTGGCCTGTGTGGCCTGCTCACCACACACTCCAGGACCAGCCACACAGCAGATCCTCAACCCTCAGGAGCTGAACAAGAGGACACGGCACCTAAGCCAGTGCCTGACAGGCAGCTGGATGACCCCCAAGGACCGACTCCCTGACCCTACGCTGGTGCTGGGGCCTTGGGGCCCCAATCTGCCCTCCCCCACCAGGCAGCTGGGGCTCACCTTGTGGTAGGCGGGGCAGAAGCTGTGTGCCAGCCTGCGCAGGCTGCCCAGGTCCCGCTGGAAGCCAGCCAGCTCAGCACCGGACGCGTGGTAGATCTCCCCCAGGGCCTGGCTGGCTCCCGCCTGCTTCTGCCAGAGTGCTGTCCGCAGCGACAGGAGCAGGTCAGAGATCAGCAGCTGGATCACCTGTGGGTGGGCCAGGGGAGGAGACAGGTGACGGGTCTGGTGCTGGGGTAGAGGTCCCAGCACTTACTAGTCCTTCCCAGCCCAGCCCCTGGCAGCTCCAGGACAAGGCCACCAACCTCAAACAAAACCTGGCACCTTTAAGAGCTCAGTGAGGGGAGCACCTTTGGGTGGCGCAGTCGCCTGGGACTGGTTCTGAGAGCTGTGAGGCTGGATGGCGTCTCCCTCCTCTGGGCCCGTTCTCCCACCCAGAGCTGCCACCCAGAAAGAGCCCCTAGGGTGCTGGCAGCCTCTCTCACTCCCCAAACTTAGCAGAGACTGGTTCTCTCCTGAAGACCAGCAGACAAAAGGCACAATGAGGTGTGGCCCCCACAGGCCTTTGGTCTTGGGCCCGTTCTGCACAAGCCTGGCCCGTAGGGCTGGCACGCTGTCCTGGGCCACTGGCAACCTCTGGCCAGAAGTGTCAGCCTGTTGCCGCGGACCAAACTCCAACGAGGGACTCAGAGGCTGACCCTCCAGGACATACCCCGTCCCCCGCCTTCTCTGGAGGGACACCACGCTCCTCCCACGATGCTGAACTCCCAGCTGCACACACGCCTCCCTCCCGCTCCCCAATGGCCCTGTGGGGAAGTCTCTCGAGGGCCGGACGGGCCTCTGTGATGCACTGTGGAAACATTGCACGGTACCACCAGAACATGCAATGCAACTACAATGCACCACAGCCGCCCGTGAGGAGGACGCGGCGGTGCACGTGAGGGACGGGGGTGTGCGAGCGCCTGCAGTAAATGCAGAGTCCTGGCCGATGGACCTGGGACTTGGGAGTCTAGGAAAGGTGCAGGAGGCTGCTTGCCTAGCCTCTGGCTCTCCAGCAGCCCCCGCACCGTGGGGCACCTCCAGAGCAGCCACTCACGTGATTGAGGGTGGGGTCGCAGGTGGCCCCACTGACATTGAGGCTGCTCCACAGGTGACCGCTGGCCCTCTCACAGTGGCAGAGGGAACTCTGCTGCCCGTCCGCCTTCCCGGGGAGTGAGGCGTGCATGGCTCTGCAGGCGTGGAGGACGGCCTTCACCAAGGGGCTCCTGGGCGGGGAGAGGCAGGTGAGAGGAAGGAGGGAGCATGAGGGGAGCCTGAACAGGTGACCACCGCACCCCAAACTGCCATGACATGCAGGTGTGTTGACTCAAATGCTGCCACGGAGGTTCCAGACCTGAGCGGGGGTGGCTCCCACCCATAGCCCCTCCTTCCAGCACGCTCTTCCAGTGAGGGGGCGACACTAAGCAGGGGAAGCAAACACGGGAAGCACAGCGGGGGTGCTGCAGGGCCCGGAGGAAGGCACAGAGGAAGGGGATGGCGCTGATGAAGAGCGGTCAAGGACGGCTCTCTGGGAAGGTGACATTCCAGCAGAGACCTGAGTGAATGGGGTGGATCTCTAGGGAGAAGGTTCCAGATAGAGAAGCAGCATCCTCCTCCCTCTTACTAGCTCTCCTTCTGTCATTTGTTCCCCAGAGGCCTGACCCTTTACCCCGATGGCAACCCAGCCCTACTCCCTCCCGCTAACCCAGACCAGCGAGCTGGGAAGTGAGTGGCCAGAGGCTTACTCACTCGGCCACTTCCAGGGCCTTGGGGACTCGCTCTACTTCAGTGAAGTGAGCACGCACAGCCACGTCGTCTCCCTGGAGCCAGCTGATGACCATGGTGATGGCAGACGTCCACCAGCGACAGACAACATCTGGACCTGAGGGGGATGGAACCAGATGTCCCTCCATCACCCAGAGGCCTGTGACCTCAGCTTGCTGGAGGCACCTAGTCCCCACGTGGCATGTGCCATTCTTTTCTTTTTTTTAAAGCACAGACTATGTTTTTAATCCATAGATTAAATACCAATCTGCAATAGCAAAATGAGAAGCCTACAGACTCAAAAAGTACTTTATACAACCAAGACATTTTTAATACACGAATGAAATAAATGTAAAGCTAGTCATTATATCCTTAGAAGCGAGGTCTTGGTTTTAAAAACTTTTCACAGTTTCCTGTTTTCTCTGTGCATGACTTTATCATAATTTTCTTTTGGCCAGTCTATGGTAAATTAAAATTTACTATCAGATTTACTGAGTCTGCCAGCCTAAGAAATTTCAAAGCCCCCCGCCCATACCACATACACATCACAAAGATTTATCACTGTGGTTCAAAATAACTGAACAGTCTAAAGTTCCTTTATTCCAAAAAAAATAAATGATATAGCTTTTTTTAGGCTTTAGGTATTTTCAATACAAAACGGTACCACCACCAGTCCTGTCCACACCACAGGACTGCTCTGAAGAAGTAAAAGGAGAGAGACCCGAAGGGGACCCCCACTTTCTCTGTGCGCCCCTCTGGACACAGGCACACACTCACACCCCCTCCTCATAGTTCCAAGATTTGGGGGAAGTTGTGAGGGGCATTCTAGAAAGTTCAATGACCCCACATTAAAATGAGCTCACAAAAGAAAAAGCCAAGCATGCAGATCATTAAGAGCTTCAATTGAAATCACAAAGTGTACACATGATTAAAAATGTGAAGACTGATCAACCTATACATTCTGTGTTTAATCAAAAAAGTTCTACATTAAACAAACAAATACAAAACCTTCCAAATCAGTGATATTTCTACTCTGAGAATGATCCAGTACATTTCCTCCTTCCTTCCACAAGAAGGAGATCTGGGCCGATGCCCTCCTCACAGCAGGTTGTCCATGCCTATCATCCCGCCCCATAGGACCCACCCACTCAGGAACCCAGCACCCGGTTGGGGGGGGGTGTGTCACGGCTGACTGCAGGCCATGCCAGGATTGGCAGGCCTTTCTTTTTTGTTTTTTAAATTCTCACCCAAGTATATTTTTCCTATTGAATTTTAGAGAGAATGAAAGGGAGAGAGAATCATCGATGCAAGAGAGACACAGCAATTGGTTTCCTCCCACTTGTGCCCTGACTGGGGCTGGGAATTGAACCTGCAACCCAGATACCTGCTCTTGACCAGGAAACCCCTTGGAGGTCCGGCCAACCTCTAACCATTGAGCAACGCCAGCCAGGGCTGACACATGCCACCTTTACTTTCCGGTGATGGGCCGGGGCCTCTGTTACACCCACATTTCTTTTCTTTTTTAAAATAGGTTTTTATTGGTTTGAGAGAGAGAGGAAGGAGATGGAGAGAGAGGGATAGAAACATCGATCAACTACCTCCTGCACATCCCAGGCATTGAATGACACTCAGCCAACTGAGCCACACCAGCCCGGGCTGCCCTCACATATCCTGGTGGAAGCATCACCAGCACCTTTTGGCAATAAGTATCAAGAGCCTTAAAATGTTCACTCCTATTAATCTGATAATCCCATTTTAGGCAATTTATCACAAAGAAATTGGCCTAAAATTGAGAAAAAGAGTTTAACAAAGACATGATGTTATTTATAAAGAGCTGGAAACACCTGGATGTCCAGCCTTGACAAATGGTATTTCCAAAATACCTGTTGGAACAGGCTCATGTTAGAGCCTTTTTAAAAAATATAAAAATATTTTTATTAATTTCAGAGAAGAAGGGAGAGGGAAAAGGAGAGGGAGAGGGAGAGAAGGAAAGAGAGAAAAAGAGAGAGAGAGAGAGAGAGAGAGAGAGAGAGAGAGAGAGAGAGAGAGAGAGAAATCAATGATAAGAGAAAATCATTGATTGGCTGCCTCCTGCACACCCCCTACTGGGGATCAAGCCCCCAACCCAGGCATGTGCTCTGACTGGGAATTGAACCATGATTTCCTGGTTCATAGGTTGACATTTAATCACTGAGCAACACTGGCTGGGCACACGTTAGAACCTTTTAAGTCGTTTCCTCTGAGGCTTAGTTTTCTCAGTTGCAAACCGATGATGCCAGTGACTTCAAGATGCCAGGGGAACAGACATGTGAAATAAGAGGCCTGAGAGCGTGCTCTGAACTCTGAGACAGACAGGCCACAGGCCGGTGGTCGCCACAGGGCAGCCAGTTTTCTGGGATCCTTCCTCCCCAGGGAGAGTGATTACAAGGCAGCATGACACCCCTTTCTTCCCGCAGCCTCAGGAGCCCATGAGGTGGCAGCTGATGTGCCATCATCCTGCTGGCATTTTAGAGACAGAAACAAAGCATGTCCTAGTGCCAACTCAGTCAGCGATTGCTCTGCGTCACCAAGGCTATGGGGAGCTGGAGCAGCACAGAAAGGTCTCTTCATCAGAGTGTCAGACCTAAGGGCAGCCTGGGGTGAGGGGGGTACGAGGTGTCTGAAAGGTGAGTCCCCACCAGCCCTGGGGCCTGGACCACTTGCTGCGTGTTCCTGTTCTGGGGGTTTGTGAAGAGGGCTGACCTGCCCTGCCAGCCAGGACCCAGGGAAGACATTCCCGTGCCTTCTTCTAGGAGAATCATTATTCCTGACCCCAGAATGCTGCCCAGCAGGGACTGTGGGGAGGGTATTGGGGGAGGTGTAGACACAAACCTCAGATCCAAAGGATTCGGTGTGTACTCACAGCTACCGGGGAGGCAGGGCGGCTCAGCACCCTGGCCCCAAAGTCACCCTGCGGGATGCTTACCAAGGGCGGACTTGAGCACGGAGCTGCAGGAGAAGGGCGGGGTCACGACCCCCACGGAGTCCACAAAAGAATTGAGCAATTTCAGGTACTCGAGAGCACTGGAGAACTCACTGGAACGAAAGGAAGAGTCCCGTGTCCATCACAATGAACACAGGAACCACACCAGCAGCCTAGCTGGCCAGGCCTCCAGCTGAGACCCAGTGACCGTTTCTGGCCCCTCCTCCTCCACGCCAGACAAGCCTGAGCTCTGCGCCCACGCTGCCCACTCTCCACAGGCTTCCCCCTCCTGCCAGGCAGCGGCTTTCCCTTTCACTCTGGCCCCCAAACCTGACTCCTCCCCTCAAGGCCCAGTTCAAATGGCACCGCCTCCCAGAACTGTTCTCATCTCTGGGGCAGAAGTGCCCTCCCCTTCCCGCTCAGGACGGTGTATGAGAATGAGCTTTCCCGTGAAGAGGAGACCGTGCTTACTAACTGTGGAAGCGTTAAGGACTTCGGGTGAAGGCCTGGGTCCCAAGATCTCAGGCCAGAGGCGGCTGCCTCTGCTGCGCGCATTCCATTCCTCCCCCCTAACGGGGCAGCCCTCCCACCCGAAGGAAACCAAACCCCAGCCTGCTCAAGAACTGACCGGGGTGGGGATGAAGGGATGGGGAAAAGGAAAGAGGAAAGTGACACTGAGTCTGGGGAAGAGGCCGAGGTGGAGGAATAAATACAAAGGTTAAGTCCCTTTCCTACGGACCCCACGTGAGAGCGTCCCTCTAAGGAGCGCGGGCTTCACAGCCGCCCGGGAGCTTCCGGACACAGTCCAGGCAGGGCCACGTGCGGACATTACCAGCTCTCTTCCTCCTGGTCTCCAGCCTTCTTCTTGGCCGGAGGCTTCACCAAGGACTCCACGGCTCGCTCCAGCAGGTTCTTGCAGAAGGCCTGGTGGACCTGGGCCACGGGGTCGGCTGGGAGAAGTAAGCCCAGGAGGAGGGTGAAGTGGACTTTTATGCAGGAGTCCATTTTGTCTTTACACAGAAAGCAGGGTTGGGAGGGAACCAGGATATAGCTATCCCACCCGTGGAAGCTGCTCGGGGGAGGGCAGGGGCAGGGTCAGCCACAGATGCAGAGCCTGAGACCATGCATGGTTGTGGATGGGTTGTGTGTGCGTGTGCATGTGTGCGCGCATGTGTGTATTGCCTTGGCAATGAACACAGTACTTCTGTTCAAGGTCAGAGGGTGTAAAGTGGTGGCTGCAAGCCTTGTCAGAAAACAGAAAATGGGAAGGCAGACAGCTGCCCAAGTCTCAGGAGGACAGCCGCCGAGGAGGAAGAGGAGGCAGCCACTGCCCTGACACGACCAGGAAGACCTGCTCTTGCTTGCACAGCCTTGTCCTCAGATCTGGGCCAGCGATGCTTTGGCGGCGCCGATTCACCAACCAGGGGCCCTGCAACCCTGCAGGGGCCCTGACAGCTGGCGTCCCCCACGCAGCCCCTCCACTCCCCTCACACGTGTGAACCTAACCTGACAAGAGCCAGGGGGCAGGGCACTTATGAACACATTCCGGGTGACAAGCCTAGACCCAAAGCCTGTGAGAGGCAAGCCCGTGGGAGTGTAGGTGTGGACAGAGCAGCCGGTGGGGAGGGCGGAGATGTAGGTGGCTTTTGCTTGCGTACTCCCTTTTGGGTGCTGTGTACCATCCTCATATTGAGCAGTAAACAGATAGCGGACGCTCCTTCTCTCCAAAATGTTTGACACACACACCCCTGTCCCTGTGGAAATGCCTCTTCCCCCACACCCCGGTGTAGAGAGGGGACCAGCACAGAGAGCAGAAAGCCACTGGCCACTCACGTCTGAGTCAACCCATGCCCCCCTGCAACTGGCAGCCGACTCCAATCATGTCAAACACCAGGGACAGTGAGCGGGCATCTCCCGACGCCTGGAGCCCTGTCCCTGCTCCCGCTGAGCACGTGATGACGCCTGTCGCCTATTGTTCCCTAACAGCTTCCTGACGCCTGTCTGCTCCCCAGTGAGACCTGGGCCAGCGACAAGGGCAACGGCAGTCTGACTGATGTACGGAGCACGGGCTTGGACTGTCAGAGCTGCCAGCCCAGCTTAGCTGATGACCAGGCTCACGCCCTCTCTAAGCTTCGGGGGAGACAAGGCTGGGGCATCCTGCATCCCCAGTGTCAGGCACAGCCGCCTCACCGCCCGGGGGGTCTGGTCCTTCTCCGTTCCCATGGCTGCAGGGTTCTCACCTGGGTTCCTCTGGGCACAGTACAGACTCTCCTTGGCAGCTGACGTCACAGACCAGCTCCGCTCCATGAAAAACTTCTGGCCCAGGGGGTGGCAGAGCCAGCGCAGCGAGTCGGGGACGGCACTGCGCTCGGGGCCACACAGGCTCTGGGCTCGGCTGAGGAAGTAGCTCTGTGAAGGACAAGGACCGCGCGTGAGGAGACCGGGGTGGCGGCGGGCGGGGGAAAGGGCAACTGGAGGCTGGGACCCGAAAGCAAATGCCACCCTGAAACCAGTGGCCCAGTGTCCAGCCTTCCAGGAAAGACCAAGGAAGACGCGGGAAGCCTCTTTGCTGGGCAGTTCAAAAAGCCAGCGGCCCAGCCGAAGCCGGTGCGGCTCAGCGGTAGAGCGTCGGTCTGCGGACTGAAAGGTCACAGGTTCGATTCCGGTCAAGGGCATGTACCTTGGTTGCGGGCACATCCCCGGTGGGGGGTATGCAGGAGGCAGCTGGTCGATGTTTCTCTCTCATTGACGTTTCTAGCTCTCTATCTCTCCCTTTCTCTCTGTTAAAAATCAATAAAATATATTAAAAAAAAAAAAAAAAAAAAAAAAGCCAGCGGCCCAGATCCTTGGCTTCTCCTCTGCCTGCAGTAATGATGTCACAGCCCCAGGAACAAGACGGCAGGGATAATGCTGTCTATCCTTGGTTTTAGAAGTTCTATCATTTATGTGTGTTTTAAAAATATATTTTATTGATTTTTTACAGAGAGGAAGGGAGAGAGATAGACAGTTAGAAGCATAGATCAGCTGCCTCCTGCACCCCCCCCCCACCAGGGGATGTGCCCGCAACCAAGGTACATGCCCTTAAGTCTGTAGGCTGACGCTCTATCCACTGAGCTAAACCGGTTAGGGCTGTCATTTATGTATTTTTTTATTGACTTTTAGAGAGAGGGGAGGGAGAGGGAGAAAGGAAGGGAAAGGGGAGAGGAAGGGAAAGGGGAGAGAGAGGAAGGGAAAGGGGAGAGAGAAAAGGAAAGGAAGAGAAAGAGGGAGAGGGAGAGAAACAATGATGTGAAAAGCAAAACATTGATCAACTGTCTCCTGCTCTCCCCGCCACTGGGGATGGAGCCTGCAAACCTGGGCATGTGCCCTGACTGGGAATCGAACCGGTGACCTTTTGGTGCACAGGATGACACCAACCAACTGAACCGTACTGGCCAGGGTTGTCTTGTAAGTGAGGATATCTTCAGTCTAAAACCACGATGTCTAACCATTAAGCCACCGGACACGGGTTGACACCGGACACGGGCTGACCTGAATGAGCAGAGAAGACAGGCAGGGGAAGGGTGGGGGGGGGGCACAAGGCATAGGGTGCTCAGAGCCCAGCAGAGGGCACGGGGAAGCCCACAGAGCCGCATGCCACACTTCTGCCCTTGCCCCTACCACGAGGGGAGCAGCTGTCTCCTGTCTGGTTCAGTCTGATGGTTCTGACCTTTCCTGGGCTCTGAACAGCCATCAGCTAATGTAACGGTTTCGAAGACCTGAATGTCAGGGTCAGAAATAGCATCGCCAATGCGCCACTCAAGGAACGTGGGCTTGAGGAGACAGCTCCTCTCCGTGGGAGTCTGGAGACAGCTGCTTGGATCCGAGAGAAAATGACCGGGCCCAACTGCTCCACAGACACACACGCTATTATCCCGGTGCTGAGGGGCGGGGCATCTCACTTCAGTCTCTCTTCACGGACCACCGGCCTGAACAGGGTCCCGAGGAGCAAATGCAAAGGGTCCCGAGATCTTTTCCCGACGCTCAGGAGCGTGCGTGCTGAGCCTGAGCTTGGACTGAGCTTGGAAGGGCGGTGCTCGGAGCAGCCGCCGAGGTGCCCAGGGAGGCTGGGCTGGGCCAGCGACAATGCCAGGGCCCTGAAGTCGGTGCATTGGCGATGCTATTTCTAACAGCTGGAAACTCTCCAATTCTCCCATGTCTCCCGAGCGCACCTCCTGATGGCTGCTCAGGGGAAACTGAGGACACTGCTCAAACATTGCCCTCCAGCAGAAGCAGAACAGCCTGTTTGGGCTGCACTGACAGAGGAACCCAGAGAACCATTTAGAAATCATTACACTGAAATACACTTTTAAGCTGAATTCCCTGAAAAGAAAAGGAAACCTTAATTATACCAAATCTCAGTTGGGGTGGGGGAGAAGTTCCAGTTTAGTGGTTTGAATTAATAAGAAATATAAATCCTAGGTAATAGTCATCCATAGGACGGCTTCTAGAAGGAACATTGAGAAAATAATTTCTATTGCTCTTTTAATTTTCTTAGCATTATCACACTATGACAAGTTCCCTAAATTTTATAGACACCAGAGCTCACCCAAGCCTATAACTCATCTGCTAATTGCCAGATCCAGCAGCAGAGGCAGGACACCCAGAATTGTTTACATCCTGGGGGCCAGTCCCAACTCCAGGCTGTGACCTTATGGTTCTCAAATAGGGTGCCAAGGGCACCCTAAAGCACCACAGTAACTCATGGCATGGCTGTGCCGGTGAAATGAGTTAATGTTAATGGGTTCATAGAAATGGCTGGCACAGCTTATTGCTAGCCTTTGTTTTCTCTTGATGACCACAGCTCCCTCCGGCCTGGCCTGGGCTCCCTGCAGACGTGCACCAGCTCCCATTTCTGGATCCACAGCGCCCTGACCAACATGGGTACCCAACGAATACCTTTTGAGCAAATAAATGAACCAGAAGACGCGACCAGAAGATTGCAAGAATTTTTATCCCCACTTGAAGAGCAGAAGAGTCCATATTAACTCCCAATCTGGGTCACTATACACTGAGTCAATCTTGTCTCATGGCACCAAAATGTCCTGCTCACACGGGTAAGGGCCACGAAGGGAGCATCTTGGTCTGCTTTGTTCACTGCTCTAAGCACCTGTCAGCACCCAAGGGCAGGGCCCATGGCTATTTTTGCATCTTAGCTCCGGGCTGGGGAGGAGGCGCAGTGAAGGGGGAAGGTTCGCTGAAGGGAACCGGAGGACTCACCGCCAGGAAGCCCAGCTTGCCTCCGCACTGGGTCTTGAGCCCCAAGGCCGCCGTCAGGTGGATCTCCACCAGCGTGCTCGGCGGGATTTTCTCCTCTGCACATTCCGCCAGGTTCACGGCGCACAGAGCCATGTGGACGTCTGAGCAGGCGGATCCCGCGGGGAGCTTCCCTGTGGAGCAGAAACAGACCCCAAACCCAGCTTTTCCTGCTTCCTCAGCACAGAGGCAGCGCAGACACAGGGAAAGCACAGAACTCTGCCTGGACAGTCCTGATGGGGGCTGGGCCCGGCCACTTAGCAGCTGCAGGTTTCTTCCCGCCTCAGAGGGGACATGGAAATGCCTGTCATGCCCAGGGTTCTGTGTAAGCGGGGCCTACAGGGACTCAGACGGGAACATGCAACCTCTTCCAAACTGCAACAGCGCAGCCGTGCTGTGCGGCTGCAGCCCGTGTCTCCCAGCCTGTGAAAGGCAAGGAAGAGCTTGAAGTCACCTGATTCAAACTATTTTCCCTTAAACAGACCCCATGGCATATAACCATGCACCCTTTTGAGAAAGTAACACAAAACTGAGCAGTGACAGCAGACACATCTTAGGTTAGCAGCTGGACGGCCAGGAAAGGTGATACATCCTCCTGCATGAGGGCGGACAGCTCAGCTGGGGGGACCCTGAGGTCAAAGGCATGAGAGTCCATCCAAGCTCGGAGGCTTCACAGGATCAGGAGGTGGCCAGGGCAGGCAGTAGGGGGAAGCTGAGCCTCAGGTGGGCCCTGTCAAAGGTCCAGACGGTAGCCAAGCAGGTCTCCCAGCCTCACCCAGCCCTGCATTCTTCCTGCTGGACCACTGTTTGTACCGGAATGGGGAGACCTCAGCCCCCATACCTCATTCTGCACAGGTGTTAGGAGCCTGTCTGCCCCAGGAGGTCCCACTGGGTTTTTTCCTTTGAGGAAGGGAAGTGTGGGATCCATGTTTCACTGACCTCTGTCTCCTCAGTCAGAGCCTGGCACAGTGCCTGGCCCCCAGCACTGTAGAACTGGTAAATGCTATGCATCCTTCTAGGCAAAGCCAAGACTTTGCAGAAAGCCTTTTCCGAAACCCAATAAGTACCCAACTTCATGGACGCCCGATCCGCCTGCTCCCTCCACACACTGAGCTGTCATCCGCTTGCTGACCTGCCTGCCTGCCTCTCTATTAGAACAGGAGTTTGTTGAGTGAAATAAATGACCATGTTCCATTGAATCTAAGGTGCCATCACTTTTAAGTTTCCCCATAAATTTAAGTACCACTAAGAGAAAAACACTGTCAACACAACCACGGCATGCCACTGTGCAGAGGAGACAGCCCAAATTGGAGATGAAAATGAGAAAAGATGTGTGTGCCTTACACTGATGATGTAACAACTACAGTAAAGCGCATCCTCACAGCTGTGGATGCGGGCGGAAGTCTGCCCAACCATCTAACAGGGCAGTGTACAAGGGGCGGCGACTGAGGCGGGAAACTGGCATCCAAGCCAGGGTGGAGATGGCGCAGAACACCATGTGCTCGCTCACCTGTGATGTGCAGCTGGTGCAGCCTGTGATAGGCCAGGGCGGCGTCCCGGGCGCTGGCCTTGGCCTCGTCCACCAGGCCTGCGGCGGCGGCCGCGGTGGTGCGCCGGCCCTGGAACACCTTCCTGAGCAGCCAGCGCACCAGGCGCAGCTTCTGCAGGCTGTAGCGGATCACGTTCCAGGAGAGGCTGCAGGCCAGGTCCAGGCGGGAGGTGGGCAGCGCCCGGCCCAGCACTGACAGGCAGGTTTGCAGGTTGGCAGCAGCCGCCGCAAAATCCCCCTAGAAAGCAGCAAGAAGGGATAACGGTCACAGGTCTTACTGTGGCCTCTGGCTTTAATAAATTTTCACTGAAAAAAATCTGGAAAACCTCAGAAAGCTAAAAAGAAAAGAAAAATAAGAAATCATTATCCTATAGAAAGAATGACTACTGATATTTTTACTAAATTGAGACTGAGCTGTGTTCTATCTTTGAGCAAATAATTTCAGCGTTCCGCATAGTACTTTTACGCGTAAGATGATAACATGGGTTTAGATGTGACTTATGTGATCTTTTAGGTTCTCACAGTGTGGTCCCTGGAGACCAGCAGCATCAGCCCCTGGGATCTTGTTAGAAAGGCAAATCCTGGCTGTCCTACCCCACCCTCCGGGACCTACTGAACCAGGGCCCCGGAGGGCGGCCTGCTAAGGTTTGAGATCCACGGTTTTAGCCAATCCCCGGCCGAACCACTCTAACCAAGGATGAGAATGAACTCTCTGCCAGCCTCAGGGCATCTATGGTCCTGAGCTGAAGCCTGCCTCCTCGCTGTTTCTCTCATCATTGGCGGTACAGGACTCAGGCCACCTGATGTCTTGAGAAACAGGTTACCTCTCCTGTCCTTCCCCACATCATACAGTGAGTCTGAAGCCCAGGCTTGTCTTCCCGCCTCACTGCAGGACCAGAATGGCTACAGGGAAAGGGAGTGGCAATGCTCCGCGAAGACAATCTGAGAGGGCCCAGAAGCACCTGTATTTACAGATTCCACAGGAGGCGCCTTTCCTCATGCCTCTGCTCCTCTTCCCGACTTCTCCAGGGACGCTGGCTGTTTTCAGGGCTCAGCCTTGGGCTCTGGCCTCTTCCCCTCTCCCTGGCCCCTCCCGCAGGCACAGAGCTTCCTATCCACTCTGTCCGCCGCCTCAGCCCCGCGCCACAGGGCCTTCACAGCTCTTCCCAGCACCGCGGCCTGGAGCCCCATCTCCCAGCCCCCCTCTCCGAGTCAGTCGCGGTCACTTCCTTCCCAGCTCACAGGTGAAATTCCTCACCACCCTCTCCTTTCACTTCCAGGTCCTGGCCACTCTCCCTGCCTGCTCTGCACCCAGGAGCCGCAGGAGGGGGCGCAGGCCGAGGTTTGCTGCTGCTGAGGGTGTTCTGGTTCTTGGGCTTCCCAAGCCAGAGATGTGTAACTCTGCCTTCCGGGCCGGGTTCCCCAGAATCCTACCTATCAACTCTTCTCCTGGTTTCAAAACAAAACTTTCAGCTATTTTTCCTGCAAAATCTTCCTGGCTCTTCACAGAACTGGGGAAAAAGTCCCAAACAGCCTCCCTCCTGACATTCCCTTTGCTCCAGGCACAGCCATCTACTCGCCGGTCCTCCAATTTCCCATGTAGTCACACCTTCCTCTGATTAGCAGGTCCTTCCTGCACTTGACTGCTCTGCTCAAGCCCAGATCCCCTCAGCCGAATGCCTCTGCCCCAAACTCCCTCAGCACTTGGTCTTCTGTCATCTCGTGTCCATGGAGTCTTTGTGCACAGGGGCCTCTGCCCCACTGCCTGGGACAGTTAGGGGCAGGGTCCCTTCATCCTCTCGGCACTCCGGCCACCTTCCCCTGCGAGCACCTGCCACAGGACGTTTCATATAACACAACCCGCTAAGTTATCGCTCAGCCTGGAGGGGGGAGGGGAGGGGAGGGCAGGACTCACCTTGGCCAGGTCCAGGTCTGCCTGCTTCCGGTGCCTCCAGAAGGTGACGGAGGAGCGCGAATGTGGCCGGATCACTGGCTCCCCGTGGACCAGCAGCTTCACAAAGACGCTCAGGACAATCACGCCATTGACCAGCCACAAGAGAAGCGTTGGCATCATCCAATCGAACCAGCTGCCAGAACCTACAGAGCAGCACCTCCGTCAGCCTTCGAGGAAGGCGCCTGCGGGCCCTAGCATTGTCTCTGGGCAGCTAACGGGGGACCGCTTCAATAACAGCGTCTCAGTGCTTAGGACAGCAGCACACCACACAACAGGAAAATGTGACAATTCTGAAGCCCAAATAGGAACCCTGTAATCCCTGTCACTGTGGAGCTGAGTGCCACAAAAACCTTTGTGAGTCAAGGGGGTTAGGCCACTGGTTTCATGACTTAGGCAAAAAGACCACACCTCGTTCAAGTCACCCACACCACCCCCCCACTTTGCCTCCCTGGGCCCGGCCAATGTGGCTCCATGGTTGAACATTAACCTATGAACCAGGAGGTCATGGTTCGTTTTCCCACATATGCCCGAGGTGTGGGCTTGATCCCAAGGAGGGGGCATGCAGGAGGCAGCTGATCGATGATCCTCTCTTGTCACTGATGTTTCTCTCCCCCTTCCTATCTGAAATTCTGTCCTCAGGGAATTACAGCAGTGTGGATTCCCAGTTTATTTTGCTCTTTCTGACTGAACTCAGGTTTGTTCTGTTACTTACAAACTGCAACTTATGCCAGCCCCTACCAGAAGCAAGTAGGCGAGGGTCACTGCCAACGCCCTCTAGGATCTGGTGAGCAGGCTGAGCAGTCTGCCCACAGGCCCTCTCCTCCCCGACAGCCCACTCATGCGGTGGCACAGGGGACTCCACCCACCTGACTCCAGTGACAGCACGCTGCGGCCGGAGCCCGAGGACGGGTGCTGGTCCGGGTCGTGGGCCCCTCCCCACCGCAGCAGGGCGGTCAGGGGGTTGAAGGACACGCACAGGAAGGTGAGGAAACACAGCAGGATCCGAGAGCGGTCCACCATGCCCAGCGCCATGGGAGGAGAGTCCGGCTCATCTTTGACCTTCAACACAGGGCCACAAGGTGAGAGTGAATGAGTTCACAGCATTTCCTTTTACGTGGCTCAGAATCAGTAGTGAGATTTACATTCAAGAGCACTGAGCCAGGAGTAACGCCGGGAGGAAGCTGCCGCTCAACCCTCCGGCACTCTCCCTCTGCCACCCTCAAAACAGCGTGTCCTAAAGGCAGAAGGCCGATGAGCTGCGCTTTTCAAAGAGCCTCTCAGCAGAGCACCGCACGGCCATTTCGGTGCGGGTCCACAGCAGGCAGACAATCACATGACAGAGCTCGAGCAGCGGCCCGAGCAGGAGGGGGTGAACTACCTGCACAGGCTTTCACAAAGAGCTTCGTGGGTGATGAAAATGTTCTGCATCTTGATTATGGTGACGTAAGTGTATGTATCTGGGAATACTGTATAATACTGTGGAATAGGTGTACTTTATCACATAAATTATTCTGCAATAGATTGGCTAAAGATCATACTTCCGCATGGATCTCTGAACAGGAGCTTGCTGTTTTAAAACCACATGTTGCCTTTTCCCCTCCCACTTTACAGAGGGAGAAATGGAGGCAGAGACCCTGCCACCTGGCAGCCCCCAGAGGGGGGTGGGGGGAGGCTGGGCCCGAATCTCTCGACTCCCGATGTGCATGTGCCATGCCACGCATTTCAATGCTTTTAAATCATTTAAAAATTTCTTCTGTGTTGAGATACCTAACTAACTTCATGAATACATCAAACAGAATCCCATTTAGAAAATAGAGCTTCCTTAATAAAATGGAGTGAGTGATATGTGGAAAGCTGGAAACATACCTCGGAAGGGAACTTTGTGCTTTCGGAGTCAGAAAGCACCAATGTCAACACAGTGCAGACCCAGAGGCCCCCACGGGTCCCGGGAGAACACTAGGCTCGAGCCTCTTTTAACCAATCCCATTAGCCAGCCACTGCCGGGGGCTTTCTCGGTCTATTGAAGGCCCCTGGTTGGAAGTTATGTTAGATTGCAACTGTAATCATTCCCGGAAGAGGGCCCAGAGGCAGCATCATCCCACACCAGCTGACGAGCCTGCAAAGTGGGCTCGCCGAGCCCATTCCGGTGGGGGAGGTAATGAGGCGCCTCCAGCAAAGCCTCGCGCCCGCCTGACAGCTGCTGTTTCCGCTCTGGATCTGGCCCGCATTCCTCTCTGATGAGCCGTTTCAGCAAAGACACGCTCAAGCAGACTACACTGAACCACTTAAAGACCCCGACTGTGTCATTCCTCCCTACACCACCCCCCTTGGAGAATAAAGTTTTCTTTCTTTATTCTCTAAACCTGGCTAACAGTCACAGAATTCCTGCTCCTTCCCAGCCCAGGTATCTCTCCCCCGCCCTCTCCACTCACTATTAACTTGGAGAGATGGGAGATTCAGAGGTTGGAAGGTTTCGAAAGCTCCTACCTTTGCCTCCTCTAACAGAGGGCTTCCGGGCTCAGAGTCAATGGAATAGGGGGAGAAGCCGGCCTGGGACCCCGAGTCAGAGGCCGGCGGGGACATCAGAAGCACATTCTGATTGAAGTCATCCATCTTCAGGTCCGCATCACTGTCCACGAGGCTGCCCAGGTCGATGCCCTTCAGGAGCTCTGCAAAGAGAACCCTAACTGGCAAACGGTCTGTTTCTACAGAGTCCCCCTGGGCTGGGCTAGATGAGGGGCGATGGCCCTGCACCTGCTCCACCCCCGGAGCCACCTCCTCTGCATCAATGGGCCCCCTAGTGCCGGCACCGTGCTGACACCATTCTCTCAACGAGCACTCACTGTTTTTCTGGCTCGCCAACTTCAGCACCATGTTCTCCTGGCGCAGTTTGTGGTTGACCTGCTGCAGGTATTTGATGTAGTCGATGGCCTTCCTCAAAACGCCAGACTTGTGCATCTGGAAGGGGAAGGGCGAAAACAGTGGCATAGTGCAGGCTGCACAGCTAGGAGGGCAGAGGCCCCGGGCAGGTGGGGCTGAGTTCAGATGCTGGCTCCCCAACTGATCAGCTCTGCTGTCACCTTAATAAGAAAGCACTTTCCCCCTCCTTATAAAAAGGATAATGATAATGATATAAATCATTGGCATGCAGTGAGGGTTAAATGTGGTAATACCCAGAAAGAACTTAGCTCTCAGCCTGGCACATAGATACTTGATAAATACATTTAGTGGTATGACAACTTCCTATAAAAATACCAGCATCAAACAAACTTAAAGGAAAACAAATGACAAAAAAACAAAACACTGTTGGATGGTTATTTTAGGTAAAGGTAATATTAGATACCTTTCAGATTTGTAGGTTACAAAGGAAAGTTAGATTTTCTTTTTAACGTATTTTTTTTTAATTGATTTCAGAGAGGAAAGGAGAGGGAGGGAGAGATAGAAACATCAATGATGAGGGAGAAACACTGATTGGCTGCTCCTACATGCCCCCACTGGGGATTGAGCCTGCAACCTGGGCATGTGCCCTTGACTGGGATTGAACCTGGGACTCTTCAGTCTGCAGGCTGACGAGCTATTTACTGAGCCAAACCGACTAGGGCTCAACTTTTCTTAAAAAAAAAAAAAAAAAAAAAAAAGAGGTGAAAATAAACAAGTTTTTTTAAAAAAAAAATCTATGTGCCAGAGATACATTCATTAAAACATTAGAAATATATTAAAAAATCAATTTCTTCTATTTACTGTTGATCCCAGAGCCAATTCCAGTTTCTCTCTTCCCTAGCAGGGAACAACACTGCTAGCCGCCCTGGGACAATGAAACAGGCTGGCAATGCCATCAGCTGGTGTCAGGGCACAGTTGTGTGCCTGGCCCCAGTGAGTGGCAGGTACTTCTCTGCCTGTGACTCTGGGGCCCATGATCACAGCAGAGCAAAGTCAAAGATCCAGGAAGGCCACTGCTTACCAACCCCAACAGTCCCCGTATGCTGGGTGACAGTCTGTCATCTGGAAAAACCCCAAGTGCTTTAATAAGAAAGCACCTAATTTGCATTCACTCATCCTAGGCCTGGAGATTCCTAAATTTCCGAGGCAAAGACAGGTAGAGGAAGATGGTGGGGCACGAAACCATCTTGCTTGGCACCTACCTTGGCATCTGTCCCCATGACCAGGTCCTTCAACTCAATGATTTTGTCATTGATGGAGGAGCGATACCGCTTCTCAATGATGTTGTGTGTCGTCCGTCTTTCTCCTTCTTTGGGGGGTTCAAGCTGCTTGACTCCCCCGGGTACCTGCTTAATGGGCACTTTCTCTTGTCCCATCATCACAGGCATTGTGGTCAGAATGGTCCCACTGCTGCCCACCAGGGTCTAGAATAGGCACAGACACAGGGCAAAATTACCCCTCGGTTAGTCTGAGTCAGGCAACCTCACAAGACAAACCAGTAGCTTGTCCATGTCCATCACCCAGCAATGCTTTCTGTGGCCTAAGACTTCCTGGTTGTCAGGCCCAAGCAGCCTGAGGAGCCTGGTACCTCAGAACCCACTCTTTCAGAATCACTGTCCACAAATAACACTCCAACAGGACTAAAGTGGATAAATGTGTCCTATCCTTGGGTCTAGTGGGTCCAGGAACAAGTCATATGATTTCTGCTTTGCTGTCAAACCATGAACCATCCCTGAGCTGAGCTCACATACAGGGACACATGGCTCTGGCCCCGGGGAAACTTTCCCCCAGTGTATGACACATGTCCCGTCACATGACAGTTAAGCAACTTACTGCCTTTCCTTATACAATTTGGCTATCTAAGAGCTCAAGGGTAGGACTGATACTCTCATCAGAGCCAACTGATTAAATCAATAGGCCAACCATAGGGGCTCTCCCTGCTTACCCCCTCAAATCTGCTTTCTCTGTTTCTATTTTTACTAATTTTGGTTTTATTTTGTCCAATAAATTGCCTCAAATATCCAAATGACCAATACATAAATAAAAAGCTGCTCAACTTCATTAGTTACCAAGAAATAATTTGCACATAATAAGAAATAAACATTTCAAGTGTACAGCTTCCATTGTTATGTAGGTATACAATGGTGTAACTAAGATAACCCAGATCAAAACAGCGTTTCCGCCCCTAAAAGTCCCCTCATGCCTCTTCCCAGGAACGCCCGCCCTTCCTCCTGTGTGACCTGCTCTGCGCTCCCACCACAGCTTGTTTTCGCTCTTCTGAGCTTCACGTAGGGGAGTCATTAGCATGAGCTCTTTCTTGACAGGCATCTTTTGCTCAACATTCGCACCTGAGGTTCAATCATGAACTCGTATGTATCATAGTTCCTTTGGATGGACATTTGGGCTGCTTCCAGTTCTTGGCTGCTATATGAGTAAAGCTTGCTTTCAAATTCTGACCCCCTTTTCCTCTGTCAGACTGTCTTGCTAAGATGCTCAAAGTGGCTGAAAGGATTGATGCCTACACTGAAGGATTGATGCCTTCCATGTCTCTTACCTTGGAGCCCTCCCTGCCTAGTGGGTCTAGGATCCTTCAAAAGCCAAACCTCCCCCAGCAGGACCTGAGAGGCGGATGGTCTTTTGCGGAGCTATTGTCCAGGAACTGGGGCACCTCTGCTGTTCCTGAGCAGCGGAGAAGGTGACACATGGCATAAAGCTCCTGCACCCATTCACACAGAGGCTTTGTTTACCTCTCTGAGGCCCAACTCCTCCCAGAAAGGAGGCAGAAGGGGGAGGGCGGAGGGCGAGGGGGATGTGGGCTGTGGAGGTGGCTCTTACTGGTACTTGCAGGGCGGCTGTCTGAATGGGGGTGGTGAGGGCGGTGAGGGCTGGGTTCTGGACTGTGGCCATGACAGGGCTGCCATCTGTCTTCAGTGTGGTCAGAACAAGGGAATCTGTCTTGATGATCTGAGGCTGTACCAGGACCTGGGTGGAGAAGGAAGAAAAGACAGAGGGAGGTGTTATTACTTTCCTATTTTGCATTAGCTTCTAACTGCACAGTGCCTCCAGGAAAAAAAAGAGAAAATAAAATGTTCATGAAACTACGAATACAGCTTGAAAACTAGTAGGAGAAAGAGTCCTGAGTGTCAAGGTCGAAAGGCTTAGAGGAGAGAGTGCCAGTGGCCTCGCAGGGGCAGAATGGGCACGGCTCGCTGAGGTGGCGGGAGAGGTCTGGTTTTGGATATACCCAGGAAAGCCAGGAACCCGGCTGAGAAGCAGAAATGATAAACCAAGAAAAAAAAATTTAAAGGTAAATTACTTTGCTAGTAAGAAAATACAGTTCCACTATGATACATGACTTAACAAGGTGTTAGCACATTTTCTTCCCAGTTTTATGCCCATTATCTATGTAAATAATACCCCTGCATTCACTGGTTCTATGTGAGTGCCAGTGCACATCCTCGGATGCCACCTCAGCCAGATCTCTATCCCAAGCTCACTGGTGCCGTACAGGGCCCGGGCCTCCCCACCCACCCTGTGAGCTGTTCCTCACGCTCCAATGGTCCTTCTTTGTTCGTAGACCACATCTTCAACCAAAGACCAGCCGACAACCCGAGGCAGTGCCGCCCTGAATCCTGGTCAGCCACCTACCGGGACCTGCTGCACCTGTGGCGCGGCCACTGTCTGCACCGTGGCCGGGGCGAGGGTCTGCAGCGTGCCATTGGCCGTCTGCGTCAGCACGCGCTGCGCCTGCACGGTCTGCACCTGCTGCTGGATGGTGACCGGCTGCACCTGGGAGGAGGTCACGAGGCTCTGGACTTGAGGCTGAAGGACTTGGGAGAAGAGGAGAAAAGAGTCACACGGACGAGGAGTGCATTCTGTCACCGCAGCTGCAGCAATAACCGAGGATGGAGTGCCTCATAACGATCCCGACTCCCCACCTGCTGCGGCGAGGACGTGCACAGCCATTTACAAGCTGGTCTCATAACAAGAGCCTCCCAGAGGGGCTGCATCCATTTCTGAGGGAACGAGTGCCGGTTATTTTATTATTCTGGGTGCTGGGGTGGAGGTGAGGGAAGCTAGTCAGCGAATGACTGTGCCCAGCAAGGGAGCTAACAGACTGAACAGAAAGTGCACTTTGGGATGACTAACTCAGCCTCTCCCCATCGCCTAGACCAGGCTGGGGAACCTTCTTTCTGCCCAGGGCCATGTGGATATTTATAACATCATTGGAGGGCCATACAAATTTACCAATTTAAGAGGCAGCTTACCAACATTGAGTTAACTCGCTCCTAATGCCTCGGCAGGGCCGATGTTCCCACCTGCCCTAAACCCTTGAAGCCCCCTGAAGGACTGTCCGGGCAATGCTAATGTCCCAGCTCCCCACAGGGCAGAGGGCATCTGATGAGAAGGCGCCGGACACAGCACATCAGGGAAAGTCACTCCTCCACTCAGCACGCTGAGCGCCTGCTCCTCGGAGACTCAGCATCTCCGCTGGGGTCATAGTCTCTGCGATGGATGCTCAGGAGATGTTTGCTGAAGGAAGAACTCTCAGCCTACAGGTGCCAAGGTCTGGCTGCTGCCTGGATAAGTTTCCAGACTAATTTTACTCAGGCCTCCGTCTCTCGTTACCAGGACAGCCCTGTGTCTACTTGCTTGCTGGCAGGCACAACAGCTATTACGGTGTTTGAAGAGGCAGCGTATGAACTGTCCCCGGACCACCGTTCTGACTGCCAGTTACCAAAACCTCGTTGAGACAGGACCAAATCTGTAGAGTCTGCCATCCCCAGAGGACAGAGCCATTTACAATCTGCCTCAAAGCAAACTGACACACAAACTTTTCAACTACCGTCACTGCCACATCCGACTGCTGAGTCACCTTGGAAGCTGGTAGCCGCATTCTGGTATATCAGAGGCTGCTGGATGATCCTGGTCTGGGGAGCAGTGCTGAATGTCGGGGTGATCATCACCGTCTGCTGCTGCAGCTGAGGCTGAGGCTGGGGCTGGGGGCGGGGCTGAAGAACGGGAGTTGCCCTTGGCGGGTTAGGAGCCGAGGTGGGGGAAACCTTGACCTGCAGGCCCGCAGCCTGCGGGGAGGCGGCTGAGGGAGAGAAGGAAGGTAATGGGACCTGGCTGAAGGAGCGCTGCGTGGAGGGCTCCCCGGCTCCACCACCGCTGCCCCCGCCATTACTGCTGCCGCCGCCGCTGCTGCCACTTCCACCGCCGCTGGGGAAGGAGCCACACAGCTGCTCCGAGAACAAGTCAGGAAACTCTCCCGCTTGATTGCTGACTAACTGCAGCATCTCTGTGAACAAATAAGAAGGAGCCATTTTATAGGAATCCAAAATATTTAATAACTTTCAAATGTGCTTAAGAAACAGATATGACAATCCAATGGCATTCCCAAGATCAGAGCAGAAAGGGGTCAGGAACCCCACCTCTCTCTCAGGTGGGTATCACCTGGGCCAAGAGGGACAGCTCTGTCTGTGTGATGTTCTCCCCACCTCCAGGCCCTTTCTCCCCTCCTTCCTGATGGCATCAGGCTGGCAGGAACCGCCTCTGTGCTGGGGGAGGGTTATTTTGGGAGGACATTGCTGGTTCCATTTCAGAGCCGGGGACACTGGGGCAGAAAGTGGGTAGTCCCTGTCCTAAGGCTCTGGGGCGCAGAACTTAGCTCTGCTCCCACGAGGGAGAGCTGGCTGCAGACCCAGGCAGGTTCTGGGCTTTCTCTCCACGATGGGCATAGCCCTGGGCACTACTGGTACCCCAAGAACCTCAGGGACAGTGAAGTTGAAGGGCCCCATGTCATGAATATTCAGGGGTGGGATGAGTGAAAAATCATCCATAAAGTCCAGAACAGGGAAATTATTTGGCCAAGGTCACAAAGCTCATCAGGACACGCCAGGTTTCTGCCCCCAGTGCATTCCCTGCCAGAGGCTCAGGGTAGAGCAACCTGCGCCTTGGACGCCATGTTTTAGCGGGCCCACTCTGGCCCTCTTCTGGCTGTGCCCTTCCCCTGGGCAGGGAGTCTGTGTGACCAACAGGATGTGTCCACTGGAGACCATGCTCCAAGTCCCTGGGACCACTGAATTCCTGGCCCAGGAGGCTGCACGTCTGCGTCCAGGGCCTCTTCCCCTGGTTCACCCTCCCGCCAGTTTACCGGCCTAATCCATGGCTCATCTCATGGCTCCTTCCTTCCTCCTCACAGGGCGGTCCCTGGTAGGAGTGTAGAGCCTCAGCTTTGTCCCAGGTACTTTTTAGATCTACAATTCTCTACGCTGTCCACATACTGCCCGCCCCCCATCCTCGCCAATACATTCCCAAAGAGTTACTGCTTGTTCCTGAATTGTGGTACCCCCTCTCCACACCCTCAAGGCCACAGGATGCTGTGATTTGGTTACCAAAATAAGAAACAAAACAAAAACAACCCCCCAAACACCGCTTTCCTTATTTCCCCACACCTCCATCAGCAAGTCCCTCCTAGGACTTTAACAGAACCGGCAGTAGCTGAGCCTGGACTATGAAAAACCTCACATCCGGCAAGCAAAATGCTAATGGGGGTTTCCTCATCGGACAACTGGAACTTAGCAGGTTAGCGCTTTAAGTGTCTAGTTAATTCAAACTGCTGGCTAAACAGCACCTAACAAGATTAAAGGCGGCACAGTGGTTATTTACCAACACCTCGACCCTGCTCTGCCTCCAAGCGGCCTGTTGTGAGGGAGAGATCGCCACCCATACTGTCACTGTATCAACCAATTTCAATTCCTTAATATACAATTAAACTAAGAAATGTCCTCAGACTCAGCACAAACTTTAAACAAAACGCAATTGGTACTGACATTTCAAATACAATACACCACAAGATCATAAAAAGCTTTAAGAAAATGGTTAAGAGAAACCTGGCAATTGTTGAGCTTTCTGAAAGCCCATAGAACTCGGAGTCTGGGGAACTGACACAGAAGCCTGCTTTGTGCCCAGGGAGCGTCACTCGCTGGCTGACCTGTGAGGCCACCTGCAGGAGTAGGAATCTTATTTTAACCCAAGGAACCCTAAGGAGGGAAAGGCAAAAGGGGCCAGAGGCCTGGTAGAGGGCACAGGCTCCGCACCAGGTGGGTCTCAAGGCGGCACCTAACCTGCTGTGTGAACGTGGGCAAGTCACTTCTCTCGATTCCCTCACCACAATAGGCCACCTTAAGACTACTCACCTTGCCCTAGCCGGTTTGGTTCAGTGGACAGAGCCTTGGTCTGCAGACTGAAAGGTCCTGGGTTCAATTCCAGTCAAGGCAGATATCTGGGTTGCGGGCTCAACCCCCGCCCAGTAGGGGGCGTGCAGGAGGCAGCCAGTCAATGATTCTCTCTCATCAATGATGTTTTTCTCTCTCTCTCCCTCTTCTTTCCTCTCTGAAATCAATAAAAATATATATTTTTAAAAAAAGAATGCTCACCTTAAGAATGCTATCCTGACTTATTTAACAGCTTAGATTCATTTTCTCTATTTCTGCACTTTATATCTGTAAGTTTCCTCCATATTGTTACATGTAGTTAGACTTCATTTTCATTGCCATAAAGCATTTCACTGGGTGAATATATCATGCCTCTGGTGACACGGGTAGTTTGAAGTCTGGGACTATTACATGTGTTTTGATGAACACGTGTTATGTCTTTCTGTTGGCAATTCATATTTGTAACTTATTTGTGTATGAAGCAGGTTTTTTTCCTGTTTAGTTCAATTCTGTTTCCCAGTGCCTAAGATGGTATCTAGCACATAGTAGGTGTTCAATAAATACTTGCTGGGAAAAATAAGGGTCCTCACTTGGCTTGTTGTGAGGATCAGTAAGATAAGTTATACAAAGTGCTTGGCGAGGGTCAGACCTTCGCAGAGGTCCCTCTTAGTGTGCTTCTGGAGCACCCACTACACTGGCCCTCGGCTCCACTTACATCGTCCCCCTGAGCGCTCTCCAAAGCCTGCCGTGGGCAGGCATGAGGCAACTCACAGAGGCCCAGCTTAGTGCACAGAGCAGGGTGAGAATGTGCAGGCAGATGGAACATTTAAATTAAAAAAATAAATCCTTTCAGCCCACACTTGACAAGCTCCAATGGCGTTCTCTCCAGCCAGGCAGATGGGCACTGGGCTTACTGGCGCAGAGGGCCCGTTAAGACCCAGACTCTGAGGGAAGAAGGAACAGGAAGAAGCTCTTGAGCCACTGCTCCTGCAGGGTGCACAGGCCTCCCGGGGACCCCCATCTGGTCTGCAGTGACAGAAGGGGGGAGGGGTCCCGCCAAACAGAATGAGGCCTGGAGAAACAGGCGCAGGAGGCCCACCCTGAGCTTAGCTTTGCTGTGGAACGCCCGAGCTCCCCCACCCCGTGGGAGCATCCTAGTGTCTCCGTGCTGTCCCCCGCTCCGATGACACAGGCTCTCATTTCCACAGAGAGCCATGAAGCCCAGAAAAGGCAGGCCTGGGAGAGGCTCAGGTTTTATGGAGCTTTGAAAATGAGGTTCCTGTTCCTGCCTGATGAGCTGGGGCCCCCAGGGCTTGAAGCTGGGTGGGCCACCCCTGGCAACCACCACCCCTCCTCCTTCCCCCCAGCCACATTCCTGTTTTCAGCTGCTTTCCCCCCCCCCCCCTTTTCTTTTAAAAACATGTTTTTATTGATTTCAAAGAGGAAGGGAGAGTGAGATGGAAACAATGCTGAGAAAGAATTATTGATCAGCTGTTTCCTGCACATACCCTATTGGGGATTGAGCCCTGAAGCCTTGACTGAAATTGAACCCAGGACCCTTCAGGTCAACACTTTATCCACTGAGCCATACCGGCCACGGCTCTTATTTTATTTTCTCTATAGGTTTTTATTTCAGAGAGAGGAAGGGAGAGGGAGAGAAGGATAGAAACATCAATGATGAGAGAGAAGAATCATTGATCGGCTGCCTCCTGCATGCTCCCTAGTGGATAGAGCTGCAACCCGGGCATGTGCTCTGACCAGGAATCAAACCATGACCTCTCACCCACTGAGCCCCACCTGCTAGGCTTCAGCTGCTTCTTAAACTAAGGGTGAAGTTGCTAATAAAGTGGACCAGGCCCAAGAAACTAGACCTGGGTTATGGTCTCCTTAAAAGCTGGTAACCAAAATTAGAGACTCCAGCTGTCACCTGTGCACTGAAACCAGTCAACCAAAGAGACCCCAAGTTCAACTGCACTTTATGGAACTTGTAATCTGAAGTAACAGAAGTCACTTTGCCCTGCTCAGCCGAGTGGCATCTACCTGAAAATGAGGTCACCTGACATATGGTCAGATTAATGCTGTTCAGAAACAATGATGAGTCTGAAGTCCCAAGTGAGGCAATACTGTCTCCAAACTGTGTCCGTCAGACTTTTTCCTATAAGGGCTTGTTTTCCACACACCATGAACATGTATGCGAATGGTTTTGTGAAACAGGATCACACTGAAGATTTATTTGGTATATGAAGCATGAAGTATATTCATGGCCAACCATTATGGATATTGGTTGTATCATCCATTTTGAGAGTTTCAAAGAATTGCATTGCTTTGTATTTATTGTACTGATGCTCTAGATTTAACCACTTATGTAATGACAGATGGGTTTTGAACAAAAATCTTTTCCCACTTATCTGATTATTTCATGGAGTAAATGTCTAGCATTAGATGGCTGAATCAAAGGACAGTATGTGTGCTTTGGCAAGGTTACAGCAGTCCCTGCTCCTGCCAGCATTTCCCACTCACATCTACTGCTGTCCATCAGACAGTGGGGGAAAGGACATCTAATTGTTCTGATGTGTATGAGAGTACCAATGAGGCTGAATGTCCCCCCTACCAATTTTATTGGCCATTTGTATATCTTCCTTTGTAAATTGCCTGATCCAGACATTTGTCCGTTTTTTTAAATATATATGTCTTATTAATTTTTTATAGAGAGGGAGAGGGATAGTCAGAAACATCGATGAGAGAGAAACACCAATCAGCTGCCTTTTGCACACCCCCTACTGGGGATGTGCCAGAAACCAAGGTACATGCTCTTGACCAGAATCAAACCTGGGACCCTGAGTCCGCAGGCTGACGCTCTATCCACTGAGCCAAACCAGTTGGGGCCATTTTTTTTTAAATTGAATTGTCTCTATTTATTGATTTTGGGGGAAAATTATTATATTATGGATATTTGCTCTTTCTTACTATAGTTGCCACACTTTGTTACTTTTAATTTGTTCAGGAAAAACAATTAAATAATCCCTAAGAGTTACCATGTCCTAGCCTGGCAACTTGGGGCAACTTTTTCCTCTCTGAACCAGCTTTCTCGTCTATAAAATATGGCTGACAATTATCCATAACGCATGGGGTTGTTGAGAGAGCATTCACACAGAATCTACAGCTTGGTACCCAGCACTTAGTATTAGGTAGTACAATTTATTCATAGTGATTTTTTTGACTGTCAGTTTTGCTTAGACTCTTATTTTGAAAATGCAAATTTGTCCCAATGCATTGAATATATTAAGGAAGTAATATGAGCATAACCTGAATTTGTGTTTACTTATGCAAGAGAGAAACACTAGAAAATGCAGAACACCGTACCCAGCTGAAATGGGCCACATGGGAATACACAAAATGCACACAGGCACCAGCCTGGAGGTCACCGCATGCGTTCTTAATCACAACCATCTACTTTCTGTCACAAAGGTCACAACTTTCCCTGTGGCTTCAGGTAGCCCTCCTCCATCACTTCACAATGAGCCGCAGCAGTAACCTCCAGTGCCTACCTGCACAAGCAAACCTTCTCTCTTTCCAAGGTAAAGCTCTATTTTTATTGTGGTATTCATACACTGCTTAGCCACTAGCATCTGCAAAACTGTGGTTTTATTAGGTTCCTATTTCTATTTATAATATTTATCCTTTTTTGTCACCTCTAGTGTTTAATATTATGACACCCCCACATAAGCCCTGTGGTTTTTACTGCATGATTTTACATGGTATGGCGATTTTTAGGAATTTATATGTTGCATTATAACAGAATTGACCACTTACAAATTTTAATATTATGTAGTAAAATTACATGGTTTTGTGTTACATTTTAAAAGCCCTCATCTCTTAAGTTCATAAGGATATTCACCTAAACTTTCTTGACTTAGTTTTGTTCATTTTATCTTTCACATTAGCTCAGCCCGACAAACATAAGAACACAAAAGTAAACATGGTGTGTGATGTGTGTGGGCCAGTGGAAAGGAGACACACCACAGCCAGTGGGCAGAGGGAGGTAAACACAAAACCTAGTTCCCAAGGAGCGTCCTACCTGAGTGTCCTGCTTTCAGCCTGATGGTGTCATCTCCCCTCCTAGGAGGTTTTATTTCTAATAATTAAAAAACCTCACTAGTAGTGGAACTCCTGCTGCTGGACTTTGGGGCCCGCTGAGAACAGGACTTCTGACACAATGGAAATGTGTGGTCCAAGGCATTTTGCCAGTTATAAGCGGCCTCTTCTTAAAATGGAAGGTGCTTATGCTCGAGAGGAAACGGAATTTTATCTAGACAAAATATGTGCTTATGTGTGCAAAGCAGGGAACCATGCAGTGACTTCTGGTGGCACAGAGAACAAAACCAGAGTAATCCGGGGAAAGGGAACTCGCACGCTTGGAAACAGCGGCAGGCATGGTTCCTGCTCAATTCTGAAGCAACTTTCCCCCTAAGGCCACTGGACACAGAATCTGTGTAATGCCGTACCCCTCGAGGACTTAAATTTATTGAAAAGTAAATAAATACAATGGATTTGTTAAAAAAAAAAAAAAAAAAAGATCTTAAAATAAACTTCAGAGAGGAAGAGAGGTATAGAAACACCAATGATAAGACAATCATTGGTTGCCTCTTACACATCCCCTACTAGGGATCGATCCTGATGGGGAATCGAACTGTGATCTCCTAGTTCATGGGTCGATGTGCAACCACTGAGCAACACTAGCTGGATAAGAGAACTCTTTACTGGCAAAGAAACCACAAAGGGAAATATTGAGTGGGGAGGTGGGGTTTCTCAAATACTTGTGTTTAACAATACACACAAATGTGTCATATATGCCTTTGCATCTATCACCTATCACAAAATCAAACAATGAAAAGAGAAAAAGAAAGCACAAAGGTAGCCAAAGTCACTCTCAACTGGTTTTCTAGTCTGCTCTGCTTGGCTCTCTCTCAGGGCAGCCTCAGAGGGTTCCAGCTCTGCTGGCCAGTCCTGGCTACTCTGGTCCAACACAGCAGGACACCTGAGTTTCATTCAGGAGAGTGATCTTCAGCACCACCCTCAATTGTTCTTTCTTCCTTCCTCGCAGTAAGTTTGCTTTGAAATTCTGGCAGGTCTCCTTCCGTGGTGTCAGAGTTATCTCTGCTCCACTTCCATCCTCTGCCTGATCTCCACGGCAGCCTCTTACCCAGTGACAATCTTCTTCTCTAATAGCCTGCTGGTCCAACAGTCTTTCAGACCAAATCAAATTTCTTAAACAAAGCTTCCCACCAGTTGCTCCCACCAATTGCTCCAAGGGACTTCACTTCCCACTCAGCCATCTCATCACGCATCTGGAAAAAACACCCACTCCCTTTGCCGCACCTGAAGGGAAGCACCGTGCCTCCCCTGTCTGCTCCTTGCCATCTTCTTCTGTCTGGATTTCACAGTTCCATTTAACAAATTCTTACAATTACTTTCACCAAGGACTCTCTTCCACTTCAGATCCAGTCATCTTAAACCCCAATTGTGACTTAAGAAAAATTATCTAAAACTTGAAAAGAAAAAAAAAAAAAGCATCTCTTTAAAGTCATACTAGAGATAGGCACGTCTAACTTGCCCAGCAAAAAGTCAGCTGACGCTCTATGGGAACATAAACTTGTTTAACTTTCCATATACTGCTGCTTAGGTCCACATTCTGTAAAGTCAGATATTTACCTTTCCACTCATAAACTGCACATGACTTCTGTCTGGCGAAAGAAGAAAAAAAAGAAGAAAAAGATGGCCTTGAAGGCTTTGTTTCTATTGTCCTGTAGGACATTAACTAGTTTTACATCTAAATTTGAATTTTATTCTTTTCCTAGTATGTAAATCAAAGTTTTTTGCATTTTCCTTAGATCCAACTTTGTCATCCTGATTGTTATTCTTGTTTACAAAGTTAATAAATCCTTAAAATATTAGTATGAGTATGTTTTTAATATTTCAAAAATTTAATTTTGCTACATTACATACATCTAATTATTTAAATATATATTTATTTTTTAATCCTCACCCAAGAATATTTCTCCTTTGATTTATAGAGAGTGGAGAGAGAGGGAGAGACACAGAGAGAAACATCCATGGGAGAGAGACACATAGATTGGTTGCCTCCCACACGCATCCTGACTGAGGCCAGGGATCGAGCCTGCAACTGAGGTTTGTGCCCTTGACCAGAATCGAACCTGGGACCCTTCAGTCCTGGGCCCAGGCTCTATCCACTGAGCCAAACCAGCTAGGGCTAATGATTTTTTGTTTGTTTATTTCAGAGAGAGGAAGGAAGAGGGTGGAGAGATAGAAACATCAGTGATGAGAGAACATCACTGAAGGCCTGATTTATGTTCGTGCTTTGCATAGACTTCCTCATGTAACCTTCACAACATTGAGAGGGGTGCTATTATCATTTCCATTTCATAACAACGTGGCCAGCGTCATGCAGGCAGCAGGGGGGGGCACTCTGATTTAAAGTCACACTCTCAGCCACCACATGGACAGGCTTTGGTTCTACCATTGCATGGATGTTATTAAATGGAGCCTGGCATGAGGCAGGTGCTTAGTTAAGCGCCTTGTTCACGAATGAACACGAACACCCCAAGCTCAGGAAGAGAAATGTTAACGTAAAAACACTGAAACCTGTAAAGAATTTTTGTGAGTTTATTTGAGCCAAACTTTCAACAATTGCCAGGTTAGTGCTCCAGAGAATGGCTGGTTTTCCTCTATTTTTATACACTGCAATCAAAGGAGGGGATGTAGGTGGGTTACATGAAATCCATTGGTGATAGAAGAGAGAGGGGGGGAGACCCCTGGGATTGGATAAAAAGTAAAATGATAAACGCATACTTAGATGGGTGCAGGATAGTCACAGTCAACAATTAACATGTTAACAGTAACAATGAAGGAACCCAAGGGACCTGGAAAAAAGGGAAGTTACAAGTTACCCAGACATTTCAAGGGTGTGTTATCACAGATGCAAAAAGATGGACAGGCTCAGCTAAGGTAAAGGTTGATACCGGCCTAGGAGGTAACTGCCCACCATCACTGCGTTTAGTTAAAGTTGAATTTCAGACCATCCTCTGTGGGGACTTCAGGTGTTTCAGTTTGCAAGACCGCATGCAGGCCGCCCCTGAGCTGTCAGGTCAGCATGTGGCCCCTTCCGTCCATAGAAGGAACATCATCCCAGCTCTTCCTTCCAGTATTTTCTGACTCTTTACCTGCTCCCCCCTCACCGCACTGTTCTTTCTCTAATCTCCCAGAACAAGAGGCTGAAAGTTGAGCAAGAGTGCCAAGTAAGACTTCAAGGAACCCATCCTGCACAACCCCCGTCCCCTAAGACCTCACATTTCACAATGCCCGTGTAACCAGGTAATCAGTCAGCAGTCAGGCAGAAGCCTGGGACTGAATTCCTGGGGACATCTCTCAGCAACTCACCATCCCGTCCTTCCATTCATTACCACACCCAAACCTCCCTAAGACTAAGGACAGAAATAAAACTTGCAATGCAGGTTATTAAATCATGCTGCAAACATCCACCCAGCCCTGGGTACTATGGCTGCGAGCTGGAGGATTCTGAGGACAAGGCGTGGGACCCAGCACAGAGCAAGGACTCCAAGTGTCAGGTCCCCTCCCACCTCCCAAGTTCAGAAAACACGGACAAACCCAACCAAAAGGGCTAAGAGCATAGAGAAAGGACTCGTCCACCCTGCAGGCAGGGGAAGGTGGGCAGAGAAGGATGAGGAGTCTTGGGAGGCAGAGAGAGAGGGGTATTGCAGGCAAAGGCAAGTCTGAGCAAGCCCACAGCACTGGGAAACGCCCTGCAAGGTGCTGAAGGGGAGAGAGGGGAGCAGAGGGAGAGAGGCATGCTCACAGTGAATGGTGAAAGGCTCAGTGGTACATACGGCATCTGACTATTTCAGAGGCAGAGAGGCACCAAATGGAGTGGCCATCGGCCACTTATATTCTGTAGGTCCATCACCCACCCTTCCGTCCCCTCCCCTCAGCACCCTGAGCTTCCTTTTGGGGAAACCACTGGTGGTCTTGGTGGAGGAAAGGCGTCCTGTCAGTAAAGGGTTGACACATGCTCCCACCAGGAGCACCCCTCTTTAGGAGTGTCCCAGGAAGGCAGGGATGTGGCAGAAATCGCTCAGGTGCTGGGTCCTAACCCAGCTGCCCTGGGCTACCCTCAGCTGCTGAGCCTCCCTTGGTTCCACCCTATTTTCCAGGTTCAGCTCTCCTGCATTTTTGTTCAGTTCCTGCACCGTCCTTCCCATAAACCAGCGATTTTCAACCTTTTTCATCTCATGGCACATGTGAACTAATTGCTAGAATTCTGTGGCACACCAGATATATACATTATGTATTTTACTTTTTTGCCAATCTGACAAAAAAAAAAAAAGGGTATAATTTTGATTAATCCACATTGGAGGTTATTGTTGTGTTGGCTGTTGCCATTTTTTAATTTGACAATCTCAGGGAAAAGAGGTCAGTGCCCCTGACTACACAGTCAGGTATTGCATGTTTTACACATTCTTGCGCCCAGCGCTGGAAATCGCTGCGGTGACTCCTTTTCTGTTCGGGCAGCCTCGGCAGTGTCTGCTGCTTTGATCACCAAGACTCCCGGCACAGAACACTGAGGCGGAAGAGGGCCTGACCCAATCTGCCCGAGAAAGAGCAGGGATGGAGGGTGCCCACTGCAGATCACCCCACAGCCCCGCAGGGGCCAGTCTTTTTGGAAGGGCTGCTCGCTCCTCTCTCCTACCCCCTTTACCCTTCAGCCCTCAGCTTACGAGGTGCCCCCTCCACAAAGGCCTTCTCTGCCCCTGCCTCCCACTAGCTAGGAGCCCATCCAGACACTGTCCCAGACCTTCCAGATCCAGAGCTTTGGGGAGTACCCTGATGGGTTCTTAGGCACTTAAACGTTTGAAAACTTCTACCCTATACTATATTCTGGCCATGCCGAATCACATATCCCAAACTTTGCTTTGTACCATGAAAGGCAGAACTGTTTCATTCAGCTCTATACCCCAAAGAGTCTCTAGCGCTGTGCTGGGAATACAGAAGATACACTCAAGCTGAACTGGGTTGAGTTAACTTTTTAAATTAAAATTTAAAATTTTAAAACAACTGCTAACCAAAGGCTCCTAGACGGGCAGGAATGAGTAGGGGATCCCATGTCAGGATGCCCAAGTTCAATGCCTGACGCCACTTTGTTAGCATAGGAAACCTCAGGCAAATCGTTTTATCTGTCTCTGCCTCATCTGCGAAATGGGGATACAATCGAGCACCTGCCTCACAGCACGCGAGGAAGACAAGTGTATCAGGACTCCCTGTTGCTGTGGGGTGGTGAGCACCTGAGCTGAGCAGACATCCCTTAACAAGGCAGTTCTGCAGTGGGTCCTGCAGCCAGAATTTCATCACTGCTCCAAACCAGACCTAACCCCACAGACCAGTTCCACAGGGCCAGACGCGGGAGCCAGATCATTAGAGACATCCAGACACATATTCATTAGATTCCCAAGGCCTAAGAGGTGTAGAAAGAGCTGTTTCCCCGCCCTTCAATGGTTTAAGATTCGTTTCTAGAGGTTCCCCAGGCGCCTTATCTGGAGTCCCAGTCTCTGGGACCTTGCTACTCTTTAAAAACTTCCATCGTGTCAGCAAAGTTTAACCCTTGAATCTTGTGGCCCACACGGAGCACACGTACCCTGCACTTTGGGACTGCTCCTCTGCATCTCACCCCCGCCTACCAACGCCCCTCCTAAGGAAAGAAGAGATATATCCCAAACTGTCTTTAAAAAAGGCCCTGGTCCCGAAGAGTCCGCCTGCCGCTGAAGTTCCTCACTGCTTCTCAGACAGAGCCAGAGAGGCGAGTCCTTCCTCCTCTCCGTTCAGCCACCGGGGCCCTGCAGCACCTGCGAGTGGACATCCCAGCCCCACCTTACTCACGGCGGACACGGAGGCTCAGAAGTTCGACGGGACGCAGGGAAGGGACCACACGGAGCAGACCCTCCCAGGCCCCTCAGCCCACCACACCACCTTGTGTTTACCCTTCAGAAGCCGCTTATAGCAGACAGGGCTGTGGCATGGGGTTGAGGAAAAGCATGTTTTGGAGTTGGGCAGACCTGGGTAGTTGTGTGACCTGGGCCTCAGTTTCTTCATCTGTAGCGCACCATTCACTTGGAGAAAGGATTAAAAGCAAAACGTAGGAGACCATGTAGGTGACGAGCCATACACAGTGTGAGGGTGGGGACCTTACCCTGCAGAGCCCGGCACTAAACAGGCCTGGGGGGGAAGGAGGCTATGAACTGTGGGTCTGACCAGACGTGGTGCTGGGCACATGGCGGGTGCTGCCCACACTATGATTTCAAAACCTGATGAAGGGTGGGAAAGAAGAGGTGACTGCAGAGACAAGTCAGTCAGAAACTAAGGGAAGATGTCTCATTCACCTAGAGAGCAGCGATGCACCTAGGATAAAGGACGTATGTCTGCACAGGATCCAGACGAAGTGGTCCCACATTCATTATCAAACACGCTCATGCAGCAACCCCACTGCCAGCCACTTATCCTGCACTTACACCTGCACGTGCCAAATGAATTTACACCGAGCGGCCGGATTATTATGACCACCTGACATCTGTAGGCACATTAGCCGGACACTGCATCCTATGGGATATGGAAGCTGAAGGCCTGTTCGAACACCTTTGCTGTCTGCAGTTACCGAGATAAAACGTCTCCAATCCGCACAGGAACACAAGGATTGGGCAGTCGAGCATTGGAAAAAACTCCTGTGGTCCGATGAATCATGTTTCCAGTTGCATCATGCAGATGGCAGAGTGAGAATTTCACGGAAACAGCATGAAAGCATGCACCCTACATGCGTGAGTACAACCCGTCAAGCTGGTGGGGGCAGGTTTGGGGCATGTTTTCCTGGCAATGATTTGGGCCCTTTAATTCGTGCGGAACAATGTCTGAATAGCACAACACACCTAAGTATCACTGCTGATCAAGTTCATCCTCTCATACTGATGGCAGATCCCAGTGGAGATGGCTTCTTCCAACAAGACAATGCGCCATGCCACAGTGCCCGTACTGTGCAGGAGTGGCCTCAAGAACATGAGGAAGGCCGAGACCGGTTTGGCTCAGTGGATAGAGCGTCGGCCTGCGGACTGAAAGGTCCCGGGTTCAATTCCGGTCAAGAGCATGTACCTTGGTTGCGGGCACATCCCCAGTAGGGGGTGTGCAAGAGGCGGCTGATCAATGATTCTCTCTCATCGATGTTTCTAACTCTCTATCCCTCTCTCTTCCTCTCTGTGAAAATCAATAAAATATATTAAAAAAAAAAAAAAAAAAAAAAAAAAAAAAAAAAAGAACATGAGGAGGACTTTACCTTGCTTAGGTGGCCCCACCATCACTAGATCTCAATCCAATTGAGCATTTGTGGGACGAAGTTAAAAGCCATCGGGCAGCTGGTTCCACAACCATCAAATCTCACACACTGGACAGTGCTATCCATCAGGCATGGTGTCAGATTCGTCCCATCTCGTGGAGTCAATGCCAAGAAGAATCGCCGCAGTACTGAAGGCACAAAAGGTGGCCCATCGAAGTACTGAGCGGGAGTCATAATAATCTGGCCGCTCAGTGTACAAAGCTACTCGCCACTGCATTGCTGTTAGCAGTCAGACTGGAAACATCCTCAAATGTCCACCATAAAGGGACTGATGCAAAACCATGCAGCAGTGAAAAGAACTGGAAAGCTCTCTAAGATATAGTCTTACGTGGAAAAGGGGACAAGGTACAGGAGAACAAAGCTTAGAGAATGCTACCTATATGTGTAAAAGAAAGGGCAGGAGCAAAACATGAAAACCCATACTCATTATTTGCTTGTATTTACATTAAGTTTGGAAAGAGGTAAAATAAAAAGTTAATTCTTGTGGGGAGGTGAGGGCTATGGGCCCTAAACCGATGGTGGACAGGGCTGGTAGCAACTTTTCCCAGTACCTCTAATGTTTTTCATTTTGCTACATGAATGTATTACCTTTTCAAAAAAATTTAAATATTTTCCAAGGCATAAGTCCGGCCCAGCACAGTAACTGATAGCACTGGAAGGGCATTAAAAATGAAGGAGAACAGCTGCCGTGTGAAAGAGCTGTAACCCAGTTCTTGGCTTGAAGAGTTCCCTTTGGGAAACACACACCGATGAACCAACTCCAAGGTGACTTGGCTTATCCGTGTTCAGGGAAACAGTCCTTATGCTGATGAAAAACCCCAGATGACACCAGTGTCCCACAGAGATATGGATATGCAAGCGCTTGCCTTTCACATGGATCATGTTAGATTATATGGCCATTACACCTCAACTCTTTCAACATTCAGCAACCTGTAAGTGAAACTGTAGCAATTTGTGTGCACATTCGCAAAGGTCAGACAGAATCCAAAAGGATACAATTTGATATTCAGTGCTATTTGAATCAAGTTGCTTAAGAACCGCTTTATATTTCATTACAAAATTGAGGAGAGAAAAGATCTAGCTGGATGAGAAGTAAAAATGTACATATTTTTTAGCCCTAGCCCTGTGGTCGGCAAACTGCAGCTCTTTGGCCCCTTGAGTGTGGCTCTTCCACAAAACACCACAGCCTGGGGTGTTTTGAAGAAGTGGCGTTAGAAGAAGTTTAAAAAATGTGGCTCTCCAAAGAAATTTCAATCATTGCACTGTTGATATTTGGCCCTGTTGACTAACGTGTTTGCCGACCACCGCCCTAGCCTGTTTGGCTCAGTGGATAGAGCGTCGGCCTGTGGACCAAAGGGTTCTTGGTTGATTCTGGTCAGAGGCACATATCTTGGTTGCAGACTCCTCCCTGTCCCAGGCCCTGGTCAGGGTTTGTGCAGGAGGCAACCTATCGGTGTGTTTCTCTCACATTGATGTTTCTCTCTGACTTTCCCTCTCTCTTCCACTCTCTCTAAAAGATCAATGGAAAAATATCCTCAGATGAGGATTACCCCCCCCCCAAAAAAAACAAAACAAAAAACAAACACACGTATTTTTTAAACGTGGAGACTAGAACCGAGTCTGAGAACAACAAAAGCCTTTTCACTGAGAGACAGAGAGCACTGAGGAACATTAGGCCAAAGGCCTGGGTGTGAATGTGAAGAATGTTTGTCAAGGGCGAGGCCAGGCTGACCAGGAAGGGAAGAAACTGGTTTGGTGGTCTGAGCCATCCCAGAAAAGGGACCTGGGTGAGATCAGGAGCTAAAAATGGGTGGAAAATAAATGAGCTGTAACAGCAGCTCTTTCAACCCAAACAAACATTAGCAACAGTGAGCTATATTCAAGTGTCAAAACAAAGCTGATGTCTTGAAAAAGGCTAAAAAGCAGATCTGTGCTTCACCTCTCTGAGTTTTTCCAAACGATGACTCACTGGAAAAGGGGAAGTCCGTTTCTAACCCTTCTCACCTCCGCCTCCCAGGGGTGCCCCAGCCACACCCTCCCAACTCTCACCCGGGCTCACTGGGTTGGCCAAGCCAACCTTCCCAGCGTTGTGGACACCCAGGCTGGGGACCCACCCAACACCCTGCACTTCAAGCACTTCCTTTTCATTAGACACCTCTTTACAGAGCCCCATGCCAGGTGCTGTCCAGGGACACTGCCAAAGATGGCAGTGACTGCGGGGAGAAGCCAGCAGAGACCCAAGACAGCGCCACTGAGAGGCTCAGAGCCTGGAAGTTCCCAGAGGCTGGTGCTGGGTGTGCTACCAGCAGGTCCGCATGAATGCAGTTACCTGACAGAGTGAGCCCTCTGAGCCCATCAGGCAGGGACAGTGACTGACAGCTCAGTCACATCAGTGTACCGTGTCCTGGGCATCAGAACAACAAGACGAGATCCTCCAAGCTTCCAGGAGAAAACAGGTCACACATAAAGGATCAGGAATCAAGTGGGATCAGATTTCTGGACTACTAGAAGCTAGAAGACAATTAGGCAAGGCCTTCAAAATTCTGATATAAAATTATGTTTAATCTTAAAATTCTAAACTCAGCCAAACTATCAGATTGGAGTGAGGGTAGAATAAAATTATTTATTCTACCCTCACTCCAATCAGGCAAGGTCCCCCAAAATTTATTTCCAGTGTACTCTTGTCCAGGAAGCTACTGGAGGTTGCGTTCCATCAGAAAACCAGGGAGTGAAAAAACGAACTAGGGAACAGGCTTCAGCATTGCCCCCAGGGGGATGATTAAGGGGGGTCAGGGTAAGTGCAGGATGCAGACCTGACAGCCATCATCAGATGGGAGAAATAGGGAGGGCTCCAAGAAAGACATCAACAGGGGAAGATAAAAAGAATTGCCTACCATACTGAGAGTTTCTGTCCTAAGATTCAGAGTTGAATTAGTTATGGGAACAGGGGAAATAATCAAGTGAATAAATGAGGCCATTATAAAGCCCTATGAAAATACCAACAGCAATAATAATTGTAGAGGATCTACCCAAGAGAAACGAAAACACGTCTACACAAAAACATGTACACAAATATCCATAACAGCTTCATTTATAATAGCCAAATGATGGAGACAACCTAACTGCGCATCAACTGATGAATGATAAAACGTGGCATACCTATACAAGGGAACACTAGCAACACAAATAGACCTGAACAACATTTTGCCACATATTGTTGATTCCACTTGTATGAATTGTCCAGAATAGGCAAATCCAGTAAAATCTCAACAGACTAATTCAGGCAAGGAGGTATCCGTTTAAGCCAAAATTCTGTTACATAATAAAGTAGGTTTTTCCAAATTAGTATGTTAAAAAATTGACAAAGTAGTTTACCTGTTTTAACTTTAGTAGATTCATTTATGTAATTAAAATTAAGTATGTATGAAAAGCTTAGCTTCACAGAAAAGTTTTCTATATGCGTAACTGTAATTTTAAATTTATACTGAGATCTAGTAAATGCCTGCATTCACCAATCACTGCAAGTAAACCAATGCACATGGCTGGGGCATGACTTAGTGACATCACGCATTAAAACTGCCGCAGAAAGTCACGTCACACGACCAAGGGACAAATTACCCAGCGTAATGTGCGTGATCCCGTACTAATCATTTGCTGACATTGTTAAGAAGCAGTGACTCTTGGACCATAGTTATGTAGACCATATTGCCAATCCTATATAATAAAAGCCTAATATGCAAATTGTCCCCTCACCCAGGAGCTCAACCACTCACTATGTCGTGCACTGACCACCAGGGAGCTGTATGGACCATGGCAGAGCAGTGGGCAGCAGTGGAGGCGCTGCCCGCCTGATGGGCCTCAATGAGAGCGAGATGGTGGAGCAGGTGAACACCCGCCTTGGCCTGGCACTGCCCTCTGACCTACTCCACTATCTCGCTGTAGCCACCCTTGTACCTGCATGGCCTCTTCTGGCTGCTGCAGCTGCCAGGACCGCAGGGGCCAGCCAAGCTCCCTGTAGGTTTGCATATGAGCCGATCTGCGAGGCTGCCCGGGAGAGAGTGCGCTGCCCGACTGGCTTCTGTGCGGTGCTGCCAAGTGGCCCAGAGGCCCACGCTGCACCCCAGCCTGCAGCATCTGCCCTACTCACCATGCATCTCCGCATGGGGCATCTCCACATGGGAACTCCGGCGCTATGACTCAGGTGGAGGGACGTGAGGAGGCCCGGGGCCCAGATGCTGTCCAGGGCCCAGAGGTCAGCTGGGACCTGCCCTTCCACACCAGACACTCGCACTTCAATCGCTGGCCAGGCCTAGGGACTGCCCCCCATGCACGAATTTTGTGCACCAGGCCTCTAGTATGTAATATTTAATTATGTTGGGGAAAATTTTTTTCTAACATATGACCTATTTGCTAAAATTTGTGAATTAATAACAAAAAATTTTCTGTTATTGGCTCAGTGGATAGAGCGTCGGTCTGCGGACTGAAAGGTCCCAGGTTCGATTCCGGTCAAGGGCATGTACCTTGGTTGCGGGCACATCCCCAGTAGGGGGTGTGCAGGAGGCAGTTGGTCGATGTTTCTCTCTCATTGACATTTCTAGCTCTCTATCCCTCTTCCTCTCTGTGAAAAATCAATAAAATATGTTAAAAAATATTCTGTTAATGTAATTATAAATAAATCTTGGTTAAAAGCATCCATCTTAAAATTAACAGGGTGTTAATTAAAAAAATTTTTTTTTTATTGATTTTAGAGAGAAGTAAGGAGAGTAAGAGAGGTATAGAAACATCAACAATGAGAGAAAATCATTGATTGGCTGGCTGCCTTCTGCACCACACTGGGGATCAAGCCCACAACCTGGGCATGTACCCTGACTAGGAATCTAACCATAAAATCTCCTGTTTCATGGGTCAACACTCAACCATGGGCCACTCCAGCCGAGTGACTGGGTGTCAATTTTCACATATGACATATGGACGAAAATCTTGTCCTTTAAATCTGAAGTCCGTTAACTCAAAGTCCACATAATCAAGTGTTTAATGTAAGTAGATTAGGTCGCTGAAGTTTCTTTAACCTTCTCTGAAGAGAACAGCTGCCTCTACTTGTTTATCAACTGCTCACTCCTGACGCCTTTCTGGTTTATATAGCCTTACACTCACTTACCCGACTGCTGTCAGCGATCAACCTCCTAATTGCCAGATCTCGTACCCCTTTCATGGCCTGTCATCCTTGCTGTCCTCTGCAGCACTGTCTCCATCAACCATTAACCAGTCTTCAAAAAGCTCACCTCCCTCACCTGATTTAACATCTCGTCCCACTTCTATCCTCAACTCACTAGCCACTACTCCTCCCTCTCCATCCTCAGGTTTGACCTTCTCCTGAGTACCTGCCTCTCGTCTCCTAGTAGATGATCCCCAAGTACCTTAACTTCAGCCCCTTTAAGACAAATTTTCATCTTCCCGAACCAGCTCTTCCTACTGGCTTCTGAACTCTCACAATGTCCGGATCAAAGCCTTGTTGGGGACCTTAGAATTCCATCTCTGCTGTCTTCAGGGCCACGCCTTCTGAGGGCACGTCCTGTCACATCTAGCAACTTGCAAAATAGCCTCGTCTTATCCATGTCCCATCAGCATCTTAGGATTACCTCACACCTAAAAGGCTGCAGCTCCCTCCTAATTGGCTTCCCTGATTCCAATTTCCTTGCCCATCACCACAGTTGAATTTCCTTAAAATCCATGATTAGCGTGTCATCACCCCACTTGCAAACCCTCCCTACGTTCCACAACCCATCTATGTCTGGTATAAAGACTCCCACAATTTGGCTCCAACTCACCTTTCAGAACATACCTTCTACTGTTTTCTTACACATACCATTGGTGCCAATAAATTACTTGTAATTGTTTATCCTTCTCCTTCCACATTTTTGTCCTGCTGCTTCTGCCACCCATCAGTTTGGGTCAAGCAGAATAAAACCTCTACAGTTAGTTGTGCCTTTCCTTATCCCAGGGGAAGATGATCCTGCCTTGGTCCTTCCAGAAGACTGGCTTATCAGGAAGCCTGAGGCTCAGTCTCAATACCCACACCTACAAAAGGCAGTGCTTTAGATACCTTATCATAAGAGGCCCGGTGGCCTGTGACCACAGAACAGTCAACAGTGGAACAAGCACCTGGAGATCAACCAGCACACATGCTTTGGGCCAATGTTTAAAAATCTGGGTATTACACATAAAAACCCAGACCTGGGCATCTCTCCTGAGACTCCTCGCTTGCCTACTCAGTCTAAATTTGGTTACCAGTTACTCTGTAACACGGACCCATTTTATTTCCACAGAGCCATGACACAGCAGCGTCATTTATTTTATTTGTTCAGCTTGTTTCCTCCCTCAAGAACTAAAGTTTCCGGAAAGAGAAGAGGCCTTGAATGTCTTGTTCAAAGTTATTCAGCTGTTCTCAGCACTTGATCCATCACAGGGGTACTTAGAAGCCACTCAAGAGATGTGCTTAGTGAGTGAGTGGACATGGCCTCCTTGGGCCCATTCGCTTGTGGACTGTAGCAGGGCCAGCAATGGCAAAGGGTTCTGCTCACCAGCCTGCCTTCCTAGAGGCAGGTATGAGCTCTCGAGGTTGCAAGTATCCCCTCTCCCCCCACACACATACAACAGAATCTGTATCTACACGCAGTCTCTTCCTCCTCACCTGGCGGCTCCCGATTTGACCCAACCTCAAGGACTGTGTCTGTTACAACTTAGATTCCTGCCCATCCAAGGGCTGGATTCATTCAGGCATTCCACAGATATTTAGTTCTAGGTGCAAGAAATACAGTGTGAACAAAACAAAGGCCCTTCCCTTGCAGTGCTGAGGTTCTGGAGGTGGAACTGGGTAAGTTCAGAGATGTTTGTACCTGCTGGCCTTCAGCCTGCCCAACACCGCTTGCCCTCCAAGGCCCTGGTGAAGGGCACTTCCTTGGTGTAGTTTTCCGGGTAAGCCAGTCTTCCTCCAGCTCCCCAGTGCTTTCACTTACTGCTCTGTGCAACTGTGAGCTGATCTACACTCAGCACTGCAGTTTTATTGTTATTCATCTCAGGTTCCATGGGACCATAAAATTGCCTTTCCTGTCTTCCATGTTCCCTAAGAGCTCAAAAGCCACAGCAGGCATTTTAATATTTGTTGACCAATTAAAGACAGGGAGCCACTTTTTCCCAAATCCGGTATGGAGATCTACAAAACCAATGACCCGCTGTGGTAGTTTCCAGAATGTACAATTTACTCAGAAATCTACAGAGATAGAGTTAATACTTAACCACTAGGTAATTTAGCACATTATAAATTAAGACAAAGAGGGATCGATTATGGAATGGGAATGCAAAATGGACATAAATTTCTATGTGAGCCTCCTGGTAGGCAGCTTCAGGCACACTTTTTACTGGCTGCGTGGCCTTGGGTAAATTAATGAACTGCCTTGGGCCTAAGTTTCAGGATCTATGAGAGGGGATGAGAGTAGTATAATCGTAGTCTGGACCTGTTAAGAATTGAGAGCATTGCCGAGACCGGTTTGGCTCAATGGATAGAGCGTTGGCCTGCGGAATGAAAGGTCCCGGGTTCGATTCCGGTCAAGGGCATGTACCTTGGTTGCGGGCACATCCCCAGTAGGGGATGTACAAGAGGCAGCTGATCGATGATTCTCTCTCATCGATGTTTCTAACTCTCTATCCCTCTCTCTTCCTCTCTGTGAAAAATCAATAAAATATATTAAAAAAAGAAAAAAGAAAAAAAGAATTGAGAGCATTAATGTTTATGGTTTTTAACAGAATACCTGGCATGGAAGTGCTCAACACATGTTAGCTGCCTTTGCCAAGTTCCAAATACTGCCTTCCCCCATTTGTTAGTCCATCTCTGTTTTAGGAGCACTTGGTGGAAAAGACTGTGGCTAGACTTGGTAATTCAATTAAAGGTCTTACCATGCTGCCCAGATGACCAAAAAGGGAAAGCAAGGGCAGGCCAAGAGTAGAACATTATAGAGGCAAAACGGGAAACTGATCCTTTCCAATTTAGCCGCTGCCAATGATCTCTTCCCCTTGAAGATCATCTGCTACCTCGGTTTCTTCATCTGTACAATGGGGATGGAACCATCATTCCTGCCTGCAAGGCTGTACTGAGATCCTGGGTATGAAAGCACTTTGCCAAGTGAGGAGCACAGTGCACCTGAGTTACTGTTTAAGAGCACGGGTTCTGGAGCATTTCAGGCTTGATCTTAGCCAAGTTAACATCTCCTGAACTCAGTTTTCTGTAGAATAAAAGGAATAAGAATATCTATCTTGTAGGACTGCAGTGAGGAATAAGCTAAATTGGAAATAGTATTTGGGGCCTAGATCATCAGAAGAGTCCAACTACTGAGAGTCATAATTACTAACCTATTCATTGGACTTCTCACCCTCAAGGGTCAAGGTGGAAGCCCAATGCAGAGACAGCAACACCGGCCCGGGAACTGGGCTCTGTAAACAGCTGGGTGACCTTGGGCAGGTCGCTGATTCTTCCCAAACTTTGGGTTCCCGCGGTAACACATGAGAGCACCGCAAGAGAGGATCCCCAGGCTCCCACCAGCTCTTTCGATCCACCGCTAAGGCCGCCGGACCACCGGCCGCCCGCTCCCCTGCCCGCGCCCGAGGGGCCGCGACTCAGAATCCCTGCTGCTCCGCTCCCTTTGCGGCGCGGCGGCAGGAGAGCCCGCGTCTTCCTTCCGCAGAGATGCTTCCATACCCGCCGCCGCCGCCGGCTCCATCAGCAACTCGCACGGGCAGCCGCTCGCTGCCCACGGTTTCCCGCGATCCGGAGACCCCTCGTGGGCCAAGCTCGGCAGACCGGGGCTGGGGGCGCCGAGCCGAGGCCCGGCCCCGGGGACCCGCAGCCCCCCCCCCCCCGCGGCGGGGCGGGGAGTGACAGGTGCGCGCGGCGGACGCGGGGGACCCGGGGAGGGGACGCGTGGGCGCGCGGGGGAGGCGGCGGCCGCGCTCCCCTCAGGCCGCCGCCGCGCTCCCGGCCTCACGACCCTCGCTCCGCTCAAGGCCACGCGACGCCCGGGAGCGGACCCCGCGGCCTGTCCGGACGGAGCGGCCGGGCCCGGGTTCAAACCCGCGGCGCCTGGGAAGCCTGAGACGCCTCGGGGCGGCCGCGTGTGCCGGTCCTTCCCGCGCGAACCGGGGCTCCGGGCGGGGGACGCAAGCGCACCCGCGCGCGCCGCCGTAACCCCTTCCTCCCCGCGCGCCCCCGCAGCCCGGTCCCCCCCCACCCCTCACTCACCGTGGATGTCCCCCAGCGTCAGCTCGTCGCCCAGCTCCGTGAGCGTCTCCATGATCTCCAGACCGCCCAGCTCGCCGCTCTCGTCCATCGTCCGGCTCGGCGCGGAGGCCTCTGCCGGCCTGTTCAGGGACTCGCGAGGGTGGTGCCGCCGCCGCCACCACCCATGACACCCCACAGCCTCCGCCCGGTACCGCCTCACCGGCCGGTGCCACCCTCCGCCATGTCTGCGCCGCGCAGGAGGGGCGGGGCGGGATTCCCCCGCCCCCGCCGCGGCCCCGCCCCCGGGCCGCACGCACCCCTATTTATTGTCAATGGGGCCAGGCGCGGCGCAGCCAATCAGCGCGGCGAGCGGCGCGTGGGGTGATGGCGCGTCAGCGATCAGCAGCTCCGATTTGCATAGAGAGGCCACGCCCCCCGCGGTCTGGTAGGCCCAGCGAAGGGAAGCCTCCGGGTCCTTGGCCCAACCGCCTTCCCCTAGTTTAAAGGAGCCGCTCTCTTCCGCTGGGTCTGCTCCGTCAGCTATTCCATCTATCTGCCGGGAATTGAAGGGTTAACATGCTCCCCTCGGGCCCTTGGGTCGGACCCCCTAGCCCCAGCCAGCTGTAAGTACATTACGTCATCTACCCAGCTGCCCCGGTCTCCCCCCCCTCGCCCTGCCCGCCTGGGAGAGAGCCGGTGGAATCGAACCTGGGTCCCTGAGGAGTATGGAGACCATTCAAATCGCGTTTCTCCCAGCCCCTTACAAAGGCGGAAACGGAGGCTCGACGTGGACCGTAAATTATCCAAAACCTCTGCGTCTTCGCACCTGCCTCGAACACCCCCTTCTTTCTCTGGTTATCCCCTCCACCCACCGACACACAAGCACCCCGCCGCCTGCAGACCTTTAAAACAACGCCAGTGCCCGGGCCACCCCGAGCGGCGTGAGCATTTTGACAAAATTCCGCAGGAATTCTGACGCGCAGCCACCCACAGATTCCCACTCCTTCAGGTACCCACTGCTCCATCTTGCAGCTGGTTACGACGTAAACAAATGTGCAGACTTCTAGTTTATCCTGAGTACCAGTGCTCAAAGAACGCAAGTGTGTGTGTGTGTGTGTAAAGACTCTCAACCCAAAGTCTAACTGGGAAATTAGGAAGCCAATTGAGGAACCGGATGAATAATTGCATCCACACAATGGAATGCTATGCATCATTTAACATTACATAAATAACTGTATAACTGACAGCCTTTTGCAATATATTGTTAAAAGATAAAAGTATGTTCCCTATAAACGAGAGGCAGCTGTTGCTCAAGCCTTATGAGCACACAGGCCGTGTGGAGGCAGACATGTGGACCCACTTATGCAGTGTGACCTTGGGCAGTTTAGCTGTTCTAAGCCTTAGTTTTGCCATCTCTAAAATGGGAATAGTGTCCCCACATAGTTGTGAAGATTAAATGGGATCATCTGCACATTCTTTGATAATATTTATTGAACACCTCCTGTCTTCTGAGAGCTTCCAGTCTAGTGAACAACCGTTAAACAAACAAACAAAAAACCTAGACAATAAATAGTACAAGTGATCAGAGAAAAGTAATGGGGTGTGATGAAACAAGGGATCTGACTTGGGATGTCAGGAAATCTTCACATTTACTAGTAAGATGAACCCTGACATCATGAGGAGAACTGCATATGGTGTTGGTGTAGCTGGGACAACAGACAACATGGACAAGGACCCAGAGGCAGCAGACGCTGCTGCCAGCCAGTACTTAGTAAGGCCTGGCATGCAGTAAGTGCCCACACAAAGCAGCTACTGTGATTGAAAAGAACAGGGATCTACATGCTTACATGAAAGGCAAATGGACGCAAGGCACAACAGCTGACTGTCAGTCATGGTTATGGGAATGGTGGGTTTAGGGCAAATTTTACTTTCTTCTTGATCTTTCAGTATACTTTTTATAATGAATTGTATAACATAAATAGTCTTATTTTGGGGTGGGAAAGACAGGACTGTTCTCATTGTTTACAGAATAGATTGGTATTGATTATACCGGTCTCACCCTGAAACAGGAAACTGAACACAAGGCACTAAGCTGGACAATGTGACCTTCAACTGTGGCTCACAGGGCGGGGAGGGAGACCATCTGCTGGTCTACCCTATGACTCACTTTGGTCCAGTGCCCTCTCATTCCAGTCTCAGTAACCCCCCCACAGGAGGCTGTAGATCAAGCATGTCAAACTCGCTGCCCATGAACCACGAGTTTGACATGAAGCATCAGGTTAAGTGGGTGGACACAACTGTTGCCACAGCTCCCAGCTGGACCTGCCCAGAGGCCCTGGCTCCTAGCAAAGTAGCCTGAGGGAGCACAAATGAAAGCTCGGTGACAAGTGCAGAAGGAAGGTGGTGGCACTGGACCCAGCCTTAGCAAATCACTGACCTTCTCCCCCGGCACTGGCTTCTCACCCAACTTAACAGCTCTTCCCGTTGGCACCCTGCCTTGGCGGGGAGAACTGAGGCTGGCTCCCAGGGATAGAGCAGCCTCGGACAAGTCCCTCCTCAGGACCTGGATTTTTTGTATGAAGAGGGAGGGCTGGACCAGATGACCATTGTGTCCAGACACCCACCACTGACTGGCACTTACTACAGGCCACAGAAGAGAGCTTGGCGTGTTTTTCATTGACTGCTTTTGATGCCTCCCCTTGTAGGCCTCTGCTCGGTGTCTATCTCCTCCCTCCTCCCCCATCTTTCAGGACTCAGTTCAGATATTGTTTCATCCAGGATTAAGCCAAAATATGTACCCCGTAGTTTAACACAGGGTAGACGTCAGGGTGGAAAGTAACCTCTGGTTTTGGGTAAGTTGAAACAAGGATTGAGGCTTATCAGGTGACAACAGGGCAAGTGCCATCATCAGCTTTGTGGTCTTAGAGCAGAAGTGGGGACATCCAGCTTGGGGGTCTAATCATTTGGTCTGGCTCTGCCAAGGCATTGGGGTGAGTTAATTAAATATCTGACCAAATATACCAGGCTAATTTTTTGTTGTTAATCCTCGCCCAAGAATATTTTCTCCATTGATTTTTAGAGGGAGTGGAAGGAAGAGGTTGAGACAGAGAGAGAAACATAGATATGAGAGACACATTGATTGGTTGCCTCCCATGCATCCCAAGCAGGGCCAGGGGTTGGGCCAGAAACCGAGGTACGTGCCCCTGACCGGAATAGAACCCAGCACCCTTCAGTCTGAGGGCCGATGCTCTAACCACTGAGTAAAACCGCTAGAGCAGCGGGCTAATTTTTAAGTTGATAATTTTGTATGGCCGGAGAATGACCTTATAAATATCCCTTGGCAGAAAAAAGATTCCCTATCCCTGTCTTAGAGGATGCATCTGTGAAGAAGAAGGAAGGAGAAACTAAGCCAGTAAACTCTTTATTTAGGGCGCAGGTAAGGAAAGAGAAACCGGGAAGAGGCAGAGCAGACTTAGACCGAGGGCAGAGAACAAGGACAGCACAGTGGCCCCAGGCCTGGGAGGATCCTCAGGAACCTTCACAGCATTTCTGGGCAGTGACGGGACAGCCGAGGAAGAGGTGAGGCTGAGATGAGGAAGAAGGGTTGTGGCCAGGAAGGTTTTGCCCCCAGGGGACAGCCAGCACTGTCTGGAGACAGGTTTGGTTGTCATAACTGGGAGATGACAACAGAGATCTACTGAGCCAAGAATGCCACTAAGCATCTCACATACACAAACCTCCTCACAGCAGAGAATTATCTGGTCCCAAATGTGAGCAGAGCCCTGCCTTAGGGGATACTGGGAGCGCCCAGATTTTCCACGGGTGTCTCAGATCGTGTCTGGAAGCTCAACAGACAGGAACAACGTCCAAGACCATGCTGAACGCACCAATGAAGACATCACTGTTGGCACCAGCAGGCACCCTTGGGGCTGATCTGGCCACTAGGAATCCCCCTGGCCCCAGGGGGCCACTGTTTCCACTACCACACTCACATGGTGCATCTGTTTAGTGGCACTTCAGTCACAGAACTGAATGCTTGCTGCAAGGAGGCTGGACACACGAGTACCCTAGGACGTCTGCAGCTCCCAGCAGGGGAGTGGACAGGCTCTGCCTACAGCGGGACTCAAGGTGGAGCCCCGGAAACAAGTGGCCACACAATCAACAGTGCAGCAAAGGGAAGGAGAGGGGGGAAGCAGGGTAGCTCTGTTTGTTTGTCTGAAGGTGTCAGATGGGAAAACGTGGAACCATTTGAAGATGGAGAGGAAGAGATCAACCAAGATGGAGAAGCTGACGGTGTAGAAGGAAGTGCCCAGAAGGATGAATGTACCAGATGGGGCAGAGGTGAAGATGGGCAAGACTGGACCCCTCTCTTTGGCTGGGCTTATGGTGGGCGCTCAGCAAACCTGGGGGACGAATGAAGAACCATCAGAGAGGGACAGTCATTGAGAAGCCAGGGCCCGCCTTGGAGAAGCGTCCAGATGCTATCATGTTCCCTTTGCCAGTGAAGCTACGGGACAGAGAAGGGGTGGACCAGGGTCACTCAGCAAGCCTGATGGGCTGGGACAAGACTCGGGTCTCCCTTGGCTCTGGTGGTGGTGGTGGTGGTGGTAGGTTCTGGGGTGGTTATGTCTCCCCTTTTAAGAAGCAGACCCTGGCTTTGCAAGGTCAAAGAGACAGAGCGGGAATCCCACCAGTTAGGCAGAGCACAACTGAAGGCAGCTGCTCACTCAGGCCCTGCAGCTCCCCTGCCTTGTGACCACGGATCCCTCCTGAGCCGGAGAGCTCACTGTGACTGATGCAGCGTGGGGCAGCCCTGCCAGTACAGCGCAATCTCCTGCAGCCCCCAGGCTGAGGGTCTCCGGCACTGCCAGAAGGGAGAGCTGGCTCTTTCCTACGCTTGTTCTATGACTGTCCTGTTAGCTGAGGATAGAGATCATGTGGCTCCAAGGTCAACTTGGATAAACACCCACCCAGGACACGCCCAGTCCCTTTCCAACACTGACCTTCAGCGAGGACAGAGCAGAGAGTGGATTAGGAGGCACGAGCCAAGCCCCTGCTTTGCTGCCGGCCAGAGCCTGGGCTCCCTGAAGCAGAACATCCTCCCCGGTGCTCTCTACACCTCTGCGGGCCTCTGGTTCCCAACCCAGGCCCCTCGCCGCCTGCCTGGCAAAGGCCTCACAGCTTCCTAGGGCCAAAAGCAGCTGTGATTTGCCCAGAGAGTTTGCTGACTTTTATTGTGTCTGCAGGGGGCTGGGACTTGTGCCGTGTGGCTCAGTGACACGGTGCAGCCAGCAGTGGTGTGGCACCTCCACACGTGGCTCAGACCCTGGTTCTGCGGCCTCCCCATGAGGAGCAGCAGCCAGCGAACATCATTACTCACCCACTGTGAGGGTCCAGCCCTGCACCTCTCCTGCCTCCCCCAGCACCTCCCCAGAGTTGTTTGCAGCACACGGTCTTCTCAACGCTCCCGCCAGGGAGGCCCTGGGAGGAAACCAGCCTTCTGTGGCCGTCCCTGCAGCTGGGCTCCACGCCGGCTCCCGGGGGCCAAGCAAACATGGCCTCCCTTCGCACAGGTGCCGGCTCTCACCACCGGCCAGACAGCACCGCTTCACCTTGGCCACGCTGCCTCCTCCTCTTCCTCCTGGCCCCTTGAACCACGGGCTGCCACGGGGCTATAGCTCGGATTGGGATCGCGAGATCCGCGGGCCTTTTCGGATCTCTTTCCGCTTCTCCTCTTTTTTCCGCCGTTTCTCCTCTTGTCTCAGGGCCTTCTGGAAAGGGTCGGTGCTAGAAATGATCTGGGGGGAGAGAGAGTGGTCTGACTTAGTCCACTGGCAGCAGTTCACTCGGAGCTAGCGCACTGCGGGGACAGGAGGGTTGCTTAGACGCAGGCCCTGCCCTCAGGGAGCCAACAGAAGTGGAGGTGGCTAACTGGGCTTGGGGACAAGGCTAAGTGGGTTCTGAAAGATAAGCGAGAGGCTGACAGCAGAGGGGGAGGGCAGGAGGACATTTGGGCACAGGGACAAGTACCAAGGTTGAACAAGCACGGGTACCTAGGAACGATAAACAGAATCCTCCTTGAGTGAGGGGCCGAGTGCCCGACAACCGCAGACCACCCCCCACGCCCTGGCTGCCATACCCCTGCGGAGGAGGGGAGAGCAGCCCGCGGGCAATAAGAGACAGCAGGCATCCTGTCTCGGCAAGGGAGTGCCCAGGAAGCAGGTGGATCAGAGGTCAAACTGACAGACCCTGGAAGGGGGCGGGAGAAAGAGAAGACAATAGTGCCAGGCTCCTGGCTCCACAGAGGGTGGATGGCGGTGCCGGTGAGGAAACGGAAACACAGGGTGAACAGGGATGGGAGGAGGAGGAGGACTTTGATTGGGGGCACTCTTCTCCCTCTGCTCTTTCCAAACCCATGGCTCCATTTATGTCTATCTGGCCAGTTAGCCCTCATATGTGCACCTCCATATCCAAGTGCCTGCTTGGCACCTCCCCTGGGATGTCCCAAATGTGCCCCCAACTTGGCATGGCTCCATCTCCTCAAAACCCAGCCCCTTCTAGCGTGGACCAAGATAGGAAATATGATATGCCTCTGAAAATGTTGTAAAAATGCCCTTGCCCCATTCACAGCTGACCCTTTTGGACAAAGATCTGGGTGAAAGTAAGGGATGATCAGAGAAAAAGTGACATTATAGGTCCTGGGATATGACATGCTGATCTTGTAGCAAAATCCAGTGCCTAGCGAGAAAACACCTTAGATCCCAAGAGCCATGGGGAATGATTAACCCTCTTGGTGCCTGATATCCAGCACTGCCACTTGGCAAAACAATCCTAGGGTCTGCCCAAGCCAAGTGGCAGCTGCAGATGACAATCTGACCAACTGCTGGATGTGTCATTCTTGACCACGTGACGACTGAACTATTCGGTGTGCCGATGCCATCAAAGCAGCTCCTGAAGTGACCCTGGGAAGACACTCATGCCAGTGCGATCTTGTTTCAATCTGACAGATACAAATCCATCTTCTTCTGATGCCCGAGTGGTCTGGGGTTCTATCATGTAGGGTAAATGAGGCTGCAACTCCACAGTGACACTTAGGATTCAGCCAAAGAATGTAATGGGGACCCAAATCCAGTGTAATGTGGGAGACAGTGGCCATGTAGGGATGAGGGTAGCTGTGGGTCCATCTCCTGTCCTTGTAATTATTAGCAGTAACATCAAAGATCAGCAGGTCAGTCTAAACTCTTGTGTGGGTGGTAATGAATAATAGATTGGCCTTAGACCACACCCAACTGTCTAAAATAAGACCTTCTGGTCTCCCCAAAACTGACCACAGCCGGCTGAGTCCAGGATCCTGGAGCACACGGCTGAGATCAATTCTGCAGGCTGGCCTCATCCTGCGGCTTGTCCTGTGGATGGCGGCCTTAATTAAATGCAGAATGAGACAAATGGAACGAACAAGATTCTAGCCCCTGTCAGTCAGATTGACAGACTGAATAGTACACTCATGGAATCGGAGTTAAGCCAAGACCTGTAGGGCGGAGGGATGGCCTGTGGAGGAGGCAATCGACATGGTCTGAGCATCCCTGCGTGCTCCTGCTGGATACACCAAGAACGCAAAGCCCTGACCACTCTGCACCTGGGCCATTTCTCAGGATTGTGCCTGCAGCGAACCTTGAAGGATGAGGAGATATCTCTCCCAAAACAAAGAGCAGCTTTACTTCTGTTTGCTATAAATTGGTAAGCTTCCCAAGCTTAGTATTTTTCAGCTATGACGCTGTCTGTGTGGCATCCACCTGAGCCCCTCTGTGTCACTCATGTGGGACTCAGGGAACAAGGGGAACTAACATGACCAGTCCAACAGTCTAGCCATGGCTTTCGCTGTAGTAAAACTCTGATGCCTCTGACCTGTCAGTATCCATGCAAGCAGAGTATTATAATCTGACAGCCCTCACCGATCCTGACCCCTTTCCCCTCCTCAGAGCAGGGGCCAGCCTGTGATTTGAGGAGTCCAGTCCTCCAGCCCTTCTTTCCTATCCCTCTGGCCCCCTCTGATCCCCTTCTCTCCTCTACTGTATGTGTCCCCATCTGTCATCCTACCCACAGCCTCAGCCCGAGAGCCACCTCAGCCCCTAGAATGACCACATGTGCAGGAATGTAGGATGGAAGCCCGGCTGGGTGAGTAAAGGCTGAGGACAGAGAAGAGCATGACTTGACCTCCCCTGGCTTCCCTCACATCCACCTGACGTGGGTGCCTACTGTTCACGGCCTCTGCTGCCCCCACAGCTGGGGTGCACATCCCATGGACAGACAGGTGGCCTGAGGCTAAGACAAGGGCAGTGGCTTGCCCAAAGGCACTAGTAAGGGAGTGATGGTTCCTGGATCCAGACCCAGGCATGTCTGGCCCCAAGTCCAAAGCCCTCACACTCCCCCACAGGCACCCCAGCCCCTGCAGGGCCTGGCTTCCCGGCCCAGCAGAAGCAGGACAGACACAGCCATAAGCCGCAGAGCTCACCTCTGTGTGGTCCACTTTAAATGGGTTCTGGAAGTCAGAGTCTTTCTCGCTGATCCCCAGCTCCTGGGCCATCTGCAGATGAGGAAAGGTGAGTCATCTCTGCCTTCTCCTGCCTCTTCCTCTGAGGCACTCCCTCCGCTTGGAACCCAGGGTCCAGGACGGCGGGCCAGGCGACGGCCCATAGGGACCCAGGTCAGCAGAACCCCTTGAGATGGCACCTCAAGGTGCCTTGAGGCTTATCACAGAAAACGCAACCGAGAGCTGACACTCAGGCCCAGCTGCAGGCGGCTGCGAGGCTCACAGGACACTGGGAGACAGGGCTCCGGACCGTCCCCGCCCCAGGCCTCACCAGGCTGAGGATGGGCGAGTGGGGCCCCTGGTCAAAGACGCCCGACTGGTTGCAGAAGCTGATGCCCCAGCGGATGAGGAGGTTCCAGCTGGAGTTGTGGTCGAAGTAGTGGTGCACGATCCGCGGGAAGCGCAGCGCCAGGTCGCCGAGGAAGGCCGTGTTCTCCAGCACCTGGGAGAAAGCTGCTGAGAGGAGCGGGTGAGTGCCAGGGCAGATGCCCTGCTGCCCTCCTGGCCAGCCCCAGCACTCCCCGACAATGGAGGCAAGCCTACCAGGCCCAGGGAGCAGAGAACGGACAGTTGTGCCAAGAGCTTTGTGTCCACCGAACCACGTTTAGAGGGAGATGTGGTGGCCGTTCCCCTTCCACCCGGGAGAAAGTGAGTGGCAGATCTGGGCTGAGAACCCAGCTCGGACTGACTGCAAAGGCCCCGTTCTTCCCCCCACCCCCACCCCCCCCATCTCACGGCTCAGAAGGCTCATTTGCTGTGGGACCAGAGAGGTGGGTGTCATTCTGCACCAGGAAGCAGACGCATCACATGAGGCTTTGCTGGGGCTTATGCTCCCCAACTTAGTATCCAAATGTCAAGAGCCTGGTGTTAGCACAGCCACAGTGTCTGCGAGGGGTCAGGGCTGTTAGCATGGCCAGGGAACGCGACAGGCTTTGTTTTTAAAAGATATCCTTCCAATTTTATTTAATTTTAAATACTTCTTAAGTACTTATTTTGAAATAATTTTAGACTTATACAAAACACCACAAAATCCCTTCCCTGGGCTTCCTCTATTGTTATCTTACATAACCACTGTACAACTATCTACACCAGGAAGTTCACATCGATACAATACATCCACAGGCCTTATCTGAATTTCATCAATTTCTCCACTAATATCCTTCCTCTTTTTAAAAAATATATTTTAATGTTTTTTTTACAGAGAGGAAGGGAAAGGGATAGTCAGAAACATCGATGAGAGAGAAACATCGATCAGCTGCCTCATGCACACCCCCTACTGGGGATGTGCCTGCAACCAAGGTACATGCCTTTGACCAGAATCGAACCTGGGACCCTTCAGTCCACTGGCTGACACTCTATCCACTAAGTCAAACCGGTTAGGGCAATATCCTTCCTCTTGTCAACAGGTCAGGCTAGACTGAATTTAGTGTCCTCCATGGTGGCAGGTCCCCCGAGCCAGGTCACATGAAGAGTAAGTGTAGACCCAGCCCTGGCGGCAGCTCCTGTTCCAGTGCCTGCAGGCAAGGCCCAGGCAGCCTCAGCAGCACAGGCCAGGCCACGCACAGAGAGAAGCAGACTCCTCCAAAGATATGCCCCTCTGGGTCTGAGCCACGTGGGACCAGACCCCTGGGCTTCAAACCATCTTGCACTCAGGAGTAAGCTTGACTTACAGGTTAAGAGCCAAGTTACATGTATAACTTCCTCAGTTACAGAGGACATTAGAGATGCTATTTGTAAAAGTGCCCACCATTCAGTATGTCAAGGCCACTGCCATCCTCTCTCAGTATAACCTAAGAAGTTTTATTATTAAAATACCAGCACTTCATCAGAAAATTACCACCGGAGAGAAATCCTTGGAAGAGGGAATAAAGGGACCCAGAATAGTCTTTTACCTTATTTATCTCCTAGAGGCCTGATGCACGAAGATTGTGCAAGGGGCTCGGCCCTCACAGCCCCGGCTGCCTTGGCCCCCCAACCCCCTCCCACTGGTCGTTCCGCTGTCGGATCTCATTAGCAGATTAGCTCTTTATTATATAGGATGTTTGTCCCACTAGTCTCAAAAAGGATTTAAGGAGGTTGAGGCCTTTAGAACAGTAGTAAGGAGTGTGGGAACTGCCCCCACTGTCCAGTCACTTCAGTAGGCCTGTTTTTTCTCCTGGAAATGCAAACAACCCTTACCTTCTCTACCAGAAGGATCATGGGGTGGAGAAGGCAAGGATCCCCAGCCGGGTAGTGGACAGCGCTTCCTCCCTGGTTCCTGTGCTCCAAGCACAGGGCAGCACAAAGGAATACATTTGTGCAGGGACATAGACATTGGCTCTGAAGCCCAGAAACTCTTGGAGAACCATATACTAAGTGTTTATCCACTGAAGGGGACACTTGGGAGGGGCCACAAGAGGGTATTTCCCGGGAGAGGAAAGAGTGACAAAAACAGGAGGCAAGGAACAACTAGAGAAGACCGAGGTGGTGGAGAGGAGAGGGAGCGATCAGGAAGACTTACCGTCCTTCAGTTTCTCGTCCTGGGGGAGGGGCCCTTCTGGGAGCACGTCCGCAGCAGTGAGCACTGTCCGGGAGTCCTCCAGCACCTGAGGGAACCCCACCAGCTGAGTGGCTTTGCAGAGGCCTTCACCGCCCAGCCACAGCCGTTTCCTTAAACCCCACTTCAAATCTTTTGTGCATGCAGTGCCCTCTAAGTGAACACCATCCCGTTAACGAACTCCTACTCATCCTTCAGTGCCCAGATCAGAGACCAGGCCCGCCACGAGCTGCCCCGCGCCTGCGTGCACCTTAAAGAGCCCCTGGAGCATGACGTCAAGGATCTTGTACTGCTGGTGGACATCCTTCAGCTGCACCAGGTTCTTCAATGCCAACAGCTGCTCCCGCCGCTTCACCTCAAACAGCTTCTTGTCTGGGCAGCATGGAATGAAGGAGCTGGCACTGATCCTTCTGTCTGAATGATCCCGTGGCCCCAGCCCAGAAGGCCCACTCCTGACCTGCAGATGTCTGCAAAGGCCACAGGCGCCGAGGTCTGAGGCGCTCCCTCCCAGACCAGAGAGTAACAAACGGAGAAACTTGCCTCCTGCCATGTATCATGTGTCCAGTGGACAGAGGATTCTACAGCCAAGAGCCTGAACACAACCCTTCAGGCCCTCGCTCCCATATGTCTTCCCCATGGTCCTCCCATCATCTCCCGCAACTCTGCCCGATCCCCAGGTCTCTGCTCCTCTGCTCACACTGAACACTCTGCCTGGGATGCCTCCAACCCTTCTCTGTGAGTTTTGTGGGTTTTTTGTCCTTACCTAAGTATATGTTTTTATCGATTTTGGAGAGAGGAAGCGAGAGAGAACATCCATGTGTGAGAGAAACATCTATCGGTTGTCTCCTATGCACACCCAGGGATCGAGCCCACAACCTAGGTATGTGTCCTGACTGGGAACAGAACCTGCAAACCCTTGGTATACAGGTGACTCCAACTGAGACACATGGCTAGGCGTCTATGAGCTTTCCTTTCAAGACCTAGTTCAAAAGCCAGCACCGTGTTTCTCTCATGTTCCCTCAGAGCAGTGATCACAAAGTACAATGAAGGCCTCAGAGCCAGGGACTGTCTCATCTTTGAGTCCCCAGGTCCCGAACCAGAGTAGGTGGCCCAGAATGCCAGGGCCTGAGCCCCTGACCAGGGTCTCGCCCACAAGGTACTAGGCACATATGTACTATTTATTCTCAGAGTCCTTATGGCTGTGAGAGATGTAAATTGCCTTCTCTGTTTAACAAAATAGGGAAACTGAGGCTCAGAAGGTGACTCGATCAAGGTTTGATGAGGACACCTTACCTTTTCTCTCCTATTCCCATCAGTTGGGCCTCATCCATCCCCAGAAAGCCCCCCAGCCATAGCCATTAACTGTGCCTCCAAACCCCAAAGGATACAGATCTCCAGGCTCGGGTCCACGGTGGTCCTCTGGGTGTCTGTGACTCTTGTCCCAGACACGAGCAGGACAAACAGCAAGACTAAGAACTGCCAAAGGTCCATATCCACCACCCTGGAGCGAGGAGAGTAATCCAGAGGAAGGAGGTGAGACCCGAGCATGGTGTTATATGAACAGAGTGAGGTGAGCTGAACTCCCTTGACATGACAGTTTCCAAATACCAACAACCCAGCTCTGGGAAGCCTGGAGCCCCAGTGCCTAGCCAAGGGCTATGACCAGCACACACAATAAAGACTGTGGGACAGAAGGTGGAGGAAGCAAGATAAATGTCAGCAGTGTAGGGGTGCTTAGAGCACAGGGGTCAGAGTCTGGAGCTCTGAGCTAGAGCCCTGGCTCTTCCCAACGGTGGAATGTCAGGCAAATTGCTCAGCCTCTCTAAGCCTCAGCTTCCTCACTATAAAATAACAATAAGGAGGTCACACCCTGCTTCCGAGAGGGAGGACTGGGTGAGGCACTGTACCTGAGGAAGGTGGGGCTGGTCAGTGTCATTCCTTTTCAACCCCTCCCCCCTACTTCATTCTGGCTCCCAGGAGAGTAACTGGTTAAGGGGGTCCAAGCAGTCGGAGGGGATGTTTCCCTCTTTCCCTGACTTCTGTCATCAGAAAGGAAGGGACACAGGGCAGGAAGGAAGGCAGGGCGGTCTTGGGGTAAAAGAGATGCTACTCACTCACTCTGGTACCATAGGCACCATAAGCAACACCTATTCCTATTCAGGCAACGTTCTGCAATTATTTATTGAGTACCTCCCATGTTCCAGGCCCTGTTTTGGAGCTGGGAATACAGCAGTGAATAAGACAAAAACTCCCTGCACTTAAGGTAGTTATTTTCCTAGTAGGAGTAAGAGATACCCAATAAACTTGTAAAACCAGCACAGAAGAATGAGGGCGTTGGTGGGGTGCAATACTACAGTGGCCAAAGAAGGCCTCAGACACAGATGACAGGGGCCCAATTTTACTGGCGTGGAAACAGAAAAGTGAGCTAACTGCCCAGTTACTCAGCTATTCCCAGGCTAAACCGAGTCTCAATGAGCAGTCTATTTCAGAGCAGGCCACGCCCAAGGGAGAGATGGTCAGCGACTGACAGGTCACCGGAGAACCAGCCCCACCCCACAGAGGATATAACGGAAACTCAGAGAAGGAAAAGCAGTGCAAGTTCACCAGGTCTCACCTACTTCCAATGTCACGCTCCAGACTCAAGGGAACCGGACACAAACTAGAGCAGAACTCGGGGCCAGGGGGGTAGCAGACAGCAGGTAATGACTGGAGCAGGGGAAGAAGGGAAAAGAAAGCCATTGCGTGGGGAGGATTCTGCATTCTCCACTGTGACTCCCGCTCACCGCCCTGGAGCTCTTTCCAGCTCCGCCAGCTACCTGAGCGCATCCTGCAAGAGGCGTGTGGGGCGGCCCCTGGGCCAGGGCCCCGGGCTGGCGGACCCCGATTTCTGTCCCCAGTCTTTGGGGCTCCGGGAGGAGAGGAGTCTTTCCAAAGAGAAGAGGCGTCTCTTACCTCCCACTCTGGCAGCCGGATCGAACCTCGGTCTCCACGTCCCCACCAGGAGCCTACCCGCCCGGAGTTCCCACTTTCACCCACCAGCCGGGGGAGCAAGAAGGAGCAGCTGGCAGACCCTCGGCGTGCGGCTCGCAGGTCCGTCCTGAGACCAGCAAAGGCGCAGAACTCCACCGCACCGGGGAGCCGCCCCGCCCCCGCGCCGCTGCTGGCCAATGAGCGCGGGCCGCGCCGCTGCCGGCCAATGAGCGCGGGCCGCGCCGTCGCGCCGGTGACCTCCTTCCGGGTCCGCCCGCCGAGCGCTGAGACTACGCTCGCGCGAGGTCCGCAGGAGAATTGTTCCTGCCACCTGCGTCGGCTCGGGCGTGTGGTGCTCGGTCCCGAGGAGCTTGAAGGAAGTCGGGTCGGCGCCCAACTTAAAGGGCGCGTCAGCACACGGGCCCTGACCAGCCGGGCGCCCGCCCCGGGTTGTTTCGTCATCGGTTTTGGCTAGATCGGTAGTGGGTCATGACCAGCACACGCGTGTGTGTGTGTGTGTGTGTGTGTGTGTGTGTGTGTGTGAAGTAACCAGCTGTGCGGAGTTAGCACACCCCCTGCTCGCCCCTTTGGTACACCAAGTTCTAAACCCAGTTCATCGGGAACTTCTCCGTCGATTCCTTAGGACGGAGTTCAGAGCACTTTTGTGCCGGGTCAGTACCAGAGAAGGAAGGGTGGGCGGGCCAGTTCCGGGCACGGGGTCCTCACACACAGGCGGGCGGGCGGGAAAGGAGCTAGAAGCCCAGTGGGTTGAACTGGGAACAGGAGCGGCAGTTGCGGAGCACAGATTTAAAAGAACCACACTTGTGGGTATACAAGTACAAGCTCCAAGTTAAAGAAAGGAACACAGGGACCTACTGTAGCCAGGGAGGGCCGAGCTGTGACAGCTCCGCTCGGCGAGGAAGGCTCAGAAGGATTTGACCTGCTACGCTTCCTTGCCCTCCACCTTGGCGGGCGGTGAGGCGGCGGTAAAGTACCTCTCTGCACTTGGATAACAGCCCGGAACTATGGCTTTCCTCTGCTCCTCCAGCCCTGAGGATGGATGGCCCGGCTAATACAACTGAGGCAGCCAGCTAGCACTGGTGCTCCTAAAGCGGGTAGGACTTGTTAGGAGGACCAATCCTACTCCCTTTTCCTGAGGAGGCCACCCATCCTGGCTGAGGAACCAGCTGGAAGAGGCCAGGGTAAGTTGAGAGTAAAATGTTTTTGGAGTGCTCACCAGGCATGTGAGTGAATCACTTTATTTCCTGATTCAACAATGGAGGAACAGGCTCCAGGTGAATGGCTGCAGTTGTCATCCATTTCCCAAACCACTGTGCCCAGGTCTGCTCCAGGTCTCAGTCCTCCATTCTGGGCCTGCAGTGGTTGAGGGTCAGTCTCTGATGTGGGACAGGGAGACAGCCACACCTCCCAGGCAGCTGGCAGCGACACATGAGAGGAGAACAGCAGAGGTAGGGCCAACCGTGCGAGGGAGAACACACTTCCAAAGCCCCAAGGGTAAAAATGGCCGGACAAACAGAGGTTCCCTCTCCTAAGAAGAGTGGGACTAGATTCTAAAATTGGAACCTGAACACCTGGGTTAGATGGTTGTCTACCACAGGGAACTATTCCATGGAAAAAGGAAAGGGGGGCCCAGAAAGAGAGCAAGTCCTGACCAAATCAGCTCAGTGGATAGAGCTGTGGACTGAGGGGTCCCTGGTTCGATTCCGGTCAAGGGCATGTACCTTGGTTGCTGGCACATCCCCAGTGGAGGGTGGGGGGGTGTAGGAGGCAGCTGCTCAATGTTTCTCTCTCATCGATGATTCTAACTCTTTATCCCTTTCTCTTCCTCTCTGTAAAAAAATCAATAAATATATTTTTAAAAAGAATAAAGGGAGCGAGTAAGAGCTGGAGAAAGCACCTCCATACACATACACACACCTCCTGATCAAAGTGTCTCTGGAGCACCACTGCAGCCCCCAGAGGGCTGTGCCCACTGCCCGCAGCCCCAGGCTTTCTCAGAGACATGCGGCCATCCAGGTGGGGCCGAGGGAAGCACCTGTGCCAACTGGGCTGGTGATTTTCTCCAAAACCCTTGGGGAAGGACCAGCTCCTCCCTGCGTATGGCGTTGTGGCTTTGGAAACACGCAAATCTGGGATCAAACCTGGATGTGATGCTGGGCAAGTCACTTAACCTCTCTGGTCTAAGTTAACAACAGTAACACTCCTAGATGCTGTGAGGATTAGTACAGTGCCTGTAATGGGACTGCCCTAGCTTCGTACACAGAACAAGTCATTGTCGCTGCTCTCACTATTCATTATTTTCACTGCCCGCTGCCTGCTTTAGGGCTGTAAGGCAGTGCACCTCTGTCCTGCAGCAGGATGCCACACCATCCCACAGCCTGAGTGACGTTGCACCGGCCAAAGCTTCCAGAGACCAGAAAGGATACAGCATGTCTTGTCGGGGAGGCTGGGCTGAGGAGGCCTTGGGGGAAAGGCCCTCCAAGGAGGCCTGCAGGGTCTGGGCCATGTCATGATCAGTCAGGAGGCCCGTGCTCTGAACCTAAGGGAAGGAAAGGGCGAGGGAAACAGCCCTTTTCAGAGCCTATGCCACACAGGCCTCTCTATCCTCTACCTCCCCAGCCCCCCACCCTGGGCTCCAGACCCCCACTGGCTACTCCCACCCTCCACCGAGAAGATGGTATGGCGCCTAGCATCAGGGTGGCTACGTGCACCCCTTCCCACACACCTGCAGGAGGAAGCCACACAGAGCCTGGAGCGTGGTGGTGGAGAGGGCGGAGAGGTCGGCCGAAGCTGCGCCTTGCAGAACCAGACCCACCTCTTCGGGAGAGAAGACGCTGCTGCCCTGGAACCGCACAAACTGGCCCCGGAGAGAAGCCCCACACGGGCGGTGATGCCGCATCGCCTTCATCCAGGCGCTCCTCCTGTACTCCCGCTGTGCTCAGCACTGGCTGAGAACACAGGTCTGTGCCCCAGCACCCGTCAAGGAGCTCAGAGTTGGTGAGCACGGGTGGGGTTATGTCATGGGAGAGTGGGGTCAGTGAGGCAGATTGTGACACCCCAGAGTTGCAGAACCCTTCAGTACGAACCACCCCCACCCCTCTGCCTTGCACCTCCCACTCCCGGCCAAGGGGGACTGTGTGTGGTTACCCAGACACACCACCGTGGGTTCACGTCCTGCTGCTCCCGCTTCACTACCTGATTACGTCTCCTCCTCTTCACTCACTAATCCTTCAAGCCTCAGCTAAAACACTCACGAATGAATGTTCTTTCGTTGTTCTTTTATTCACCTCCCCCTCCCAGCTCTGGCAGCGTCCTGCTCTCTTCTTTAGTCACTTACTCTCTTCCCTTCCTCGCACTGATTCCTCACTGACCACTTCACTCACTCACTCACTCACTCACTCACTCACTCACAGGTCACTGCTGTTTATCCAGTGGGCACTTACTGCCCATCAGGCACTTAGCCTATCTTCTGTTCTACCACCAATAACATCACACTTGAACTTGTCTGTCTCCTTCTCTACACTGAGAAGTCCTTAAAGGCAGAGCGTGTGGCTCACCGGCACCTTTGGCACCTATCAGAGGACCTGGCGTGTGGCGGGCTCTGATCAATGGATCAATGTTTTGAGTGAATGAATGGAGAAGGACACTCTGGCTCTCCTGGGGTGAGGAGATGCGGACGTTGATAGGAATTCTCTGGGCGGGCCACTTGTAGGATGAAGGCCTGCCAGCCCCCTCCACCTTCTTTGACGATCAGGGTTACCTAAGGTAAGGTGTCCCTGGCCTCCTCGGGACCACTCAGCTCACGACATTGTTCAGACTACAAGACCATCCTTCCTGCACTTACCAGAGTCAGGAGCCTCAAGATCTCAGGTCTGAGGAAGGAATTCTCTCCAGCATCCAGGAGGGTAAACAGTAAAAACCGGTTCCAGGGCTGGGAGGCCACATGCTGTGCTGTGGGAAACACCAGTCACCCCGGGTGTCAGCACTGCTTTTCCAAAGGCCGGGGGACATGACTAAGGAGGACTCCCTCCTATTGGCTCAGAAAGGCTACTCGGCTAGAGGCAGGGTGTGGCCAAGCTGACTCCGGGGAGTTTCTATCCTCCTGGGCTTCTGTGCTGCCTGGCTCCGGAGACTATATATCCCACCATGTGGGAGGGAAGCACCAGGAAGAGCTCTGCCAGTTAAGAGCTTTGTGATCGTGGCTGGGTATGTGGCCTGACCTCCTGAACCTCAGTGTCCTCATCTATAAACTGGGCATAACGGTGCCATGCAGTGTTGGTAAGAGAATTACACATCTCCCTCCGGGGAACATCAGAGAAGGGGAGGGTTTCTACCCAGGTCTGGGCTCCTGGCATGCAGGTAGTCAAGCAAGGCCTCCAGGCAGCCAACGCAGGCATGGGACAACAGAGGGTCCTTCTGCAAGAAATCAGAAAACACAAATGTGTATGTCAGGTTTTGTTACCAATGGGTTTTAGTGCCAACCAAGGAAAAAAATTGGTTTTCAGAACAATTCGAATTTCATAACTTCAGATGTAATAGAAAACTAATACATCATGTGGCCCAGAAATCCCACTCCTAGGTGTTTACTCAAGAGAAATGAAAACATATATCTACAGCAAGCCTTGTCTTCAGTATTATGAGCAACTTAATTCATAACAGCAAAAAATATGGACATCCCAAATACCTATCAATAGATCAATGATTAAACAAATTGTGACATAGCCATATAATGGGCTACTGCTCATCAATAAAAAATGAAGTGATGATAAAACAATATGGATGAATCTCAAAAGTGTTACTTAAGTGAAAGAAGCTGGACACACAAGACTACATACTGTATGATTTCATTTATATGAAATTCCAGAAATGGGCCCTAGTCGGTTTGGCTCAGTGGATAATCGATCTGTGGACCAAAGGGTCCCAGGTTCGATTGTGGGTCAAGGGCACGTACTTCAGTTGGGTTGCAGGCTCCTCCCTGGCCTGGGCCCTGGTCAGGGTGCATGTAGAAGACAACCAATCAATGTGTTTCTCTCACATCAATATTTCTGTCTTTCCCTCTCTCTTCTACTCTCTCTAAAAATCAATGTGAAAATAGCTTCAGGTGAGGATTAAAAAAAAAATCTAAAAATGGTAAAACTATAGTGGCAGAAAGCAGATTGGTATTTGTGAGGTTCAGAGATGGGGGAAGGGAGCTGACTTCAAAAGGGCAAATGGAGTCCTAGCCGGTTTGGCTCAGTGGATAGAGCGTCAGCTGCAGACTGAAAGGTCCCAGGTTCAATTGCAGTCAAGGGCACATGCCTGGGTTGTGGGCTCGATCCCCAGAGGGAAGCCTGCAGGAGGCAGCCCATCAATGATTCTCTCTCATCATTGATGTTTCTATCTCCCTCTCCCTTCCTCTCTGAAATCAATAAAAATGTAAAAAAAAAAAAAAAAAGGCAAAAGGAAACTTTTGGGGTGATGGAAATGTTTCATAGCATGAGAATTAGCATCCACTTAATTCTACACTTAAAAATTAGTGGGTTTTATTGCATGTAAGTTATAGCTCAATAAAACAAATTTTTTTTAAATGTAAAAACTAAAACTAGCAAAAAAAAAAAAAATCCTATGCTCTCCTCATGCTATTCTTTGGAAGGCAGCAATCTGATGATGAAGGGTATGGAGTAGACCCAGATTTGAATCCTTGCTTAGTCACCATCTGTGTGATCCTGGCCAAGGTTACTCAACCTTGCTGAGTAGGAATAAAAAGATTGCCTGGGTGGTTGAGAGATTAGATGAGAAATGGACAGTGTTTAACCAGTGCTTGGCACAGAGTAAATACTCAATAAGTGGTGAATATCTTAGTGAAATGCTTAAGGGGGAACATGCCCCCACTTTAACAAGCCCTGCGTCTCTTCCACAGAACCCCTAGCAGTGGGTCTCAACCTTTCTAATGCCCGGCCCTTCAATCCAGCTCCTCATATTGTGGTGACCCCCAACCATAACATTATTTTCGCTGCTACTTCATAACTGTAATTTTGCTACTGTTATGAGTTGTAATTTAAATATCTCTGTTTTCCAATGGTCTTAGACTCTACAGTCTCGACCCACAGGTTGAGAACCGCTAGCAGGGCCACCTAAGACCATCGGAAAACACAGATATTTACATTATGATTCATACCGTGTTTCCCCGAAAATAGACATCCTCGGAAAATAAGACCTAGTACAACTTTGGGAGAAAAAAATTAATATAAGACACTGTCTTATTTTGGGGGAAACAGGGTAACAGTAGCAAAATTACAGTTATGAAGCAGCAACGAAAATAATGTTATGATTGGGGGGTCACCACAACATGAGGAGCTGGATTAAAGGGTCGCGGCATTAGAAAGGCTGAGAGCCACTGCCCTGACGCCTCCAAGGCACACAGGTGGAAGTGGTTGAGCTAACCCACTCACCTCATTTTACAGCCCAGGAAATGAGGCCCCGAGAGAAAACACGTGGCCTGAGGATACTTGGAGAGTAGGTGGCCAGTCCAGAAACAAACCCTAGGCCTTGTTAAAAAAAATAATAATAATAACAGTAAAATAAATGGAGCCACTTTAAAATGCAGTGGAAGCTGCCATCCAGTGCCTTGCAGGCCTTACGATTTGAACTTTTGGAATGTTACAACAGGGCAGGATAATCTTTTGACTGGGCACAAAGCAACACAGTGTCCCAAAAAGCTGTTTGTAAAGATGACAAGAAAGCAAATACTACATCTGAGTGCCCAGGCCATGGGTGGAGGGAGCAGACGGATGGCTACAGACTGAAAATTTAAAACACTCTCTAGAATTATGTTAGCTTATTGCACCAATTGAAATGCCTTCCCTCTGTGGATGTGATTGCCCCTTCCCTTTCTCATAAACACCCTTTGCCTCCTAATCAGAACCCTGTTTGGATTTCTGCCTAAATCGGTGCTTCCCAAAAAGCTATTCTTTTTTTAATCTCAAATAGATGCTTGCTGGCTTTCACTGTGAAAGGTCTTTTTCTTTTAGGCTAAGAGCTTTGTGCCCCTTCTCCTTCTCCAGTCTAAAATTAACTCTTAACCAGCAGGCACTGCCAGCCTCTTGCCAGGTACACAAGACCACACAGCCGTGGGCCAGCATGCCCCAGCTTCCCCACCTGGTGAGGAGCGGTGGGGCACAGTGCCACTCTCTGACCATGTGTCCTATCAGCCCATTCAACCAGCAAGGCCCCCTGCGCAGTGGGCGAAGAGGTAGGGCCACTGGGCATTAAGAAAACCAGGGATCACCATTCAGGCAACAATGGCTCCTGTGCACACGACACATGTCTAGGGACACTGATAGAACACAGGTCTTGTAGCCGAAAGACAGGTTTGAATCCTGACCTAAAACGTGTGACCTTAGGCAGGTTACTTAGTATCTCTGGCACTCTGTTTCTTTGTCTATAAAACTGAGAAGGTAATTTCTACCTTACAGAGTTGTCATGAATGAATAACAGGCCAAGTGCTTTCACAGAACAGGCACTCAGGAGAGGTTACCTCCCCAACCCCCACCTCCTACTCTCCTAGACCCTTGACATCAACATCTCTTCTTGTTGCACTCAAAGCCTCAAACCAGCCGAAACTGGTTTGGCTCAATGGATAGAGCATCGGCTTGGGGACTGAAAGATCCCGGGTTCGATTCCGGTCAAGGGCATGTACCTTGGTTGCAGGCACATCCCCAGTAGGGGGTGTGCAAGAGGCAGCTGGTCGATGTTTCTCTCTCATCGACGTTTCTAGCTATCTCTCTCCCTTCCTCTCTGTAAAAAAATCAATAAAATATATTTTTTAATTTTTTTTAAAAAGCCTCAAACCAACTAGTTCCCTGATTTCCAATCTGATAACACATTCCACTCCCACCTCAATCAGAGAGCCAAGTCTGAGCACAAAGGATATGTCTCAGGCCCTCCCTTTCCCTCCCCCAAGACTCCCCAGGGATGTAGCATCTGCATGGGAATCGGAGGAGTAAGCCTGAAAGAGCATCTGACCCTGGTTAGAAACATATAGAAAGCAAAACCCACCAGGCCGGAGAGCCTCATTCTGAACCTCCAGGTGCAGGGCCAGATCAGGACACGTGGCTGCCCCTTCAAACTGACACTAGACAACGCCTGTTTAATGCATACTTACACGTGTGTCTGAGCACCCGGGCAGCGGGTGGAGGAAGCACCCTTTGGAAGCACCTATCTCCCCTCTCTCAGGGCATTCCACTCAGCCGGTCAAAACCCTGCAATCCTACCCTCCTCAAGAAACACAAACCGCTTGCTCTTCAGAGAATTCTCACATTTCCTCTGCCCGTGACCAACTCCTCCGCATTGAAAAGGAATGACTAGACCAGTGGTCGGCAAACTGCGGCTCTTGAGCCACATGTAGTTCTTTGGCCCCTTGAGCATGGCTCTTCCACAAAATACAACGGCCTGGGCGAGTCTATTTTGAAGAAGTGGCATTAGAAGAAGTTTAAGTTTAAAAATTTGGCTCTCAAAAGAAATTCCAATTGTACTTTTGATATTTGGCTGTGTTGACTAATGAATTTGCCAACCACTGGGTTTACCTATAAAAAGCTCAGTGAGCCGGGACCGGTTTGGCACAGTGGATAGAGTGTCGGCCTATGGACTGAAAGGTCCCGGGTTCGATTCTGGTCAAGGGCATGTACCTTGGTTGTGGGCACATCCCCAGTAGGGGGTGTGCAAGAGGCAGCTGATCGATGATTCTCTCTCATCGATGTTTCTAACTCTCTATCCCTCTCTCTTCCTCTCTGAAAAATCAATAAAATATTTTTTTTTTAAAAAAAAAAAAAGCTCAATGAGAAGGAAGATAAGAGCATTGGGATAAGAGATTTATTGCAGAATGAGCAAGAATTATATCAGTTAGGGTCTAGTAATTTGAACAGAAAAAAAAACACCCTAACATAAAGCATTATTAACCAGGTAACTGCAGACAAAAAGAGGTAGCAGTTTCAGAAAGGAGCTCCCACTGCTAGGTGGACACCTACTGTTTTTGCTTGTCCAGGCTCTATTTTTCCTTCTTTTTGGTACAGTTTTGTTTTTTTTTCAAACCATGCCTGTCTCATGTTCAGTCCACATGGGTTATGGGCACTGACCCAAGCCAGGCCTATCAGAGCATCCCAGGCCTCAGCCAGAGTGATTGGCACTTCACCCAAGCCAGGCTAATGAGCTCAATTCTAGGGAGAGAGAGAAACCTCCTTTTTGCTGGAAGGCTATCAGCCAGGAGCAGCTGCGGGTCACCCTGCCATCCCATGACAATAAAGCCAAGTGACTGACATTGTTCTAATGCCACTGTCTAATGACATTGTCTGAGCCTCTGGGACCCAGCTGTGCCTGAAGCCAGTACTGACCCTGAACTTCTCAGTTCTGAGCCGTTCTGAGTTTCATTTCTAAACTAACACAGTTTCATAACTAGACCCTACGTGACCTGCTCACTGTAACTTTAAAAGTTCCAAACCAATCCCGGCTGAGAGGCAGCCACTCCTTCTTGCTGCTGTCCTGGTGAACAGGCTCCAGTGCAGGGCTCACTCAGCAAGGGCCTTACCTGCACCAAGAGGTTCTGCAGGCCAATGACTAGGGACAGCACTTGTGATGTTCCCAGGGGAGCCAGGACAGTGTCCTCGGGGGCTTGCGGTGGCCGGGCTCCTGAGGGCACCAGGGTCACCAGGGCAGAGGAGAAGCTTTGCTGTAGGGCTGTCCGCAGGAAGCGCAAGATGGCAGCTAAAAGCAAAAGACCCCTTACACCCAGTCCCCGCCTTCTGCCCCACCACCACCCAGCTCTGTCCGCCACCCAGCTCTGTCCGCCACCCAGTTCTGTCCGAAGAGGGAAACAATGGAGAGGATAATGGGTGACCAGAGGCTGGCCAGGAGAGGGTGCTCCATCTCAGAATCCAGGGGAAGAGCTTTTCTGTTTTGGCCACAGGCCCTGGGCCCACACCTGAGAGCAATGCGGCCTTTTTCTTCGGGAAGCTGAGGGCCTTCAGCACTTGGTCCAGTTCCACGGACAGTGTCTGGTGAACCTGGCAGGGCAGGGGGGAAAGGGATAACTCCCACATTCTGGAGCTTGGACTAAAAAAAACCTACCCCAATATCAGTTCTACCCACGCACACATACCAGCTGCATCCAGCAGGACAGGGGAGGCCACACAGAATCCCATGAGCCTCGCCAGCCCTGGATTCAGGAACACAAGGAAGGAAATCAAACCTTCCCTGGAGAATGCCATTTCTCCCAAATCTCCCCCATCCTCAAGGACCTCCTCCACCAGGGACCTTCCCTGGCCTCATCTGTGGTTCAGTCTCCACCTCAGTCCACCATCCAACTAACTTAGATCTGGAGTCAGAAGGCCGAAATCAAAATCCTGGCTCTGTCACTAGCCAGCTGTGTGGATGTGGGCAAGTCACTGCCCTTACTTGCCTGCCTGCCTTCCTTCATCAATGAAATGGAGACAATGCCTTCTACTTTCACTTCCTCCAGAGCTACTGTGAGGAGCAGATGAGGGACAGCACTGGTGAATGTGCTCCTTAACATCGAAGCAATGACCAAGCAGGGGTCGGGAGGGTGGCAGGTTCAAAGCCGGGAGCCTGCTCTGCATTCCTCATTCAGAACATGAGCCGCCTGAAGGCAGGAACTATTTCTGTGCTCGGATCTACCATGCTCTGACACAGAGCAGTTCCTCAGAAATGCTTGTTGGCTGGTGGAATCGGCAGGTCCTAGGCAGAAGGTGTGTATAAATTCCATACTAACGTCAGATGTTAATAGAGGAAAGTTTGTAAAGGTTATATGGGCACTCTTTGTGCTGTCTGCTCAATTTTTCTGCAAATCTAAAACTGTCTTTAAAATTAAGGCAATTAAAAAACAATCAAAAACAAACAAACAAACAAACAAAGGTCTGGAGATGTGAAAGAGCACAGTTGACTAAGAACAGAAAAAAACACGTGGTAAGAGCCCAGGGCAGGAGGAAGGCAGAAAGTAAGGCAGCAGAGGGGGGACGTAAGAAGGGTCTCAGCAGCCAGGTGCAGAACCAAAGCCACAGGGGTGGAGGCAGAGGGGACGTGTGGACAGACTGGCTGTGCGGACAGATGTGGAGGAGGGAGAGGCTGGGGGCGCAGAGACGATGAACAGGCCATGTTAGCGGTGAGGATGAACACTCAGGCCTGGCCTCTCGGGCAGTGGGGAGGATCAGGGTGAGGGTATTAAGTAACTGGCTAGGGGTGAGCTGAGGAGCAGAGCCAAGGACAGGCTTCCAGCCAGCAGATGACTGCAGGCATATGGGAGGTTCAACAGCTTCACACAGCAAAGCTGTAGCATAGATCCACCACAGACTGCTGCCGCCCTACAGGCCAAACTTTAAAAGTGATTTCACTTCTACACTACTGAGTGTGTGCCTGGCACTAGATTGGCACCGGGCTGGGCACAGCGTGAGGATACCTCAAAAACTAGCAGCTGGTTTCTGTCTGCAGGTAACTGTGTAGGTGTGAGCTGAAGCCAGCACCAGCCTTAAGGAGGAGACAGCAGCCCGCAGGGGAGCTCTGCAAGGCCCTGGATGACGTCCTGCAGGCGGAGGGAGAGGGGAAAGGAGGGGCTCTGTGGGCATGCCCACTGCTCCCTGATTCCTGCATCACCTTCAAACACCCACAGTGACAGCTTGCCACCCAGCACGTAAGGTCATAGGTGGGCTTCTGCCTTCCTACCCAGCCTGAGAGTCCACTCCGTATGTTCTGGCTACAGAACACCTCTCCACTCTCCATGTATGCACACCCTGTCTGACATTTGTGCAGCTACCTGCCTTTGCCCATACTGTTCTCTTTACCTACCAATACATGTTCCCCAAGGTAAGGAGAGGGGCGTGCTTTATTCATTAATTATTCCTCTGTGTCTAGAATGCAGCCTGGCATGTAGGTGATCCAGGTGTGCTAAATGGATTAGTATCAATCTCCTGACAACAACTCTGGATGTATTTCCTCCCATTTTGTAGGCAAGAAAACAGAAGCTCGGAAAGTTCAAAATCTTGCCGAGGTTACACAGCTGATAAGTCATAGATCTGGGACCAGACCTCAGGACCTTTATGCCACCCAGCAGGTGGCTGCAGGCCACCAAAGCCCCCGGGGTTAGAGACTAACCTGGAGACTGCCATCGTGCTGCTGGGCAGAACAGGAGGCAGTGAGCAGCCAGGCCGAGCAGAGCAGCGTGGGCCTGGGCGAGCCCTTCCCGGCCCAGGTGAGCGCCAGTGTCTTCTCCAGGAGCCTGATCAAAGCTGAGCTGCTCAGGAGCACCGCGGCAGCTGCAGAGGGTCCACAGGCAGGGCCGCACGAGTTAGTTACACAGGAGCCCCAGCTCAGGATGCATAGGTAGCACCCAAAGGGGGCTTCATGCACCCAGTGAATGGACCCAGGGAGCAGTTGGAGCTCCTAAGGGCCCCAGCTTCATTCCAGAACCACAGGTTATCAGAAGCAGAAAGGACCTAGGACCATCTGGTCCAGCCACATCCCCATTTATTTTTTAAGACGGAAAAACCGAGGGCAACAAGGGGCCATCGACACTGCCCAGCACCCCTCCTCTTCACTGTCACAGCCTGGGCCCCAGCACCTCTTTTCTGACTGCCCAGGGTGGTCTGATGAAGGCTACAATACAGGAAGTTGAAGGAAGGCTGCAGGATGTCCATGTCCATGGGGCTGCACTTGCCACACAGCTTGCTCACTGCAAAAGATGCGAGTCCTCAGTCCCCAGGCACCCATCGCGCAGCATGCCGGCTTTAATGCACATCGGCCCTCACCCTTCCCCCAGACAGTGGCCCCCCACTGACCATTTCAGTCTTGGGGACCACACCCAAGCTGAGTAGCCTCGGTATCACTCAGTATTACAGCCAATGAAGGAAGCCCGAAGGCATCGTCACACCCTCCATCTGAACAAACACCCAGAAAGCAGCCCCCAGCTGCACCTTCGAGCAGACTGCACTGGTTTAGGTGATCCAGGGACATCCTATAGAGCTCACGCCAGCACAGACTCCAAGTGGGAGGCTGTGCAGAGGTCATCCAGGCCAACCTCTACCCTCAACAGGAAGGAGATCCAGCCTCTGAATTCTCCCAGCAATGGGGCACTGACCACCTTCCCAGAGGAGCTCATAACCATCCATGTGCAATGCCCTGACCTTGCCGTATTCTCTCTCTCACATCACCCCCATCTGACCAACTCCTTAACTCCTAGTCAGCAATCAAGATTCAGCTCACAGTTCACCTCCCCCATGAAGCCTTCCTTAACCTGTCAAGGCCAGATGAGATGCCTCTCAGTGCCCCCCCAGGCCTCATTAGAGCAGTTACTGGACTGTAAAACAATCCCTTCCCTCCGGGGAATTGCCACTCCTTGCTCTCTTGCCCCCATAACCCCAATATAAAACCTGCTGTGTGCCACTGTGTGGATTATACACCTACAGTTAGTGCTTATCTTAACCCTAAATCAGGGAGTATTATCATTTTACCTGTGAGAAACATAAGGCTCACAGAGGCGAGATGACTGTCCAAGGTCATGTAGCTAGTGATTAACCTAAGAACAAGCCCAGGCCTTCCCAACTCCACTGCGCGTGCTTATCACATAATTTTATATAATCCATTTTGGGCAGTGTCTCCCAAATACAGGGAACAAACAGAAAAAAATTGAAAGGTCCTGCCAAAACCGGTTTGGCTCAGTGGTAGAGCGTCGGTCTGCGGACTGAAGGGTCCCGGGTTGATTCCGGTCAAGGGCATGTACCTTGGTTGCGGGCACATCCCCAGTAGGGGGCGTGCAAGAGGCAGCCGATTGATGATTCTCATCGATGTTTCTAACTCTCTATCCCTCTCTCTTCCTCTCTGTAAAAAATCAATAAAATATATTAAAAAAAAAAAAAAAAAAAGATGGAAAGGTCCCTTCGCCAGCAGCCCTCAGGGATGCAGGAGGGAAGGAGCGCCTGGCACACCCGGCCCAGGCCCTCACGCTGGCACCTTGGTGAAGGAGCTTCATGGCCATGCTGTCCAGTTCCTGCTCTGACTCGTTCCTCAGCTGCAGGACCGAGAGGAGGCTCAGCAGCAGCGGCAGGTTCCCCAGTGCTGCGAAGAACAAGAAGGGCCGGTCAGGGGTCTGATGTTCGGGTCACCTCCAGGTCAGACAGATTCCCGTGGGGCTGTGAAAGGTTTGTTGGGATTTATTCCTACTTCCTCCTTCTTCCTTCTTCATTGGGCACAGGGGCAACTGACATCCTGAGGGCCAACCGTGTGTTGGGTGCCAGAAATCCACTATTTCATTAAAACCCCGTGGGATAGGGATTTCTATTCCTATTTTGCAGTAAAGAAAATTGAGGCCTAGAGAGGCTGAGTGACTTCTTCAGGGTCCCACAGCTAATAAATGGCAGGGCCAGGACTTGAACCTGAATCTGAACCCTATGCCCACAGTGTTCCCACTACCTGTTTCCACAGAATCTCATGGCTCTTAAGCACTGTTGTCAGAGGGGGCTCACCTGCAAAGGAGGAACTCTGCTCCTCCAGACACCCTCAAATCTATTTCCACTCCACCCCCACCCCCACCCCAAATCAGGACTGGCCCAGGTGCAAGTGCCATGGCTCTCCTCCAATTTCCAAGCACTAAATGGCTTAGAAATTTAATTTAAAAATTCAACTTCCTAAAAATAGGAAAAGACAAACCAATCTCAGCCCTTGCAGCGTCTTCATACTGTACCGAACATCAAGCTTCCTTGGCTTCAGGGAGTCCCATTCCAGATTTGGGAACTATTCTGGATCTCCCTGGAAGCTTCTAATACACCACTGATCCTTCCCCTCCCTGGTTCCTGCTGGCTGCTGCTGCCTCCCTGGCCTCCACCACATCTCCAGCCTTCTTCTCACCAACTGGAGGCTGCCATTCTTGTGACAAATAGCTCTCAGCACAGCCGTGCAGGGTGGGGACATGCACCCATTCTTTAAACACACCCACCCATGCTAAGCACACAGTCATTAAACATAAAACCACACACACACACACACACACACACACACACCCTAAACCAATATGCTGAGGACCCCCCCTCCAGTGAGAGGGAGGAGGTGAAGTTTAAGTTTGATGCCACACTCGCCTGACTTACAGAGAAAACTGATTCTCTCTACCTCTTCAGGGCAGAGGCCCATGTCTTACTGACCTTCCAGGTCAAAACGTGCCCCCAGCTCTGCAGACTGACCTTCTAATGGGGAGTCCCCATACTCCACCAGCAGATGCTGTAGGATCATCAGGAAGTGACCTCGGATGAGACCACCCACGTGGACATCCTCATTCGTTTTCAAAAAGGTCCTCAGGACAATCAGTACCTTGCGGGCTATCCCCACGGGGCTGGAAGAGATGAGATCCTGAGCAGGAAAGAAGAAGGTCAGAGCTCAAAGGGCATCCTGGCTAGAGACTGGAAGACAGTCGAGAAGAGAAGGGCTGGGAAAGGCCTTGGGTTGATGGTCCCACAGAATCTGGGGAAAGAAGTGCTCACCTAGTCAGCACCCATTATGTACCAGCCTGACCTCCTATAGGTCGTTCTAAGCAGAGGACACAGAGGCTGAGAGAGATTGCATGTTGTAGATAAAAAGGGGCCACAAAGGAAATCTGACACGCTCAGGGAAGGCCAGCATGGAAGGCCCTACCAACTCAGACCGAAGACAACCACATAGGATGGTCTGAACTTAAAAATTCCTAACTAAACGCGAGTCCTGGTGGGTAGTCACATCCTAGCCTGCAGCATCCTTGACAAAGGTCATTCTTTACCTTAAAAGTGAGCCCCCTCTATTGTCTTTTTACAACTAAAATGGCACACCTTGGCAATGTCAGAGTAATCTCCTTCTCCAGACCCCTCAGGCACACATGCCATCTCTATGTGCTGTAACTATCTCATACCCAACCACGGAAAAGAAGTATTTCTCTTCCCATTTCACTTTTTATCCAATCCCAGAGATGCCCCCTTCCTACCCCCACCCCATTGTTTTCTCCCTCCCCTCAACTCCACCACCAGTGGATTTCATGTAACCCTCCTATGGCTTCTTCGACTCTAATGTATAAAAGGTGAGCTGCAGGACTATTAGGCCCTAAGCGAGTGGTTGCTATAGAGATGAGAGTTGTTTCTCTGGCAGCTGTGGAGGTTTGTGAGGAGCCAAGGCCAGACACTGCGCCACCCAGTGATCAGCACATCTGATCGGCACATCACCATCACCGTTCCCCGGAGCACTTTCTCAGCACATGGAGATTCTGCTAATTGTCATCCGTTTGGCTCAATAAATTCAGAAAAATTCTTTACAGGTTTGGACATTTCCTACAAAGCCAACGATATGTCAAAGGTCACATAAACCAGTATGTGGCTCAGCGAAGATTTGAAGACGTTGTTACCTAACTCCAAGCCCAAAGCTCTTTCTATAATACTTCCTACGACGCCTCTCTCATGCAAATGGAAGCATCAGGGTCAAGGAAAGGTTAGTTCAGGACAGCAGGCCTGAGTGTGCCTTTGGGAAAAGAGGAGATGGGGAGAAAAGTGCCCCTTGATGGGTGAGGGCGGACTCAGAGGACCAGGTCGGGCCTTTTCTCTGCCATGGCAGTCTGGCTATGTCTGCTCCAAGCTGAAATGGCTTGGCTTCAGAGGGTGGGAAAGGACATGGCGGTTTCTTCAGTTTATTCGCTTTCACGGTTACTTTAACAAGTGTGTGTTAAAGGTGCAGCCAGTCAGAAGCTGCACCACAGGCTCTCCCACTGACAGCTCCTGGCACCCACCAGCTCCAACGAGCCAATTCCTTTGGACAGGCTAATTCGAGTCAGTGAGCCCAAGGTCACACCCAGACTCCCTGTCCCGGAAGATCAGCTCCTGCCGCGCAGAAACATGACGACAGGGCTCTAGACAAACAGCTCCAAGTGTGCTGATCACTGGATGGCACAGTGTCCGGCCTTGGCCTTCATAAACCACAGCTGCCAGAGAGACAACCGTCATCCCAATAGCAGCTACTCAATGAAGGCCTACCAATGTCAGTCCTGTGCTGTATTTAAATAGCAGCTGAATGTTTGTTTATCTGTCTTCATAGTAACTCTGCCAGGTAGGTGTCACCCCAACTTTTCTGGGGCAAACTAAGTAGTCTGCTTAGCAAGAAAGCAGTGGCTCAGTCACCAGGAGCTGGTGAAGGGCAGGATGAGACCAGCTGCGTCTTTGTCACCTGGCAGGGTGAGAGAACCTCTCTGGAAGGACAGGATCACAGGATGGGAAGGCCAAAGGGAATCTCAGTGCATTTCCATCAACCCTTGTACTTCCCAGACTATGAGGCTGAAGCCCAGAGGGGTGTGATTTTCCCAAGGCCAAACCAGTTTCCCAGTCCTCCTCCACCAACTGCAGGCGTCTGCCTGATTGCCAGATCTGGTCCCTCAGAAACCTGAGCGAGTAGATTTTAAAGGCCCAAAAGAAAGGGGGGCTGCTCAGCCTTTGGTGGCCATGGTGAATGCCAGGGGACTGTGTGCGCCCGCACATGAGCCAGTGGGAAGGCTCTGGGGAGAACACAGCCCGCTCTGTAATCGCTCCTGCTCAGAGCTGTCAAAGAACTCTCTGGGACTGGACCAGCCAGGCTGCCATGGCCTAGCAGGGAACAAACAGAGCTTCTGTGACATCACTGTCTTTTCACATCGAAACCACCTACATGAAAGACCACCCATTGATAAGAGTGGCAATTAACAGCTTTGTTTTCAGTTGTTAATTACCCTTATCGAAAACAGAAATTGGTACCAACACATATTTTTAGACTCTTCTCCCCTCCTGCGGCTAGAGGTTGGGGGGAAATGGTAGGAATTATATATATAAAACAGACAACAAAGTTGTTCCTCACTGTTTTGTTGTTTTACCACTGGTGTTTCTAGGATCTGAGTTAGTGCAAAGCTAACTTTAGGTTCCAGTCATGGTCATGACCTTCATTAGCGATAGGACCTTGGGCAATGCAATAAGCTCCTCTGAGATTCACATTCTGTTGTTGAAGACCAAAGGAAAACCAAGCGACGCTTCAAAGAAGAGGAGGGACCCTGTTTAATACACCGGCGGACTCTGGGAACAGCCTTTCAAATCTGAGTGACGGAACACGCATGGGGCCCTCCCTTATATCTCCCTCCCGCAAACATGGATTATGCTTCCGGTCCTTTTCGCGGGCCTTGCAAGAAGGCCCCCAGGTGTTGGGGGTCTCCAAGCCATATCTGATGGTCTGGCCTGGTGTCAGAGTTAATAGCCCTCCCTCTGGAGCAGTGCACTGTACACAGTAACAGGCTCTGCAGTATCTGGGAAGGAGGTAGTGACTTAATTATAGGTTATCAAGAATGTACACTGAGTTTGCTGGCATGAATTCAGATCACTAGCCCCAAATATCAGGGTTACATTGGAATTAGCCCTTTTTAGCCTTCTCACTCTGTGGCTCAGTCTGGATCTAGGTGGAGGGCACCTAGAGCAATCAAAACTAAGCCTAGAGAGGCTTAGGCTCTCCAGCCACTCCCACAGCCCAGGGGACTGTGTGCAGCATGCCAAGAGTGTTCCTATGTGTCCTTTTATTATCCTCCCGTTATCTCCATTTTACACATTGAGAAAACCGAAGCTCAGAGAAGCCTTCATCTTTATAAGTCTATACAAAGTGACAGAGATGAAACAAGCATTTGTAATGGACAAGGGCAAGGACTGAGCAATCGTAACTGAATTATCTTTGTATCCGAATGCCTCATGCCTAGTACATACCAAACAGATATTATAAATGATAATATGATAGTATGATAAATGAGAAAGTGAATGACTGAATTCAAGGCCTCTAAAAACCTGCTCCCACCTCATCCCCTGTGACGCAGCCTACAAGCTCAAGAACCACCCCAACCTACTCACTGTCCCTGAATTACAATAAACACTTCCATGTTGCTGTACTGGCCTGGCAACCCTTTCACTTGTCACGTTCTTTGAGGACCAGCATTTATGTCACCTTTGTGCCCTTCCTGCCACCCAAGTACTCGTCTGACCTTTATTGCCACACTGTTAGTACAGTTGTTGCCTCTGTGGTTTGTTGCCTCTGATTCCCCCATCAGCCTGTGGGAAAATAATGTAAACAAAGCCATTTAAAATGGAGTGGAAGGAGCGCTGGCCCAAGGACTAAAGAGTCCTGGTTGATTCCAGGCAAGGGCAAGTACCTCAGTTGCAGGCTCAGTCCCCCAGCCAGTCCTGGTCAGGAGACAACCAGTAATGTGTCTCTTACATCGATGTTTCTCTCTCTGTCTCTCCCCCTCCCTTCCATGCTCTCTAAAAAACAACGGAAGTCAGCCGAAACCAGTTTGGCTCAATGGATAGAGCATCAGCTTGGCGACTGAAAGGTCCCGGGTTTGATTCCGGTCAAGGGCATGTACCTTGGTTGCGGGCATATCCCCAGTAGGGGGTGTGCAAGAGGCAGCTGATCGATGACTCTCTCATCGATGTTTCTAACTCTCTATCTCTCTCCCTTCCTCTCTGTACAAAATCAATAAAATATATTTAAAAACAAAAACAAAAAAAACAACGGAAGTCTATCCTCAGGCGAGGATTAACAACAACAAAAAATGGAGTGGGAGCTGCCATCCCAGAACCTCCTTGCACATCTTACTCCTCAAACCCTTGGGACGTTAAAACAGGACAAAACAGCCTTTGCACTGAGCCTAAAGCAACACTGTATTCCTACCAAGTTTGCAAAGATGACAGGAAAGCAGACCGTAAGACTAGAACTGAAAATTAAAGGCATTCTTTAGAATCAGCGTCAGCCATGTTAGCTTATTTGCACCTTTAGAAAATCCTCTCTTAGCTTATTAACACCCATAAAAATTCCTTCCTTCTAGTCAAGTAATTGTTCCCCTTCCCTTTCTCACTAATTGGCCTTCACTTCCTAATTGGAGCACTCTTTGGGTTTCTGCCTGAAACAGTGCTTCCTGAGAGGATCTTAATACATTCTTGTTGCCTTTCACCCTGGCCTTTTATTTTTAGGTTAACAATCTGCAGTTCTCAAACGAACAGCTCTTCCATTAGATGGGACAGACATCAATCAAGATTGATTTCTCTCTTGTTCTGAGTTAGCTCAGTTCACTGAAAAGAATATTGGACACGGAGTTCAAATCTGGGTTTTAATGTCAACTCCTGTGACCTTGAGCAAATCTCTCTCAAACTATTTCTTCATCCTTTTAAAAGAAAAGAAAAGAAAAGAGAGAGAGAGAGAGAGAGAGAGAGAGAGAGAGAGAGAGAGAAAGAGAGAGAGAGATGCCATCATTAGTATGTCTCTCAGGAGATCCAAATTCTCCAGCCATCCCCTTTTTTGAGAGACTTGGATCTGTCCAAAACCCAAATTCAATGGGTCAGCAAATAAAGTACCTACTATGCGTAAAGAACACTTCATCTAATGAAGAAAATCCAGTATCTTAGCTCTGTTCATTGCTGCTCTCCTGGTGTCCCATCTTGCCTTCCTCCCCTATGCACTAATGCTTTATTTTTAACCCATTCCTTCTCCTGTCTTCTCTCTCCGAGAAAGCCAAAACATGAATGTGGTTCTTACCAAGCCAACACATGTGCGACTTCACAAGATGAAAGTCTGAGTGGGAAGTGTGTGCCCCGGGTAAATGCTGACAGAGATCGCTAAGGATGTGTGATATATAACATTCATGTCTTATTTGCACCACATCACTCCAATAAAGTCAGGGAATGGTGTTTGTTGATGATAAGAACATCAAAGGCATCTCATTGTCTCTGATAGGCTGTGCATTCTTCCTGGACTAAGGAGGCACCAAGCAGGTGAACTAGCATTGAAGGCAGTAGCTCTAAACCAAGTGTCTTCTATGCTGGTGTGCTGCCACCAGTTTAGGACCTGTCGCTAGTAATTGCTCACTAAATACAAAGTATCAAATAATTTATTTTATTTTTATTTTTGTTAATCCTTACCCAAGGATATTCTTTCCGTTGATTTTTAAATGTGTTTACTGAGTAGATTTTTTTTTTTGAGACAGAGAGAAAGGGAGTGGGATAGAGAGATTAAAAACACTGATGAAAGAGAAACATCATCAATCAGCTGCCTCCTGCACGCCCCCAATAGGAGATGGAGCCTGCAACCTGGGCATATACCCTGACCAGGAATCGAACCAGTGGCCTCTTGGTTCCTGGGTTGATGCTCAACTACTGAGCAACACCAGACAGTCTCCACTGATTTTTAAAGAGTGGAGGGGAGAGGGAAGAAAGGAAAAAGGAGGCGGCGGGGGAGGGGAGGAAAGGGGAGGGGATAGGTAGAGAAACATCAATATAAGAGAGACACATTAATTGGTTGCCTCCCGCATGTGCTCTGACTGGGACTGGGGGATCAAGCCTGCAAACCAGGTATTCACCTTTAACTGTGAATCAAACCCATGATTCTTTGGTGCTCAGGCCAATGCTCTAACCACTTAGCATGCTGGCGAGGACATACAAATAAATTTTAAATATGTAAATTATAACAGTTATCTCTTTATCACTCTCATTGATTTGTTTTCAATGTGCTTTCTTGAATGAAAGAAAAAAAGGTGAAGGTAAAGTCAGTGTTCTACAAACTGCAGACAACAGGCAACCTACTTATCTGCTATACCTGACAGGAATTACAGGGATTTCTTACTTCATAAAAAAGCACTGGGTTTTCTGACTCTCCTGGGTACGCCCAGGGAAGTGTGTTGCACGTGTACCGTTATCATGTTTAGTCATGGCAGAAAAAGGCACAGTCCCCCTGCAATCAGACATCTCCATCTCCATGGCCCAGGGGTCTCCTCTGATATGAAGCCCTTCCTAACAGAATCTGCTTTAGAGAAGACAGGGAGGTGAGAGGGAATGGGGCTGAGGGGTACATATCTCTCAGTGAGCAGACTGCCATCAGACTTAGGACAGGGTACAGACTCACAGGAACCAGGCACCTGCCAGCCAAAGGACTTCCTACTCACATGGGAACAGCATTAACCCAGAGGTGGGCAGAAGCAGGTGCTGGTACCTCCTGACCTCAGTAAACCAGCTGAGAGAGAGAGAGAGAGAGAGAGAGAGAGAGAGAGAGAGAGAGAGAGAGAGAGAGAGAGAGAGAGAGACCACAATCTCTGAATGTAGAAATGAGCATGGTCACCTACTAGCAAAAGAAGCAGGATGCTGGGGCTGCTTCTGAGTATGTGGAACAAGGCCGTTAAGCTGGCAGGAAGGGTGGGCTGCCCAGCAGAGGGGACATCGTCCAGCTCCTCGTAGCTGCTCTCTTCCCAGGAAAACCAAAGTTCCAGGACACGATGCCCAAACCTACTCATCAGCTCTGGATACAACAGGAAGAACCTGAGCAGGAGGGGGTGGTGGGTGTAGATGAGGTGCAAGTCCGTGATGCCCTCTAGAAACTTCCTGATGGCAGTGACCACAGCCTGTAAGCAAGGGAAGAAATAGGCTGAATACACCTTACAGAAGACTCAGAGACCCTCACAAACATAGCCGAGGCGTGACTGGGGGAAATGTACTGGCATCTCAGTGCTCCAGGACACTTCACTGACTCACTCCTGGGAGAAGAAACTCCGCTGTGCTTACCCATGACAGTAGTTCTTGGGGCTGATTTTGCTCCCCAAGGGACAGATATGTTTAGGCATTTTTTGATGGTTTTGATTGGGGGAGTGCTGCTGACATCTAGTGGGCGAGAGCAAGGATACCACTAAATAGCCTATAAAACACAGGGCAGCCTCCCACAGGAAAGAACTGCACTATGCGATATGTTAATAAGGCTGAGAAACCCAGCTCTATAAATATACTTACCACAGTGTGTTGTAACTGTCAGCATATGTGTCTACCTCTCACACTAGACTTGAGCTGCTTGAGAGCAGTGACTGTGGCAGATTAATCTATGAACGCCTGGTAAGGGCATGGCACAGACGCAGCAAAAGATGTGTGGAATCATTTATTAACTCTCAACATCCTCTCTTCCGATTGCACATCTAACAAGGTTCATATTCCTAAATATGATATTCTAAGAATTTTATAGTTTATATTTGTGGCCCTTTCATTTAGCCCTTTGATCCATTTTTTAGTTAATTTTTATGTATAGTATGAGGTATGGGTCCAATTTCATTCTTTTGGGTTATTTTTAAAATGTATTTTTATTGATTTCAGGGAGGAAGAGAGAGGGAGATAGAAATAGAAGCATCAAAAATGAGATAGAATCATTGATTGGCTGCCTCCTGCACGCTCCTTACTGGGTATCAAGCCTGCAACCTGGGCATGTGCTTTTGACTGGAATCGAACCCGAGTCCACAGTCCGATGCTCTCTCCACTGAGCCAAACCAGCTAGGGGCCAACTTCATTCTTCGCATGTCGACAGCCAGTTGTTGCAGCACTATTTTGTTTAAAAGACTATTCTTTGCTTATTGAATTGTCTTGGCATCCTTATTAAAAAAAAAAAAAATCAACTGACCGTAAATATACGGGCTTGTTTTTGTTTTAATTTTTTGCACTTTTATTTATGGGTTTATTTTTGGACTCTCATTTCTATTCCATTGATCCAGATGTCTATTCTAATGCCAAATCCACACTGCCTTGATCACTGTAGCTTTGAAATAAAAAAATGGGCGTCCTGCCTGGCCAGGTGGCTCATTTGAGTGGAGTGTCATCCCTACGGGCCAAAGCCGCCAAGGCTGCAGCTTCAATCACACGTCAGGGTGCGCGCAGGAAACAGCGGGGTATGCATGAAGAGGTGGAACAACAAAAACTGACGTTCCTCTCTTCCTCTCTCTCCTTTCCTCCCTTTCTCTCAAACATCAATCAAAACAGACTTTTAAAGTGTGAGTACTCCAGCCCTAGCTAGTTTGGCTCAGTGGATACAGAGTCAGCCCACAAACGGAAGGGTCCCAAGTCCAATTCTGGTCAAGGGCACATGCCCAGGTTGTGGGCTCGAATCCCAGTATGGGGTATGCAGGAGGCATCCGATCAATAATTCTCTCTCATCATTGATGTATCTATCTCTCTCTCCCTCTCTCTTCCTCTCTGAAATCAATAAAAAATATGTATTTTTAAAATAAATAAATAAATAAATAAGTAAATGTGTGAGTCCTCTGAAAAAAAGGCAACTGAAATTTTGATCGGAATTGTATTGAATCTATAGATCAATTTGGGGAGTACTGCCATCTGAACACTATTAAGTCTCCTTTTCTTTCCAGTTTTGAGATATAATTGACATATAACATTGTATAAATTTATTATGTTAAATATAAGGATTTGATAAATGTATAAATTGTGAAATTATTAATATAAGTTTAGTTAATATCCACCAGCTCACATACTTACAAAATCTTTTTCTTGTGATGAGAGCTTTTCAGATTTAATCTCTTATCAACTTTTAAATATACAAAGTAGTATTATTTTAGCTATAGTCATTGTGTTGTATATTGTATCCATAGAAGTTACTTATCTTATAATTGGCTATGAAGTCTTCTGATTCATGAACACAGAAGAATGTCTATTTATTTAGGTCTCCTTTAATTTATTTCAATGACTTTTTTGTTAAATTTATTGGGGTGACATTGATCAACGTGAACATATAGGTTTCAGGTGTGGGCTTCTTTGTTACAAGATCTGTATATTGCACTGTGGGCCCACCGCCCAACTCAAATCTCTTATCAGCATATGTCAATGATGTTTTGTAGTTTTCAGTGTACAAGTCCTTGTACTTTTGTGGTAAGTATTTTTCCTATGTATATCATTTGTTGATACTATTGTAAATGGGATTGATTTCTTCATTTCATTTTCAAGCATGTCATTAAAGATATAAGTCCGGCTTCTCTCCACTGTCTCCCGTGTCTTAGCAAAGGCACACTAAACTAGTCTCTCTTACTCGAGTGTATAGACTGGGCAACTTCCCAGTTCTGTATCTTAAATCTTGTTCTACGCTCAGCCTGAAAATTCTCCCTTTGCCTGTCTCCTTCAGGAAGCCTCTCCTGATGCAACCATCTCCCATGTGCTGTCAGAGCTCCTGGCCAGCCCTTCAGGCTCCAGGAGGGCACTCACTGCTGTTGCTGCTTGTCTTATAGGAAATGCTTTGTCTCTCCTGGCAAACCAGGGCTCCCTGAGGGTAGAGAATGTGCACTTCAGCACCCTCCCCCTCTCCCTACCCCAACTCTCTCTTTTCTCTATACACACAACATCAGAGCCTCCCAAGGAGACACCGGTACAGAGGTGCCGAAGGAGGAGTGCCGGGAGCGTGGCCCATACCTCATCTAGTGCGTCGTCTTTGTCCTGGCAGACTGCAAGCAGATAGATGGATGCCCTGAGAACCACAAGGGGAGGGCGCGCGCCCTGGGCCTGCAGAGACAGGAGGAAGCTCTGCACAGCCACAGATAAGTCTGCCTTTGAGACAAACCTGTCAACCAAAGAGCCCGAGTGAGAGAGGCAGAGGCAGCTGTCCAGCCCTGCCACATCCCCCTTAGCCACTGTCATTCTGCCCAGCACGTCCACAGCCTAATGACACCTTGCACAAAGAGCATGCCATGTAACTTAACAGAGCATTATCACACTCACAAGGCATGGTTCTGTGTTTTGTGCAAGGCTGTTAGGGACCAGAGACTCCTCACTCACACCAGATGGTGAAAGAGCCAGCTGAACCGGCATTGTTAAAAAGAAGGATGCTGCTTCTGGAGGTCTGGAAGTCCCACTCTGGCAGCCAGTCCACCCCCTTCCTCTGGTACTTATCACTAAGCATTGTGTGTTTAATGGGCTCATTTCTGGGGGAGGCAGACCTGTCCTCGTGGACGTAGGCCAGGTAGAAGAGGAGCAGGATGCAGAACTGCCTCTGGCGAGCAGCTCCCTCCACGTACTGGCAATCCGAAAGGAGGGCGAGGCTTTCCGGGCTCCCGCTGCTTATCTGGGGCAGCCCGTGCTGCAGGACCTCAGACACTGCCGCGAGTTCTGGGGAGAAAAAAAATTGGAAGAAAGCCACTCAGAGAACAAATGAGAGTAGGTGATGAGCACATAAGGATCTGCTACACGAAGAGTACTGCACAAGGTAGCAATGGTACATGCAGGATAAAGGCAGATCAGAATTCTCTCTTCCTTTATGCAGCTTTCAGCCAACCGGGAGAGACGAAAGGTTACATGGATACATTCCTTCATTCATTCATTCATTTGACAGATGTTCACTGAGTGGCTACTCTGGGCCAGGCTGTGAGACACAGGCCCTATCTCCAGGACCTCCAGGCAGCTGGTGGGGAAAACAGATGAGACAAATAACTGCAGGACATGTGATCATTTCTCTCTCTCTCTCTCTCTCTCTCTCTCTCTCTCTCTCTCTCTCTCTCTCTCTCTCTTTCCCTCTCTCTCCTTTCCTCCTCTCTCTTCCCTCCCTCCCTTTCAGTCTCTCTAAAAAAATATTGGGTGAGGATTAACAACAACAACAAAAGACTCTAAAAGACCACCACAGACCTCATAGTAGTCAGTCAGCTAGCAGCATCTTACCTTCTTGGGAAGGTGGCCCTGTATTCTCGGGAGCGGAGAGGAGGTTGATGCACAGGTAGTAGAGGAAACTGGAACACACCTGGTTTAGGGCTGAGTGACTTAGGGGGAGAACACAAAGAGAGAAGACATTGCTACGTTGGCTGGGACAGCATTATCCCTACACGTACTGGGGTGCCACTGCTTTGAGCCAGAGCCCAGTGAGGAGGTAGTGGAGGTCTGAAGGTGGCTGTAAGAAAGTAAATATGGTCCTAGCCAGTTTGGCTCAGTGGATAGAGCATCAGCCTGTGGACCAAAGGGTCCCGAGTTCAACTCCAGTCAAGGGTGCATACCTCAGTTGCAGGCTCCTCCCTGACCCGGACAATGGTTGGGCGCGTGCAGGAGGCAACCAATCCATGTGTTTCTCTCACATGGATCTTTCTCTCTCTTTCCTCCTCTCGTCTACTCTCTCTAAAAGTCAATGGAAAAATATTCTTGGGTGAGGATTAAAAAATATATATGGCCGAAACCGGTTTGGCTCAGTGGTAGAGTGTCGGTCTGCGGACTGAAAGGTCCCGGGTTTGATTCTGGTCAGGGGCATGTACGTTAGTTGCGGACACATCCCCAGTAGGGGGTGTGCAAGAGGCAGCTGGTCGATGACTCTCTCATCGATGTTTCTAAATCTCTGTCTCTCTCCCTTCCTGTCTAAAAATCAATAAAATATATATTTTTAAAAATTAAAAAAAAAAAAAAATATATATATATATATATATATGTATTCATGTGATAGGTGCCCATCCAGTTATCACATGGATGGAGGGCCTTACCAGAACCAGATTAAATACAAGCAAGTCTAGCTCATATGACTAGTTACTGAGTAATTCTGATCCTGCGTCAATCCCCCCACAAGTCCTATGACTAAACCACACCAGTCAGAAGTTTCCACGTGTCCAGTCAAGGACGCTGGCTCCCTGACCATTAATTTTGCCTCGGGCCATACATACCTCAGGCCACTGCAGAACCTGGCCTTCAGTTCCAGGGTCAGTCGGATGAAGGATGAGGCAGCTTGGGGAAAGTGGGAGGAAAGCAGAAAGCGGTTTAAACCAGATGCATTAGAGATTCCCAAGTTTTTTGTTTTTTTTTGGAGGGGGGGCACCGAGGAGAACTAGTGTTAAAGTCATGCAGAGCAGAGCTCAAATGACCTTCCATCCCTGTCTACGCCTATGACCCTGGAGCACTTATTTAACTCCTCTGATTCAACATTTATACCTCATAGGTGTTTGTGAAACAGAGATAAAAGCAGGATTCTAAACAAGAACATCAAGAGCTCCCACTGCACCAGCTCCAGTGCTGGGGAGAATCTGTATTCTGTCCTGGGGCTAAAAGCATATGGCAAGCACTTCATCCTGCTGAGTTTCACAGCAACTTTAGGGAATAGCAGTTTAACCCATGACTCCCCAAGGTTCTGCTTGAAGGGCTCCTGCTGGCCCAGTCTCTTAGGGACCCAAAGTTTCTCTACCCCCACTTCTCCAGGACTCTGCCCAACTCTTGCTGGCAGCTTCCCTCTTCTCTCCTGCAGGTTGGGCCCTTGAGCCTGTTCTAGCTGGCTTCATGCTGCATATACCTCCCCATATACAGCCTTCCTCTACATCCCTTGCTCCCCACCACTGCCCCCCAGAGATCAGCACATCTGAAGCTCTACTACTTTAGCACACCACGACTGGATCCTCTTGGCTCTTGAAGTATGGCAGGCAAGAAGAATGGATGAAAGGAAAAACAGAAGTGTGTGCTGGCTGTCACAATGACTAAGGGGTACAGTTATTCAGGAAATCAACATGTTATCCACTTAATTCTTATGATCATCACCATGTTCTAACTGAGGACATTGGAGATAAGAAAACTGGTTTGTCCAATGTCAGTAAACAAGTAAGGGATGAAGAATCCCAACCCACATGTGCTAACAACAAAGGTCCTGCTTTTCTCTCTCATCCACACAGCCTCCCACCCTCTCCTAGAATTGTGCAGGGGGTAAAGGATTGATATATCTCTCATCTCTCTTCTCTTCTTCTTCTTCTTCTTCTTCTTCTTCTTCTTCTTCTTCTCTCTCTCTCTCTCTCTCTCTCTCTCTCTCTCTCTCTCTCCCTCCCTCCCTCCCTCCCTCCCTTCACTCTCTCTAAAAATCAATGGGAAAAACATCCTCAGGAGGTTAACAACAACAAAAATGACTGAGAGACTAAAACAGATGCAAGAAGGCCTGGAGAAGGCTAGCATCAGGAGCCACTTGGATTCCATTTCAGGAAGGCACTTCAGTGTAGAGCTAGACAGCAGCTTTCCCACAGAGCTGCCACTCCCCTAAAGGCATCTGAAAGCACGTGGGGAAGTTTCTCACAACAACCGACCCGGGGTACTTCAGGCATTCGGTGCTCAGGCGTAAGAGATGCTGAACATACGGTGAGGTCTGAGGGAATATGGAGTATGACAGTGATATGGGAAGAGGTGTGTTGAGGGCTTCGAACTGGAACCTCCTGGACACGCTGAGCGAAGTACCAATAAACTTGAGAACTGCTTCTAAGGACTTTGCTTCCTAAATGATATCCCCACTGGCAGAGTGGATTTGATTCTGAACAAATACGCGAACTTCCCATCCACAGGTCACGCTCTTGGAGCATCTGAGCAGCTGCCTGAGGTGCCTGCCTCCCTCCCAACATCCACACTTGCTTTCTCCCTACCGAGCTTCTTGGAGAACTTGTCCTTCATGTGGGGGACGATGACAAAGAGGCTGTATAGAATTGAGAGGAAAACTTCCATCAAGGCTGGATGAGTGGCCTGCTCCAGGTGCCTCTGAGAAGAACCAGGAGGGAGAACACAGCCCATCAGGGATGAGCCTCCGAAGAAGAAAAATCATTAGCAAAACGGGCTTCAAATCTGAAACAGTAGACTAAACCCTGTCAGTGGAAGGAAACCTGAAGTCACAAGCTTATCATCCACCACTTAATAGCGTAAGGCACTGTACCTCTCTGGGCCTCTGTATCAAAAAGGGTAAAACAGGAGTAATAAGACCTACTACCCAGAGAGATCTGATATGTGAGAGGTACTTTCTAAATGACAATGCAGAGAGACACCCATTTTCTATTACTATAGCCATAGTAATAATAATACAGTTTACAAACTGCCTTCATTTAAAAAAATTTTTTATTGATTTCAGAGAGGAAGGGAGAGGGAGACATAGATACATCAATGATGAGAGAGAATCATTGATTAGCTGCCTTCTGCACGCCCCCCACTGGGGATCAAGCCCGCAACCTGGGCATGTGCCCTCACTGGAATCGAACCTGGGACCCTTCGGTCCACAGGCCAACGCTCTATCCACCAAGCCAAACCAGCTAGGGCACATTTATTTTTTATGTGATCTTTGAACAGAGTCATGAGGCAGCCTGATGTAGTAGACAGAGCTCTGAATTAAGAGTAGAGAAACATGGCTCAGCTGGTGTGGCTCCATGATTGAACCAGGAGGTCATGGTTCAATTCCTAATCAGGGCACAAACCCAGGCTATGGGCTCAATCCCCATTATGGGGCATGCAGGAGGCAGCCGATCAATGATTCTCTCTTATCATTGATGTTTCCCTCCTCCCTTCCTCTCTGAAATCAATAATATATATATATTTAAAACAAGAGTAGAGAAAGTTGGGTTCTAGTTCAAGCTCTGTACTAGATCACTATGTGTCCTTGGGTCATTCCCCTCCTCCTGCCCCTCCCTTCCTTCTCAGTGCTCGGTTCCCTATCTGTAAAGAAGATCTGGGACCTCAGAGACATGACTCTTAAGATACTGTTTCTTTGGTTTTTAACCAAGTTTGTTTTTTTGTTTTTTTTTTAAATAGAAACTACACAAAGTGTGAAATACAGAAAAGTAGAAAGCAAGAATAAAATTCTATGGTCTAGTTCTAGATCTAGCTCTAACACTTTATAACTCTAAGAGGAAGGTAGAGCAGATGAGGACATCAATGTGAACTGCCCAAGTGTTACTGTTTGTGTGTGCCAACCAGGGCTACAACGCCTGGCACCTGACAGGTACCACTCTGAAGACCTTGGCACACTGGCCCACAGGTCCACTTCAAGGAAAAGCAGTTCTATCCTGTCAGACCCAGAGGATGGCGCTGGCTATGTGCTCAGTGTTTAGAGCATTGGCTCACACAATCAAGGGTCTTGGGTTTGATTCCTAGTCAAGGGCTGTACCTGGGTTGCAGGTTCGATCCCCAACCCTGGTCAGGGCATGAGCACAAGACAACCAATTTGGTGTCTCTCTCACATTGATGTTTCTCTCCCCCCCGCCCCGCCCTCACTCCCTCCCCTCCATTCTCTTTAAAAATCAATGGGGGGTAGGGGGAGTGGGGAGAACCAAACCGGAGAATGCCTCCCTGCTGCTGCCTACTGTTCCCAGGTGGCCATCCTGGCTAATAGGGGACTCTTCAAAGGCTCACAGATGTCCAAACCTTAAACAGGAGAGGATTCACTCAGTGTCAGCTGGGCAGAAAACAGCTCTGCACCCAGATCTTCCCACCATCTCCAGCTCAAATCAGCTCAAAATGAAGCTCTTCCAGACCAGGTCTCTCGCCGGAGTGACCATCTCTCACTATACAGAACACATTTGTGTTCCTTGGTCTGGATCACAGACATTCACCACTACTCTTTACTATGCAGGACACATGGGTTCAAACCTCAGTACCATCATGCACTTGCTTTATAACCATAGGAATATGACAATATCATTTTTAAACTGGGGGAAACTATAGCTCCCATCTGCCAGGGTCATTGGGGTGATCAAATTAGGTAATGAATACAAGGCATTTGTCATCCATAAACACTACCTATTTATTTTATTATTACTGCTTTCTACTTTTTCTCAAGAGGCATCTATTGGGGTCTTATCAATACAATGAAATACTACACTTGGTTTTTAAAACCAAAGGAAAAGTGGCTGCAAAACAACCTTACTGAGAACCTCAGAACAGCGGTCTCCAACCTTTCGGACCTCACAGACCACCAATGGTCTGCGCACCACCAGTGGCGATCGCTGCCTCAGAAGGTCCAGCTGAGTAGTCACTGCCTTGCATCTCCAGGCTAGGCTCATGCTCACATTCTCCTCCTCCCCCAGCTTCATTCTGTCCCTGGCTCAGGGAACCCACCATCACCATGGGAATACAGACGGAGTCACAGGCACTGAGGAGAAATTCTGAGAAGGCCTCCAAGGTGTCTTCCTTCTCGGCGCTGGGAGCTGTGAATGGATTCTCCTGGGCCGAAGGCTCGCTCTGGAATTCCACAGCCAACCTGAGAAATCTCTGTGTGAGTATATCCCCTACTACCTCGGTAACACAGAGCTTAGAAGCTTCCTCCTAGGAATGCCTGAGCTCAGGATCTAGAACAAGTATCCCTATCAGCAGATCTGGAGAAAATTCAAGAGGCCTCAGAGGGAGGGCCTGGTCCTTGGCTACCTCCCCAGCTTCGTGCTCCCACCCCCTCTCATAATAAATGACTCTCCCACCCTTATACAGATACTTGCCTGAGCCTACCACCCCGTTTGCTGTTTCACATCTCTTTGCCTTTACTTATGCTGCTCTCTACCTAAAACACCTTCCTCGGATCTGTGACAACCTAATGAATTCCACACATATAGACAAAACAATCTCCGTGAGCTCCTTGTCTTTCTACTTCCACTATTATACCTAGCACCAGGCCTGGGACACAGTAGATATTTTTTTTAAAAAACATCTTGAATGTGAACTGAATTAATCCAACAAGCATTTAGCTCGGTAATTTGGGTAGAGGAACAAAGTTGAATAAGACACGACCTTCACCAGAACACAAACATAGGACACACACAGAGAACATTATACAGTAACACCAACTCCACCGGAAGGCAATTTCTAGAAACCTCCCACTCTAACTACATGTCTTCAAACCTCCTTCACACACACCCTTCACACCCGCACGTATCCCCAACCCCCACCCAGCCAAAGTCCTCTCACTGTGCAGCAAAGCATCAGAAATCAGGAACTCCATCCTTTATTCCTCCATACTATTTTAGATGATAGAAGGCCCCTCACCTGCAGGCATTCCTAAATCCCTCCAGGGTGCTCAGGAGAAACTTTCCCCTTCGAAGGATGGCCTTCTCCAAATCTCTGCTAGAGGCATGGCCCTGAGGGAGAAGGAGAGAAGGGAACCTGGGTCAGGTACCTACGCTGGGTCCCAGTCAGTGCGCAGAGAATACAGACCTCCTCCTCTCACCTGAAGTCTGGCATTCTCATACACCCAACACTTTCTAGTGTTATATCCTCGCAAATCGAGCCATTTACTGCTCCTTTAACCTGTTAACTGAGCGGGACGTATAAATACGTCAAACGTAAACAATATCGGGTACGGGTAGGACGTATGAATACGTCCTTGAAATATATGTTGTGCCCTGAAACGGGCGGGACGTATATTTCCGAACAACAAAGGTATTAGTCATCCATACATGTCTCCACATGAATTTAAGACAGGAGGGAATCAGTATAATTTCGCTATTGAGAGTGGTGGACATGTTCTGGGTGAGCAGTGATGGGTACATACTTACATTTACCTACCTATTTTCGTATTATATATTATTTACTTATATTTTTTATATCTCCAACATTTATATAATAAAAAAACATATAAAATTGATCCAATCATCAATTAATTTGTCAGAAAAGTTTAAGTTTTTATGTATGTGAATGAGAAATATGCGTAGATGAATCTCTTTTATTATGGAAAGGGAATTTATCTTGGAAACAATATATATCTACAAAAAGAGCTAGATTTGGAATGAAGTTGTTTATTTTGAGTGAAAGCCAATCTGGATATGTACAAAATATAATTTTATACACAGGCAAGGACACAAATTATGGTTCGAACTACCCACAAGAAAAACAATCAACAAGAATTGTTTTGGAATTAACACATGACTTACTGAATAAAGGGTATAGGATTTACTTAGATAATTTCTATACGTCAATTCATTTGGCTGAACTCTTGTGTCAAAACAATACAGACATTGTTGGAACAATGAGGATAAAGAGACTCAGAATCCTCAGTGAAATAAAAACAAAAAAATTACAGAAAAATGAACATATGTAAGAATCAAAGACAAATTTATGGTTTTAAAATGGAAGGATAAAAAAGACGTATTGAAGCTCAGTTCTATTCATAACGACGAAAAGACAATGATTGAAAAGAGAGGAAGAAGACAAGAAAAACCGAATGTTGTCCTGGATTATAACAAGAATATGGGAGGCGTAGATTTGGGAGATGGAGTTATGGTGGCCTACACGGCTGCCCGTAATAGGGTAAAAAAAATTTTATAAAAATTTTTTTTCTACGATTAATTGATATGTGCTGCTTCAATGCATATATTATATACAAAAAAAGATAAAGGTCATTTGGATCGATTACACTTTTTGATAGAGTGTGTAGAGAAATTGGTAGATAATACCATAGTGAAAACCCACCCAAAGACATCAACAAACAGCTCTACATCTAAACCATCACGCTTAGTTGAAAGGCATTTTCCAGAACAAATGAAAAGCAATATAGGAAAAACTAAACGCAGAAAATGCCGAATTTGCTACAAAAAAGGTGTTAGGAAAGAATCTACATACTGGTGTCCGGATTGTAAGGTAGCACTATGTATCAACAATTGTTTTAAAATATATCACATGGAAGTTGAGTTTTGAATTTTTACATCTATATTTCAATTTTTTAAACTCAATATTTCTATTTTATTTGTGTGCTTTTGTTTATTGTTCTGCAATTGTTAACTTTTTTATAGTTTTTATTGTGTATAGAAATAAAAGATATATTTTTTGTAATCTCTAATTGTTTATAAAATTTATAATTTTTAATTCGATGTTTCCATTTTTTTGTAGGTATTCTTTTCTATTTGTTTGTAATTTTGTATTTTCCTTTGTGCTTTATATATAAATAAACAAAAATATATATATATTTCATTTATTTTGATTAAGTATAAATAAAAAATAATAATAATATAAAATTACGTCCACTGGGCGTGACGTACTGACACGTCCTAGTGAAAGAGTATGCGCCCGTTGTACATTGTGTAATTAAAAAGGGAACTCCCCGGTTAACAGGTTAAAAAATGGTGGAACGGGGGAACCTTAAGCATCTGTTTGCCTGTGAACCATAGGACTGGCTCTTGTTCATAAAGCAGTCACAGGCTGGTGGACACTGGCCTAACTGGTTGTAATGCCCACATTAGCTGCTTCAAAACAATGACAATCTGCACCCCATTAGGTGTGAAGACCTTGATTTCCAAAATTAATCTTGAAAGATATAATCAGTATTCATATTAACAGTATCTTTTCTGATATTTTAAGGCCATGTGCCATTAAAAACCAACAATTCAATACATTGCATATCAGTCAAATTCTTTCTAAGATTCTAGTAAATCCAGCCTTAAATAATTTTGTGAGCATGTTTAGCATACCTGCTTGAATAATATAAAAGACAGAGAGTGTAGTAGGCTTGGGTACAGATACCTTGTGATTTGCTATCCAAAATTAGGTACTTGGCTAGTTTTGAACTTCATAGAAAATTATTTAACCCTTATGAATTTAGTTTCATAATCTGTAAGAATAACAATTATTAAGCCTCATAGCTCTGTAGTTGGGGGAAAACATAACATCTCATTGTAGGTACAGTGGCACAAAAAGGCAGTTATACTAAAAACACATTATAGCATGCTCTCCAGTCTGCAGCTCACTGACCAGGGATCTTCTGCTCAATGGGGTCTGGGAGAAATCAGCGCAGCGGCTCAGCAAGGCTTCAAGCAAGGACCGCAGTTCCCGATACTGCACAGGCGGAGCACTCTGATGGTCCTTCCTGCATCCAGAGAGACAAAGGCAGGCTTGGGGCGAGGTCAGGGTACTCCAAGACACCCAGGCCCTAGGGCAATGGGGAGCAATGTGGTTGGCCAGAACACAGGCCAAGATCTACTCTGATAAAGAGTCTTGCTGCAGCACTTGTTAGATGCATGACTTGGTACACATTCCTCATTCTCTCTAATACTGTTTCCTTATCTATTATGAGAGTTAACAGTACTCTCCTGATAGAATTATTCTGAGATCAAATCAGATGATGTTTGCCAAGCACTTAGTAGTATGCTCAATAGATACTAAGTCTTTATAAATGACAGTTCAATAGATACTAAGTCTTTATAAATGACAGTTATGACTATTATTATTGTCATTATGGATACGGTGGGTTTTCTCACTGAGGAGGAACTCCTGGTGGAAGAAGTACTGTCTAGAACTGAAGGTGCATCAAGAAATGCATCTGTCATTGTTCTCAGATAAGTGATAAGCTCTTCTTGGGGAAGAAGGGTCAAATTTGCTTTCTATTACTTTGATGAGGAAAAACTGGGTCAATAAGTAAATATTATCAGGACCTAGGTTTTTATTTCAGTATACAAAAGACCTTCCTAAGAGTCAAACTCTATAGAGATAGAGGGGAGTATCTAAGAAGTGAGCTCCCTGTTCTTGGAAATTGTAAGCAGAGACTGAAACTACTTTTAGAGCTGCCATCATTGGGAGTGCTGGTTAAATGTGAAAAGTAACTCACTTAGGTCCATTTAAACCTTCATATTCTATAGACTCAAAGACAAGGGTCATTGACTAGTCTAATTGTGAGCTCCAAGAAGCCAAGGACCAGTTTCATCTTTTCACTTTAACTAACCAGAGCTAGATGCATTATAAATTGATGCTAAATAAAAAAATATGTTAAATGAATGAATGACTACTTGGCAGGTTATAAGGTATAAGTATTGGTTTCCTAGGGATACCAATTGGTTTCCAAATGATACCAATTACCAGTTACTGATAATTTATGCTGCAATAAATTATCAATAACTGATTGGCTTAAAACAACAGACATTTATTCTCTCATAGCCCTGGAGGCTCTAAGTTTTGAAATCAAGGTGTTGGCTCCCTCTAAAGGCTCTAGGAAGAATCCCGCCTTGCCTCAGATGCTGGTGGTTGCTAGCAATCCTGGTTATTGGTTTGCAGCTGCATCATTCCAACTTCGGCCTATGTCTTCACACAGTCATTTCCCTCTGTCTGAGTCTGTCCCAAGCCTCCTCTCCTTATAAGGTCACTAAGTCATTAGATTTAGGAGCCCACACTATTCAACCTAGTGCAGTAACTAAGGAGAAACCTATGCTAACCCTCATCACTTGGCCTTTCTTGAACACTGAGAGAAATCTGTGAGCCTTCTAACAGGCACTCAGTCTATAGTTAAGGCTTGATTTCCTCCTTCCTTCTTCATTTCTGGAAGCTCTAAGTTTCAATCCTACACTGACTGTCAAGCCCTGATTTCCCATCTTTAAGTTCTTTTTAGCAAGCCCTAGTCAGTTTGGCTCAGTAGACAGAGCGTTATCCTATGGACTGGAAATTCTTTTCAGCAGTTCTCACTCCTTTTTTCTTGTTCCATTTCTATTCCACTTCAGAGGAACCATCTCAGTAAACATTCTGGGAAATTAAAGTCAGAATTAAAATAGTCTAAAGATTCATAAACAGCCCCTACCCATCACTCTCTAAAATTCTGACCAAACCAGCATTCTGGCTTCTTCTTGTCTAATCCCCTTCACACAACTGCTGACCACACTGGCTACTATACTCTCAGTAACCCCTACACTTACCTACCAACATGTTCTAGCTAAACCTGGTCCTTCCACAAGTCTAAATCTACCTCATCCCTCAGAGCTCAGCTCAACTACTACCTCTTGCTTGAAAGGTGCTACCAGTCCCATAACACCGACCTCCTGGGAGAACTGCAGCTCTGCATGGGCACCTCTGATTGACACTGCTCTTGCTGTGTGCTTTGCTACCCTGTTGGCTTCCTCATCCTACCCTCACTGGGATTCATGCCCCAGATTTAGAGATTCAAATCTAGGAAAGGACAAAGGGAGAAAAGAAACAGAAGTCATTGTAATGTAAATGCTATTTTTGTCAATTTTTAGAACCAACTTAGAGTCAACTCACAAAGATTTAGCTATGGTTAAAGAAGATACCATAACCTGACTGGTGTGGCTCAGTGGTTGAGCGTTGACCCAACCCATGAACCAGGAGGTCCCAGTTCGATTCCCAGTCAAGGCACATGCCCAGGTTGTGGGGTCAATCCCCAGTAGGGGGTGTGCAGGAGGCAACCAATAGATGATTTTCATCATAGATGTTTCTATCACTTTCTCCCTCTTCCTCTAAAATCAATAAAAACATAAAAAAAGAAACATTACAAGAATATTGTTCACATGTAGGTTATTAATCACCAGAACTAAAAGAGGAGAGAAGAGAAAAGAAAAAAGGAGAGAATAGAAAAGAAAAGAAAAAAGGAGAGAAGAGAAGAGAAGAGAAGAGAAGAGAAGAGAAGAGAAGAGAAGAGAAGAGAAGAGAAGAGAAGAGAAGAATACAAGAAAATTTCTGTGACAAGTAAGTCACCCTGGAAGCCGCCCTGGCCTTGACCTGGCCCTCAGGTCCGTGCAGAGGTAGAGAGTTCAGTCTGCCTGGGTCTCTCACCTCAGAAAGGCAGAAATAGCCTTCACCGCCTCCGCGGCCACCTCCAGCACGGGGCTGCTCACTGCCTGTTGGAGGGCACGGCCAGCATCTCTGCATAGGGCTGAGCTTGTGAACAGCTTGATCTCCTCTGGCTGTCTGAGAAGTAGTAAATGAGGAACCAGTGGGTGAACTATCACTGACCGCCCCCCAGAAAGAAATACGTCACTTCTTTCCTCCACTGCTTTGCTCACCGAGTCAGGATCTCGGCAAACAGCAGCATGCCCTGCTTGTGCAGCTCCGTGTTGTTCATCCTCAGGCTTCCCTGCAGGCTCCTCACCACCGACTCGATGCCTACCTCAAAATACATGGCAGAGGCAGGGATCAGTGCAGGGGAGTGCCTTCACTGACTGCCCAGGAGAGGTGAGGGGCTCTGCACAGCACACGCTGTTAGCAGCCCCTCAAGGAGGCACCCTGACAAGGTTGAGCCGATGGAGCAAGACGGTGAGATCTTGAGGGCAGCCCTTATCGGATTTATCTGTCTCCCTGAAACCCTACACAAGCCAAAGTACAGGCCCCAGCCCTCAAAATATTTAGTGAGTACCTATGGATTGAGCTGGCCTTCCCCACCAGACACTCTTATTGCTCCTCAAAGAGTCACATTGGATCTCCACTCCTCCAGGAAGCCTTCTCTGACCCGCTCAGGCAGAGCTGTGGGTCTTTCCTGAGCTCCCACACCTGCTGTGCTTTCCTCTAACACAGTCCTACTCAGCTTGTTTATATTTCTCTCCCTTTCCAGAGGACAGGGACCGCGTTAGATGTATCTTTAAATATCCAGGTTCAAGCCTAATGCCTGGCTTAGAATAGGAACACAGAGCCTGGCCAGCATGGCCCAGTGGTTGACACTGACCTATGAACCAGAAGGTCATGGCTCAATTCCCGGTCAGGGCATAGGCCCGGGTTGCAGACTCCATCCCCAGTGGGGGCCCTGTCTTGCAGGAGGCAGCCAATCAATCATACTCCCTCATCATTGATGTTTCTATCTCTCTTACCCTCTCCCTTCCTCTCTGAAATCAATAAAAATGTATTTTTTTTAAAAGGATGAATCAGCAAAACTTAGGGACTAACTATATAGAAGAGCAATATGTGGAGCACAGGAGAGGACTGAAGGACTGTTGGGATAGTTCTGCTTGAATGTGGATCTGGTACTGAGTTTGGGCTGGTGGGAATGATCAGAAGCAGCATGCCCCTCCAAGATGCAGGTTAGTCCCTCATCACTGCTGTGGCTACCCAACCTCAAAGTGCTGTGCTCCCAACCCAGAGCGAGTGCAGGCCCACTACCCACCGTACACCGTGTGGCACTTGGAAAAGAACAGTGGCTCCTCTGCCAGGAGTATCAGGCAGTTGTAACTGGACCAGATAAGCACTTCGCTGGAAGCAGAAAGGTGCTCAAAGAGGAACTCTGGCGACAAGAGGTAAAGAAAACAATAACTGACAGCTAGGTAATCATGATCCCTCAACCTATGCGAGGGCCTTACATTTCTTCAGCATCTCACACCTGTTACTTTATCTGTTCACACACCTTCTCCATGAAACACGATCATTAATTCAGATAAATCTGAAAAATGCCCTCAGGGTTTTGGTCTAACCTTTTTTTTTTTTTAACAGATGGAGAAACTGAGACACACCGAGAGGTATTATTAGTGGAAAAAATGGGACTAGAGTTCAGCTCCCTTGGTTCTCAGATGGGCAAGCAGCATGATGCAGAGAGAAGAGTTTTTAAAACCAAAAAGGCTTGATTTTACATCCCTTTTCTACAGGGATTAAATAGCCTTGTTAATTTAAAGCAGTTATTTCCCTTCTCTGATCCTCAGTTCCGTTATCCATAAAAAGGAAATATGAGGGTCTAAATGTGGCAACATTTACAAGCACCATAAGGAATATTTCCTGGCTCATAACAAGCCCTGGAGAAACATTAATTCCCTTTGCCTCCCTGGTGCATGGGTCTTGTCACCACCCATACTGGGTGTTTATTCCAAATGGTCAAACAAATGATTAAGATCAGTAACAAACTGCTCAGGAAATCTGTAGCCAGAGAATTCAGACATCATGAGACCTACTTCCTAGAGTCTGTGCTGTAAAACTGAACCTGCCACCAACCCATCCCTCCAGCTCATCATGAACCCCAGCAAGACTGCTGCTGCTGCTGCTGTTGCTGACGCAAAGTCACCAAGTCAGAACTCTAGGGTCCTTGGAGGAAAGGTTAGGAGGGACCCCTACCTGGGATGTCAGCATGAATGAAGGCCGGGGCATGCTTCGCTGGCGAGTGGACCAGCACCGCCGTGATACAGTGGGCACTGGCCACCTGCAGCACCTCGTCTCTGGAAAGGAGGAGCTGGAGAAACAGGAAGCAGAAAGTGCTGGTTACACCCTGATGGGACCAGAGGGACGCAGCCTGAGTGCTTCAGGGCAGGAACCTGAATGTCTCTGATCCCTCCTGCACTGCCAGTCACCAGGCATGAGGACCGTGCTGGGGAGGGCAGTACGGATGAGATGACGGAAAGGAGCCTCTATGCACAGCAGCAGGTGAGAAATGGAACATGAGCACAGTGGCACTGAAAAAAACATGAAAACCATCACCTAGCAGTGATGTGTCTCACCACCAGGATGGCAATAGCAAAATAAACACAGAAAAGAGACTTTTTGGTTCAGAGGCACAGGACTTGATCTTTAGATTTCACAGGCCTTGTGTGGACCATCTTAGGAGGACAAAGAGAACCAGTTTGCTCTAGATTTTTAACCCCTAAGTCACCTATCCCCAACTGTCCTTCCCCACTTCTGACCAGAGTGCCTCCTCTTTCCTGCAGGAGACCAATGATACTCCTGCCAGCAGGTGGCGCTTGTAGCTCTGCCAAGCCCTGTGCCAATCACTTCAGAGACAGCCAAACTGAGGTCCCACCATAAAGAAGGCCCCAGTTGATCAACCACAATATGGTGAGGTAAGCGCTGTGACTTACAGGCACCTGCTACCTAAAAAAACAAAACAGGAAAACAAAGCTGAATCAGAGATCAACATACAATGGAGGGGGAGAGGCTTGAAAGGCAAAGGGAAGAGCATCTGCACAGCTAGACAGGATGTCCTAGGGTAGACAGGACAAGGGAGAAGTTGTACTGGGGAGTGCAATAGAAGAAGCAGGTAAGTAAGGCTGAAAGGGTAAACAGGATCCAGAGAAAGAGGGCTCTAGGTTCCATGCTGAGAAGCTTGAGTTTTATCCCTAAAACAGCTGAGGTAGCTTTGTTGTTGTTGTGGCATGTAGTCTTCATTCCCAGGCAGCCCGATATGAAGGGGAAGATGCAACAAACAAATGATTCACAACTGAAAAACATTGTACTTTGAATCTTCTAACAGCATGGTGTTTGTCTAATAAGGAAACACTTTGTAAATCCGACAGAAGCAGTGGTGGATGAGGACAAGGCTCGGGGGGGGCATTCGGGTTCCCTTGTCACTGAACCCGGAGACAGGGAATCACAAGACAAGGACCTTTTTGAGCACCAAAGGCAGTGTGGTCTGTCCTGGTGGCCCCTCAACACCGTCCGTACTTTCCGCCAGGGCTGACTGGTTCATGATCATGGACACAAAGAGGTCATACTTCAGCAGCTGCCTCAGCAGACCTGGAAAACAAAGGGTTGGAAAGTCAGGCAAGAGGAGCAGGGCCGCCAGAGGACACCTCAGACTGCCCCTAGCAACATCTTCATGTCTCCGAAGATATTCCCAAGTATTTTATTTTGTATAATGCCATTGTAAAGGGTATTGTTGTCTTAATTTATTTTTCAGATAGTTTGCTGTTAGTATGTGGAAGCACATTTGATTTTGTATCCTGCAACTTCACTGAATTCGTTTACTAGGGTTTTCTATATATAAGAATTATAGTACTATTCTAAATAGAATCCTACCTTTTTCTGTGCAACCTCCTTAATTGCACTTATCTCACTCGACTCTAACTGTCCCCATCTGGACTATGAGCTCTCTCAGAACGGAGCATGGGTTTGATTATCTTTATTATCCAGAGCCCAGCGCAGAGCCTGGCTCAGAAGGATGCTCGCTGTGTGTCCCTGGACTGTTCACAACAGAGCTCTTGGCCCAAACTGGGAAAAGAAATGATAGTCACCCTCAAACTATGCTTTTCCCTGTACCTCCTGCCTAAGGAGCCTCAAATGACACCCAAAGAAACCTGGACATCAGCCTGGAGGCTAGAGGAAGCTATAGGTGATTTTCCAAATAGGAAAACCTGACAGGATGCAAGCTGTGTAGGGTGAAGATGAACCTGGCAGCAAGTATAGGGTGCACCAGGATAGGCAGTGAAGGTTGGAGGCAGAAAAATGGCTGCCCACTTTCTTTCCTCTTCTCCTTCCAAAGGCAACATTCTTAAGATGCCACACCAACTCCATGCATCTTTCACAGTCTGCACATCTTATCTCCCAAACATTTGGCTTTGCAAAGCAGCAAACTTCCCCACCTCTAGAGAGCCTGTATCTCAAGTCCTCAAGCAAAACCTCAAACACTTTTTGTCTTCTCTGCAGTCTTATGTTTTACCCAAGCAATTGATCTGTAGCTCCTTCGTCTGGGCACCATCCAGCGTGGAAAGGAAGAGAGGGCACAGCTTCTCCCGGAAATGGCCTGAAAGTACCTCAGCTGCCGTTGGTGAGGAGTACAGCTTTCCATAGAGGTAACAGACCGAAGCTTGCACCCCCTCGTTGGGGTACACTAAACCTCTTAACAGATGCTCGAGCAGGTTACCTGTCCAGAAAACAACCAAGGGGCCGGAACCGCACAATATCAGTTGCTACATGAAACTATAAATATCACCCTCAATGGGGGAGTAATGATAATTTCCAATAGTCTACCACAATAAATTATTTCTGGACACTTAATCGAAAGGGGAAACTAAGGTTTGGAAAAGTGAAGTGATTGATGCTTGGGTAAGTCCTCTGTGAGATACTTATTGAACTTTACTAATAGAAAACAGTGCTTCTAGATTTCAGAATTAATTCCTCCTTCCACCCAAAAGGAAGACTCATACGAGGTTCTTAATTAGTTGTTTTAAAATAGTCAATATACATAGCCCAAGACCAGAGCTGAGAAGCACTTTTTCAAATTGGCCAACATAGAGAACATTTTGCAACTGGAAACCAAAGCCTAGAAAAGGGAAGTGATGAAGTTGTAGACAATGAATGGACCATCCAGGTGGAAGTGATCGAAGCAGGTGAAGGGGGAGCAGCAGCGCTTCCTCAGAGGTCACTCACGATGCTCCATTACAAGCTTGTCTGCCAGAGCAGGGATGGCATCCACCAACTTGCCGACAAGGGTCAGGGTGGCCAGGCTGCCTCGCATGGAGGGCATGTTACAGAGCTACAGAAAATGAACATATTCCACTCCATAGATTAGGGTCAGGACAAAGCTCCCACCAAAACTTACCCTGCCCTACCCACACCAAAGCCCATATTGTGCGTGTCTCTCCCCACAGTCAGTCACCAGCCTCTTTAGCTAAGTGTTTCTCTCCCCTATTGGACTGGGAAGCTCAAGAGGAAAGATTTCTCTCAGCTGGCAGCATATCATAAAGGCAGAATTCTGGCTCAGTGGGGGGAAAAAGTATTGCTATTATCATTGCTACAGTTACTATTATGGAACACTCTATATGCTTGGTACTTTATAGGGAAGGTCAATAGTATATATTTCACCTTTTCTATTGACTAACTGTAGCACCTTAAGTAAGACCCTTAACTCCACTTGTGGGAAATGATAATAATATTAACTTCATAGGGTTGTAGGGAAGACTGAATGAGACACTGCAAGGAAAGCATGTAAAACAATGATTAGCATGTAGAGAGTGCCCATAGGGTTAAATGGCATCATCATCATCATAAGTACTAATACATATACTTATAAATCCAATCCAATCTAATATATTAATCACATACAGAGTAATTATAGTGACCTGATAATTTAATATCATTTATATAATTACAGGTTGCTCTTGATGATGCTAAGATAAACATGTGTCTTCCTTTGCAGAAAAAAAAAAAAAAGTGATTCTGATCACTCCAAAATCTTAAAACACAATACAAAAGCTGCTTGTTTAATTGATATTTTTGACTATCCTGGAGAAAGCAGGTTAAACATACCCACTTAGTGCTTACCTTAAATGCTTATAAAAGCAAATGCCTTCAGAACAAAATACTATATCCAATTCAGACCAAATAAAAATACTAGCCAAGACATAGTGAACATATTTCCTTGATAAATTCATCAAGGAAATCTGTATTATAGAGAATGGCCATGGATGATTATGCTGGAAAAATGGGACTTCACCACATGGAGGTAGCATTTGGGAGATTGGAGGGGAAGGTAGGAAGCTGCAAAGAGCACTGAAGCAAGATCAAAGACCCAGGTCCTAACCCTGGCTCTGCCACTGCCTCAGTGACCTCAGGCACGCCCCTTTTCCTCTCTGGATTTCCACCTCCCATCTAGTCCCAGAAGGGGTGGCCAACCTCTGATAGCTGAGAGGTACTCACAGCCATCGACTGACCTCTTTGTGGCACTCATCCAGCAGGCAAGGAATGGTCTGCTCTAATTTCAGCTGAGTCGTAAGCTGGATAAGGACTGAGCAGACACAACAGCATTACCAATTGGAAGACAACCCGGAGTTCCCCGTTGATAGCCCTTCTATTCCAAGTCATTAGCTTGTGCTAATTGGTATTAGTCTTTTCCGTCTCCCTCATTAACCATGTGTGCACATCCAAACCAAAGAATTTCTTTCTTCACTGTTTTACATCAATAGTTCACAATTAGGCTGCACATTAGAATCACCTAGGAGGCTTAAAAAAAAAATACTAGTGCCCAAGACCAATTTAAATCAGAATCTCTAGAGAAAGAAACTAAGCGTGTAGATATTTATAAAGTTCCCCAGGTAAGTCTATTGTGAAGCCGAGGTTGCAAACTACTATTTATATTAGTTCTGCTTTTTTCCTTCCTCAGAATGTGCTCCTTCATATACTAGAAAACAGAATTATGATTGAGTTCCCTTGCCAGTAATGGCCAACAATATTACATCTAAACCCCAAACCCACCCTTGTATGCAATATGTGTGATGCTTCCGATGCTGTTTGGAGAGGGGGAGAGAAGAGGCTGGCTCTACAAAGTGTGGAATAAGCTGCAAGTGAACTTCAGCTGCTGCTGTGGGAAGCCTCCTCACTTCCAGGGCAAAGGATAATACAAAAACAGGAAGAAAACAGGGAGCAAACAGGAACAGTGAGGAAGAAGCAAGTCTTTCTTCCTCTGGTTTTATAATCTCCATCTAGGGTCCACCACCTCAGTGAAGTTCTTGGGTTCTGCTGAGGGTTTTGCAAGCTCTACTGGCACCAATCAGGAGCGAATGGCTTCAGGATTATAGCCCCATTCGAGAGTGGCCTTGAGGAAAATAGTGAAATCTCTCCTCCCCTGCCAGTAGTCAGAACAAAAGTGATACATTTGTTTATCCACATCCTCTAGATTGAAAGATGGTCAGAAGTACATACAGATCGTGTTGACGAATGATCTGTTTGTTATAGCTGCTCATAGTTACAGCTGCTAACTGTGTGGCTGGATGGTCATGGACCCAGAAACAGTATCCTCTCTTCAGAGATCTGGATTTCATATATGTGGTCCTTCCTCCAAACTTGTAGTTTTAATAATTTCAAACTTTCCTTTGTTTTCCCAGCCTAGGAATGGGAGCTACTTTTTAAAATTGCTACCTCTTTTTTAAAAATATATATATTTTATTGATTTTTACAGAGAAGAGAGAGGGACAGAGAGCTAGAAACATCGACCAACTGCCTCTTGCACATCCCTATGGGGATGTGCCTGCAACCAAGGTACATGCCTTTGACCAGAATCGAACCTGGGACCCTTCAGTCCACAGGCCAACACTCTTTCCACTGAGCCAAACTGGTCAGGGCACCCAAGGATATTTTTTCCATTGACTTTTAGGGTTGGGGGAGAAGGAGAGAGAGAGAGAGAGAGAGAGAGAGAGAGAGAGAGAGAGAGAGAGAGAGAGAGAGAGAGAGAGAGAGAGAGAGAGAGAAATATTTGACTAACAACTCATTGAGCTTTCTTTATCTGTATTTAAAATGGAACATTTCATCAAGATCTCAAATAACCACAGCTCCAATGCAGGCTGACATCCCCAGCTTCACATGCTAAGTACACACAGTCTCACCTTACCTTCAATACAGAGGTCTGCCAGACTGCCCTCTTCCACACTGCACAACAGTCCTTGGAGGAGAAGGACGTACGAGGGGAAAGTTAATAGTAAAAAGAAAAAGAAAACCACAAAGGCACTCTGTGAGTCTAAGACCAATGGCAGCTTTAAGCAATGTCCCAGCTCTCCTAGCACCTAGACTTTCAATGCCCACTCTGGCTTCAAAGGGATTAGAAGTCAGTGTGGCTCAGTGGGGAGTCTGTAACAGACCTGGGGTAAAATTCCAGTTCTGCCCACTATTAGCTGTGACCTCCCTGAGCCTTAGGGGTCGTCACCTCTCCCTTAAAATACTGCTTCAGCAGTTAAAAGCCAGAAAAGCCTCTGGCAGAGAAAAGTACTCAATACGAGTTAGCTCCCCTCCTCCCTAAAAGGGCTTGTTCCAAAGAATATTATAATGGCACGAAGAGAAGGGACATCTTACTACATCTCATTTTAGAAATGAAGACACTAAAGCACAAGAAAGGGGAAGTAACTCGGTTAGGGTCACAGCCAGGTCAGCAGACTCCAGTCTGGGCCTTCGGGTCCTGTTCAAAAACCATAAGAGACTAGACTTTCTGAAAGATCACACATTTCCCATATTCATCTTCACATTTTCACTACCTTCTTGGATGTCATTCCCACATAATGCACATGTATCTTAGAAAGGTGACCATTTCGCCGGGACCGGTTTGGCTCAATGGATAGAGCGTCGGCTTGGGGACTGAAAGGTCCCGGGTTCGATTCCAGTCAAGGTCATGTACCTTAGTTGCGGGCATATCCCCAGTGGGGGGTGTGCAAGAAGCAGCTGATCGATGACTCTCTCTCATCGATGTTTCTAACTCTCTATCTCTCTCCCTTCCTCTCTGTATAAAATCAATAAAATATATTAAAAAAAAAAAAAAAAAAAAAGGTGACCATTTCTTCATCATTCTGACAAAACAATTTGCTAATAAATTAGTGTTACTTCGGGAAAAAAAAAAGTCTAAATTATCTCCTCAAGACCCCAAAAACAAATATAGATGCTATATGTGCAATATTCATGCCAAGTTCCCCTTTTAATCTCACCAAAAAGCATTCTGATGAAGTGGATACAGACTCTCTGGTCCTGAGCCAGCAGCTGCGTGGCCAGGGAGGTGTGTCTCATGAGGACGTCTCGGAGACAGGACAGCACATGCTTCTTGCGCACCAACTTGGGGCATATGAAGGGAAATATTCAGTAGCCAATATTCTGAACTCCCAAAACTGAAATTATATACACAGTACACAACTATACAAACATCATTACAAGATGATGCTGGAGGGGTCATCTAATTTATGGCAAGATCAAATTCCCTGAAGGGAGAATGGAAAAGGATATCACTTACACACAGGAATCCATGTGTTCATACAGAGTATTGTACATGCGTCAAGGGGCCTAATACCCTGTGTTTACACAGCACTTGACTGTTCACAAATCACTCTTTTTCCTACTTGCTCATTTAAGCCTAACAAGTTAGTTAGCAAAGCAAGCAGAAGCAGATGTCATTATAGCCATTTTGGAGATAACTGAAGCTCCGAGACTTTCCCAAGGCCTCAAATCTAAGGCTCCAACCAGATCTTGTCAAAGGTCAGAGCTCTTTCCACTTCAACAGCCCAATAGAGTGATGGGGTTGGGGGGGATTCTTCATGAAACTTTCAGAGGTAGGTAGAGAAAATGCATCCTTCCATTCAACATAGACATAAATCTTCACACTCAATTCGCCTAGTAGCTGTGCAAAGTGCTCAATATTGTAACAAAAGTTGGGTCAAAAAGGGGATAGAACAGGAACATGGGTACAACTGACTACAAAACCCTTTCAACTGGTGAGAGGTGAAGCTAAGAAAAGTGTGTTCATTAAAGGTGAAGTTGACCCTGGAGGTTTGGCTCAGTGGATAGAGTGTCAGCCTGTGTGTGGACTGAAGGGTCCTGGGTTCAATTCCAGCCAAGGGCACATGCCCAGGTTGCATGCAGGAGGCAGCCAATCAATGATTCCCTCTCATTACTGATGTTCCTATCTATCTCTCCCTCTCTGAAATTAATAATTTTTTTTTTTTTTAGAAAAGGTGAAGTTGCATCTCTTATTGCCTCTAACCTATGTTACTGTAAATCTGTTTTCCTTCACCAATAACTCCTACATAATACATTAAGTTAGCACTCTAAATGACTCCCCTTCACCTCACAATCTGAGTTAGTCAAAGCGCCTTAATTTGGATTCAAACACTTCAAGGAATGGAGTTTATCCTGGTTATGCAACCTCAACTTTTCCTCCAACATTCTACTTCCCCAAACTCATCCTTGCTAATTAATACCTACCTCCCCATCTCTTCTGGTCCAAATCTTACCCATCTCCTCAAGCCTAACTCAAATGCTTCCTCCTCAAAAAACAAACAAACAAACAAAAAAACCTTCCCTAATTCCCCCCTTTATCCCACACAGCACTTGACCAGCTATGTCCATCTTTGGAATTCCCAATAATGTGCTCTTATTTTCTCCCCTACCACAGTCTTATCCATCTCTGTATCTCTGATTCACTCACTGCCCAAGAATGACAACCTCAGAACTTCTGGCCTCACTGGTATCTCAGATGTGATCAGTGAGCTCAGCAGTTCTCACTGTAGTCCGGGGACCCTGAAGATGCCCAAAACCTTTCCAGGGGACTCATGAGATCAAAATTACTTCATATAATACTAAATTGGTATTTGCCTTTTTCACTCTTATTCTCTCACAAGGGTATGGTGAAACTTTTCAAACATTACACAACCTGTGGTAACAGATTAAATGCATATATGAAAATCCAGCTGTCTCCAAATAAGCCAGCTATTAAAGATACTTGCAAAAAATGTAAAACAAAGCCAGTACTCTTCACCATCTTTTTTGTTTTGGAAAACGTAGTTATTTTCCACTTTTTAAATTATAGTACTTATACATTATACACTTAAAATGGCAAAATGATAAATTTCAGGTTATGTATTTTTGCCAGAATAAAAAGGATTATGTTGATATGAAATAGATTTACTATTGTTTTTAAGTAAATTAACATTTTAAATTTTTGCTTTGATTTCTAGTACAATAAATATCAGTGGCGCCATCTGGTGTGGCTCTGGTTGAGCATCAATCTATGAACCAGAAGATCACGGTTCCATCCCTAGACAGGGCACATGTCTGAGTTTCAGGCTCAATCCCCAGTGTGGGGTACACAGGAGGCAGCCATTCAATGATTCTTTTTCCTCATTGATGTTCTTCTCTCTCCCTTCCTCTCTGAAATCAATAAAATATATATATTTTACTGTAAATCTGTTTTCCTTCACCAATAACTCCTACATAATACATTAAGTTAGCGCTCTAAATGAGTCACTCCCAAAAAAGTTCAATGACTCCCCTTCACCTCACAATCTGAGTTAGTCAAAGCACCTTAATTTGGATTTATTTCAAAAGTCATTATATATATATATATATAATGACTTTTGAAATAAAGAAAGTCAACTGAAAATGGGGGCAAAAGACCAAAATTGCACAAAAATTACCTGCAGATCTTGACGGCAAAGTAACTCTTTTCTTTGAAGTGGGGGGTAGTCTTATACAGCGAATATAGGCCTAAACCTATGTTTTAATTGTAAAATTAGGGGAGCGTCTTATACGCCGGAAAATACGGGGTGTGTGTGTGTGTGTGTGTGTGTGTGTGTGTGTGTACCAACACACACACACACACACACACTCACTCTCTAGAGACCCAGTGCACAAAATCTGTGCACTCGGAGGGGTGTTCCTCAGCGTGGACTGCACCCTCTCGCAGTTAGGAGGCGGGAGATGCTCCCACCATGGCCACTGCACTAGCCAGTCATGAGCCGGGCTTCTGGCTGAGTGGCACTCCCCCTGTGGGAGCGCACTGACCACCAGGGGACAGCTCCTGCATTGAGTATATGCCCCCTAGTGGTCAGTGCATGTCATAGCAACCAGGCGTTCTGTTCAGTTGCTTTGCATATTAGCCTTTTATTATATAGGATATATATCAGTGGCTCTAACCCACATAAACAAAGCTCTTTGGGGTCCTCAACACTTTTTAAAAGTGTAAAAGCACTTTGAGATGAAAATGTTGAGGACCACTGTTATAGCCCCTCCCCCATACCCAAGACATGAATTCCCTGCCACCCCTCCTCCTCCCCACTGACTAGGCAGAAGTGACCTCCCAAACTCTCCTGGGGTGCCTCCCTGGACCCCAAAACTCAGGGCAAAGGTGGGTAAGCACCGAGGAGCAGCATCCACGCTTCTGCCAGCTCTGAGCAGTCTTCCCCTTCACCCCACTTCTGCCCGGCTGTCACTGCCACCCAGAGCCCAGGCAGCCCTGTGCACATTTCAGAAGGAAATGAAGGTCCCAGCGCACCCCTGGCCCAGGGCGGGCGGGCGGCAGCAGAGGAGGAAGCCTGAGCCCAGGCCGGAGCCGGCGGAATGGAGGCCAGTCTGCGGCAGGGCAGCTGGAGAGGAGGGGGCAGACGGGAGGTGCGCCCCGGGGCCCAGGTTTACCGCGCACGGGGCAGGCCCCTGGGGCACAGAGGCTGGACGGGCCTGAGGGCCCTGGGGCTGAGGGGGTGCAGGGAAGAAGGCGGCTCTGGCGCCCAGGGGAGCGGGGTGGGGTGGGAGCGCGCACCGACACCCCGGGCTCCGGCAGCAGCTCCAGCACGCAGGCCAGGCAGAGGCGAGGGGACGCGGGCAGCAGCCAGCGCGGGTCGTGCCGGTAGTGCGCCCTCTTGAAGAGCAGCACCGCCTCTTCGTCCCTCACAGCCATCTCCGCGCTCACGCGGCGGCCGCCACGTTTTCCCGCCCAACTTGCGCGCAAGCGCACAGGAGAGAGCCCAGCTGGGCGGGGCCGGGGGGCGGGGCCGGTCCGGGGGCGGGGCGGGGCGGGGCCGGGACGGCGCGGCGCGGCGCGGGGAGTGTAATGCGCCTGCGCAAGGACTAGATAGTGCGCCGCTGAGCCCAACACTCCCTCCCGTGGTCTGCAATCTTCGTCACATTGAAGGTGGGAAAGCAGGTATAAAGAAATAAAGAAGCTGTCATTACCTGGGAAAAGAAGCAATCTATGTCTATGAAAAAATTAAAGGAACGATCTCAGGTATTTTTATATAAACACTATTAGTAAGATTATTTTAAATTTACGTGACTTCTTGCTCTAAAATTCCAAGATGTTCCCCTCAAAATGTCCTCTCACAGAGGGCTCCACCACACTGGAGACTTTGTGAGCTCACCAGGCACACTGAAGAAGAAAAATGTATTATGCTAAATAAATTAACCCATCAATCTAGAAGGATTTATTTAGCATCAAAATGCTCAGCAGCCCTAGCCAGTTTGGCTCAGTGGATAGAGCCTCTGCCTTCGGACTGAAGGGTCCCTGGTTCCATGCTGGTCAAGGGCACATGCCCGGGTTGTGGGCTCCAGCCCCGGTTGGGAGCGTATAGGAGGCAGCTGATCTATCTCTTCCTCTCCCTTCCTCTCTGAAATCAATAGAGAAATATATTTAAACCAAGAGTGGTTCAAAACTTTTTTTAAAAAGTCAGCAATTGTTTAATGTTGAAGAAGGTAAGTTCAAGAGATGTTTTCTACATTCAGAAGCAGTGTGGCTGAGTGGAATTTTTCCATGGCAAAATAGTTTGGGAAACAATGGTTTCTTATTCGATGGAATATTATGAAGTAATGTTTGAGAAAAGTAGATATTAATATGGAAAAAATCACCATTAAAATGTTAAGTGTACAAAAGGTGCATAATTATATAGTATTCATGTATGTAAAATAAGCAAACAAAAAACATTCAACACATCTCAATACATATATAGTAGTAATATATGTTCAATGAAGAAAATAAAAAAAATTTTGATATATTTTCACAGTTTTTTTTCTATACATTTTTACAACATACAAAGGTTATAAACTGCTTTCTCAGAGCAAGATCTATCACGTACATCTTCCATAAATATATATATTATTTATATATATTTAACATGTCACCAAAGTGTATATTATTTTTGACAAAAATTTGAGCCAGGAACTGTGGTAGGATTTAGAGGACTCAAAAGTGAACAAGAGCCTGGCTGGTTTAATCAGTGGTTGAGCCCATGAACAAGAGATCACTGGTTTGATTTCCAGTCAGAGCACTTGCTCGGGATTCGGGCTTGATCCCCAGTAGGGGACGTGCAGGAAGTAACTCATCAATGTTTCTATCTTTCTATCCCTCTCCTTTACACTCTCTCTAAAAATCAATTAAAAATGTTTTGTAATGAACAAGAGATGTCCCAGCCAGGAGGCTCAATTGATTGAAGCATCATCTGTGCACCAAAAGGTTTCAGGTTCCATTCCTGGTTAGGACACATACCTAGGTTTTGAGACCTATATGAGAGGCAACCCATCAGTGTTTCTCTCTCCCTCCCTCCCTCCCTCCCTCCCTCCCTTCTTCTCAATAAAATCAATAAACATATCCTCGGGTGAGGATTTATTTTTAAGTGAATAAGAGACAGTCCTTGTCCTCAAGGAACTGGAAGTCCAGTTAAAGAAACATAAGTAAATTATTACAATAGAGCATATCCATCGATGCATAACAAACTGTCCCAAGTGATGGGTTGAATGGTGAGCCTCAAAAAGATACGCCCATGTTCACATGGGTGAACTGTGCACCCAAATTCAGATGTTGAAGCATTAACATCTAATGTGGCTTTAGGAGGTAATAAGGGTGCGGCCCAAGTCCAAGAGGATTAGCAGCCCTATAAGATGAGAAAAAGAGCCCTATAGGGTTTGTCGCAGTGGATAGAGCGTCGGCCTGCAGACTGAAGGGTCCTGGGTTCAATTCTGGTCAAGGGCACATGCCTGAGTTGCAGGCTTGATCCCACGCAGGAGGCAGCCAATCGATAATTCTCTCTCATCATGATGTTTTTTTCCTCTTTCTCCCTCTCCCTTCCTCTCTGAGATCAATAAAAAAATATATATATATATATATATATATATATATATATATATATATATATATATATATATATATATATACTAGAGGCCCAGTTCATGAAATTCATGCACGGGTAGGGACCCTAGGCCTGGCTGGCGATCAGGGTCGATTGAGGCCTTCCTTCCTTGGGCTTCCAGCTGCCAGCCAGGGCCTTCCTTCATTCCGCACCTCCCCCTGGTGGTCAGCACACATCATACTGAACAGTTGAACTCCCAGTGAGTCAAACTCCCGAGGGGACAATTTGCATATTAGCTTTTTATTATATAGGATATCACAGAAGAAGAAGGAGGAGGAGGAGGAGGAGAAACAGATCTCTCAACTTCTCCATGTGCATGCACCAAGGAAAGTGCATGTGCGGATGTGTGAGAACATAGTGGGGAGGTGACCATTTACAAGCCAGGAAGAAAGCTCTCAATAGAAACTGAATCAACCAGAAACTTTGGCTCAGAAGTTTTACTCTTTTTTAAAATATATATATATATATTATTGATTTTTTACAGAGAGGAAGAGAGAGGGAGAGAGAGTTAGAAACATCGATGAGAGAGAATCATCAATCAGCTGCCTCTTACACACACACACCTCCCCCCACTGGGTATATGCCCGAAACCAAGGTACATGCCCTTGACTGGAATCGAACCTGGGACCCTTGAGTCCTCAAGCCAACACTCTATCCACTGAGCCAAACTTATTTCGGCCAGAAGTTTTACTCTTGATGAAAACAAATAGCTCCAGGATGTCCCACAGGTGGGCCAGGCAACGCAACGAGTAATTATGGTCGGCAGTGTTTGAGAACTGGAGCGGTAGGGATGGTTTTTCTGAGGAGTCCGCTCCCAGGCAGCAGAATCCCAGCCGGGAGATGCCAGGGATCAGCCCCCTTCCTTGTGACCAAAAGGACACGACTAATCCTCTCCACTGCAGAGCACTAACCCTCCCCGCAAGCAGCTGGGGCTGTCTGAGCATTTTATCTCGACCACAATTACGTGGAATAGGGCAAGACAGAGCCATGGCAGAAACCTCAGGAAGCCCTACTGTGCGGAGCTGGGGAGGGCAACGGTTGGGAGCTGACATGGGGCTGACCCACACTCCCCTAACCTTCAAAACCACAGAGTAGAAGTGGCTTCCACCCCACCCACAAAGTATCCCAACCCCAAAAGCGGGCGCTTGGAAAACAGGTGCCCACAAAATCAGAGCCCGACAGGTTCCCAGTAACCCATTTTATTAGAGGCTCTGGGGCCGAACAGGCTGCTCTCTTGCCTTCTCCGATGTGTCCTGAGGGCGCTGGGCCTGCAGCCTATTTTCTAAAGCGACGCAGGGACAGAAAACACCGCACGTGCCTTACAAAGTCAAGCTTTTTGGAGGCTGCTGGGTTCCGTAGCGCCCTGTTAGGGTTTCCAGGTTCCCCTTGACCCTGGAGGCTTTCTGTCTTGGGAAGAGCGGCGCCAGCACAGCAGCGACCTGGTGGCTGAAGGTCCGTCTTTGAAGAAGCGTGGCCCCCGATGCTGTTCTCCCTTCCAGGGGGGTCCCCCACTTTGGGAAGCGGGGCAGGATCAGCACCCCTCCGGTTCAGGTTGGGGGCTGAGTGCTGGGGCTTGGCCAGGTGTGGGGCCCACGGTGCCTCACTGAGACAGTTTATGCTCAGGCTCCTGGTGGCAGAGGGGAGGCTCCCCTTGAAGCTGGCGGTGTCTTTAGAGCAGGGGGAAGACTGCAGCTCGGGCCCTGTGCCCTCCAGGCTTTCTCCCCTCAGGGGTGTGGGTGGCTGACATTGGAGTCTCGGGTGCTGGGAGGCCTCCTGGCACTCGCTCTGCTTCCCCCAGTGCTCACGGCCTGCCCTGGAGCAGGAGGTTCTCACTCTGCTGGGAGCCCTCTCTGGCATCCGGGAGACTCCTGGCCCAAGCGTTTTCCTGTTCCTGCTATTCTCACTGGAAGGATCTCCAACGCTTTCCTGGCCGGTCCCGCTCCCAGACTCTGCTGCGGGCCTAGGGCTCCTGGGAGCAGGAAGCTCGGCCCTAGGAGGAGCCTCCTCCTGGACGGCCTGTCTTTCTCGAGAGCCCTCTGGTGGGCTGGCGCTCCAAGGCTTGGGGAGATGGATGGAAATGCCCTTGGGCTCTGATCCTGGGGGCTCACAGTTCTCCAGAGCTCTGGCCTGTGGAGAAGGCTTTGAGCTTTTTCTTGCTGGGGATTGGACCCTCTGGGACTGTTCAGCGAACTTAAGGCCTGGCCTGAAGCCCTGAGCCTCACAAAGCCTTTCCTGCCGCTGTTGGGGCTCACAGGCTGTGTGCAATCCAGGGAGCTGCATCCCAGGAAGGGGCAGTGGACAGGGAGCTATCAAGTTAAAGAGCAAATAGGACTCCAGGACCCGCTGGGGGAAACCCCACTTCAGGTGTTCGATCCTCCGCAGCAGGAGGGCCTCCAGGAGTAGTTCCTGGCTCTTCGTGAGGACTGGCCCCTTGGGCAGGACAGTGAGGGCAGAAGGAACGCCCACCAGAGCTGTGGCATCTTGGGGGGCTTGGCCACAGGAGTCAGAGGGGCAGGAAGAAGGCAGGTTCAGGGAAACAGGCAGAGACTGTGGGTTCTGGAGCTGCCACGCCAGACTCGCATCCACTCTTTCGTTCCTTTGCCGGCTTCTCGGGGGTTTAGCAGGGGCCTGCAGGGGGGCTGGACTGATGCCCACTCTGTGCATCCTGGCAGGGTCCATGTTCTGGCTGGCCAAATGCTTTCCCTCCCCACTGGAGAGCAAGAAGAGTTCAGCCTGGTGTGGTAAAGGCATTATCTCAGGATAGGTAGCAGAGGCCACTACTTGCTCCTGGTCCAGGGCCCCATACTCAGAGCCAGTGAGGACTGGGAGCCCCTCGTCCCCGTAACAGTCAACTCGGAGATTGCCTTTAGCAGCATCCCATTCTCTGACCTGGTCCTGGATCACTCCCCTTGGAACTCCAGGTTCTCCAGCATCCGCAGCTCTGCCCTTTCTCTGGCTCCCTGCATCCCAGATTTCCGCAGCATCCTCATCTCGACCCTTTTTCTGGTTCTCTTCCTCTGGTGTCTGGATCGTCCCATCAATATGGCTTCCTGACAGTGTCTGGGTCCCTCTACCATCACCACCTGTGGTCCCTCGCGGGCTTCTCTTTCCTTGTGTTTGCATTTCTGCACGATTCTCCTCTCCAATCTGCTCCTGGTTTTTGCCCTCTGATGTACAGATCTTTCCACTGACTTTACTTTTTAACCGTCTCTGGTTCATGCCTCTAAGTCTCTGGATCTTCCTATCGTCTTCGCTTGCAACCTTTCTCTGGTTTCTCTTCTCCAATGTCTGATTGTTTGCATGGTTCTTTCCTCCACTCTGCTCCCAGTTCCTCCTCCCTGGTGATGGGTTCTCTCCAATTTCATGACAGAACTGTTCCAAGTTCTCTCTTTCCGGTCCCTGGGTCTCTACACATCCAGGTTCTCGTTGGTTTCTCTTCTCTGGGGTTTGAGTTTCCATGCCATTCTCCCCTCCAGATTGCTCCTCTTTCCTCCATTCTGCTGAATGAGTTTCCCCATCAATGTTATTTGTTAATTCTCCCCAGTTCTGTGCATCAGATGCCTGGGCATTTGCAGCATCCTTGGTTTTAATGTGTTCCTGATTCTTCCATTTTGGTGTGTGACATTTTCCATTAATTTCATTGCAAAACTGACCTTGGTTTTCTTCCCCGAGTTCCTGGGTCTCTTTATTATCTTCACCCTTATTCCCTCTCCTGTTTTCCATCTCTGGCAACTGAATGTCTATACTAGTCTCATCTCCAAATTGCTCTCGGTTCCTCCTGACGGGTGGATGGGTGTCTACATGAGTTTCACCTCGTATCTGTCCCTGATTCTCTACCTGAGGCGCCGGGGTATTTATGCCATCTTCCTCTCTGTCCTTTCTCTGGTCTCCCTTCTTTGGTGCCTGCATTTCTGTCCTACGTTCAGCTCCAATCTGGCCCTGGTTCTCCCAATATGGTGTCTCAAATTCTCTGTCAATCTCACTTGCCACTGGTATCTGGTCTTCCCGCCACACTATCTGGATCATGATCCAATCCTCCCCTCTTATCTCCCTGAGCTGCTTCTTTTTAGAATGCTGGGTTTCCCCAGCAACCTCACCTCTTCTCAGGCCTTGCCCACTGCCCCCCACTTGCAATTCATGTCTAAGTTGTTTCTGGATCTCTCCCCTCGCTTTCTCATTTTGGCCCTGATCCTGCTTTCCCCACGCTGGTGTCTGGATTTCTGTAACATTCCCACTTTCATCACATTTCTGCTCTCCCCACCCCAGTTCCAGGATCTTTACACCATCCTCTTGTTTTGCGTTTCCCAGGTTCTCTCTCCCACATGTTTGGGTTTGCACAACATTCTCAACTCCAGCGTGCTTCTTGTTTCTCCTCCCTTCTGCCTGAATTTCTGCACCAGTATCACCTCCAATCTGGTCTTGTGTTCCCCTCTGTGGCACCTGGAACTCGTCATGGTTCTCACTTCCAGTCTGGTCCTGCTTCCCCAATCCCTGGGTCTGGGTCTCCGCATCAATTTTATATCTTGATTCTTCCTGGTTCTCTACTTTATGTGCTTGGGTTTCAGGAAGAATCTCACCTCTTGCCTTCCCTGGTTCCTGCGTTTGGGCTCTATTCTCAACTCCCATGAGGTCCCAGTGCTCCCACCCTGCTGTCAGGTTCTCTCCACCAGTTCCACTTGTCACTAATCTCTGGCCTTTCCCCTCCAGGACCTTAGTCTCTGCATTGTTCTTCATCCCAAAGTTTGTTGATGCCTCCATCTCCCAGGCATCCTCCACGCTGCTCTCTCTCTGCTTTGCCCACTCTGGAGCCTGGGTCTCTCTAATATCTGCTCTGCTTAGTATTGGGTTTTCACTCCCTGGTGTCCAGGCCTCTTGTGGATAGTCCCAGGATTTCCAGGTGGGAAGTCCCACTTGTTGGTTGAAAGAAAAAGGCAGGAATTCTCCAGAGCAGAACTGCAGCCTCTGAGACGAAGGGAGGGGTGGGAGAGCAGTGGTTAAAGTCATGGTGGTGGGATGGGACTCCATGGTGACAATAGGCTCCAATGGCACTAACTCTTTCTGGGGTTGGACCAGTGGTTGCTCCATCCTCTGATGATACATGTCCAGGTCAGGGAGTGGTGGCTTGCGAATCAGGTGAGGGTGCTCATCACTGAGACACCAGGGTACCTGCCATAATCCCCAAGAACTGTCCTGAGGGAGCATACGGGAGCTTGAAAAGCAGGTGTTACAAAAGTTGGTCTCAGAAGGGGCATGGGAATCCCCACATGGGCACTGACATGGGTGCTGCCAAGAGAGCAGGTATTGAGCCCCTGGTTCCCGGAGGCTCCTCCAGTATTGCCTCTTCTTTTGTGCCCATTGTTGCACATGAGCATCCAGGGCCCTGAACTTGCCAGAACTGAAGAATAAGTTAGGGGCAGGCCCAAAACAAGTGTCATGTCTCATGGAGGGCACTGTCCACTTCGGTGGGGGTACCTGTAGGCGAGAACAGAGAAGCAAAATGCTTGCACACATTATCTTGTCTAATCCTCACAGATCAGAATTGTAATCCCCTTTATTACTTTTTAAAAAAAATATTTTATTGATTTTTTACAGAGAGGAAGAGAGATAGAGTTAGAAACATCGATGAGAGAGAGACATTGATCAGCTGCCTCTTGCACACCCCCCACTGGGGATATGCCTGCAACCAAGGTACATGCCCTTGACCGGAATCAAACCCGGGACCTTTCAGTCCGCAGGCTGATGCTCCATCCATTGAGCCAGACCGGTCTCAGCCCCTTTATTACTTTTACTAAAGGCCAGGCAGTCTTCTAGAATAGATGGTGGGGGTACCCGCATGAACGAAACAAAGTCCCCACTGGGAGCTGTCTTCTAGCCATGGAAAGACAAACAATAGCCAAGTACACAGCGTGATGTTAGCTATAGAAAAGTGTTCTGATGGAAACAAAGCATCAAGGGAGTCGGGTTAGCTCCATTAGAGGGAGATAGTCACAGAAGATCTCTCAGAGGTGGCGGCCTGTGACTAGAGACCTAAGTGAAGTGAGAAGCATCTGAAGAAAAAGCATCGCAGGCACAGGAGATACTAGTGCCAAGGCCCTGAAGACAGAACAAGGTCATGGCCCCAAGAACAGCAAGGAAGCCCTGTGGCCAGAATGGGATGAGTAACGAGGACAAGGCTGGGAGATGGTGTCAGAGAGAAATGGAGGGACAGATCATGCTGCCCTCAGAGTTGGGGTGAGGAGTTTGGATTTTATCCTGCTTTTGATGGGGAGTGTACCCTTAAGAGCCATTACTGGGTTCTGAGCGGCAAAGTGCTATGATCTGTTTGTAAAAAGTTTGTTCTGGCACCTAAGCATAATGTTAGGCATAAATGGGGTGCTAAAGAGAACTTATTGTACGATTCCTTAACAGTCTGTGCTATTTTAAATCAGCACACTTGTGACTGCAAGCTTCTGGGCTGCTGGTAGTGGTCCATTTCTTTTATATATATATGTGTGTGTGTGTGTATGTATATGTATATGTATATGTATATGTATATGTATATGTATATGTATATATATATGTATATTGTTGATTTTTTTACAGAGAGAAAGAGAGAGGGATAGAGAGCTAGAAACATTGATGGGAGAGAAACATCGATCAGCTGCCGCCTGCACACTCCCTACTGGGCATGTGCTTGCAACCAAGGTACATACCCTTGACTGGAATCGAACCTAGGACCCTTGAGTCCACAGGCCGATGCTCTATCCACAGAGCCAAACCGATTAGGGCCATTTCTTAACCTCGGTGCTGCACATGGATGTGTTCAGTTTGTGAACACCCATCGACCTATATACACTTATAGTGCTCATTTTCCTTAGATTTATTGTTCTTGAAGAAAGAGAAAGAAGGTCATCCTATTCTGTTGGCTGTGTGGAGCCCTGCCTGTGGCTGAGAGAAGTGGTAGGGAAGTGATCAGATCTGAGATGTGGGTGCAGCAGAGCCCGTGGGACCTGTGGATGGATTGACTGTATGGCGTGAGGAAGAGAGGAGCCCAGGAAGCTCACTGGGTTGAGGCAGGATGACGTGCTCCCTGACCAGGCCCAGTTCCCCAGCGTGATCCGTCTCTGTACACAAGCCGGAGGACAGGGTCTTGGTGACAAAGGACTGAAGCAGTCATGGTGCTGAGGGAAGGAGGGATGTGGGGCCCCTCACCTTGATGACATTCCTCATGCTGGGGGGTGTCCTGATGATCTGGTGCCAATGGTGCCGGACCTGCTAGATCACAACGAGGCAGAGGGCAAGCAGGTGCCGCATCACCAAGGGTCCCTGCGGCTCTGGTCCTCGGAGAGCAGGCCCCTCCCTAGCTCTCCCTCGGAGCCCTGGACTGGCCCCACCACCGCACAGGTGCCCAGCAGTGGCAACAGCATGAAAAGGCTTAGGTCAGGCAGGTGGCATTAGGGAGCTGAAGGGCGGGACTGGTATGGCTATCCCAGCCAGGGTGGGGTGGGGTGGGGTGACCCCTGCCTCACAGCACCTCTGAGGACACCTCACAAAGGAGCCTGATGCTTCAGTTCAGCTCCAGCCTCAGCTCCAGCTGCTGAGCCTGGCACCTGAGCTGCCTAACATAACTGAGTTCAGTGCAGGTAAGGGCAACATGGGGGAGCTGCCCACAGGAATTAAAAGGAAGAAGAATTTGTCCTTTGAAGTGAAGAGATAAATTCCCCCAAGGATGATGGATAATGAGTGATGTAACCTATAGTCTGCTTATTTCTTTCTTCCTGTTAGACACTTTTATACATTTGTCCATGTCTATCCAATATCAAACACTTAATGAACACTGAATTCAACATACATATTTTTGTTTCACCACCCAAAATTACCTTTCCCATCTCAAGATCAGTGTTGATGGGAGAATAAATGCTATCGTGAATAAATGCTACTGTCTCTCACCTAAAGATTATATTCAAAATATAATCTTTATATTTTGAATATAATCTTTACAGAGCAGACAGGGATATCAGTCAATCAAAATGGGCCAGGCCTTAACTCTTTAACATCTGGGTTGTAAGTGGCCTGTGGGGTCTTGGGGAGAGTGGTATCATCTATTTACCAACCATCTGGGAAGTGTTTCTCTATTTTACAAACCAAATATGCCACTCACCGTATCCTGGCTGAATGTCACCGCAATTTATATTGGCACTCTCTCACAGACCTAAGACAGCCAAGGAGTGGAGGAGTGACCCAACTTTGGCCAAATGGACTCTCCCTTCCAGGGCTCTAAACATGAAGCACAAAGAAGAGATGGTGAACAGGACTTAGCTACTCAGAACTGTGGAGCACATCACTCCCAACAGAGGGTGATGAGAGGGATTGGAGATATGGGTAGTGCTCAGGGTAGAAAATGAAGGTGAGGCACAGTAGTGAGCATCAACCTATGAACCAGGGTGTCACTGTTCAATTTCTGGTCGGGGCACATGCCCAGGTTGCAGGCTCAGTCCCCAGTGAGTGGCATGTAGGAGGCAACTGATTAATGATTCTCTCTCATTGATGTTTCTATCTCTCTCTCTCTCTCCCTCTCCTTCCCACTCTGAAATCAATTTTAAAATATTTTTTAAAAATAAAGGGGAAAAAATGAAGGTGGGTGGGGCTATATCATGCAGATGAGGCAGAGTACTGAAGATGGGTCTAATAAGCCATGGCAAGGACTTAGGTTTTTAAGGACAAAAGTGTGGTAACAGACAAATTCCCCTAAGGCAAGTTGATCCTAATCATATGTCAACATTTATTAACTTGCTGGTGTGGGAAACAGCAAGATACAAAAGGGTGGGCTAGTTCTGAGAGAACATGGAAATTGAGTAATCATATAGTTGGGATTAATTAGGTAAAATCTCATTATTCTTGGTCATGAAAACATCAAGTCCCTATCAGATCTGGAATATGATGGCCCAAGATATCAGGTAGGCCAAATAACAAGTAGAAATTGTTATAAAAGACATAAAAAGGAAAATTATAAGAACACATCTATTAAACTGGAATAACAAGGTTTCATTCGCCCAGCAGTGGTGGTGATAGGTCCAATTAATATAATAACAAGAAATAGGACCCAAGAGAGGTGAAGAGCAGAGTCCACATCACAGGTTCTGATGGTAAAGAAGAGCCATCAATAGACATTTCTTATTCTGGAGACAAGTTTTGTTTGACAGTCATTTATGATTTGCATGAGGTGAAGTTAGCTGGAGAGATTTTTGTTGTAATAATTGCTCAGTCCTGGAGCTAGTTCAAACCCATCTGTTGTCCAATGCCACAACTCGTCTCAAGCAGGGCAATTAGATTTAGTGAAACTAACCCAGGCTAATAGCCAGATATGCCAAGGTCCAGTGTTGGCCCCGCCACTGCCTCACTGTGTGATGGTGGGTAAGCAGCGTCCCCTCTCTGAGCCTCAGTGTCTGTAAAATGAAGGGGCTGGGCTGTACGGTTCCTAAGGGTCCTGCAGTCCTTCTAGGATTTCAAAGGAATTAACTGGAACTAGTCATTAGTGGTCCTAAAATATGCCTGACATCGTGTTGGAGAGAGATGAGTAAGGGCCATAAGAATCAGGACCTACTGGAAGTGGGGAGGCATGAGTCTAGCCTTAAGTAATGGAGAGTCGGAGAAGCGTAGAGAAAAGAACAGGATGCTGGGCAGGAGAAAATGGCTGTCTCAGGACATCTCCAAACTCAACCTGACAGAATCTCAACCTCCACCCCCAAACCTGCTCCTTCCCGAATTCCCTACTCAATTGATTCCATTTCTGGTGGATTCCACGCCCTTTCAGAAATCTTAACACGGATATCTGAACATGAAGGAAAACATATAGGATCATTATTATCCCCATACCTTTCCTTCTCCAGTGATGAGTCAAAAAAATGATTTTAAACACAAAAATGTGCTGAAACATAAGCCGGCAATGGAATAATGTCACCATTGAAACTCTTTGTTTTGCTGTACTTTTTTTTTTTAAGGTTTAACTTGGTTTTCCCTGTAATGTAGAATGATGGTTTTAAAAAAAACAACAACACACAAAACAACAACAGCAGCAAAAAAACACAGTAAAGAGACCCCAAGCCCAGGACCCTCTCCCACGCACCCTTTTCCGCTGGCTCTTTAATGGGCGAGACCCGCCCACTTCAGTGACATCACTTCCGCTTCCTGCCGCCCGCGCGGCCATTTCCACTACTTCCGTGGGGCTTTGCGGCGGAGCGGAGCGCTCCGTCTCTGACGCACGTCGGCCGCGCGTCTGAGGAAGAGGGGAGAGCGCGGGCCCGCAGCCATGGTGAGTGCGTGCGCGGGAGGAGGGCCGGGAGGCAGCGGCCCGGGGTTCGGCTCCCTCACCACCCTGCGGGGCTGAGAACGTGCGGGGCTCCGCCCGCCAGGCCGGGAGGGACGGGAGCCCGGTAGTTGCGCAGCCTGGCCGTCCGGCCCCGGGTCTGAACCCGGGCCGCCGTGCGGTGCCATCAGCCCTGCCGGAGGTCAGAGCCCCGAAAGCCTGGAGCCCCGACTGTTGTGTTCGGGGTGCAGCCGTCTGTGCGCGCCGCCCCGGCCTCTGGTGAGCGGAGCGGGCACGGTCCGACCGGGGAGAAAGGGACCGGCCCACGTGGGAGAGAGTGGAAAGTTGGATGAGAACACTCGGCGCCATCGTTTTTATTGGGGCGAGTAGAGGTCTATAGGGAGGATGGTGTGGGCTCCCCGGATTCGGATCCACCTCCCTCCCACCCCCAGGGCTGATGTTCCAGGGCGGGTCTGCGCCCCGGGCTCGCCGGAGTTCCACGTGCCGGGACTTCCGGGCCTGTGGCGTTCGGGGCGGGGAATGTGGCGGGTTCCCGGGCCGGGCCGGGCCGGGGAACAGTCAGTAAAGGCGCCTGCGAAGTGTGGTCGCCCGAGTCAGAGGTCCTGGAGGCACACGTGCGTTCCGGTTTGGGGCTGGCTGGGGTGCAGGAGGCCAAACTGGTGGAGCTAGGGGTAGAAGCTAGCTAGTAGTCTGATCCCATCACCTGTGTAGCTAACCCTTTAAGACAAGTGGAAAGATGGTGCCCGGCCTGAGTGGCCCAGTTGGTTGAGCGTCGTCCTGTGCACCGAAAGGTTTCGGGTGCGACCCCCTGTCGGTGCACAGACAGAAAACAACCCATCAGTGTCTCTACCCCCTTTCCTCTCTCTTAAGCATGTGCTCCGGTGAGGATTAATTTTTTTACTTTTTTTTTTTTTTGGAGAAATGTATAAGTACACTTTAAGAAATTTCTGTTGCTATTGATAACAAGGGAGTTTGGTTTTAACCGTGAGCTGAGCTGTTATTGTTGACAGATAAGATGATTTCTCTTAGATAGGTAGGTGGTCAGGCTCCCCCTTTTTTGCCTTGGTGTTTGTTGAGAGTTGAGAATACTTACTTCCAGAGATGGGTTGTTGGAAATCACAATGGAAATACCTGACATTTTAAAAAGTAACTGTGAGGAGAGATTGGGGTTAAAATGTTTTGGGTCCTTTATTGTTTAGAGGTGATGCTTGCTGTTGAGAATTAGATTTTGACAAATATCCTTTCTCAGGTAAGCACCAAAAGAAAAAAGGTGTATCACTCCAGCCGAAACCGGTTTGGCCGTCGGCTTGGGGACTGAAAGGTCCCGGGTTTGATTCCGGTCAAGGGCATGTACCTTGGTTGTGGGCATATCCCCAGTAGGGGGTGTGCAAGAGGCAGCTGATCGATGTTTCCCTCTCTTTCCCTTCCTCTCTGTATAAAATCAATAAAATATATATTTTTTAAAAAAGGTGTATCACTCCAAACTAGTGGATTGTCCCAGCAGGCTTTTTTGTGGACCTTGAAAAGCTAATTCTAAATTGTATGGGGAAGAGCAGACAGATAATAAGGCCTTTCTTACCCACTTCTTCAGGTAACGCTTTCAGCCCTCACCTACTTGCTCATCACCCCGGGGTCATGTGTTAAGGGCTAGGCGTCTAGTAAAATCTGGCCCTTGATATCACTTCCTGCTCCTTCCAGGGGTGGGTCATTTCAATCTCAAAAGATCACCAAAGCAGATGCAGTTGTGAGTGTTCCCACCAGGCCATCACCCACAGGGCACCACCTACAACCAGTGGTGCTGCCTGGTTCAGCCACCAGACCAGAGTTGGACCAGGCTGACAATGGCAGACAGCTGGATGCCCGAGGCAGTGATGTGGCACTGCATTTGGATTATATCTATAATGTAAATATATTTATAAAGAGAATCACGGAAAACAAGTGAGAAATTAATGGAAATGGTTAAACTGGTCAGGTGGGAATGAGGTGAGAGGAATGGATTAGGGCAGAACCCACCCAAGGTGGTTCCCTGGAGGGGTTATTTTGAAGCATATTCCAAACATCTATCATTTTACCCATTTCTATTACAGTGTATATCTACAAAGAAAGATTTAACAACCGCACTGCCACCGTAACACTTATTGACACAAATTGATAATTGCTTAATATTAAATATCTAGTATTAGAATCAAAGTCTTTTTTAAAATATATTTTATTGATTTTTTACAGAGAGGAAGAGAGAGGGATAGAGAGTTAGAAACACCGATGAGAGAGAGAGTCATCGATTAGCTGCCTCTTGCACACCCCTCACTGAGGAGGTGCCCACAACCAAGGTACATGCCCTTGACGGGAATCGAACCTAGGACCTTTTAGTCCCCAGGCCGACGCTCTATCCACTGAGCCAAACCGGTTTCGGCAGAATCAAAGTCTTTTTTAAAATATATCTTTTACTGATTTCAGAGAAGAAGGGAGAGGGCAGTGGAAACCTCTGTGATGAGAGAATCATCCCTCTGCTGCCTTCTGTACACCCCTGCTGGGGATTGAGCCTGCAATTTGGGCATGTGCCTTGACTGGGAATCAAACCAGTGACTTCTGTATGCATGGGGTGACACTTAACCCAATGAGCCATACTGGGTGGGCAATCTACCTTAATTTAGATTCATTCAACTTAGTATAGTATGGAGTACAAAAATCTAAATTTCAAGATTACCCCCGTGTGACCCAGTGAAACAGCCATGGGAACCCATTTGCTGTGTATTACCAAGCATTAAGCTAAAGAGAGGCAAGTTTAAAAGTATGTGACCTTTAGTATACATTTTTGGATTATGTAATTGTTAATTTTTTGTTTAAATCCTAATTCAGTTTTTTTAAGTTGGGAGCACACTCCCAACTTAGAAAAACTAGGCAGTGTGGCGTTAGTGTCATTTATTAAGTGGGGGTGGGGGGGTGAGGAAGCAGGGAAGCTGACCATTGTGTCTGTTGTCAATTATTTTGTGACTTGTCTGGAACAACTTCATTTTCACTGGTGCTTTGATTTCACCCCATAGACCGAGGCTGATGTAAATCCGAAGGCCTACCCTCTCGCCGATGCCCACCTCACCAAAAAGCTATTGGACCTCGTCCAGCAGTCCTGTAACTACAAGCAGCTTCGGAAAGGGGCCAATGAGGGTAAGGCAGAGTGTTCCGGGGGGTGTTGAAGGCACCTGTCTCTGTCAGGAGTCCTGGTCTACATTTCCAGTATAGAAAGAGGGCCGGGAATCGAACCTAGGACCTTTTAGTCCCCGGGCCGACGCTCTATCCACTGATTGGGACCAGTGGGAGCACCCGAGAACAGTTTTTACATTAGACACTAAAGATTAATGGACTTAGAATTGTTTTTAGACCCACTGATTGTTAATGTTTTGTCACATTTACCTTCTGAGAAATGAAAGCCAGAATTTGAATCTGGGCAGTGTGGCTCTCGAGCCTTGTCTAGTACTTAATAATGCAGAGTGTGGTCCGTGTGCTAGCATTGGGCCACAGAGATAAACAACCAGGAATAAGCATGTGAACGGTGCCATGTGGTGGTGTGCTTCCTGGGTGAGTTGCATGTGAGCTTGCCAGAAGTAACTGATCATGGCAGGCTGAAATGGTAAAACTGTCAGATCACAGAGTTTGAGACGTGCTGCCATACTCTGCTTCATGCTGGCGCGCTTGTGTGAAAGCTATTCCAACCAATCAGGCAAGAGATGGAGGTGGCATGGACATGTGGTCCAGAGGACAGGAAAGAAGTGGACTGATTCAGGATGTGCTGTGACAGAACTGATGCTTTTGAGGAAGGCATTGAGGATAACCAATTGGCAGTTAAATCCCTTATCACTTCCCAAGGCCACTGTAGACAGGACAGAGACTTGCTTATGCGTCGGAGTTTTGCCCAGTTTTTTTATTTATTTATTTATTTTTTTTATTTTTTTATTTTTTTTGTATGTTTGTTTTTAATGTATTTTATTGATTTTTTTACAGAAAGGAAGGGAGAGGGAGAGTTAGAAACATTGATGAGAGAGAAACATCCATCAGCTGCCTCCTGGACACCCCCTACTGGGGATGTGCCTGCAACCAAGGTGCATGCCCTTGACAGGAATCGAACCTGGGGCCCTTTAGTTCTCAGGCCAACGCTCTATCCACTGAGCCAAACCGGCTAGGGCCCCAGTTTTCTTGCATCTGTGTTTCTTTCCCTCGGAGATTGCTTTGTTGTGGCTTCCCTGCCCAAAGCCCACATCACCTACTGGCCTCGTGTCCTCTCTCCACAGCCACCAAAACCCTCAACAGAGGCATCTCGGAGTTCATTGTGATGGCTGCGGACGCAGAGCCCCTGGAGATCATCCTGCACCTCCCGCTGCTGTGTGAGGACAAGAACGTGCCCTACGTGTTTGTGCGCTCCAAGCAGGCTCTGGGCCGGGCCTGCGGGGTCTCCAGGCCCGTCATCGCCTGCTCCGTCACCATCAAAGAGGGCTCCCAGCTGAAGCAGCAGATCCAGTCCATCCAGCAGTCCATTGAAAGGCTCTTAGTCTAACCCACGGCCTCTGCCACCCTCTCTGCCTCCTCCCCCTCAGGTTGTGTGTCATATTGTCTGTGTGCCACGTAGGACTTCCAGCTACCTTATATTGTTTAAAATATAGTAGTAAATCTTTTTATATTTTTGTTTTGTCTTATAGATTATCATTCCCATCCCCACCCACCCCTGCCCTAAACCTCCACTTCCACTTTTCCCTCCCCATCTTTCCTCCCTTTTGAAAATTGAACTAAGCCCAGAGCAGGTGGAGGCAGTGTGGTGCCACCATTCAAAGGCAGGAAAGAGCCAGGGTAGAGATCTGGTTCCAGCTTTAAGGCGCTAACTCCCTTTTGTGTACAGGGCATGGTGAAGTAGACACTGCCCTCTCGGTCTCCCTGGTGCCTGGCATACAGAATCATTCCATCATGATCTAGGGGCTCCTTTGCTCTGTAAGGGATTATGCGTCGTTTGGGGAAGAAGCATGTATCCTTGAGGTTGTTAGTTGTATGCCCAAGTGTCATTTGTTAATGTACCCCTGCCGTTTGCTTTTGGTAATATATGTCCATTTCCTTCCCCCCCCCCAAAAGAAAAATAACTTCCCAATTGTGCCCCTGAGGGTGGCAGACCAGCAGCATACCAAAGAGCTGTGTGCTGCAGGATTCCAAAACTGGCCTGGGCTAGTGAGACATGGAGCAGCTGACCTAGAAAGGAGTCTGGAGAAGCAAGACAAAGTAGAGTCAACTGGTGCTGGAATGGAGGATTCTGGGCAAGCCGTGGAGATCTGGAAGCTACAACAGGTGATGGAGTCCAAGGAAACATCCTTTCTGGTGACTAGATCTCTTCAGTGGACACTTGTATCAGCTCTGGGAGCCTTTCCCCATTTCCTGTCCTGCCACGATGCGGGTCAGATGTACTGTGTTCCTGATCACATCCGAAGAACAGTGCTAATGTCGTTCTTATGAGAGTCCTAGTAAAGAAATATATTCATACAACTTAAAGGAAAAGTGTCATTCTTGGTAGGTATCCAGCTAGTACTTGAATGAAGAACTGCTTAGGATTATTAGTATGATTTTAGCTGCTCAAACTTCCCACCAAGAAGCTGGGCAAAAGCCATCACTACCTACCAGCTGATTTCTGGTAGTTCGACACTGGATAATCCTTGTGATAGAGGCTGCCTGTACGTTGTAGGACTTTTAGCAGCATCCCTGGCCTTTTCCCACTACATGTCAATGGTAATTAATCCCTCCCTCCAGACACTGCCAAATGTTCCCTGGTGGCAAAGTCACTCCCGGCTGAGAATCACTTTTGCAAAATTAGGGGTCCTAGTAGCTCTTGAGAGGGGGGATTGGGATTGGTGACTGAAACCACTGCCATGGCGCCTGCTCAGAGGGGAAGTACCTGAGAGCCTGCCACCTCAGCCTGAGACTTTCTTACAGAGTACAAATGACAGTCCTGTGATGTCAGGAATGAGGTTGTGTTTGGTTTCCTCTTGGTCAGCATGGCCAGTGTACCCCCTCCAGGAAGCAGCAAACCTGGAAACACCTGTTGTGTGCCTGCTGGCCAGTCCCTCCCCTCCCCAGCCTGCTCCAGTGTTTATATACACACTGCCCCCAGCATTTTTCTGTTTGTGGATGGTGAAGTTTGAGCTAGTTACTTTCTTATACGTTTTTGTCACGTAAAGTCATATCCTAAAGGACTGAAATAATTTGGGGACAAAGGGAACTAAGATCCAACCTCCACCTAAAAGGAACTAAGGCTTACCCATTAGAGCCCTAAGAAGTGGGTGGGGCAGGGGCTCCTGGGATCTTCATTCCCGGTGCCTGGTCTCCATTGTATCAGCTTCCTGTAGACCTTCAAAAGCGGGTGTCAAGCGGGTCACCTGAAAGAACCATGGCTCCTTCCTCCTGCTCATGGCCTCTGTGTCCTGTGTCTGCCTCGCCCAGTTCTGTCTGCTCAGTGCTTCGTGTTTGATTTCTGGAACACTCCCTAGCCGCCTTCTCAAATGCTTTGTACTTGGTGCTCCTTTGCCACACTGATGGCTTTCTTCTCGTGCTGGTCATTCAAATGTCACTTTAGGTCTTTCCTCAGCACTGTAACCTTCTGTTTAACTTGTCCTTAACTACTAGCAGATTGTCTTCTGGTTACTGCCCTCAGCAGAGAGCCAGAACTTAGCACCTGCAGCAGCATAGGAGCTCCGTGTGTACAGCGAACAGTTCCTAAAGCGTAGACAGAAAGCAAGGACATCTGTCCTTCCCGTCCAGCCACCTAGGAAGCAGGTGAACATTTTTGCCTCTACCGTTTATTTTATTCTGGAGAGAGGATCCAGTGGCTTTCCCTAGGTCTCGGGGGCCCTGATGAACACTGGTCAGGAATTCTGTTTTAGAATAAGTTTCCTAAAGCCAATTTCTGAAGAGGACCTATGATTAAGGAGTCTTTTTACATTTACGATGATGACCTTGTGAAAAAGATTATTCATTTGTAGTATGGCTAAGGACTAAATATACATTTCCATGACCTTAAGTCCCAAATTGATGTTACAAAGCTCAGAGCAAAGAACCCAAAACGAAAACCTCTCGAGTAATCTGACCCTTCCTACACTCACCGAGGCTCGTTCTAATCTTGATTAACAGGCCATACAAACTGAATCTCAAGCCATCCTCAAAAGGATAAATTCTTCCAGATGTTTTTCTTCCTTCTCTCAAAAGCAATAGAAAGCAGGATGGATGGAGGAGGGATTCGGGGTGGGGGAGGGAAAGAAAGACACCCTCCACCTTTCCCCTCCTAATACTCTCATCTTAACCTTACTACAGCTTCCCTGAAAAATAAGAACTGATTTCACTTACACTGGAACCCAAATTCTTGGGGCAACAGAAATTATGGTCATATACGTGAATGTCATATTAAAAGGAATACAGCATGGGAGGTGGGGGAGTGCCATTTACCCAGGAAGCAAAGGGTAACAGTATCAGAAACGTTACATTCTTATTGCTTCTGAAATCTGGCCTTTAGGTCCTAGTATGACACAAGGAAAAGAGACGAGGACAGGTTCTTGCTGGCCTTGTCATTCCTGAAATCATCTGTCCTCAATCATCACGGTGTCCCTACCTTCATTGGTATTCACTTTGTTCCCATTGTGATGCTGTGAGAAAATTAACTAATAGCCAATAGCAAGTGATCTTTGGATGCGTGACACACGTTTCTTTCACACTAAAAAACAGTACAAAATTAGGGCTCTATTCAGACAGAATAAGGCACAGCAAGGGGGAGGACTACTTTGTCTCCTTAGCAACAGAAAGTCTCATAAATGTCAAGCTCTGGCTTCTGGCAGGCAGCCTGGCTACAGGGTGAAGGTGGCGGATGGAGGGTCTCTGTCAGTCAGTCCTGGAAGTGCTTGGTGAGCGCATCCAGCAGCTCCTGCTTCCTCAGCCCGCCCTTCAGGCCGTACACCCTGCAGGCTTCCTTCAGCACGGGGACCGTGAGCTTACCCAGCGTGCCCTTGCTGGCATGGGCCTTCAGTTCCTCTTCCGATAGCTCCATCTTGGGCCTTTTGCTTCCAGCACCTTCATCACCTGGGGGAAAGGTCAGGAGGGAGTGATTGGGAATGCTACCGGTGGCATCCCAAACACACACAGGACCCTCACGTGATCTGGACTGCAGGCAGGCTTTTTCCATAAGCCATGAGGCCCACTTAGTACACTGGGGAGATAGTGTCTTGATAAGGCAGCTTCGTTTATGCATAAAATCAAGACTATCAACCTTGGAGAGTGTTAAGAGTTCTCTGAGTGCCATCAGTTTACCCAAAGCTGGTCCCACTCCTTCCAAAAGCATCTCCAGAGCACAAAGTAAGTACCAAGGGACCGTGCTAGGTGAGAAGAATGTGCAGGCTGAGCGAGATAAACTAGTACACAAATCACTAGTGCATAGTCCCATGGAATAGGAAGAGCTGTATTTCCACGGCTCTTGTCACACGTCTTTAAAATCATACTCTAAAGGACTGTCTTTAAAGTCATACTCTAAAGGACTGAAATAATTTGGGGGCAAAGGGAACTACCCTAAAAAATCCAAGAAAACTACATTTCACTCCTAATTGGAGAACTGCAAATCAAAACTAGATATAATTTCCCCTCTTATTTTTTTGTGAAATTTTTTAAAAAATAGTATATAAAGTCCAGGATTGGTGAGAGTGTAGGGAAACATACCCATCCCTTCTTAGACATCACTTTACAGAGGCAAATTGGCAATTCTTATCAATACTCGAAATGTTTACACCCTGAACCAGCAATACAGGGGAAAGAATTTATCCTACAGATCTGCTCACACACGTACACGATGGCGGTCCATTTCACTGCAGCACATCCATCAGTAAAGGGCTGGCTGAATAAACTAGCATCTATCCAATGAAGCACTCTATAGCCTTATTTTTTGTTTTTTATATATTTATTTTATATTTTCCCCCCACTGATTTTTTAAAATATATTTTTATTGATTTGGGAGATGGTAGAAGGATAGAGAGAGAGAATCATCAATGATGAGAGAATCGTTGACCAGCTGCTTCCTGCATGCCCTCTATTGGGGACAGAGCCCACAACCCGAGCATGTTCCCTGACCAAGAATCAAACCGTGACCTACTGGTTCACAGGTCGATGCTCAACCACTTACACTGCTGGGCTCCCTCATTGATTTTTTTTTTTTTTTAATATATTTTATTGATTTTTTTTTTTTTTTTTTTTTTTTTTTACAGTGAGGATAGTTAGAAACATTGATGAGAGAAACATCGATCAGCTGCCTCCTGCACACTCTCTACTGGGGATGTGCCCGCAACCAACCTACATGCCCTTGACCGGAATCGAACCGGGGACCCTTCAGTCCACAGGCCGACGCTCTATCCACTGAGCCACACCGGTCACCCAGTTCTCACCTTGTTTCCGCTTGGGAACTTTCCCCTCGGGGTTGTAGTCTGGTGGGTAGACAAGCTCCTTAAACTCATCCACGAGGGAGCCCAGCCTTTCGTCCATTGCTTCCACCTTCGGCACTAGGAAACCAAAGAGAGGAAAGGTGGCCTGGCGAGTCCCAAACGCTGGCTTCCAGTAAGCACGTGATGGGGTTGGGGGAGGTCGGGGAAGGAAGGGTCCACAGTGGGCAGCTGACCTGGCCATGAGAACATTCCACAAATTCTGACATTTACCAAGTGCCTCTAACCACTGCATTCAATGAGCACTTACTATAGCCAGGCTCCCTTCTAAGCTTTGTTAACCTGTGGACTAGGTAAGTTTGTCTACCTGTTTTACAGAGGAGGAAAACAGAGAGGTTAAATGACTGGCCTGAGGTCAAACAGCTGGGGAGTGGGAGAGTTGAGAACTGGGCTGGATTCTGGGGATTCAAACAATTCTACAAGTCTAGGCTCTCAGCAGGCTTACAGCTGAGTCAGGATATGGAGGTGGTAAACAGATGCCACACAGCTGGGCAATGCCATGGAGAGCCTGTACACGGCTCACTGAACCTTGAGTTGGGGGCGGGGGTCTAGAAAGGCTTTCGGGAAAGCTGATTGTTCCTCCTCAGGCAGATCCACTATTCCAAGCAGCAAAAGGCACTGGGGTGAGAAGCAGCAGGTAATGCACAGATTGAAGATAGGGTGTGAGGAGGGCAGGACCAGCAGGGAGGCTGGAAAAGCAGGCATAGTGAGGTAAGAGAAACCTCAAAAGCCTGCCCAGGAACTAAAACTCACAAGAACAGCAGGGAACACTGGAGAGCTCTGAGCAAGGGGCAACAGGCTCAGACTGCCCTTTAGAAAGATCACCTCACAGTGTGTGGAGTGTGAACTGAAGGCAGGTAAGAAGGAAGGCTGAAGCAGTGTGTGCAGAGGTGGGCAGGGCATGGGACTGGACCATAAACATGAAAAGGGATAGAACTGACAAGACCCAGTGACGGGGTGAGGTGTGGAGGCAGACGGGGAGTGGCTGGGCTTCCCAGAGCATCATCCAAGGCAAATACAGTGCCTACCTCACCGCCATGAGGATTGAATGAGTGAGCACGTAAGACAGTACCTGGCACACGATAAGCACTCAATAAATGGTATAGTTTGTGTGTTTTTTTAAACTATCATGTAGTCAAGGGATGGCCTAGTCCAGAGGCAGGTCTCAGAAGCCTGGCACTTTCCACTCCTCTCACAGCACCATCTGAGCTAGTCTAGACCATCAGACAGAGATGGGCTGGACAGTGAGGTCACGTCTCAAGAGGGTGCTAGGAAATCCACCCACATTGCTGTCCAGAGCGAGACCAAAGAGAAAGCCTCCCACGACAAGAATCCTCCCTCAGTCGTGGCCTCCTTACACGTCAGATCTTCTGCTCGTTCGGGCTCCGTCAAGTCCAAAGCCAAGGCCTCCAGGTTCCTGAAGTGCTGCTGCAGCACTGGGTTCTCAAAGCTGTCACTTCTGTTAAAAATAATCATAATGGGAACAAGTTCAGGTTTAAAACGTAGACATCTAAAAAATAATGAAATTAAATGAACCCAACTCAGCGCAGGTGCCAGGTCAGCTGAGAAAACATAGCCTCAGGAGAGGATTTTTTAAAAAGGGACTGTCAGCTCAGGAGGCAGTTCCGGAAGCCAGCCTGCGAGGACCCGCTGCTCACCTGTATTTGAAGCGGAGCTTCTGCACAATAGCCTTCATCTTGTCTACCTGCTCCGGGTTTGCCTTGGCTTGTTCAGGGAAGGGCACCTTCCGTTTATCGTCAGCATAGGGCAAGAAGACAAGATGGAAGCCTGGAGAAAAGGGAGATTTCTCAGAGCTGACTGACAGAAGGTTTCAGTGATTGAGTTGTCATTTGTCTCTCAGCTCCCAATATCTGTGTTTTCCGATGGTCTTAGGCTCTACAGCAGCAGTTCTCAACCTGTGGGTCGCCTAAGACCATCCGAAAACACAGATATTTACATTACAATTCAGAACAGTAGCAAAATTAGTTATGAAGTACCAACGAAAATAATGTTATGGTTTGGAGTCACCACAACATGAGGAATGTATTAAAGGGTCGCGGCATTAGAAAGGTTGAGAACCATTGCCCTAGAGCCAGCTGGACAGTGCCCGCTCCCTAAGGACTAAGTCCCAGCTCCATCAGGCCTTCCTTTGAGCCCCTTTAATATATATTTTATTGATTTTTTACAGAGAGGAAGGGAGAAGGATAGAGAGCTAGGAACATCGATGAGAAACATCGACCAGCTGCCTCCTGCACACCCCCTACCAGGGATGTGCCCGCAACCAAAGTACATGCCCTTGACCAGAATCGAACCTGGGATCTTTCAGTCTGCAGACCTAGGCTCTATCCACTGAGCCAAACCGGTTTCAGCTGAGCCCCTCTTTATTTCCTCACCCTCCAACCACCTACTGAAAGGGAAGAGGCGAGGGCAATCAGGCTGATCTTGTTCCAGTCACTGGCTGGTTCTAGAAAGACAGAAAAATCTGAGACTGGAACCAAGCTGTTGCTCTGGGAAGTGCCCTTGCAGGCAATGCCAACAGCACTGGGCTAGAGGGAGGAGCAAGTCCCCTCACTCTCCTCTGCCCTGTTATCTCCTTTTAGCTCCTACTCTCGACAAAGCTTCACCCACAGCCAGCTGGAAAAAAAGAAATAAGGTTGCCCAGCCAGTGTGGTTCAGTGGTTATGCATCAACCCATAAACCAAGAGGTCACGGTTTGATTCCTGGTCGGGACACATGACAGGTTGTGGGCTTGCTACCCAGTAGGGGCGTGCAGGAGACAGTCGATATTCTCACATCGTGTATGTTTCTATCTCTCTCTCCCTCTCTCTTCCTCTCTGAAATCAATAAAAACATAAAAAAAGAAAAAAGGAAAAATTGGGTTTGGAGATTCTTAGCCTCAGAACAATAAATGGTGAATTTGGAGCAGAGAAAGAAGCTTAATAACTGGCATACAAAGCTATTTCTGAGCATTGTGATGATCAGGGTTAGAAATATGTTCAGTTACTTTATGCATAAAGTTGGTATTTATTAGCATGGTTGAAGGAAGACTATCTCTAGGCTACTCTGCACTAGGCACTTGTATGTTTATTGACTCATCTCAAATGTGAGACAACCTTGAGAGACGGTGTACCAGAAGTCTCATCTTTGCAGATAAGCAGTGTAAGCAGAAATGTGACATTACTTGCCCACTCTGGCCAGCTAACAAGTGGCAGAGAGGGGCCTACAACAAAAGCAAGTAAACTTTCAGGCACACAGCATAAGATCAAGTCAAGTCCGACTTCAGAACGCATGGTCCTTGCACTAGACCTCACTGCCTCGGTGTTTACAGGAGACAAACCAGACACTAAACCTTACAAAGGTGCCAAGCATGGCTTTTGGTAAAGAATGGTTCCAGTAGCCAAAACCGGTTTGGCTCAGTGGATAGAGCACCAGCCTGTGGACTGAAAGGTCCCAGGTTCGATTCCGGTCAAGGGCATGTACCTTGGTTGTGGGCACATCCCCAATGGGGGGGGATGCAAGAGGCAGCTGATTGATGATTCTCTCTCATCAGTGTTTCTAGCTCTGTATCCCTCTCTTCCTCTCTGTGAAAAATCAATAAAATATGTTTAAAAAAAAAAAAAAAAAAGAAGAAGAAGAATGGTGCCAGCAGTCAAACCCCAAGGACTTGCGTCAGCAGCCTGCAAACAGTCTCCGTACATTGGGCCCTCAATGCCAGCTGCAGGCCGCCTTGCTTGCCAGTACATGCTGTGCACTGTACAACCACATTTGCTTTCTGTGCTACGCACCAGGTCACCTGTGAAACCTTAAAACACACACTTCCCAGGGCCCATTCCTGGCGAGTCTGGTACCTCGAATCCGTGAGGGATTCCAATGCCTGACAAGGTTGGGAAGCCCGGAAAATCTCCCTGCCACGTACCTGGGGGAGTCACTTGAATTTTCTGGTCATCCAGCTCCTCTTCCTGTGGCATCAAGGCCACAAAGTAAGGGGGGATGTTCTGGCGGGGGGTGTATCTGCACACCGCCACGACTTCCTTCTCCAGGCACTTGGTGAGCAGAGCGCTGAACAGGGTTGAGCTCCCTGCAAAACAAACATCCCTTTAGGGGCAATTTTCCTTCCACTTTCTTCAAAGGTTTATGATCCTTCAATAGGTAAGGGGTGATGGATCCAGAGCTGAAGGGAAAGGAATGAAAATGGATGCCTCAAATGGGAATTATTTTTTTCTTTCTTTTTTTTTTTAAATATATTTTATTGATTTTGTACAGAGAGGAAGGGAGAGAGATAGTTAGAAACATTGATGAGAGAGAGTCATTGATCAGCTGCCTCTTGCACACTCCCTACTGGGGATATGCCCGCAACCAAGGTACATGCCCTTGACCGGAATCGAACCCGGGACCCCTCAGTCCCCAAGCCGACGCTCTATCCATTGAGCCAAACCGGTCTCTGCTCAAATGGGAATTATTATTTTTTTTTTGAATTGTTAACTATAAGCTTTAATTGGGAAAAGGCCCATAATTAAGGATAGTGACCAACTTCTGAACTTCTTACCAAGTTCATCTGTAATGACTAAATTTTTAAGTGAATATTTTTAATGTAATAATCAAATGGGAATTATTAACGGCAGTTCACTTTTACTTTGTTTCAGTTAATGACATAGCCCCAGTTATTAATGAAAATCAGTCCAATCAGGGGGGTTCAGTAGCTACAGCACAGAATATAGGTCTGGACAGTAAAATAAACCCAATGCCTGAGTTAATACCATCTTTAATTGCCAACACTAGGGGAAAGGTTTGTTTTGTGGTGTGTGTTTTTCAAACTGTCTATCTGATGCCTCAAAGAAGGAAGGAAGTTTTTAAAATGCTAATTCCATACCCCCTCCGGGACATTCATAATGCATACTGGCACATTATAGGTCCTAAAGAAGCTTCTTTTAGTTTAGCCCCCCTCGAAATACCTCAGTAAGCCCAGCTGAAGTGGCTCAGTGGTTGAGCTTCGACCCAGGAACTAAGAGATCAATTCCCAGTCAGGGCGTATGCCGGGTTGCAGGCTCGATCCCCAGTAGGGGGCGTGCAGGAGGCAGCTGATCAATGATTCTCATCATTGATATTTCTCTCTCTCTCTCCCTTCCTCTCTGAAATCAATAAAAATACATTTAAATTGTATGTTTAATTACCCAGGAATACACTCTAGACCGTTTCCAACCAGCACCTCATTATTATTTGAAACGTGGCATCTAGGTCAGAGAAACCACGAGAGCTAGAGAGTTAGAGCCAGTGTTGGAAAGAGACATCAGTGAAAACTTTAGCTCTCGAAAGTTTTAGGGAACTTTAGGAAAGGCGGCTCAGCAAGCTGCTTCCTGTGCTCCTCACTCATTTCCCCTGGTGTGGTGCTCACCGTTGACCAGGGACTCCTCGGGGTACACGAACAGGGAGGGCCTCAGGTAGTGGTGCTTCTTCAGCATTAGCAAGGGCTTGAAACCGATGAGAACCAAGCCTGGTTCATCAAACCGCTTGAGCTGCTCCGTCTCCTCTTTCTCCAGCACGATCTGACGACTCCCATAGATCTTTGGGGGGAAGGGGGGTCACAAAGACAGGCTGCTGGAGATCCAGAATAGCTGCCACATGACACTAGCAAGTCACAACCAGCTTTCTCTAAGGAGCGGGAGGATGGCTCATCGGGGCATCATCCCCAACAAGAAAAATTAACATTTACTGCGTGCCCGGCAGGCCCTCTAAGTCTGCCACCCAATGTAACCCCTGTAATAACCCTTGGTGAGAGATGGTAAGTTTTACAGAAAAGGGAACTGAGGCTCAATGGTTGGTAACTTGCTCCAGGTTATACAACTGAATTAAGCTTCAACCGAGCTCTGTCTGGTCCCAGAGACGATGCGTTTCAAGCATTGATTCTTTCCCTCATCTTACATGTACTGAGCGCTCATCCTGACACACAAGGCTGTTCGAACCACACATGTTTGAGAGGATCTAAATCAGGCAGTGTGCTGGGTCTCAGGTAGTGTGAGAGATAGATACACACACACACTTTAATATTTGTATTTTGATCCTAAATATGTGATTAGCTACGGAAGTTAATAACAGATCAAATTGGGTTTTATGGAAAGACAGAACCCTCGAGGTTTTCTTTCTTTTTTTTTTTTTTAATATATTTTATTGATTTTGTACAGAGAGGAAGGGAGAGAGATAGAGAGTCAGAAACATCGATGAGAGAGAGTCATCGATCAGCTGCCTCTTGCACACCCCCTACTGGGGATATGCCCGCAACCAAGATACATGTCCTTGACTGGAATCGAACCTGTGACCTTTTAGTCCGCAGGCCGACGCTCTATCCACTGAGCCAAACCGGTTTCGACATCGAGGTTTTCTTTAGGGACACTGAATCAAGAAACTCAGCCTGGCCTGTGTGGCTCAGTCGACTGAGCATTGTATCATGCAGAGAAAGGCTGTGGTTTTGATCCTGGGCAGGGCGCATAAAGAAGGCAACTGGTCAATGTTTGTCTCTCTCTCTCTAATCTTGTTCTCAGGTGAGGATTTAAAAGAAAGAAAGAAGGGCCCGACCAGCGTGGCTCAGTGGTTGGTTGTCAACCAAGGAACCAGGAGTTCCCGAGTTCGATTTTTGGTCAGGGCGTATGTCAGGTTGTGAGATCGATCCCAGTTTGGGGCATGAAGGAGGCAGCTGATCAATGTGATTCACTCTCATCATTTATGTTTCTATCTCTCTCTCCCTCTCCCTTCATCCCTGAAATCAATAAAAATATATTTAAAAATAAATAAGCCAAAACCGGTTTGGCATGGATAGGGTGTCGGTGTGCGGACTGAAAGGTCCCAGGTTCGATTCAGGTCAAGGGCATGTACCATGGTTGCGGGCACATCCCCAGTGGCGGGTGTATGTGAGTGTGTGTGTGTGTGTGTGTGTGTGCAAGAGGCAGCTGATCAATGATTCTCATCGACATTTCTAACTCTCTATCCCTCTCCTTTCCTCTCTGTAAAAAAAAAAAAAAAAAAATCAATAAAATATTTTTTTTTAAATAAAATAAAATAAAAATAAATAAATAAGGCCTATGTGTATCATTTCAAAACACCCTAAAAAAATAAAATAAAATTTTAAAAGCACTTGACACCTAACACCTTTTCCCTAACTCCCCATCTCCCTAGCGACATTTCCTGCTATTCTACCTGAGCAAGGAATTAGACTGTAAGACACAGCCCATCCTGTGCTGAGTGATCAAGGGCTAGTTTTCTTGGGGGGAAAAATAGTGTATTGAATTTTAGAAAGAAGGAAAGGGAGAGAGAAAGAGAGAGAGAAACATCAATGTGAGACAGACACGTCGATCCACTGCCTCCTGCACTCCCCCTTCCGAGGATCAAACCTGAGACCCGGGCATGTGCCCCTGACTGGGAATCCAGCAGATAACTCGTGGCACACCAGCCAGGGCGAGAGCTAAAGTTTTCACTGATGTCTCTTTCCAACACTGGCTCTCACTTTCTAGCTCTCGTGGTTTCTCTGACCTAGATGCCACGTTTCAAATAATAATGATTTTGTTTTAACAATGTGGCTAGAAAGATGTGCACGTGAAAGTTATCTGGTTAGGCTGATCATCGTCTCCCCTCCGTCAGCTCCTCAGTGAGACAAAGTTCAGTAAGTAGCAGGCCTACCTGGGATCTCTTGGTGTCACTTGGCAGAAGCAAACTGCCTGTATTTACATTAAATGTCCGCGTCTTGGTTTTCACTGGTTCATTTGTTTCCCGGTAAAGCCTAATTGGAGGAGGTTTGAAAGCCTTCTGGACCATATTATAAATGCCGACAGTGAATACTATATCTTTGTTGAGCTTAAACTTCAACCTGGAGGACAGAGAAGTAAAAAAGCATAGACTAAGAGATTACTTTCCTATCTACATCCCAAAGTGGCACCCAAGACTTCACTTGTTTTATTCTCTCTTATATTCTAAATGAGCTTAGAATACAAATATAACTTACCTTATTTATTTATTTTATATCTATATTTTTATTGATACAGAAAGGAAGGGAGAGGGAAAGAGAAAAAGAAAGATCAATGATGAGAATCATTGTTTGGCTGCCTCCTGCACATCCTCAACAGGGGGTCAAGCCCACAACCTGGACATGTGCCCTTGACCGGAATTGAACCTGGGACCCTTCAGTCCACAGGCTGATGATCTGTCCACTGAGCCAAACCAGCTCCGGCTAAATATAACTCCTTTTATTTTATTTATTTATTTATTTATTAATATATTTTATTGATTTTACACAGAGAGGAATTGAAAGGGACAGAGTTAGAAACATCGATGAGAGAGAATCATCGATCAGCTGCCTCCTGCACACCCCCCATTGGGGATGTGCCCGCAACCAAGGTACATGCCCTTGACCAGAATCGAACCCAGGACCTTTCAGTCTGCAGGCCGATGCTCTATCCACTGAGCCAAACCGGTTTCGGCTAAATATAACTCCTTTTAATAATACAATGGAGTTTGCTGTAATGCTATCTCAGGGTCTATGCCACAAAAATTAGTTTCAGAATATATTAACTGTGTAAAATAACGATAAAGAATATACTGCCCAACCTGTGTGGCTCAGTGGTTGAGCGTCAGCCCATGAGCCAGGAGGTTGCAATTCGATTCCAGGTCAAGGCACATGCCTGGATGCTCCAGCCCCAGTGGGAGGCGTACAGGAGGCAGCTGGTTGAGGATCCTCTCTCATCACTGATGTTTCGATCTCTCCCCCTCTCCCTGAAATCAATAAAAACATATATTTTTAAAGTTACAGTATAACATCACAGTTTATAGCATCATGGTTTATGTCATAACTTGTCAAGGAAAATATGGAAGCTCACAGTGCAAAACAAGTGGCTTGATGTTTAACTTCATCTGAAATGTCTTAAGGTTAATAAGTGTTATTAGTGGGTAGGTTTCAATCTATTTCAAAGGGTTGTCATTAAAGATTAAATAAGTTAATATATTCACAAAGAATTTTTAAGGCAATGCCTGCCACCCAATAAATATGCAATAAAGTAATTTTATTATTTGGTTATAGCAAGAACAAGTGTAATAATTTTCTAGGTCTCTTTCTCTCCTCCTCCTTCCCTCCTTCTCTCTAAAAATCAATGGAAAAGATATCCTTGGGTGAGGATTAACAAAAGAAAAGGCGGTGCCAAAACTGGTTTGGCTCAGTGGTAGAGCGGGGGTCTGCGAACTAAAAGGTCCCAGGTTCGATTCCAGTCAAAGGCATGTACGTTGGTTGCAGGCACATCCCTGGTAGGGGGTGTGCAAGAGGCAGCTGATCGATGTTTCTCTCTCATAGACGTTTCTGGCTCTTTATTTCTCTCCCTTCCTCTCTGTAAAAAATCAATAAAATATATATTTTTTTTTAAAGAAAGAAAAGGCGGTAATCTAACTCTCTGGTTCCTGTTGGTCTCAAGTTTATAAGAAATCAAAATAACACAATTTTAACAATGCTAACAACTAACACTTATTGAGCTTTTGTTCTATACCAAGTACTATTGTTATCCCCAATTTACAGAGAAGAGAGCAGATGATAAACCAGTGAGGGCAACTGAGGATACTGCTAGGCCACAACTATTTTCCCCAGGAAAGTGGGGTCTGCGTTATTTTTTGCTGTTAATTCTCACCTGCTGTTTTTTCCACTGACTTTTAGCGAGAGTGGAAGAGAGGGAGAAAGAGAGAAACATCCATGGGAGAGAGACCTATCAGTTGAACCTGCCACCCACGTATGTGCCTTTGACTGAGAATCGAACCTAAGACTTCCCTGCAGGGCTGACATCCTAACCGCTGAGGCACGCCTGTCAGGGCAGGGGCTGTGTTATTTTGAAAAGACATACCAGCTCTTCGAAGGGAAGAAAAGCAAATAGCGTATGCTACCCTGAAATCAAGCTCGTTTTTTAGAGCCGCGGTCGCCAACCTTTTGGACTTCACGGACCACCAGGGGTTGGCGATCACAGTGAGGAGGGGCACAGCCCAGGGTTAGTAGCCAGGGAGACCAAAGCTGTGCATTCCTCATGGTAAGTGAGAGGACTACGGGCAGCGGGCGCAGGCGCAGTGCCCACCTGCTGAGCGGGCGCTTCCTGGTCTCCTTGGCCCGGACCTTCCTCAGCAGGTCCTCCAGCTTGCTCGACTCCTTGAAGTGAACCCCGAGGTTCTCGTCCTCCGCGGTGCTGATGATATCACGGTAGAATAAGGATATGTCGAAGCCTCCACGTTTCCTCAAGTGCATCAGGTCAAGAAAGATACCTGGGCCAGGACAGACAGAAGTGAGGGGAAACGACGTTCACCAAGACATTTCTTCCGCTAAGTTCAACTATGCTTTTTAAAGATCCCAAAGAGCCTGGCCGGTGTGGCTCAGTGGTTGAGTGTCGACCTTTGAACCAGGAGGCCACGGTTCGATTCCTGGTCAAGGTTTGAGGGCTCAATTCCTGGGAGGGGGACCTGAGGGAGGCAACCAATCAATGATGCTCTCTCATCATTGTTTCTATCTCTCCCTCTCCCTTCCTGTCTCTGAAAAGAATAAAAAATTGAAAATAATAAAGAAATAAAGATCCCAAAGAACTAGGCTGATTATTAACATTTCGGGAATTAGAGAAAGTGGCTAAGGGAGCCAGCTGTATATTGACTTCGGACAATATATTAAACTAACTACCATTCACAGTAGCATTACAATCAAGAAAATCTTGCTCTAGTGGAGTCCTTTTAGGCTGCTAATGGCCTGCCCATTCCCTGGGCATGTTACACAAGTGTCTCCTCCAGCTGCATGTTAATCTTTCATTTTACTCTGAACGGTGAAAAGCAAAGGTTTGATATCAGCTATAAAGAAGCAATAAAATTAAGTGCCAATTTAAAAGAACGGGGGAAATGCCGACCTGTGTCACGGAGATCCCCAGCTTTGGTCCTGGCCCGGCTGGCTTTGGCACTGTCATTGCCATGGGGGTCGTCTTCATTGGTGAACAGCATGATCCTCTTATGGCTCATCTTGACCTGGACATCGCTGAAGAGGTTGGCGCAGACCCACAGCACTTCACTCAGGGAGTAGTCACATCCACAGCCGATCAGGTCTTGGAAATGTTTCTTTCCCTCCTGCCCCTTGAACTGCGCAAGCTCTAACACTCGTTTAGCACCTGACCAGAGACAGGGGGTCAAACGGGCAGAAAAGGCCGTGTCAGCGGACCCCTTGACCAGGCCACTGGAAGGGCCTAAGGTCCATCCGTCACCGAGCTGTTTAACCCAGTCAGCAGAAGGCCACATGCTAGTAAGAGCCCCTAGCGCAGGAAAGCATTCTCTTAGTGTCATCTGCTTCCTCTCCACATCACTTTGTTCAGGGAAAACACGTAAGGGAAAAGGTAATCTTAAAATACACTGACCTGGGGGCTGGGGAGGTAAGGGCAGAGAGCGGGGTGGGAACCAGGTGGAAGGGAGCTATGGGGGGAGGAGGGGGAGAAACAACTGTAATAATCTGAGCAATAAAGATTTATTAAATTTTTTTAAAAAATACACTGACCTGGATTATCCAGCTCCTGTAAGACGTAAATATTTTTGAAATTCACTGAGTTTTTGTCCTTCTTGGTACCATAGAACACCACTGCCAAGAGATCTCGATCGCTGCTTATGATTTTACTGGTGTACACACTCTGGATACACTGGAAAAATAAAATGAAAATTCAGTTAATGTTTAACTACATACCACTAAACAAACTCCCTAAGTGCCTGGCGCATAGTAGGTGCTCAATCTATAGTTGCTGAGTGTACACATGGCATTAGAATAAGGTATGTCCTCTCCTTTCATTCTACTGAAGTTCGTGAATCAGTGAGAATGGTGGGCAGGTATATTCCACTATAACAAAAAGCAGAGTGCAGTAAGTATATAATAAGAAGTCAGAAATTTACAACATGTAGAAACTGCTATATGGGCAAAGCCCAGCAATGGAATAAAAAAACCTGGATATTAGTCTCACTGATATCACACACTAACTGCTTGGGTTTTGATCTTTCCTTAAATAGCTTGATACTAAGAAACAGAATTTACATTTATAAAATAATTACGTGTATAAAAGGTTTAAGCTAACAATATGTGACCTGAAAAAAAGTCATAACTCCTAACAGCATTTTCTAAAATACAATTTGCTTAATTACACAATTAAAAACATCAGTATAGGCGTCGGCCTGCGGACTGAAAGGTCCCTGTCAAGGGCATATACCTTGGTTGCGGGCACATCCCCAGTAGGGGATGTGCAGAAGGCAGCTGATCAATGATTCTCTCTCATCAATGATGTTTCTCTCTCTCTCCCTTCCTCTCTAAAAATCACTAAAAATATATTTTAAAATAAAAATAAAATAAAATAAATAAAAAACATCAGTATACCAGGAGAGGTCTAGCTACCTATTGAAACTAATGTCAGCTTCTGGTAAATGAGTGTCTCTGAAGAATTGGTCTGTCCCAGCAGCCTGTTTAATTCTGGGGACACTGACAAAATTAAGTTTCTGAATCTGCAAAGCTGAGGAATAAACCAGGAGGGTGACCCCTCCTTTTTCTGTCCGAGCTTCTAAGCAGCCTTCCTCCATAGCAATTCTCTCGTTAAATGAACTTATAGTGTGTTCCTCAGTGACAAGAATCCACATGGCAAGTAGTCATTTCTACAAACACTTCCTTCTATTTTCTGAGCAGTCTATAAATACCAACAAAAATTTGGTGAGGCCTTCCCATAGAGTCTAAGAAATAAACACACACACAACAGAAAACTAACATGGAATTACAGAAAACTGTTTTTTCATTGCTTTTTATCAAATACATTATGCTCATCTATGAATGTCTCACTTATTCGCTACATATGACTACATTTCCTTCTGGTTTTTTAGGCATCAAGGGTTCTGAACCCTTTGAAACTATGTGTAGAATTGTTCGTGTGTCCTTCTGGGAAGAGGGTACATAGTTTCCACCACATTGAGAAGAGAGGGCCGTGATCCCACAAAGGCTAAAGCGGTGCTCCTCCGAGAGTGACTTCAAACCGGCCACCTCAGCATCCTCGGGAACTGACTGGAAATGCCGATTCTTAGTCCCAGCTCCAGACCTACAGACTCTGGGGAAAGCCCCGCAGGCTGTGTTAACAAGCCCCTGCCAGTGACTGATGCAGGTTAAAGTTTGAAACCACTGCTTTAAAATTAAGGATTGATTTTTATTCATTCTGTTTTTAAATTTTTATTTTTATTTTATTGATTTTGTACAGAGAGGAAGGAAGAGAGATAAAGAGTTAGAAACATCGATGAGAGAGAGTCATCGATCAGCTGCCTCTTGCACACCCCCTACTGGGGATATGCCCATAACCAAGGTACATGCCCTTGACCGGAATCAAACCCGGGACCTTTCAGTCCCCAAGCCGACGCTCTATCCATTGAGCCAAACCGGTCCCAGCTCATTCTGTTTTTAGAGGCCAAGATATTCTGATCTGCCAACTCTAAGAACTGTCTGTATACAAACCAGAACATGAGAAGCTTGTTTGGTGCCAAACTCTAAAAAAAAAGAAACCTGAGATATACAGTGAATGTTTAGAAATGCTTTTCTATGAATAGTGGCCTTTTTCATTCAGGTGTAATTCATAGAACAAAGTTGATCGTTTTAGAGTGAGCAGCTCGGATAAATAAAAAATTTTAAAAAAATAAATAAATAAAATAAAAAATAAAGTGAGCAGCTCAGTAGTATTTAACAAACTCACAATGTTGTGTAACCACCACCTCTATGTAGTTCCAAAATATTTCTACCACCTCCACAGCGAAGGCCATAACCCGTTCCTCCCTCCCCCCGCTGCCCCTAGGAACGCCCAGCCTGCATCCTCTATGGACTATCTGTTAGACATTTCATTTGTCTGGCTTCTTTCATTTAATATGTTTTCCATGTTCATTTGCCTTGTAGCATGTACAGTATTTTCATTTCTTTTTATGTCCGAGTAATATTACAGGGTAGGTATAACTATTTTGTTTATTCACTTCAAAATGTTTTGGAATGAGACAGAAGTGGTGGTTACACACATTGTGAATGACTAAGTACCTTTGATGGGTACACTTCACAAGGTTAATTTTGTTATGTGAATTACACCTCATTTTAAAAAACTAAACTAGCCCTGGCCAGGTGCTCAGATAGTCAGAACATCGTCCTATAAGGTCGCTGTTTCCGTTCTCAGGCAGGGCACATGGGCAGGAGGCAGCCATCAAAGGTTCACTCTCACATCTATGTGTTTCTCTCTCTCTCTCTCTTTCTTTCTCTCTCTCTCTCTCTCTCTCCCCCCCTCCCTTCCCCTCTCGCTAAAAATCAATACAAATATTTTTTAAGTTAAAAAAAAATTTTTAAACAAACTAATTCTCACAACTTGGATGGAAGATACTAGTATTCTCTCCATTTCACAGATGAGAAAACAGATACCAAAAGGTTGGGCAACTCTTCAAACATTAAACATCAGACAGTTTATTAAGTGGCAGAATCAGAATCTGAGTACCTGATTCTGTTGGGTATACACCTGGGAGAATTGCTGGGTCAGACTGGAATTCTATACTGAATTCTGAGGAACTGTTTTCCACAGCAGCTGATCCATTTTACGTTCCCACTATCAATGGATGAGGCTTCCAGTTTCTCCACATCCTTTTTTTTTTTTTTTTAATATATTTTATTGATTTTTCACAGAGAGGAAGGGAGAGGGATAGATAGTTAGAAACATCGATGAGAGAGAATCATCGACCAGCTGCCTCCTGCACACTCCCTACTGGGGATGTGCCCGCAACCAATGTACATGCCCTTGACAGGAATCAAACCTGGGACCCTTCAGTCCGCAGACCAATGCTCTATCCACTGAGCCAAACCGGTTTCGGCTCCACCTCCTTATGTTCCTCCTTTTTTTGTGTAATTATAGCCATCTAGTGGGTGAGATATCTCATTGTGGTTTTGATCTGCATTTCTCTAATGACTAAAGGTGTTCAGAATCTTCTCCTGTGTTTGTTGGCTGTTTGCATTTCTTTAGAGACATGTATATTCAAGTCCTGTGCCCATTTTTTAATTGGTTTTTGGTCTTTTTGTTGTAATAATCTTTTTCAAACACAGGTATCACCCAACTTCCAAATATCACTTACAAGCGGACTCATTTCCATACAATAATTAGGCACTTCTACCACCAGGGCTAATGCTGAAGGTGGGAGCAATGTATTCCTCGGGTCTGGAGTTCAAACCCAGAATAAAATGGCCTGTTCTCCAGCACCGCCCCACTTTCACACACAGCCATCCGGGAGGCTAACCACCATGTATCATCCACAAACAAAATTTTCACACAGAGCCCAGTTTTTAAAAGTGGTGCTAAATACTTTGGAGTTTTGTTTATTTTAAATAAAAAGGTGAAGTCTTACCTGAATGCTCATGTCAAAAGGAGTCATTTCATCTTCATCTTCTGATTTAAACATGGCCCTGGAAGCATCAACCAAAAAAATCAAACTATCTCTTCCTGAATATGTATATTCTCCTACAGGGAGAAAGGGAAAAAAAAAAAAAAAGGAAAAAATGCTTGCCCTTATATTCATATTTATCATGTTTATTATTTATATAAAACAAATAGAGAAAAGCCCATTAAGCAGAAGTATAGCCTGATAGGGGCAATCAAGCTGAGCCAGCCAGGGGAGAGGGGCCTCGGGCAGTTGGTAGGCTAGTCCTGCCCCCAACTGAGGTGCAGGGGAGAGGGGTGGGATCAGGAATGGAGCCAGCAGGTGGAAGGAGCCATAGAAGGTTGGCTGGCCGGCCCCACCCCCTGGTCAAACCCCCAGTTGAATTCCCCATGGAGGGGACATTTCTTACTATCTTAAGAAAATAACATATGAAAAAACCCTTATGCAAAATTTCCCCCAATATTATTTATTAAAATACAAAATTGAAAATTATAAAAATATCCAGCCCTGGCCAGTGTTCTCAGTGGTTAGAGTGTCAGCCCACACATCAGAAGGGTTGCAGGTTCAATCCCTAGTCCCAGTCAGGGCACATTCGGGAGGCAACCAATAGATGTGTCTCTCTCACATCTCTGTTTCTCTCTCTCTCTCTCTCTCTCCCCCTCTCCCTCCCTTCTGCTATCTCTAAAAATGAATGGAAAAAATATCCTCAGGTGAGGATTTTTTTTTTTTTTTTTTTTTTTACAGAGAGGAAGGGAGAGAGAGAGAGAGAGCTAGAAACATCGATGATGAGAGAAACATCGATCAGCTGCCTCTTGCACACCCCCTACCGGGGATGTGCCTGCAACCCATGTACATGCCCCTGACCGGAATCGAACCTTTCAGTCTGCAGACCGCCGCTCTACCACTGAGCCAAACCGGTTTCGGCTCCTCAGGTGAGGATTAACAAAAAAATTTTTTTAAATGTGTTGTATATGCACTATGATTACAGCTATATAAAAACTCAGTTACAAAGAAAAACAGATATAGGTAGCTAGAAAATATGCAGAATGCCAAAATGCTAATAGTAGTTGTGTTAGGGTGATAGATTATATAGATAATAAACATTCAGTTTCCAATATTTCCTGTTTCTCTATTCTAATAAAAACATTTTAAAGTTTTCAGACTTTAAATTAAACAGTATACAGATATGTGTATCCCTTCTATCTCTTTCTTTGTCCTATGTGCTAGTGTGTTGGCTGAACATATACCCCTAAACCTGGAGGTTATGGTAAGGGACTGGCAGCTGTAACTGTGTTGCTAATGTTTACTAGTACTCTAGTTGCTGCAATTATTGTAGAAAGACATTTTTGTACTGAGGTATTAGAATGAGTAAAACTATTTTGCTGGGCCCTGGACGGGTGGCTCAGTGGTTGGAGCATCCTCCCAAACATTGAAAGGCTTCAGGTTTGATTTCTGGTCAGGGCACATACCTAGGTTGTGGGTTCGATCCCTGATTGGGGTGCATGTGGGAGGTAAATTGATAGATGTTACTCCCACTCCCTCTTCTCTAAAATCAACTAAGACATGACCTAACAGGATTAAAAAACAACAACAGAAAACTACTTTCCTGGAACATGAAGAGGCTTCCCCGAGTCACCTAAGGTAACAAAAGATACCACTGTTCAGGGCCATTTATTGGAGCTCCTCAGATGGCAATCTACCAGTCAGTGCCCAGCAAGTTTAAGCTAGCAACGTCCCATAGTCCAGAGCAGGACATGGAGAGAAGAGCCCAGGGCAGCTCTGCAAAGTGCACAGGGGGAAAGGCATCTGAGGTCCTCAGGAGAGACGGAGGCCATTGGACAGCACAGGGCACCCCGCAGACAGGCAGGGAAGTCTTCCGCGTGCACAACCGAACATCTAAAGTCACCTACCGCCTGCGTCCAGGCCCTCCTCCTGCTCTTCCTCTTCATCGCCCTCGTTTTTGTAAAAAGACTCCCACCCTGACATGTTGGCAACTGGTCACTGGATTAAAAGAAAAAGTTAAGTTCAGCATCGAGCAAATTTAAACCTAAAAATATATATTCCTTTGAGATCTAGTGGTTACTCGTGAGGAGTGTGGCCGCCGGGTCCTGCTGCCTGGAGAACTCCCGGTAACTGCGACCCCGAGGTGAGTGGGCATCCTTCCAGCAGCCTCGCCTTAGTCATCCCGTAAGGTGGTGGCTCAGGGTGGAAAAGTTCCGTTCCACCGTGAGCACCATCGGGACTTGAGGGATTCACGCTCCAGGATACTCGGCCCTCCGGTGGACCCATCTGTCCTCCTCCCGCCCCCAAGCCGCCCTCCACTCCTCAGCCGGCCATGCCCAGTGGAGTCAGTCTCAAGTGCAGGCGGCCCTCCACGGCTGCGTGCCACCTCCCCCAGGCGGCGGGCCCGGGGGCCAGAGACTGTCTCTACACTCGGGCCGCACCCTGACCCGCCAGCAGCACGCACAGCACCGACGGCTCCCGCCCACCTCGAGCGCCAGGAAGAGGTCTGCTGGGGCTGCAGGTGCAGCGCGGGTAGCGCGGGCTCCAGGTCTCCCTTCCAAACGGCGTCCTACGTCATCACGCACAGCGCGTACTCTTCCTGTCAAAGGACACGCCCACTCCCACGGGCTGCTTTTCACACGAGTCGTTAAGGAACAGCGAAAGCCCCGCCCCCTCCGGCGAAGCCCCGCCCCTCGCGGCCGGCCGGGATGGCGCGCACATGCGCCGAAGCGCGTCCCCGCCCCTGGCCCTCTTCCGCGCGGACCCCGCTCGTCCCGGCTCTGTCACCTCACAGTAGTCGTTGCCGGTGGCGGGCGGGGAGCGCGAGCCGCGTGGGGCTGCGAGCGGGGGCAGGACCGCCTCTTCCCCGCCCTCAGGCCGGGCCCGGGCTTGGTCCCCCCGCGCTCCTTCCGCTCCCCACCCCGGTGGGTCCGGGCAGGTCCGAGCCGCTGCCGGGTGCCAGAGGGGCGTCGTGGCCGCGGCCGCCACGGGTCCCGATGGAGCCGTCGAACCTCTATCCGGTGAAGCTCTACGTGTACGACCTGTCCAAGGGCCTGGCCCGGCGGCTCAGCCCCATCATGCTGGGTGAGGGAGCCGGCGGCGGCGGGAGGGGGCCGGCCGGCCGCGGCGCGGAGGCCTGGGCCGAGGCTCGGGGGCGGCGTAGGCCCGGAGGATGGAGAAACGCGGAGTGGAGGAGGGGGGCCCGGTGCCCCATTCTCCGTCTGAGTCCCGGCGGGAGGGATGGGGAGGAATCACGCCCTTCCTGGTGCCTCCGGGGCCCCTCCGCCGGGGGTGGGGAGAGCCGGCGCTGCATCCGGGTGGGCCCCGGCCTGGCTGGGCGAGCCCCCGGCTCCTTCCTCGGCGCCGAGGCAGATGCTGCCGCGCGGTGCCCGCGGAGGGAGGGACACTGCGCGGATCCTCGGGCGGCCCTGGGGGAGCCGGCCCTCCGGCCGAAGGAAACTTCCTGCCGCCTCCAGGGCAGGTGGGAAGGGAAAGCTAGAGCCGCACGGGGACCCAGCCAGACCCTCCATAGCGGAGAGGTCGGTCTGCTGGAGCCCGGATGGAAGAAAGCAGATCTGGGGGTGAGGGGGACGCCGTGGTCCCAGGGAGGGCCAGGAAGGGGAGTGTTGCAGAGGTGCCCCACTGAGCAGCGTAACTGCCAGCAGAGAAAAGCAGCGTAAATCAGACTTCATTCTAACCCAGATACATACCACAGTGCCTGTGTAACGCGGGGCTTGTCAGGTGTGTGGTTTCGGGTGATAGCTGGGCGGGAAAGGGATCCAGGAATTGAAAATGGAACGGCTTTGGCAACATCCACTTGAACGACTGTTTTTTCCTGGCTTACGGAGACATTTAGAGACTGTTGCAGTTGATGTGCCTTAAGACGAGAGCAGAGGTCAAGTAAGCCAGGCCATTTTGAGGGCATCTTTTTCAATATCCTTGAATTTCTAATGTGAGTTGAACTTAACCCCTTAACCCTAGGCCAGTGAGTGGTTCCTATATTCAGCGTCACCTCAGAACCGCCTGGGGGGCTTGTGAAAAAGACAAAGACACCTTCATTTTCAACATAATTGTTAAATGGGAATTGGGGGAAAAATAGTTCTTGAAATATGCAACTGTGAGTGTAAGCAAAGGATATACAGTATACTTGCTTAGACAAATAATTATCTGGAAGAATACCAAAGAAACTGGTAACAGTGACAACTTAAGGAAACGTGAACTTGAAGCAGGGAGGCAGAAGTGAAAGGAAACTTTGCTATAACTTTTCTGTTCCTTTTGAATTGTGTACTACATACATATACTATCTGTTCAAAATAGCAAAGTTTTAAATACATACATTCCAGAGCCTCATTACACAAGTACCAAATAAGATTTTTCTGGAGTTTTGATCCAAAATTTTGTATTTTTATAAAAAATGTTTTTATTGATTTCATAGAGAGAAAGGGAGAGAGAGAGAGAGAAACATTGATGAAAGAGAATCATCAACTGGCTGCCTCCCACACATTTCCTCAGACATGCTTCTACGGGGGATCGAACCCACAACCCAGGCATGTGCCCTGACTGGAATCAACCAACAACCTCCTGGTACTTGGAACAATGCACAGAGATGTCACTGGTTGGATTCCGGGTCAGGGCACATAGGTTTCCGGGTTTGATCCCTGGTTGGGGCCGGTCAGAAGGCAGCCCATTGATGTTTCTCTCTCTCCCTTCCTCTTTCTCCAAAATCAATAAAAAAAAACATTTTTAATATACTTTTATTGATTTCAGAGAGGGAAAGAGATACATTAATGATGAAAGAATAATTGATTAACTGCCTCTTGCATGTCCCCTATTGGGGATCAAGCCAGGCAGGCACGTGCTCTGACCAGGAATCAAACTCTGGTTCATAGGTCGATGCTCAACCACTGAGTCACAATGACTGGGCAATAAAAACATTTTTTTAAAAAATAAAAAGCTCCTCAGATAATATATGTGACTGATCAATTATTAGATAGAAATTGGGCCTAGGTTGTAAAATTGCTAAGGCAGCTCTGGCCAGGTGGCTCAGTTGGTTAGAGCCTTGTCCCATGCATGATTAGATTCCCAGTTAGGGCACATACCTAGGTTTCAGATTCAATCCCGGCTCTGGGCATGTACATGTATAGGAGGCAACTACATGTTTGGGAGGCAACTGATTGAAGTTTCTCTCTCTTCTCCCCTCCTCCTTCTTCCCTCTCCCTTCCCCCCTTCCCCTCTCTCTAAAAAATCAGTAAACATATATAAGGGTGTGGGTTAATAAAAAAGATTAGTAAGGCAAATCTGAAAGCACCCTTGGGAGGGTGCTAGTTCCTAAGAGATTGCATCAGTCAAGTTCTAACTAAAATTCTTGGAATGGAGCCATTTGGTTAGTTTGAGCATAGTGAAGCGTTAAATATTTCCTAGACCCAAAAATAAAAGCCTCTCCCTTTATAATTTTGTGGTTGTTGTTTCTATTACCTAATATCTAATAGTTATTGATTTTAGCTGAAAGGGGCCTTACAGATCATTGTTTCATAATCCATTCAGCAAGTATTTATTGAGTGCCTACTACATGCCATTCATGTGGTAAACTTCACTAAGGATTACAAAATCAACAGATACTCTGTGTCATCATGGAGCTATTTAAGGAAGACATTAAAAATAAATAAGCAAATAAAATAATTAAAAATTGTCGTAAGTGCTGGGCTATCCAGGAAGCAAGCTGGGTGCTGAGAAAGGCAATAACGCAGCCACTTTAACGGTTATGGGAGTTGGGAATTTATCCCTGAGGAAGAAGTAGCCAAATTTAATGATCCCCTCTTTCTCTCCACCTTTTTTTTTTTTTTTTTTAAACCATATTGCTTTTATGCCTTTTACAAAAGTAATGAAGGTAAGGGTTACCAAAGCTAATAGTCATTACTTTCTAGATTTGAACACTTAGGAGAAATGTGCATTGCATTCCTGGTTCATCCCATCTAGACATCGCTAACTTTAAAGTTGAATATGTTCTATTAATAGCCATATATTGATTTCCCATTCCTAAATATATATGAGCCTCTAAAAAATCAATTTGTTTCCTGACTTCTAGGAGCATATTAATAGCTAGCAACTATTGAAAGCTTACCATGTGCCAGACCCTTTTTTCTGAGATCTTGGCCAGGGTTATAATCCTCACCACAGTTTTGTGAGATGTGTCCTGTCATTACCTCCAGTCTTCAGTTGAGGCTGGGTTACGAACACAGACACCCTGACTTCCAGAGCTCATGTGCTCAGTCGCTTTATTAGACCACCTACTGTGTGATGTTTTCCCTTATAATTGACGCAGAGTAGGTACCTTGTTCATGTTTGTAAAGGCATCTTTGGCCAAGCATTTCATTTGAATTAGATAAAAATCTGGGCTCAATGTGTACTATATGCCATTCATAATCATAGATATATGATCGTTCTTCTTTAGCCTTAATTCTCCCTAACTAAATTAGTGTGACCTCATTGAAGTGCCCTCTTACTCTTATGGCAATTCCTCATTATAAGACACCCCCCTCCCCCATCTAGTCCTAGCCCGTTTGCTCAGTGATTATAGCGTCCACCTGCTTACTGAAGGGTCTTGGGTTCAATTCCGGTCAAGGGCACATACCTCGGTTGCAGATTCAATCCCAGCCCCAGCACTTGTGGGATGTGTCTCACATGGATGTTTCTGTCTCTCCTCCTCCCTTCCATGGCCCTTCTAAAAATATCGATGGAAAAAATATCCTCCGATGAGGATTAACAAAAACAAAAAGACCCCATCTAGCTCTATGACAGTCATGATTGGAATAAGGCCCAATATAATTCTCCTGAAGCATGGAGACTAGACTACGTACCCGGTCTCCTAGTTTCCAGTCCCCTAGAATGCCGTCCAGGAAGGTATTCCTACCCCCCAGTTCTGCAATCACCATGAAAATGATCCAAAACTATCCTTAGTGTTCTAATGGAGCAGACAGCTGGATTGTACCTTTCCCCCCACTGTTATTCACCTAAGATAATTAGCTATTATAATTGTCCTTCAGTTCCCCCTCTTGATAATTTTGGCTGCTCTTTAAATTTCTTGACCTTTCTATGCTGAAGTACATAGAGATAAATGCAGAGGGCGTGGATTTTTTTAATTATAGTAAAAGGCACTTTATATTTGATTTTTTTGTACAGCCACATATCCTAAGATCACATTTATTTTTCTTTACAAGCCTATCTTAAAATTCTCAAGTTTGAAGACAGGGATGTGGGAGCGGAATATATATATAGTAATGAAAGACATGAACTCTGCCTCCCGGGAGTTCATTTCACTAAAAATAATGCATGTACGAATGCAGCAGCATAAAAGAGATTATTATTAGATGCCAAAATGAGAGAGTGGTGTGGCAATTATAAGCCTTGAACGAAGGGAGAGGGCATGGTGGGCTGGATGTGTCAGAGAACAGCAAGTACCCTGAGCTCCTGGCGTGCAGACTGTCTCATTCCTCTGTCCCCGCTGGCCAGTCAGAGCTGGTGCTCAATAAATACTATCGGAATGAGTGAGACTTGAAGATTTAGTAGAATTTATTTGAAGCTGAGGGTTTTTTTATGTTTTGATGTCATCTATTGTGTTTTGTTTTAGATTGTTTTTATTTATTGTATAAACTTTAATAACCAGCTAATGAATTTAGTGGCCATGCAACTTCTTTATGGCAAAAGGAAAATTGGTGTGGCTTACAAGGCCCTTTGTGATCTAGCTCCTGCTTCTCCTTCTATCCTCACCTGAACACACTGATGTGATCCTTTCTCAGCTGGGTTCCTCAGGAGCATTAAACCCTAAGGCAGTGGTCAGCAAACTGCAGCTCGGTTTGCTGCTCTGTAGACTGAGTTTGCCGACCACTGCCCTAAGGGAAAGGATCTGAGGGACTGTTTTCTCATTCTCCCAATAGCTACCAAGTGGCGAAGGGCTGCTGTACCCCCTGCCAGGGATACTTTTTCCATCACTTGGCCTGGCTAATTTCTACTCAGGTCTCAACTACTAATAAAATGTCACTTCCTCAGGAAACGTTCCCTGAACCCCAGCCCCCAAATCTTGGTGATGTGTCTCTATTGTATGCTGATAACATCCTGTATTGTCCTTTAATAACATTCATCATTCTGTTTTATAGTTGCTTGTTTTCTCATCTATGTCCACACCCACCCCAACTGGACTGAAAGCTCCATTGGGGCAGGAACTCTCAGTTGTACCTCTGGAGTGTAGCAGTGCTTGGTGTTCAGTAAATACAAACTGAGAAGAATATGCTGATTTTTTTTTTAGGTTAACGTTAACCCCTTTATATTGCTGGTAATGTGGCAAATGACTGAGCCAACCAGCAGATGAAAACACTGTCAGTTAAAAACACTTAGTCACTGCCCAGCATCCAGCTATGAACCAGGAGGTCACAGTTCAATTCCTGTTCAGGGCACATGCCTGAGTTCCGGGCTCAATCCCCATGGTGAGGGCATGCAGGAGGCAGTTGATCAATGATTCTCTTTCATCATTGATGTTCCTATCTCTCTCTCCCTTCCTCTCTGAAATCAATAAAAATATATATATATTTTTTAAACCAACACTTTGTCACTGGGGCTACATTTGATTTGCATATGGAACCCTTCACCATCATCCATGGTGTACTTATTAATAGACATTTATTTAGCACCAGCAATATCCCAGCTGCTGGTCTTGAGCATGTCTTACAACTAGCATGTATATCTGCACAAGCTCCATTTATCTTAATTGATGAGGAGGTGGATTGAGTATTTTCTTCTTGACTTTTTTTTTTTTTTTAATCCTAACCCAAGGATATTTTTTTCCATTGATTTTTTAGAGAAAATGGGAGGGAGGAGGAAAGAGAGAGAGAGCCGAAACCGGTTTGGCTCAATGGATAGAGCGTCGGCTTGGGGACTGAAAGGTCCTGGGTTCGATTCCGGTCAAGGGCATGTACCTTGGTTGCGGGCATATCCCCAGTAGGGGGTGTGCAAGAGGCAGCTGATCGATGACTCTCTCTCATCGATGTTTCTAGCTCTCTTCCTCTCTGTACAAAATCAATAAAATATATTTTTTTTTTAAAAGAGAGAGAGAGAGAGATACAGAAACCTTGATGTGAGAGAGAGACATCAATCATCTCCTGTATGCTCCCTGACTGGAGGAGAAAACTAGGAGATGAGCAGAGGTAATAGAGGACCCAGGTGCATGCCCTTGCCTGGGAATTGAATCATCGACCCTCAGTGCATTGGCTAATGCTCTAACCACTAAGAACACAGGCCAGGGCTCTTGACTTTTATATACTCACTTTATTCTTACAATCAGTGGAAAGCTGACTAATGTGGACCTCACTTTTTTGTTATTCATGATGAAAAATAAGGCTGATCTCCATGTCTCACATTTGTTTTCATGTGCATGCTTCCTGGCCTCAAAATCAGTGCATTGGAAGTGCTAACAAGCTTGGAGACATGCAGTCATCTGACCCACCTGCTCTCCAGCTTGCTGAGGAAATCCCAGTGGGAAAATAATCTGCTTTCTGTAATGTGCTGATTTCCGCTGAGTCTAATTCATCGATTCAGAATGGCCTGTGCCCTAATTCAGTCTCAAACCGCCACCTCCTCCTCCCACCCCAGTCCAGCCAGAAACATTTAAGGATCAATGCAGTCCCACTTCCCATTGCCTGTCACCCTGTGCGGGAGGCCATTCCCTTTCTCCTGAGAGCAGGCTGCCAAGCAGCTACCGCTGCTGTCTGAGCTGCTCAGACAAGTACATCATCCTGGCGTGCTTTTCCTTGTTTTTATGCTGGGCAAACCATGGGTCCTTAATAAATATTTGCCCTATGCTACCTGTATAGATGTGTGAGAATAAGGATAATGATGAAGCACTTTAAATTAAGAAAAAAGATATATAAATCTACTCGGCCAATTTTAAATGTTCTTTTTGGCTCCACATGTTTGGCAGTTGGATTAATAAGTGAAAGAATGAATAAAAGGATCTTTCCCCTCTCCCCCCCTATACTCCCAATTCTAGGAATGGATGAGATCTTGAATGTTCCTTGATATAGTTGAATAAGAAGAAAATGTCATGCCTGTCCATCGCACGGGCAAATTTAGTGATCAATACAGAGACTATCAAGATAATAAAGTAGGATTTGTATCTTTCAACTTTGGAATTGTTTTCAGGTATTAAAAACTGACAGGGTGATCTCTGAGGCCCTTCTCCAAAACTCCATCCTTTTCGTAGGGCTGGGTTAGAACTAATGTCTGTCCAGCCTGGGTCATTGAGCATGGGCCTTGGAGAGGGCAGTAGCAGACTCAGAGTGCAGTATGCCAAGGTTGTAACATCATTTGAACAACAAGCCAGGGCAGTTAAGATTGGGGTTAAGAACTTCGGCCTCAATAGCACTGTGGGTGTGTCGGCCAACAGGGCTAACGACAGAACGCCCCATCTCAACAGATGGGTGTGCAGCATCTCTCTCGCAGGTGCTTTGCTGGGTGCCGGAATCACAAAGATGCATAAGAAATTGCCCTTGTCTTTGAGACAATTGTAGTCTGATGGGGAAAAAGACACAAAAATAGGTAGTTTCAATACCAAAGTACTATGAAAGCAGCCATAACAATCTCAAATTCTACAGTGTGAAAGAAATGAGTTAGTCTTTTTTAGGCAAGTGTTATATGCCAGGCACTGTGATGGGCATATTTTATGTGTCCTCTCCTTTAATCTTGGAAATGTTATGAGGTAGACACTAGTGTGTGTGTGTGTGTGTGTGTGTGTGTGTGTGTGTATGTGTGTGTGTGTGTAGCAGAATAGCACGCTGAGGTTTAAGCAGCACTGGCCAGTAGAGCTCTGTGCAGTGATGAGATGTTCTGCATCTGCACTGTCCTATCACTAACCGGTGGCCATGTGGCTGTTGAGTACTTGAAATGTGGTACAACTGTGAACAGAACTGTTCTCCCCCCCCCCATTGTAATAGTCACATGTAGTCAGTGGCTACTATATTGGACAGCTTAGGCTTAGCAAAGTTCTCAGCTTCTACAAGGTCTCAACTTTATGTGATTTGTCCTCTGTTACCTCTGCTCATCTAGTTTTCTCCTCCTCACTCACCCACTCCACTCACCCAGCCACACTGGCCTCCTTAAGGTCCTTCAGTTTGCCTGGTCTGTCTTTGCTCAAGTGTCCCCTTCTCCAAGAGGCCCACCCTGGCTATCCCTGAAACTCCCTTACCCTGCTCTTAAGTTTTCCATATACTCATTATTACTAACATGGTATAATACTGTGTATTATTCTTTATTATTAGAAGCCTGGTACACAAATGCATACATCATTTCTGGCATCTAGAGATACAGTCTACATTTACATTGACTATCTAAGTGGATGGCATTAGTAGTTTTGCTCTTTCATTTCTGAAGGATTTTATCTCAGTGAAGTAGTGGATAATAGCTTTTCTATACTATTGTTTTATGATAATCTCAATCGACAAATTAAAAAGGCACAGTTGAGCCGAAACCAGTTTGGCTCAATGGATAGAGCGTTGGCTTGGGGATTGAAGGGTCCTGGGTTTGATTCCAGTCAAGGGCATGTACCTTGGTTGTGGGCACATCCCCAGAAGGGGGTGTGCAAGAGGAAGCTGATCAATGACTCTCCCATCAATGTTTCTAACTCTCTATCTCTCTCCCTTCCTCTCTGTACAAAATCAATAAAATTCATTTAAAAAGGCATAGTTGAATTGACCCCAAAGGAGGAAGAAAAGCAGACATACAATTGGAGTACATCTGTACCAGTATTTTTATGGATTCTGATCACTTCAACTTAACATGACAAACCTGTGTCAGGACCTAAGGAGCTTATTAGAGGAGAATTGCATTCCTAGAAAGTCCCTCCAGAGGCGGATGGTGGGTTTCTCTGGGTTTGAGTGATGTTCTGGATGTACTCAGCTGGGAGGCATGTAGTCTAGTCCCCAGTGGCTAAATGTCTTCTTTTCTCCACAGGGAAACAGCTGGAAGGCATCTGGTAAGTTGGGCGGGATCCTTGTTTACAAAATAAGGCTGAACCTGTAGCTTCAGGTTCCAGTCTGTGGCTCCAGCTTAAACCCAGCCTGCGTCATAAATCTTCAAGTTGTAACGTGGTGGTTCTCAGCTAGGGATTCCTCTCCCCTCCTCCTCCCTCCCCCGCCCCCAGGCAGTGTCCAGAGACATTTTTGGTGGGTGGATGGAGACCAAGGATGCTGCTGTAACATCCTACAGTGCACAAGACAGCCCACAACAAAGAGTTACTTAGCCAAAACTGGCAGTGGTGCTGAGATTGAGAAACCCGCCTAAGGAAAGGCAGAGAGGTCCTGCCCGCCCTCACCAAGGTTTCTAGCTACAGAAGGCTGAAGGCCCTGCAAGTCTGTCTTAAATCACACCTACTTTGACCTCTCACTGCTGGACCCAGCCCTGTCAGAAACGAGGCCGTGGCTGAGCTCTCAGCTCCATTCATGAGGAAGCCAGAGGTCAGTATTCAGTCTTGACTCTGAACCCTCCTGACAGTGGATTGACAGACTAGCCCTCTGCTTTGTTTGGCTCAAACCAAGTAGTATGAAACAGGTCCACTTTTCACATCCCCTGGTCCTTCCATCAGCATGCTCCAGGTGCACTGCTGCTCTTAGTTTCAAAAGCCTGGGAACACAACTTGGTGTGCAATCTTTATTTCAGTAATTGGTTTTTCATTATATGAATTTCTAAGGACTCCCCTCTGCTTACATGGTTCTCAGCCGGGGTCAGTTCTGAGACATTTGGTGCTGTCCGGAGACATGTTTGGTTGTCTCACTGAGGGGAGGAGATGCTGCTGGTGTCTAATGGGGGGAGGCCAGGATGCTGCCACACATCCTGCTACACAGGACAGCCCCCCAATCCAGCACTGTCCAGCCCCCAATGTCAGCAGCGCCAGAGTTGGAAACGCTCACCGGTGGTGTTTATCTTGCTTTTGGTTGGTTTTATAAGGCTGCTGGCCACAGTCCTACCCATGGGCAGAAGTGATCCTCATTGCAGTGTGGTGACTGCTTTCTCTCACATGGCTTACTCTCTCCTCTCTGCGTGCAGGCACACCTCCATAGTTGTACACAAGGATGAGTTCTTCTTCGGCAGCGGCGGGATCTCCAGCTGTCCCCCGGTGAGTGTCCCTCCCCGGGATTCCCGAGACCAGGAACTCAGCTGCCACTCCGCGTTCTCGTCCCGACCCAGAGTATGTAGGCCTGCGGCATAGCTCCTCGCAACTCCCTGCAGGCTCAGCTCAACAGACCCTCCCCAGACCCTCCAGCCCGTTGCTCTCCTCTGCTCCGACGGCACTTTTGGGTCCCTCTGTGTCACACTGAGCGTGTTGTGGTGAAATGAGCTGTTCCGGGGTCTGCACAGGAATATGTAAGTCTCTGTGAGCCGAGACTGTGCCTCACTTTCCTATCCTGTGACCAACTCAGTGCCCGGCTCACCTGAAGCCGAATATGAGGGCTCTGAGAGGCAAAGTGAGTTGGCCAGGAAGTGGCAGCAGTACTTACACAGCTCTGTGACTCTAAAGCCCATGCCATTTCCCGAAGAATTGCTGTCTCAACTAGCCAAGGGCTGTCCCAGGAGCTGCTCAGACCACAGGGCCATTCATTTTGATGCTCTTAAATGGGAAGTCATTCTTGGTTTCTATCCCTGGTCCCTCACCTGTAACAAATCCTTCATTAAGCCCGTCCATTCCACCTTGTAAGTGTGTCTTAAATCAGCCTCTCTGTCCTCACCTGTCCCCTTTTTTCCAGGGCTTTCACCTAATCCAGGCCACACTCATACCTAGCCTGGACCACAGCAATGCATCTGCTCTTCTCCACCCGTTCTCCCATGGGAAGCAAACTGACCTTTTCCAAATGAAAATCTGATTGTGGCATTCGCCTGCTTAAGTCAGAACTCTACCCGTTATTCTTGGAATGAAAACCAGAAAGACCGGCGTGACCTCCAAGGCCCTAACTGGTCTTGGGCTGCCTCTCGGGGTGGCCTCTTTTCAAGTCATGCCCTTTCCAACCCCTCTCCTTACTTACACCTTTAAACCTATCCACTGCCTTCAGCCCTCCCTCCCACCCCCACCCCCAATCTCTCACCTTGTTGCACTTCTCCATCCTTCAGATTTGAGCTCAGTGTCACTTTCTCAGGCAAATCTTCCCTGACCCTTCAGGCTGGGATGGTCCCCTGTCATATGTACTGACGGCATTCTGTAGTTTTTCCAGCAAGACCCTTATTGCAATTCATAATAATACATTGGTTTATGGGATTTTTTGTCTGCCTTCCCCACTAGGCTATAAGCTCCCTGAGGGCAAGAATCTCATCTGTTTTGTTACATCATACCCCAGTGCCTAGCATAAGGCCCGTCACATAGTGAGTTCTCAATACATATTTGTTATATGAGTGAATAATGGGGGAGGGGGGCGAATAGTGACCTTTTAGTTTCTTATAACTCTGAGTCCTTTTTCTCTGACTACCAACATCATGCTGCTCACTGTCCCCTCTCCAGTGCCTGGAACAAAGTCAGGCACAAGTAGGTGCTCAGTAGCTCTTGTATAAAATCATGGGCTTTGCAGGGAGCTTTGCTTTGGAGTGCACTACCTTTTCCCAGCTCATTCCCAGCTCTGTTCCTCCCTTGCCCCCCAGTGATCCTGTTGCTTCCCCCTTGGCTGGTTTTCCCACTGGGCCTCAGTCTTGTCCTTGGCCTACTGTGGCGGTCTGTTAGCTCATGGCTGAGGGTTTTCTGTAGGCCTTTCAGGGGCCATTAACTCCCTTGCCTGGGGAACCCTATTAGCATCGTTGGATTATCCTCACGGATCATAGAAGAACTGAATTTTGGGAATATTTGCCAGCCTGCCAGATTTCTCATAGTCCTTCACGTTTTCCCTGTGTTCAAGGGACATCAGATGTGTCCCTAGAAACCCTGGCAGCCTTCCTTATGGATATGGGCATAGAAAGATGACTGTCATGTAGGAGCCATTTCTAATTGCCCTGTTCTGCCCTTATGGTCGGGCAGGTTGAGGACAAAGGGAGACTTCAGACTCTGGGTTCCCATCTTTTTATCAGCTGAAGGAGTGGACAGCATCAGGAGTCTGACCTGCAGGAGACTCGGCTTCCCAGGCCCCCACCAGAAACGAGAAGCCCAATGTCGTAGCCGACTTTCTGGCACTGGCAATGGCAAGTCTCCAGGGAGCTCTAAGCCACTGGAGCCCCGAGGCAAATAGGAAGTAACATTCTTCATCTGCCCTAGGTGCTCTGAGAGTTAAAAGTGGTCAGAACAGAGCATTTGTGGTCCTCCATGGAAAGGCACAGTAAAAAATTCAATGGAAATGGTAATTTAATGACTCTCTTTGGGTTGGCTCTTTTAGGGAGGGACATTGCTTGGGCCCCCAGACTCTGTGGTTGATGTGGGGAGCACAGAAGTCACAGAAGAAATCTTTCTGGAGTACCTGTCCTCCCTGGGGGAGTCTCAGTTCCGGTGAGTGGAGACAGGGGTGGTGGTTAGTTGTGTCTGTCTCCCCCACTAGATAATCACCCCCGAGGGCAGCCACAGACACATCCCGAGAGTCCTCAGCACCAGGCCTGGCCCGGCATTTGCTGAACAAACAGGCAGAGGAGGCGGAAGAGCGCAGTGTCGCTCCAAGGCTGACGCTCCGCCCCAGCAGCCTTCTGCTGGGACTTGGAGGAAGGGCCGGCTATTGATTCTTCCTGCTTAGAACCAGCTGCTGCTATTTCAGCATCTCCTATTCTCCGCCTACACTGGCCACGTTTTTTGTGCTGAAAATCAAGACCAAGGTGTGTAGAGGGGTTGGGATACAAACTTGAGCAGATTTTCTCTTAAAGAAGCTTTTGTCGATTCAATAACTGTTAAACTCGAACCCTAGAGCTCTGCTTTTGTGAAAGTAAAGATTGTCCTGAAATTGTAGAGGAGCCTCATGTTTATATCTCATCCTTCCCTTCAAAATCTGTTTCCAATGGTCCCGCGAGTCCTCAGACTCAGCTGTGCTCCCCCTTCCATGACCCGGTGAGTATTTCATGTGCTTAGCTCGTCTGTGCTCACGTCTGTGCTCCTTTCTCACAATGTACAGAGGTGAGGCCTACAACCTCTTTGAACACAACTGTAACACCTTCAGCAACGAAGTGGCCCAGTTCCTGACCGGCAGGAAGATCCCCTCGTACATCACCGACCTTCCCTCTGAAGTTCTCTCCACGTAAGTGTCCCTGCCTCTGCCTCTGCCCTGACTTTTAAGTCCCCATCCCTAGCCAGGGCCACTCCTCTGCCAGGGCTGCCCTCCCCTGTCTCAGCAGAATCTCCCCACGCCTGGTGGGCCCTGCCACGATGGCAGCTACTAACACGGAAAGCCACCGCTTTCTCTACTCACCGATGCATACTTGTGTTACCTTCACCCAACTTGGTCTGAGTACAGTCATAGAACTTAGAATCTGGCCTCTGTCTCTCCCGTTGCACACGAAGCATGCCACTCCCCAGAAGTGCCTGCTTATGACGCAGTCTTAGATGGAGAAGCGGAGAGTAGGTCAGAGAATCCCGAGGGCGGCTTGTTAGTCTTCCTTCCCCTGCACCATAAGCTCTTCGATGCCCTCAAAATCAACTTCCTGCTTGCCCTCGTAACTTATGGGCCATCACCCAGGCAGTCCCCTAAAAGGACACACACCCACCCAAAGCCATCACCCCCCTCCATTCCTTTGCTACTGACAGCATTCAGGCAGCCTCTGCCCACTCCAGGGCCATGACCATTTGTTGACTGACTCAGTTTCTCCGGACTGGGCCCTGTCCGACAGGGATCCCGGCAGGTTGAGCAGGCTCAGCCAGGGGAGCTGTTTTCACACCTGGGTAGGAAGTCCTCAGAAAAACTGCATCAGAAACAAGGCTGCCCTGGCCCAGCCCTGACCCTCCCTTCTTTGGCAGGTGTGTTCAACCACACTGCCTTCCTGAGGATCTAGGTTATGAGCCCTGAGCAAGCTTTAGTAGCTGGAATGTTCTTGCTGTTATTATTTGATGGGTGGAGACTGAACTAAGGTCACTATTTCTGCTTTGGAATACGTCATTCCCTTCGAATTTGGGGACAATTTTCCAAAATGGCAGTATCCACTGAAGAAAACAACCCTTGTGGACAACCTGTTTTGTTTTTGTTTTTGTTTTTAATATATTTTATTGATTTTTTACAGAGAAGAAGGGAGAGGGAGAGGGATAGAGAGTTAGAAACATCGATGACAGAGCTAAAACCGGTTTGGCTCAGTGGATAGAGCGTCGACCTGTGTTTCTCTCTATCCCTCTCTCTTCCTCTCTGTAAAAAATCAATAAAATATATATTTTTTTTTGAAAAAAAAAAAAGAAAGAAAGAAAGAAAAGAAACATTGATGACAGAGAAACGTCAATCAACTGCCTCTTGCACACCCCCTACTGGGGATGTGCCAGCAACCAAGGTACATGCCCTTGACTGGAATCAAACCTGGGACCTTTCAGTCCACAGGCCTACGCTCTACCCACTGAGCCAAACCGGTTTCGGCATGGGCAGCCTGTTTTAAGGTTGAGGTAATCTTGGAGAATCTCTGACCCCCGGTGTTTGCAGTTCCAGCCAAGCTCCTCTAAGAACAAATGGGAGCCCTTTGCGAAGTGGCATTAGCACCTGGCCACCTGCATGTGTTGTTTCCTGACTCTTCCTGTGCCCCTAGCAGAATGTCCTGCCTTTACCTTTTTCATGTCTTTTTTTCCCCTCTGCTTCCTCATTAAACTCTTTTATCTTCTTGTACCGTGAAAAGTGAAGATACCAGTATAGGCAGCTCTAGTCCCTGTATGTGGCCAGCCTGTCCAAGCCAGAGAACTAACCAGGACGTAGCGATGGAGGGAGTGAGATGGTAGCATCTACTGGGGTGGGGACCAGAATGCAGAGCAGGCTCTTAGAGACCCTCCCGTGAGGCACCAGGGGGAGGCGGGGGAAGATGAGATGAGCTAAGCATGTCCTTCCCAGGGTGGTGACGCTGCGCCGGTGGGGAGCGGGGCGTGCTGGGTCAGCGAGCCCCCCCGAGCCCCTGTGTCTGCTTTCTCCGCAGCCCCTTCGGACAGGCCCTGCGGCCCCTCCTGGACTCCATCCAGATCCAGCCTCCTGGAGGGAGCACCATGGGCCGGCCCAACGGCCAGAGCTAACAGGACTGCATGGGACCGCCCTGCCTCCCAGGGCTTTTCCTTTTTAAACAAAAAAAACCCGACCAGATTTCTATTTTATAATTTCACACCAGAGCTAACAACCAGGGGACAGCTTTTTACATTCCCAGGGAAGGAGACCACCAGGCCGCATGGAGGACAGTGCTGCTAAGAAACGGAACAAAATGCCATCCCTTTGAATAGTATTATACTAATTTATTAAGGCTGTCTTGTCTGTGCGCTCACTTGACGCCTCTTCCTAAGTGTCCTCCACGCTCGAGGAAAGGAGGGGGTTTGCTTAAGCAGAAAGCACAGTTTGGGGAGCCCCAACCTAGAACCTCTTTTCAGAAAACACCCACGCTCTTCCCAGGTTGCCACCTCCTGTGGGGGCCCAGGTGAGTTTTATAACAGCCATGACCTGGAAGCAGTTCCTCCCTAGTGTTAAACGAGCCAAAGGAGTTGGTGCCCGTGGAACCAGTGTCAGGATGGCTCCCCAACCTAAGTGAACTCTCTAGTCACAGCCCGGTCACCTTCCCTCCTTCACCCCAGGCAGGCCGGTCACCTTCCCTCCTCCACCCCCTGCAGGCCAGTCACCACCCCTCCTCCACCCCAAGCAGGCCGGTCACCTCCCCTCCTCCACCCCAAGCAGGCCATGGGGCCAGAGCTGGAGCCGCCAGAAGTCTCAGGATCGAGGGAGAGTGACAGTGTGAGGCAGAGCAGACAGGATAAAGCCATTCCTTCTCCTAGACGGATGGCCAGTCCTCAGACATCGGGTTTGGAGAAGCTTGCTGCCTAAGGCTGCCCTCCCTCAGCATGGCTGACCTGTCGTCATTAACGAGGGTCTGGCTGGAGCGGCAGAGACCCCGGCCCCCGTCTGTATGTAACAGTGTAGGTTATTACAGTCACCGTCTCCACCCCACCCAGACCAGTGTGCAGTGTTCAGCCGGGACCAAGGGCAATGATTCCCTGCTCCAGGAAATGGAGAAAGAATAATAATGCAGAGTCAAGGTGGCAAGAAATGTAGTTGCTTCTGATAGGATCTGTACGTTATCCTAAATGTGTCATGAAGACTCATGTTTCTGTCATTTTGACTTGAAGGAGGCATGGTAGGGGGTGTGTGGCCATTTTCCCATGAGCTGCTGCCGAGAGCTTATAGGCAGGGAACAGTCTAGAAGTAGCTCATCCTGAGAGGCTTTCAGATTCCCTCTCTTCACTTGCGCCTCCCCTTAGTTCGCTTTTGGGGAAGTGAGAGAGAGGAGTCGGCTGCCAGGTACCTGAGGCCCAGCTCTGCCACTTCTTAGCCTTGAATCATGTTGTCTTTCCTGGGGTCTGGCCTGCAGCAGGTGCCTTTCTTTTCCAAAAAGCTGCTGCTCCCCTCTGGCCCTTCCTGGCTGTGCCGTCCGCAGAGCAGTTGGCATCAGGGTCTGGGCTCGAGGAAAAGATGTCAGTCTGCCTTAGTGCCTGACCACTGTGAAGTCACGTGACAGTTTGGAACTTTTCTGATGGGAGGCCAAACGAATGAGCGTTTAATTCTTCTCAAGACCCACTGACTTGCAGAAAGCACGGCAGTGATACATTAGAGCAGAAACTGGCAGGGACCCTTACTTAATGTTCACTGACTGGTAGACTGGACCACAGGGAATTACTTTCTCCCAGGAGGGAGCACGCTGGCTCCTTCCCGCCTGGGTGTCTCCTTTCCCAGCTGCCTGGCCCAGCCCTCCCTCTGCCAGGCTCTTCCTCACCTATCCGCACAGCTCCAGCCAGAGGGTGCTGGGCATCACAGCTCCTCCTCTCCCCTCCCCATCTCCGGGCCTAACTGCTTTCTCCTCCCACGGTCACCTCCAGATCCAGGGCCCTCCTGAACAATGGTTCCCCTAAGAGACTGAGTCACTTGGTCCATTGAGTTTCCCTCATGCCCAGCAGCCATTTGTGCCAATGCCTGTGCCCTGGGGAGAGACAGAAGGATCGAGCCCTGCAGGAAAGCACGCTCTCCCTCCCGACCCACGTCCTACAGCGCTAACTTCGGAGCCCAGGCTCAGACTCGGACCCCCTCACATTTCTGTCTCCCAGCACCTCAGGAGTGTGTCCATGTGCCCAGCTAGCTCCACACGGGCGTGCATGGGTGGCCAGAGTGACAAGTGAGCCATGTGTGATTGTGGTGCATAGTGGACTCCTCCATAGCAGGTCGCTGGTTAAAGGGACGGAAAGGTGGGATGAGACCGCCACCCCTCCCAGAAATAAAGCTTGTACCTTTGAGATTTCTTTTTGCCCTTGAAGTCAAATAACTGTTTAGTACGGAGGTGTTTGCTGGTTTTCTTTGATGTTTTTTTCTAACGCAATAAACTCACTGCCTGCTGCCTTTGTGTCGTATGTGAAGGTCCGGGTGAGCATCCAATAAGAAGCCCTGGCTTTTTTGTCTGTCTGCCTCTGAGCTTGACTTTGCTGAGTCTGGTTATGCCACCTTTGCTTGGTTGTAAGCCTTAGAGATAAGAAGTGGTGAGAGCAGGAAAGAGTATGACTTTCACCACTGATTTACCAAGAACCCTGCTGGAAAGAGCCAGATAAGGTTACGCTGCGGTGAGAGAGATGGGCACCAGGTGGCGCTGTGCACCCCACAACACTGCCCACAAACTCGGCTGACCTGGATACCGCGGGTCACATGACTGCCCTGCTCCCCACACCTCTACCCTTCCGTGGCCCACTGGGAACACATTTATCACGGTCCCCAGATCTCCAACCCCACACCCTCTGCAAGAGCAGTCCTATCACTGCAGGCGGTTTCCACCTCTGGCCTTAACTTACCATTTGCTGGACCTGGATTCTCCCCTCCTCACCTACCCTCAAGAGCAACCCTCATCAGGATTGCAAAGCCTTTGCCCCTTCCCTCCTGCGGGTGCCTCCCCAAACACTCCTCTGCCAGCTGGGGCAGGGCCTGGCTGAGGTCATCTGAGTGCCCAACACCCAGCACGGGGCCTGGCAGAGAGCTGCTATCAGGCAGTGACTCAGTCCTCAGGCCCACACTGAGGGGGAGAGGTAGGTCATAAAAACCCTGCACATGGATCCAGACACCCCAGATAGAACCTCTGCCTCAGATACCTTAATCAGGCCTTCCCTTCACTGGGCCTCAGTTCATTCTGTAGAATTAAAACTGCATCAAATACTCTCTAAGGCGCCTCCCTGTGGGACTCCTCTCTCCATCCCTGGCTTGAGAGGTGAGGAGTGACTTGCCCAAGGAAAGAATTCAAGCCAAGTCCTTGCAGGACTGATACCACAGGTCTAAGCCCCAGAAATCACTAACCCCAGGTGCCAGGAGACTGCTGTCCTTGCTTCCCGCCCCCAGGTGGGGCAGTGCTGGGGCCCAGCCATCTATGTCCCCACTGGCTTTGGCTGAGGGAGCCCCCAGGGGGCCTGTGCCAACCCAGCAACAGCCTCCACCCCTCCACAGAACACCGGTAAACATGCGCATTGCGCCGTTTAAATGTAACACACTAGTTTATTGTGAAAACAATGTGAACTCTGCAGGCATTTTGGAAAATTAAGAAAATACTGCCAACACCCACCCCCCCCCGTCTCCCCAACCACCCACTGTCCAAACCAAGATGGAATTAAAACCAGCAATAGCTCTAACCTACTCCTCTTTAGCACATCTCCTCCCCTGCACCCAGAGAGGCTGCAGTGGCGGTCCCATCTCTTCTAATAAAAGGGTAATATGCTGATTAGAGCTGATGTCTTCTGTGCGCCATCCGGATGTCCATCCAGACAAAGCCACAGCAGCTGCAAGGCCCGGGACTCAGGCAGCCATGGGCGCAGGCAGCCTTGCTTCCTGGCAGCTGCGAGGCCCAGGGCTCAGGCAGCCATGAGCCCTGGCCAGCCAGCAGTGGCAGCAGCAGCGGGGTGATGGGGTGGTGCCTTCCCCTGATCAGCCTCCTCACCTCCCGTGGAGGGAGGCCAGACTGAAGCTTAGGCCCACTCCCCATGAGGGCCCCCCCACACTTAGTTTATATATAAGGAACAGACCAGAGGGTGGGAGGGGCCTGCCCAAAGTCACCTGGGGAGAGGCAGCTCCAGGAACTCTCAGCCTGACTGTACACCCCCTGCCCCTGGGCTGCCCCTGGGCTGGGACTGCCCTCCCTCAGAAGCTCACACCCCAGATAGGGAACAGAGGGTCAGCACCCCGTATTCAACCTGCAACATGCTGACACTTGGCCTTCCACCACGGGCGCGGGGAAAGCCTGGGCTTTGGGGGAACGGCACTGAACGAGTCCTGCCTGCTCTGTGTGACCCGGGAAAGCACCTTCAGCTCCCCGGTGTCCGTACCTACGTCTGAACATCGAGTGTCGGCGCAGTCAACGCAGAGGATTCAGGCAAAAGGAACGAAATGCCCAACGGATGAGCTCTACTGCCCAAAGCAAACATGGAGTCACTAACCTTCAGACCTCAGCCAACTGTCTGGCCCAGAAGAACCTAGGCTTCCTTCGTGAGCAGGATCCTGCCAGGATGGGGTCGCAGGCGCCCTGCCTTCAGGCCCGGCTTCCTTGGTGCTCTGCAAGCACCCTCTGGCCAGGCCTCCCAGCCCCGGTTCCCAGCCCTGCTCCTCGCTTTCCCTGGGGCCTCCGCAGGGCCCCATCTGAACACCGGTTGCCAGGGAAAAGCCTCCCTCTTAAAGGGACATGCTGGTGGCCATAAGGGCCACCCCATCTGGTCTTCCTGGGTCTGAGTCTCCCCCGGGGCAGTTCACTCCCCTTCTCTGAATTCAGAATCCTCATCACTGAAATGAGTGGTGAGAATTCAGGGAGAGGTTGTGAAAGGTATTTGTCAGGAAACTGGTTCACTACAGGTCTAAGGTGTAGGTGTGATATTGTTGGGAGCTTATCTTTGTCTTTGAAAAGGTGGAGCTGCCGAAACCGGTTTTGCTCAGTGGATAGAACTTCGGCCTGTGGACCGAAGGGTCCTGGGTTCGATTCCGGTCAAGGGCATGTACCTTGGTTGTAGGCACATCCCCAGTGAGGGTGTGCAGGAGGCGGCTGGTCAATGTTTCTCTCTCATCGTTTCTAACTCTCTATCCCTCTCAATTCTTCTCTGTGTAAAATCAATAAAATATATTTAAAAAAAGAAAAAAGAAAAGGTGGAGCTAATCCATAGGAGGCAAACACTTGTCCTGCCCTTTGGGCCCCATTCTACAGTTTCTGGATTCCAGCACCAGGCGTGGAGCCCAGGCATCTGCACTTAACGAATTCCCTAGGAATTCCTTTATTTTTAAAAAATATTTTTATTGATTTCAGAGAGGAAGGGAGGGGGAGAGACAGAAACATCAATGATGAGAGAATCATTGATCAGCTGGCTTCTGCGCACCCCACACTGGGGGTTGAGCCCATAACCCAGGAATATGTCCTGACCGGGAATCTAACCACGACATCCGGGCTCATAGGTCAACGCTCAACAGCTGAGCCAGATGGTCGGGCGCAATCCTTTTTTTTTTTTTTTTTAAATATATATATATTTTTTATTGATTTTGTACAGAGAGGAAGGGAGAGAGATAGAGAGCTAGAAACATCGATGAGAGAGAGTCATCAATCAGCTGCCTCTTGCACAACCCCCACCGGGGATATGCCCGCAACCAAGGTACATACCCTTGACCGGAATCGAACCTAGGACCCCTCAGTCCCCAAGCCGATGCTCTATCCATTGAGCCAAACCGGTCCCAGCCGGAATCCTTTTTTAAAAAATTATTTTTTATTTTTAGAGAGAGAAACATAGGTTTGCTGTTCCACTTATCTCTGCATTCATTGGTTGGTTATTTTTAAATAATATTTTTAAATTGATTTTAAAGAGAGGAAGGGAGAGGGAGAGATAGAAACATCAATGAGAGAGAAACAATAGGCTGCCTCCTGAACTCTCCTGTGGATGCTAGGGGCCACATACTGACCTGACAGCTCAGGGGAGGCCTGCATGGCGGTCTTGCAAACTCAGACCTAAAAGAACCACAGCCGAATCTGGTTTGGCTCAGCGGTAGAGCGTCGCCTGCAGACTGAGGGGTCCCGGGTTCGATTCCAGTCAAGGGCATGTACGTTGGTTGCGGGCACATCTCCGGTGAGGGGTGTGCAAGAGGCAGCTGGTCGATGTTTCTCTCTCATTGACGTTTCTAGCTCTCTATCTCTCCCTTCCTCTCTGTAAAAAATCAATAAAATATATTTTTTTAAAAAATAATTTTAAAAAATAAAAAATAAAGGAACCACAAAGATGGTCTGAAATTAAATTTGAACTAAAAGCAGTGATGGTGGGCAGTTAAGTCCTGGCCAGTATCTTCACTTACAAGGTCAACTTTTAACTTAACTGAACCAATCTGGTTTGTTTTTTTTTTCATCTATGATAACATATCCTTGAAATATCTGGGTAACTTGTAAATTTGCTTTTTCTGGAGCCCCTGGGTCACAACCAAACGTGCTGGGCGCCAGGACTGAGACCACAAATCCCTTCATTATCATGTTCATTGTTCCTGCGCCCACCTAAGTATGTTATGTGTCCATCATTTTACTTTTTATCCAATCCCAGTGGTTTCTTCCCCCCTCCCTTTGCTTTATGCCACCTCCTTAATCTATCATCAATTAACCCATATATGTCCCTCCTTTGATTGCCATTCTCCGGAGCATTATCTCAATTTGTTGAGGTTTTGCTTCCCAGCTTACACCGACAGTTTGGCTCAAATAAACTCACAAAAATTCTTTAGAGGTTTCAATGTTTTGTTTACATTAACACCCCTTAATAGGCAGAGATCAAGCCTGAAACCCGTGAATCGAATTTGAAACCTCTCAATGCATGGGACAATGCTCAACCAACTGAGCCACACCGGCCAGGGCAAAAATGTTCTTATAGTTTGAATCTTGACTTGAATTCTTTCCTAGCAAGAACTCAAGTACAGAGGTTGCTGCACCTTGGTCCGGTCTGACCACACTGGTGTAACACCTGGTGCTTTTTGCCACCGCCAACAATCTTATAGATGGACCATGGTTAATTTATCCAACACCCAATTTATTTTTTTCTTCTTATTTCTAAAAGTAGAATTGCTGGCTCAAAGGGTCTGCACAATTTAAGACTTCTGACAGGCAGTGGCCTTTTAATCAGTAAGAGTATCAAACACATCTATATGTTTTCCTTTGGAATGGGTCTGCTGTGTGCCTGCCACTTTGTGGGCTCTCCTATTTTTATTTTTTTTTTCATGTGCAAAGCAACCCTACAAAGTAGGTAGTGTTCTTCCCATTCTGCCAATGGAGACACAAAGTTTCAGAGAAGTGAAATGATTTGTCCAAAGTCACATAATGGTGGACCTGGGAAGACAACCCAGAACCGACTCCAGAGTCAATGTGATGATCAAATAGTTATGAATAAGTATCTGGGAAGGCTTTTTTGAAGGAGGTGGACTGTGAGCTGAGTCTTAGGAGGTGGACAGAAGGACAGCAGGAGGAGTAAGGCAGGGGAAAGAAAGCCAGCTGGCAAAGTCTATAGCCAGAGCAAAGGGCATGAGATTTCTTCAAGCTCAAGATTTTTAGGGCAAAGGCATTAGCAGGGAGGAGCGAGTTATGGAATGATTGAAGGCGGAATGATGAACGAGGAAAGTCGGGACGGCCCAGCTCTCGCCCCGCCTGGCCCTGCACTGCGGGTTCGAGGCCCCGCCCCTGTCCACCCCTCCACCACCTGATGCAATCAGAATCGTCCCGCCACCGTCCAACCTAGGCCCAGCCCCGCTCTTCCGGGCTCTCCTCTCTCAAAGCAGCGGGCCCCAGGCCCCGCCTCCGTACGGGTTGAAACAACACGGCCTTCCCAGCTGGGCTTGCTCCGCCCTATTCCCCGCCCCTTCTCTGCCTGGTGCAATCAGAATCATCCTTACAATCCGCTCAGGCCCGCCCCTCCCCGCCGAGACCACGCCTCTTCGGCACAGTCTCCCCAGTCCTGCCTTAGCGCCCTGCTCTCCAAGGTCTGCACTCCCAGGCCCCGCCCCTCCCGGATCTGCTCCTCTCAGCCCCGCCCCTGGCGCCCGCCCCTCCCGGGCCCCGCCCCTCATTGGGTCTGCTTCTCTCGGCCCCGCCCCCAGCGCCCACCCCTCCCAGGCCCCGCCCCTCCATTGGGTCTGCTGCTCTCAGCCCCGCCCCAGCCCCGCCCCTTCCAGGCCCTGCCCTCCATTGGGTCTGTCCCCCTCAGGCCCCGCCCCGGGATGGCCCCGCCCCGCCTGCCCCGCCCAGGCTCCGCCCTATCGAAGAGCCCCTTCTAGACGCTGCTCCGGCAGCCACATCCCGGGAGCGCGCGGGCGCGGAGCTGCAGCCATGGCTGTGGCCGCTGAGGGCGCCCGCAGGAGGGAGCGCGTCCTCTGCCTGTTTGACGTGGACGGGACCCTCACGCCCGCTCGCCAGGTAGGTGCCCGGCGTTCGGGAGCTGCGGTGGGGAATGTCCCGCGGACCCCCGGAAGCCGAGAGTGGGGCCTGCAGCGGCGTGACCCCGGCCTCTGAGGCCGAGCGTGCGCTGCAGAGGTCCCGGCCCCGGCTCGGGGGACCGCCCGGTGGCAGTGATGGACACGCGGGTCCTCCTGTCACAACCCCTTCTGCCCGCGATCACCCGAGCGGGGTGGGTGCTGGAGGGAGGAGGCTGCAGCAGGGGCTTGGCTCCCCTCCCTCCCCCTCCGCCAGGCTTCCACACGCCGGGGCTTGGATCTCGGACGCCCCCGGCTCGCCAGCCGCGCGCTCCCCGTTTCAGCCCCAGGACGCACGCACGGGTAGCCGTAAACTGGCTCTGCACCCAGGGTTTCCGATGGGGCTTGGAGCGCACCCAAAGGCCATCTCGTGGGAGCAAAGGGGTTTCAGAACTATCCCACCCGACCTTTGCAGGCCCCGGCCTGGATTGGTTTCTCAAGCCACTCTTCCACCTGACTGTGCACCCCAGCGCTGGGGACGGGGAGGGCTCACTGTACTTTCCCGTTGAGTATGGGCTCTGTCCACCTGGAGGTGAGAGTTCCCAGGCCCGACGTGGTCACATTGGGGGTTCTGTGGCGCTGGGAAGGTGGGGGTGCCGTTCTTTGAAGGGCATCTCACCATATTTATTCTCTAGCCTCTGCTCCAGTTTTGATCCCTTTGGATTCCACCCTGGATGAGCCTCCGGGCCCTTCCTCACCAGGCTGGGGTCACAAGGACCAACTACTTAGGGTTCTAGACGGGGGAGCCGGTGGGCGGGGCTGCAGGGCAGAGGCTGATGGGAACACAGGTCTTAGCTTCCTTCCCCTTTTGGGTCCTGAAGTCTCCTGGGGAAGGCCCCGGCTTGGGCCCTGGGGCACAGGGAGGAATCCAGCCTCCCTGCCCTCCGGCAGTCCTCAGGGATGGGAGAAAGGTGACGGCGGAGGGAGAGGCTGGTCTGGGAACAGCTCCCACCCTTTCCTCTGACTCTGCTCTCTGACCCAACAGCCTATACAAGAACCGTGTGTTCGTGCTGTCCACCTATGTTGTCAGACCCTGTCCTTAGTGCTTTTTTTTAAAAGTTAATTTTTAGCCGAAACCGGTTTGGCTCAATGGATAGATCGTCGGCTTGGGGACTGAAAGGTCCCGGGTTCGATTCCAGTCAAGTGCATGTACCTTGGTTGCGGGCATATCCCCAGTAGGGGGTGTGCAAGAGGCGGCTGATCGATAACTCTCTCTCATCGATGTTTTTTAACTCTATCTCTCTCCCTTCCTCTCTGTACAAAAATCAATAAAATATATTTAAAAGTTAATTTTTAATTATGCAAGTATTCATAAATGCATTCTCTTGCAAAGAATGACAACAGAGAAGGCTGAAGTCCCCTCTGACTGTGTCAGGATGCAACCCTCTCCCCAAAGTAACCTGGTTGCCTATTGTGTGGCTCCTTCCTCCCAGATCTTTATCCAGGTCTCTGTTTATCCAGAGGAAATAGAATACATTGTTTTATGAGGCTTTCAAAAAATATTATCATAACATCATACTGTGGTGCCTTCTTGCAACATGGTTTTTTAAAAATTGCTTTTAGAGAAAGGAAGGGGGAGAAAGACATTGATTTGTTGTTCCACTTGTTTATGCATTCATTGATTGATTCTTGTATGTGCCCTGACTGGGCATCCAGCCAGCAACCGTGGTGTATCAGGATGATGCTCTAACCCACGGGTAATCCACTGAGCTGCCCAGCCAGGCTTGCAGCTTGTTTTTTTTTTTTTTTTTCACTTTTTTTCTTTTTTTAAATATTTTATTGATTTTTCACAGAGAGGAAGAGAGAGGGACAGAGAGTTAGAAATATCGATGAGAGAAACATCAATCAGCTGCCTCCCGCACACCCCCCACCAGGGATGAGCCCGCAACCAAGGTACATGCCCCCGACCGGAATCGAACCCTGGACTCTTCAGTCCACAGGCCGACGCTCTATCCACTGAGCCAAACCAGTCTTGGCTGCAGCTTGCTTTTGACAACAAGCATGTCTTGGGGCTCTCATGTAAGAAGTACAAGGTCTGCCTTATTCTGTGTCACCGCGGTATATTTCAGAACAGGCGTGTGCCATTCTCTGATTGACGAGCATGTATGTTGCTTGTAGTTTTCCACTATTATAAAACCAATGGGCCTCCATATACACGTGAGAAAGAAAAGTGGAAATTTGGGTATGGGGCCCGAGCATTTTAAGTTTTAATAGATCTTGCCTTGTTACCCTCCAAAATGGCTGTACCAATTCACACTCAGCGTTTGAGCGTGTGTGTGTGTGTGTGTGTGTGTGTGTGTGTGTTTCCTCTGTATCCCCTTCCACCCTTGATATTATCAGCTTTGAATACTGGGCTGTTTGAAAACATGGATGAAAACTCATTAGTTTGCATCTCTTTGATGGGTAACCTTTCCACCTAATGGGTGGCTAGTTAATTGCTTGGCCCCCTCCAGGTGTCGCTCCCATGACCCCCATTTTATAGACAGAGAAAGGCAAAGCCATTTGCTCAGGGTCGTTTTGCGGTGGAGGGACCTGAGCCAGAGTCTGAACCCAAGTGCCTCTGGTTGCTTCCAGGTCTGTGCTTAAGCCTTGAGCTGCCTCAGGTCCAGGTGGAACATGGGCCCTCGGAGCCTGAGCACCAAGTGGAGGCTGAGGGGAAGCCCAGCCGTGCTGACAGCGGACTCTGTGCTTCCCTGCCCCCTGCAGAAAATTGACCCTGAGGTGGCTGCCTTCCTGCAGAAGCTCCGAAGTCGGGTGCAGATCGGCGTGGTGGGCGGCTCGGACTACTCCAAGATTGCTGAGCAGCTGGGAGAGGGGGATGAAGGTAGGACAAGCAGGCCAGAACCGGCTCCAGAGGCCCACAGGCGGGCTGGTGTGGGTGAGGGAAGTTCGGGAGGTCCACAGACCCCCTCCTGTTTCTGCAGAGGAAGGAGAGGGAACAGCCAGACGCCTCCCTCGCTGTCTCAGCAGCCATGCCGGGAGCACCTCCCGGGAGCCTGGCTCTGTTGTTTTGGAGACACTGGCAGGGAACGAGGCAGGCAGAATCCTGTCCTTATGGGGTTTATAGTCTCAGTTCTTCCTGCTGAGTCTCCATTTCCTCATCTTTAAAATGGGCATAATCAGTAACGACTACCATTTGTTGAAAATGACCGTGTATTGACTTCCTTTCATCTAACCCTCACAACTCTGCTTCAGGGCGGACATGACTACCCCATTTTACAGAGGAGGAGGGTTCTGATGTCTCCCGGGAAGTTTTTGGGCCCAGAACCCCGGTTCTCAGCTGAGTTCCTGATCTTAGCTCAGGCAGCTCCTCCGGCTCCTCAGACCAGAAATGTCCATGAATTTCCCTTCTCCCCACCCACTCGTTCACTCCATCAGCCAGTCCAGCGGCATCTCCCTGTGTCCACCCCTCCATGTCCACCCCCCTCCCCCACTGTCCAGGCGGCCTTCTCCTCCCGGACCTGCTGCAGCCTCTGGCTGTGTTCTGGTGCCTCCCCACCCCGCCCCCTGCTCAGGGCCGCCAGAGCTGGAGACTAAACTCGCAGGCCACCAGCCCTGACCGCTGTCACGGGAGCTGTAAAGCCAAACCAAAGCCCCGTGCTGGGGACTGGGGGAGCGCCACGTGGAAATGCCGCCCTCTGCTGGGCAGTCCTGGAGGCTACCGGAGCGGGGAGCCGGGTCTCCGGGGAGTGGAGGGGGAAGGGGGGAAGGGCGTCCCAGGCTGAGTGACCTGCATGAGCACAGAAGAGGGGTGCCTGGCCTGTTGGCCTGTTTGGAAGAAACCAAGGCTGCAGGAAGTGAGAAATACAGAGAATCAGGTCGGGGTGTAACAAAAGGTCTTCGAATGCCAAGCCAAGAAGTGGGAGCTTTCTCTCTCCCGAGCTCTGGGTGCCTGGTCTCATGCTCCCTCTTTCTCCCTGGCCTCTCCACGCCCCTGAAGTCATTGAGAAGTTTGATTACGTGTTTGCCGAGAATGGGACGGTGCAATACAAGCATGGACGGCTGCTCTCCAAGCAGGTCAGTGCCCCCGCCCCACCCTTGGGCCTTAGCCCGGGACACCGCCCCAGAGACAGTCCTGGGCGGCAGGTGCAGCCCAGCCCGTCCTCAGAGCCCTTGTCCCTTGCCCAGACCATCCAGAACCACCTCGGGGAGGAGCTGCTGCAGGACCTGATCAACTTCTGCCTCCGCTACATGGCGCTGCTCAAACTGCCCAAGAAGCGGTGAGCCCGCCCGCCCGCCCGCCCCTCCTCTCCGTCCTGGGCCTGAGGAGAAGGGTGGGTCTCTCCGATGGGACCTGCGGGTGCTCCGGCCCTGACTCTGGTGGTGGATTCTCGCCCCTGTGAGGCCCGGGAGAGCTGGGTGGAATTCAGGGCCGTTCTCTCCTCTCCGACCCCTGCCCTCCCTCCCTCCCACCATCGCCACAGAGGAACCTTCATCGAGTTCCGGAACGGCATGCTGAACATCTCGCCCATCGGCCGCAGCTGCAGCCTGGAGGAGCGGATCGAGTTCTCTGAGCTGGACAAGGTGCCGCCTTGGCGATGGGACCCCCGTCCCTCGCCCTCTGAGGCCAGCGTGGGGCTCCCTCAGGACCAGTGCGAGGGAGGGGAGGGGCGTTCTGATAGGACCAGTGCCCCGTAGGCACCTCCCAGGTGCATCTTCCCAGCATTGCTGGTTTCCGCCCCGGGGACCAGCTCGGCCAGCGCCTCATTTCCTCAGCTCACACCGTGGGCGTCTTTCCACCCACCTGGGCCCAACAGCCATTCCTGTCCACTCAGCCTCGACGGTGGTCTCAGGTCTGTTCACCTGTGTGTCCCCTGCACCACCAAATCGCCTTTTCCAGCAGAGCCATGGAGAGCCTGGCACAGCTCATCCTCTCCCCGTCTACTCCCCTCTCAGCCTTCCATGGCCCCCTTCCAGCTGGGCGCTGGCCCAGCCTCCTCCCCAGGTGCCTGAGCCTGCGGGGTCTGCCTGGCCGGCCCACCTCCTCCGCCTTCTCTCTGATCTGTGCTGGGAACAGACCACGGTCCCGCCCGCCTTTGGAAGGGCCACTCCTGCTGAGCTTTGCCCCCTGCACTCAGGAGGTGCTCAGCACGGAGGCTGGTGCTATGGGGGTGCCCGGCCTCCTGCTGACCCCCTGAGCGCCCCCCGCTGCTACCCACAGGCCTCCGCAGGCTCTTCGCTCCTCCTGCTCCTGTCTATGGCCGGGACCCGGATTGCCTCTCCCCTCAGCCTCCCTCCTTTAGCCTCCACTCCCAGCTGTCCTCTGGGGACCCCGCCACCTCCCACTGGCAGGGGCTGGCACTGAGCTCTGCCACAGACTCGGGTCCGGCCTTGGCTCTGCCACCGAGGCTGTGACCCCGCTCTGAGCCCCGTGTCCCATCGGTCGGGTGGGGCCGTGCTCTCCAGCTGAAGGCGCGCATCCTCTGAACCCTGGTCTGCTTCCCTCCTCCCCGCAGAAGGAGAGGATCCGGGAGAAGTTCGTGGAAGCTCTGAAGACGGAGTTTGCCGGCAAAGGGCTGAGGTTCTCCCGAGGTAGGGGGTGCCAGGCCTCCTCCCACCCCTTGGGGCCCGAACAGGCAGCACTCTGTACGCTCTGGCCCCCAGTCTTCCCCACCCAACCCTGGTCCTCACCCACCTTCCCATGGCGTCTGCAGCAAGTCCTGGCCCAGGTCCGGAATGCTCCTGCGATCTGACACTGCTCACGCCTCCACTGCCACAGCCTTGTCCCAGGCTTCCCTCTCGAGGTGTGCTGGCCTCCATGGCCCCCTCACTTCCACTCCACACCCCTGCTCAGACCCTGCAGCGGCTCCTCACTCCTAACGAAACCCCGGCCCCGGCCCCGGGCCCCACGTGCCCTCCCTCTGCCCTCTCTGTCGCTGGGACACGGCACGTGTTTACCTGCCCTGGGCTGTGCTTGCTCCCCAGCCGTCACCTCTCTGGCTTCCATCTCAGCTGTGTCACCTCCTCAGACAGGCCTCCCCCCCTGACCCGCTGGCTAGAGTGCTCACCCGCCCCTCTGCCCTGCCGCCTGCTCTGAGGCGGGCCGGCCTGTGACTGCTGCTCCCACCTGGACCGAAACTCCCGTGAGGATCCCGTCTGGCCCGGGCCCGGGCCTGGGCCTCAGCAGCCGCTCCGGGGCTGTGGAATGAGGATGACGGATGGACGGAGGGCCTTACTGCTGACTCTGTCCTCCGCCCCTGCAGGCGGCATGATCAGCTTCGACGTGTTCCCTGAGGGCTGGGACAAGCGCTACTGCCTGGACAGCCTGGACCCCGAGAGCTTCGACACCATCCACTTCTTCGGGAATGAGACCAGCCCGGTGAGTGCTCCGCCCCGTCACCCCGGCCAGGCCAGGACACGGCAGAGAGAACAGGCCGCTTGGGACACGCCCACAGAACGGCCAGTGCGTGCCAGCCCATTGCACAGATTGCAAGGCTGAGGCCTGGAGCTGGTTGGACACTTGCCCCTTGTCACACCGCAGGTCAGGGCAGACCCGGTCCAGGCCAAGGAGGAGGGCTTTCTGGGTGTTTGAGGGGCAGCTCTGGAGGAGCCCAGGCCAGGGTGGGGGCTGGTCCCCAGCCCAGGGCGCCGTGTCAGGGCGCCAGCCTGTCTGCCTCCTGTTGCAGGGCGGGAACGACTTTGAGATCTACGCCGACCCCCGGACGGTGGGCCACAGCGTGGTGTCCCCTCAGGACACGGTGCAGCGATGCCGAGAGATCTTCTTCCCAGAGACGGCCCACGAGGCGTGACCCCACTTCCTGAGACCTCCCCCCAGCCGCACGGGCACCCGCCCTTGGTGCCGGATGGTGACGCCTGCCTGCCTCGCCTCGCCTCGCCTGCTGGAGGCCGGGCCTGTGCGGAGACCGCCCCCCACAGCCCGCTCCGTCCTGCACCCCGACGGCCCTGGCTCCACTGCTGCTTGTACCTCTGAACGGAACGGGTTTTGTCCACACTGGAGGCGGCGTGTGTGTGCGGGACGGCCGCCTGCCTGCCTGGCCCCGCGGGGTGCGGGGTGCAGGGTGCAGAGGGGGGGGAAGACGTGCACTTGGGAGAACTTGATCACAGACATTAAAGTTGCCAACAAGGCGTGGCGTCCGCTCTGTCCGGATGGTACTGGCGCCAGTCGGTGCTGTGACAGCCACCTCTTGCACGGGGGGCAGGGACTTGCCCAGGTCACACAGGAGGCAAGGAGGGTGGTTTGGGGTGTCCTCCCCCAGCCCCTCCCCCGGGCCCCCGGACAGACAGGCGGCTCCGGGCCAGGCTGAGTCACAGTTGAGGGTTTATTGCCAGTGTGAGGGAGGATCGGAGCCCTGGGTGGGGCCCCGGAGGGTTTGTGACTGGACACTGGGGTGTGAGTGACAGAATGCCATTGACCTCTGCTGCCCAGGGTGGCCCCAGGGCTGGTGTCCCACAGCCCCCTCGCTAGGGCCTGCAAAGGGGGGTCTGCTCTCCGACGGGACCTTGTGGGCTCCTAGGGGCTAACCTGCATCAGTAAACCTGCCCAGGAGGCCAGGGGGTCCTTGTTCCCGCACGGAGAGGCCTGGGGCCTGGCCAGAGCCGCCCGGCTCAGAGTGAGAGTGGGTGTGGGCTGGGCCATTCCCCATTGGGGGGCTGCCAGCCTCGGAAGAACTGGGGCAGCGATGGGACACAGCCCAGCCAGGCTCTGCCCTGGAGCCTTGGGGGATCCTCAGGGCTGGGGGTTCCAGGCAGTCACTGACGCCTCACGCTGGGCATCAGCCGTTTACACGCAGACCAGCTCTCCGCCTGTCCTGGCAGCCCCCCTCTACCCCATTCATTCCCCACCAGCTCTGGGAGGGGAGCATGGGGGGAGGGGAACCCCCCACCCAAGAGTGAATGCACACAACACACACACACACACACGCATACACCTCAAGGGACGGACAACAGGAACCACAACTCGACCGCTGGCTTGGAGGCCGGTGGGAGCCACGACTCGGCTTTGGGAAGAGGGTGGCAGGGCTGGTGGCCTCCCAGGTTGATGCTGCTCCTGTGGGTGCCCCGCCTGGCCCTGCCTGAGGGGCTGTGTCCACCCACCAGCCACTGTGCTGGGCACGGGCAGAGCGTCCCTGGGGCTCGTGAGTCAGGGAGAGGGGAGGCCTAGATCTAAGCTGGGGGATGTCCACCACCCCCCCTCTGCAGACCCGCACCTCCTGGGGAAATGGAGGCAGCAGGATTCCGCCTGGCCGGGGGAGAAGATGGGACCTCAGGTTGGGTTCACAGAGCCACTGCCAGGCTGAGGAGGAGGGACTGGCCAGCAAAAGGAGTCCCAAGCTGCCTCCTGCCCTGAGGCCCTTTCCCGCCACCAGTGTGGGCTGAGAGCAGTGAGAGGCGGAGGAGGCAGGCGGCCTGGCCCAGCCCCCCGAGGAGGGCCTGCTGGCTTCCACCTGTCACCACTCTCCTGCCAGAGGCTGGAGGCCCCCCCGCAGTGCTCAGGGCCTGGCTTCTGAGGGCGGGTCCGGCCAGCACTGGAGCCTGGGCCCAGGGTAGGCTGAGTGACAGGCAGAGTCCGGCCGGGCCAGAGGCCCAGGCTGCGGGGAAGCTTGTCCTGGCAGGGCCCGGGTGCCCCCGCCGCCCAGCCCAGGCCTGATGCAGGCTCTGGTGGTGCAGTGGCCACAGGACAGGTGGGCAGGGGCGAGAGGGCCTGTGCCCACATGGCAGGGAGGGGAGGAAGGAGAGTGGACAGGCAGAGAGGGCGGGTCGGTGGCCTCCCCCTCCGTCCAGCTCACACAGCAGTCACAGGTCACGGGGCTGGATGGAAGCACACGGGCAAAACAGACAGACAGACAGACGTGTGCACTGAGGCTGCCTGGGGGACCGGGCCGGCCAGTGCCGTGGGGCGAGGAGCCTGCCCGCCTGTCCCCCCCGGGGGGCGCCCGCCCAGCCTAGGAGCCCACGACCTGCCCGGACCACGTCTCGTGGGGCGTGTGCGGGACCAGCTGGGTGAGCACCACCTCCACGGCCTGGAACTTCTGGTTCTTGGGGGGGATGGGGCACATCTTGTAGGTCACCTCGTCGCCCTCCACGGGGACGTAGTCCCCCTCGATGCTGGAGGCAGAAGAGGGGCGTCAGCCCGATGGCGGCCCCCCGCCCCCCCCCCGGACACCCCCCGCAGCGCGGCCTGAGGACGGCCGGGCCTCCCTCAGCATCTCAGCACCCTGGTCTGCAAAACGGGGACCACACACTGTCCCCACCTCCGCGCTGGGGCGGGTTAGTGAGATGTGAGGCTCAGAGGGTCTGTGACTGCCCAGGTCACGCCTGGCATCAGGGCTGGGACACAGGCCTCGCCCACTGCCCTCCCTCCCTCCCTCCCTCCCTCCCTCCCTGCTGCAGGCCCCCCCTGCTCAGCCACTGGCTCCCAGAGCTCAGGGTCTGAGGGCCCCTCCCCACCTGCCCAGCCCCCCTCCTCCCACACATCCCAGCCCCATAGGGACGGGGGGGGGGGGGGAGTGGGATGCCAGGAGCGGGCTCAGCCGGGGGTCCTGGGGGGCATGGCGGGCAGGACTCACTCAGACACGTGCACGAAGATGTCCTCAGAGCCGTTCTCGGGGGTGATGAAGCCGTGGCCCTGTGAGCGGGAGAACTGCTTGCAGACGCCCTTGAACACGGGGCCGGCCGAGGCGCGGGCTGTCCTGAGGACAGGGTCGGGAGTGGAGCTGCGGCCGAGGTCCCCAGGCCCCACAGCCTCCCGGCCCAGAAGCCACACAGGGGTGCTGACTCCGTCCTCCCAGCCTCCCAGAGAGCAAAGGAGCCAAGGCCCGGTGAGGGGAGCTGGCCCCCCGGGCACAGCCAGTGGGTCCCGGGCCCCCCAGCCAGCGCCCCTCTCTGCACAGCGCCCCCCTCCGCACTGTCTCCTGAAGCCATGACATCCCTCCCACTCACTGTCACGTGCCCCTTCATTAACCATCTGCTCTGTGCCAGCCGTGGGGTGGACACGGGAGTCACCTGGCACTTGCCATCAAAACACTCCTCCTGCCCTAGCCGGTTTGGCTCAGTGGATAGTGTCGGCCTGCGGACTGAAAGGTCCCAGGTTCGATTCCGGTCAAGGGCATGCACCTTGGTTGCGGGCACATCCCTAGTGGGGGGTGTGCAGGAGGCAGCTGATCGGTGACTCTCTCTCATCGATGTTTCTAACTCTCTATCCCTCTCCCTTTCTCTCTGTAAAAACAAAATATTAAGAAAACAAAAACAAAACTTCTCCTTCAGCCAAGCAAGTCAGTCTCCCTGAGGGTCCCACAAAGCCCCTCCCTCATGCACCCCAGCCAGTGACTGTCCCCAGAGGCCACCCCACACCAAAGGCCCCCCTGTGCCTCCGTTTTGGCCCGGGCTGTTCCAGCCTCCGCCTGCTAGACTTCCAAACGCAGCTGAGACGGCACCTTCCCTGATGCCTCATGCGGGTCCTCACTCCCGGCCCTGCCCTGCCTGCCGGAGGGACTGAATGGTGGGCGAGTCCCCTTTGGGTTGTGTGCAGCCTGTGGGATCTAACTTGCCCCGGGTCCCCTGGTCAGGAGCCCGTAAATCTTGGTGGAATGAATGAATGAATGAATGAACACTAGCAGTTATGGAAAGTGCATTCACAGCTCTCCGTCCTTGGGAAGGAAAGGGCTGAGGAGGAGGGGACCGAAGCCGGGGTGAGGGGCAGGTACTCACGCCGAATACGTCCTGGTCCGCTTGGTGGGCAGGGGGCTGGGCAGGTCCCGGGTGGCCACGCCGCCCCGCTCCCAGACCCGGCTGGCCTCCCGGTGGAAGGGGAAGGTGGGCCAGACTGGGGACTTGGGCGAGTCGAGCGGGGGCACGACCGGGGGCGACGTGGGCTCCGAGGTCATGGCGGGGCCGGCAGGAGAGCCTGGCGGGCTCCCGGGCCCCGGGGCCGGTGAGGGGCCTCGGCGTCCTTGTGGGCAGGGCCCGGCCTGGCCCTGCTCAGCGGCCTCGGCAGCCACAGGCTCCGTCTGGAGGGGAAGAGAGAGGCAGAGGTGGGTGTGATCCCGGACGGACAGACAGCTGCCGGACACTGAGCACAAGTCTGGGTGGCTGGGCCGGCCTGCCCGTGACAGGGACCTCACAGCCCTTCTCCACTCTGTTCTCAACAGGAAGACAGAGCAATCGCACCACCTTGCTACGGGCTAAACTGCATTCCCTGAAAATCCACGTGTGGGAGTCCTGCCCCTGCCCCCCCAGGGTGATAGCATTTAGAGGATGAGCCTTGGGAGGCAGCTGAGTGTAGATGCGGGCAGGAGGGTGAGGCCCCCACGAAGCGGGTTAGTGCCCTTAAAGAGACCTCGGAGAGCTCGCTCCTCTCTCCCCGCCGCGTGAGGAAGGCCAACCTCCAAGTCCTTCCAGCTTCAAGCTCAATTCTCTCACCCAGGGGTCTGGGAGGTGGGATGGTTCAGCAGCCAACGATGGCCAGGAACCCCGTTTGGCACAGGTGTCGGCAGTTTCAAATGCCCAGATCTGGGTTTGAATCTCAGCTTTTAAAACTGGGTTTAGCCGGGACCGGTTTGGCTCAATGGATAGAGCGTCGGCTTGGGGACTGAAAGGTCCCGGGTTCGATTCCCGTCAAGGGCATGTACCTTGGTTGCGGGCATATCCCCAGTAGGGGGTGTGCAAGAGGCAGCTGATCGATGACTCTCTCTCATCGATGTTTCTAACTCTCTATCTCTCTCCCTTCCTCTCTGTACAAAATCAATAAAATATATTTAAAAAAAAAAAAAAAAAAAAAAAAAAAAAAAACTGGGTTTAAATCTCAGTGGTGTGTAACGTGGTGACCTCAGTTCCAAAGTGGTGGGTGGTGGGTGGGCTCTGGGCCCCGGTGGCCTGGGTTTGAATCTTGTCTTCTCTGCCTGTGGGCTGTGAGGCCTTGGTCAACACTCTTGGCTTTGACTCCGTTTCCTGGCCTGTAAAATGGGGCTAGCACTGGTGACTACAGAGAGGTTGCTGTGAGGATCGAATGACTGCTACACACTTAGGACAGCTCCAGGGCGCGGGGAGCTCTTGGGAAGGCAGAGCTTTTTCCTTAGCCCCATGTCTTCCTCTCTGAAATGAGACTGAGATCCCTGGCCGATTTGGCTCAGTGGATAGAGCATCAGCCTGTGGACTGAAGGGTCCAGGGTTCGATTCTGGCCAAGGGCACATGCCTGGCGTTGCAGGCTCTATCCCCAGAAGGAGGCGTGCAGCAGGCAGCCAATCAAGGATTCTCTTTCATCATTTGATGTTTCTAACTCTCTCCCCCTCTCTGAAATCAATAAAAACATATATTTTAAAATGAGACTGAGAACACTTCCCATGCAGGCAGAAAAGCCCCAGGTACAAGCCAGGCTGCGGGCTGAGCCTGGGCCAGGCAGCTGCCCCTGGGGCCAGCGGCCGGACGCCCGGATGGAAGAGCGCCGCTCAGCTGTGTAGTAGCTACGGAGCTTGGGTAGCACTTTTCCTGCCTCAGCTTCCTGATCTGTACAATGGGACTGTGATCCCAGCCCACCCCGCACAGGCTGCGGCGGACGTGGCTAAGCTGGGTTATCCTGGGGTCCACAGTCAAGTGGGTGTCAGTGGATGGGTTCTCCACCTCCAAATCCCCACTCCTTCCCTCCCCACTCCCTCCCCCAAATGTCCTGGGGTCAGAGGTGAATCCCAGGACTCTATATTGGCCCGCCCCCAAATCTGGAGTTCCTGGGGCAGAGTTTAAGGCTTTTTTTTTTGGTTGGCTTGTTTTGTTTTGTTAATCCTCACCCAAGGGTATTTTTTTCCCATTGATTTTTTTTTTTTTTTTTTTTTGAGAGAGAGAGAGAGAGAGAGAGAGGAAGGGATGGGAGGGAAAGAGAAACATTGATGTGAGAGAAACACATTGATTAGTTGCCTCCCACATGAGTCCAACTGAGTCTGCAATCAAACTGCAACCCGGGTAGGCACCCTTGGCTGGAAGTGGAACCCACCACCCTGAGGTGTGTGGGCTGGTGCGCTCACCAGGCCAGGGAAGGCTTCCTGGGGGTCCGGAGACCAGGAAGCCCCCAACACACCGCCCGGCCGGACGGGAGGAGCGAAGAGGCATCACTCAGCCCCGTCACTGGAGCCGGCCCCTGGGCTGGTCACGGTCACGGCCAGCGGGGGTTCCTGGCTCTGCCATCGCTGGGGGAGGGGACGCCTGCTCCCCAGCAGCCGGGAGAGCTGGAGGGGGGAGGGGCCCTCGTGCCCCTCAAGCAGAGGTTGGGTCTTTCCCTCTGAGCTCACTCCAGGAGGCAGGAGTGGGCCGGGTTTGGCGTTTTTATCCCAAAATGTTAGAGAGAAGGAAACGGAAGCATCGCACAAAAACTCGTACCCGCATGTTCGTGGCAGCGTTCTCCGTAATAGCCAGAAAGTGCAAAGAACCAAAGACCCACCGGTTGGCGAGCGGATGAGCAAAGGCCGTTCGGCCAGATAGTAGAAGGTTATTCGGCCAGAAGGAGGACGAGGTGCTGACAGCCCGCCTTTCACTCTCCCTTCCCTGCCTCCCAGGGCCTCGCTGGTCCACCAGATCCTGCCCCCCCCCCCCAGCTTATCCTTTTTATTAGATTCCTGCAATGGGACTTGAAGGCTGGTGCTGTTATTGCCCCACTTTGTAGATGAGAAAACCGAGGCTCAGAGAGGCTAAGTCACACAGGGGAACCGGAAATCACCGAGCTCCCGGGAGAAGCCAGACACCAGAGACCACAGCGCAGGGCTCCGTCCATGAGCCATGCCCACGGAGACAGGAAGCGGATGTGTGTCCACGGGCGGGGGCTGGGGGAGGGCCACGTGGGAGGGCTGCTAATGGCAAGAGCTCCTTTTGGGGTGATGATGAAAGTGTCCTAACAGACCGTGGTGATGTCACACAGTCTGTGGATAAGCCAGAGCCACGTGCAGGTCCACCTTAACGGAGCCGGTGAGCTGCAGGGCCTGTGAGCTAGAATATCACAAAGCTGCTGCCCGAAGGCGGGCAGGCGGGCGGGCAGGCAGGCGGCAGAGCTCCCCCCCCCCCCCCCCCCGTGACAGCCAGGAGGGCAGGAGCCGGCTCTGCAGCACACCCTGGGGGGCCCTACCTCCCAGGGCGAGGCGGCAGGGGGCGGGACAGCCTGCCTCCCTCTCTGCCAGCCCACAGCTCTCCCAGGCCTGGCATGTGCTGGGTGGTGACTGCCAGTGGCGGGGGTGGGGGGTCCTGGGAAGGGCAGAGGCAGCCCATCACGGTTGCCAGGGAGACGCAGCTGAGCTGGGCCAGCCAGGCCTCCCAGCCAAGGCCAAGTGAGCACGGCTCCCAGGCGGTGGGAAGGGGCAAGATGAGCTGATTACCCAGCGTTCACCTCGGTAGGAGGGCAGCCCGCCTCCCTCCCCTCCCCCAAAGGGGCTCCCCAACATGGACCAGCAGCAGCCAGCCCCACAGGACGTGACTGCGGCTGCCCCCCAACTACATCCCCACCCAGGGGGCACCCCTGAGAGAGAGCAGGGCGTCCGCTCAGGGCAGGAGGGGCAGTGGGGACCGATACGGGGTGCTGCTCCAGGCCGCCCCCTCTCCTTCCTCTCTGGAGCCTGGGGTCACAGGACGCCCCCTCCCAGAGCTCCCGGGAGGGAGAGGTGGGATCGGAGGTGGGAAGCACCACTGGGTGCTGATAAGAGGTTGCTCCTCCCAGCAGGACTGCTGCATTGGGGTGTGTGTGGGGGGACCCAGCTGAGCTTTCACTCTCCTCTTCCCTGCCTCCCAGGGACTCCTGCCCCACCCCCCTTCCTAGCTTATCCTTTTTATTAAATTCCTGCAAGGGAACTTGAAGGCTGGTGCTATTATTACCCCATTTTGTTGATGAGAAAACTGAGGCTCAGAGAGGCTAAGTCACCCACTCAAGGCCACACAGCAATGTGTCTGAGCCAGGACTCAAACCAGGGCAAGCTGGCTCTGCAGCCTGGAGTGGGCGGTCAGGAGTCCTGGGCTTGGGCCCTGCACTGCTGCTGACTTGCTCTGTGACCTTAATCAGAATCTTCCCCACCCTGGGCCCTGCCAGAGCCCAGCAGCCTGAGAGGCCGGGGAGCAGGGTGCAGAAAGGGGCCAGGGGAGACGGGCCCGGGGCTCTCATGGTCTCAGTGCCGTCCACCTGCAGAAATCTTTTCAGAGACAGTTTTCCATTTTCCAACTTCCTAGTGGCCCTGGAAGGTTGGAATTAGAATTGTTCCCATTTTATAAGGAAGAAAGCTGAGGCTCAGAGAGGTGAAGTGACTTGCCCAGGATCACACAGCCGCTCAGCAACAGAGCCAGATTCCTCTGAGGGCAAACAGCGCACCTCTTGGGAGGATAAATGCTGTTCCTGGTTCAGCTAAGACGAGGCTGGAGTTGTCTCAAAGGAACTTCTCCTGAGAAACTAAAGGAGAAATAAACTCCTCCAAGAGCAGAGGGACACACGTGTCCGGGGAACATTTGTTTCAACTCAAACCCAGCTTCCTGTGCCTCCGTGTGCCCGGCTGGGACAGCTCCTGACGGAATGATGCTCTTTGGAGACGGCAATCTGAGCAGGAGAGGACAGCGCAGGCCCAGAGCCCTGAGTGCCCCCCCTTCCTGAGGCTCAGTTTCCTCGTCTGTCAAACAGGCTAAGCACAGACCCTGGGAGGAGCTGGGAGGAGCAGAGGGCTGTGAAGGGGCCCGTCTGCGGTGGCGTCTCCCTGGCCACACGGTGGTTCTGACCCTCCAGCCAGCTCCTCTCCCTTTGCCTGCGGGAGCCTCAGCTGGAGGCTGATCTGCAGATGGAGAGCCAGAGGGGCAAAGCCAAACACCTGGCTGCTGGTGGTAACGGGGAGGCCCTGTGGTCCAGGCAGCGTGCGGGGCCGGGCCTGGGACTCAGCCCCTCGGCAGGCGATCCTCACCTGGTGCTGGGGCTCCCCCAGAGGACAGGGCGGAAATGGCTGCCCTCCGTGCACATCGGAGTAAAGCACACCGCGTGGCCCCCCGTGCTGTGTGACCTGGGCGAGCTCCCTCGGCTTCACGCTTGACCACAGCCATCAACCACCACGGGGCTGGATGACTCCCGAGGGCCAGCTAATCAGCCTCTGAGGTTGTCAAACACACATGCATAGGCCCTGGCCAGTGTGGTTCAGTTGGTTGGGCAATGACTCCATGCACCAGGAGATAGCTGGTTCGATTCCCAGTCAAGGGCACGTGCCTGGGGCTGCGGATTCAGTCACAGGTGGGGAATGTACAGGAGGCAGCCAGCTGATGTTCTGCTCTCACACTGATGTTCCTCTCATTCTCTTTCTCTTTCTCTTCTTTTCTCTCTAAAAATCAATAAACTATCTTTGCCCTAGCTGGTTTGGCTCAGTGGATAGAGCATCGGCCTGCAGACTGAGGGAACCCGGGTTCGATTCTGGCCAAGGGTTGTGGGCTCGATCCCCAGTAGGGGGCGTGCAGGAGGCAGCCGATCAATGATTCTCTCTCTATTGATGTTTCTATGTCTCTATTCCTCTCCCTTCCTCTCTGAAATCAATAAAGAAATATATTTTTAAAAATAAACTATTCTTTAAAACACACACACACAAAACACATGCATAAGCTGTGGCCAGTGGCTCAGTTGGTTAGAGCATTGTCCTATATGCCAAGGTTGCAGGATCCATCCTCCGTCAGGGCACATATAAGAATCAACCAATGATGCATAACTCCTCTCCCCTCTCTCTCTCATCAATCAATAAATAAAATTTAAAACACATGCATAAGTGAGACAAAATGGATAGCCAGGCTCTGGCCAACACAAGAGGAGACAGCGCTGTCAGAGGCCCAGCCAGCGGGAGCACAGACAGGTGACTAGAATTCGGTGCGGGAATCCCAATGCGGCTACTGGTATCCATTATCAACCACGTGCCAAGGGGGGTGCCAAGCCCTCTGTGCCCCTCTTCCTCAGTCAGTCCTCACACCCCCACTGTGTGGTAACTGCCATTATTACCCCATTCTTCACATGGGTACACTGAGGCTCAGACAGGTCAGGGGGTTTGCTGGGGTCGCACAGCCGGTCAGGGGCAGCACTTCGCCACCTGGAGACATTTGGGGGTGCAGATTCAACCCGGCCAGAGGAGGGGAGGGCGGCCCAGCAGGCGCCCGCAGCCCCTGCTCTCCCTGGAAGAACTGGGCTCTATTTCTGGCTTCCTGCTGACTCAGACCGTGACCTTGGCTGAGTCACGTGCCAACTCCGGGGAGCTCACAAACAACACCCCAATAAAAACGAGCCAGCCCAGCCCCGAGGTGGAGAGGCAGACGGGGAGGACGGACACGATGGCCTGAACAGGGAAGGGCGGGGAGCACAGGAGGGCAGAGGAAGGGGCTGAATGTTGGGGTCTGTCCATGCTGAGCCCCAGGAGGTGAGGGGACGGCCTCAGGACCAGACAGAAGTCCTCCTCAGCCCTCCCACCAGCCTCCAGATGCTCCTGAAAATACAGCCGTGCAAGGCTGCTCCTGGAGCTGGAGGTGACCCAGTTAGACCTGGTTCTTCCCTCGCACAGCGTGTGTGTGTGTGTGTGTGTGTGTGAGACCCCCTTCCCACCAGGCTCTTCCTGTGTGTGTGTGCATGTGTGTGTGTGTGTGAGACCACCTTCCCCCCAGACTCTTCCTGTGTGACTGTGTGTGTGTGTGTGTGTATGTGTGTGTGTGAGATCCCCTTCCCCCCAGGCTCTTCCTGTGTGAGTGTGTATGTGTGTGTGTGTGTGTGTGAGACCCCCTTCCCCCAGGCTCTTCCTGTGTGAGTGTGTATGTGTGTGTGTGTGTGTGTGAGACCCCCTTCCCCCAGGCTCTTCCTGTGTGAGTGTGTATGTGTGTGGGGGGGCCTAGTACTTGGGGGTGAGACCCTTTCATTGTGTTACCTGGGGCTGCTGTGAGGAAGGCTCTGGCTTGCCGGGCCTCAGGGGGGAGTGAAGATGACGGAACGGGCACCTCCAGAGCCATGCTCACACCTGGCCCGCCAGGCTGGGTGACCCTGAGCAGGACACTGTCCCACTGACTCCCCCTGGGAGAGGAACAGACAAGATTGCCGAGACCGGTTTGGCTCAGTGGGTAGAGCGTCAGTCTGCAGACGAAAGGTCCCGGGTTCGATTCCGGTCAAGGGCATGTACCTTGGTTTCGTGCACATCCCCAGTAGGGAGTGTGCAAGAGGCAGCTGGTCGGTGACTCTCTCATCGATGTTTCTAACTCTCTCTCCCTCTCTCTTCCTCTCTGTAAAAAAATCAATAAAATATATATATATTATATAAAAAGATAACGCGGGAAGGGGCTGAGCTTGAACTCCAATCAGCATGACCCAAAGCCCTTGACCTTTCCAATGCACCTGCCACTCATCCTGGCTGGGGGACAGAGGAAGAACACACACACACACACACACACACACACACACACACACCGCTGCTCTTTGCTCCCCATCTTACTGCTCTGCCCGGACCAGGTCCCAGCTGCCCCCAGCCGGCTTCCCACCAGGCTCCTCCTGGTCCTGCTCTTTGGGACCAGCTCAGCCAGGCCCTGAGCGCCCTCTGCTGGCGCCACTCTTGGGCCTCTACCTCCAGCCTGGCCTTCAGGTGTTCCCTCCCCACCCACAGCGGGGAGGACCCCCTCCATGGCGGCGGGGGGGGGGGGGGGGGCATCGGGAACACTGCCCACTGTCTCTCCGGGCCCAGAGGAGGCCTCTCCCGTGGGCGGCCAGTTCCTGCTCCCATCCGCCTTTTTATTTGTATTTGGAGGGTGGGGCGGGGCCGGAACACAGATGTTTCAGAAAAATACTTCAAGGAAACGGCAGGGGCGAGGCCGGGAGGAGAAACATCCAGAACGTGGAGGACCCAGAGGCTCTGGGATGGAGGCAGGTTCGGGGACCTGGCTCCCGCCCCCCAGGGGTCTGAGGCCTGCCCCTTCCCAGGGAGGGGCCTCTGATGGCGCTCACCCAGGCGGCTCAGGGCCAGCCCTGGAGGTCGCCCACCCGGCCCGGGCACGTCCCCGCCCCCCACTATGTTTATTATTGTTCTCTCTCTGCACCCCCCCCCCCAGCCTGGGAAGAGCCCGCAGGCTGGACCTGCTGTGTCCCCGGGGCACCAGCATCATCACGCCATCACGCCTCATCTCCGCCCGGACTCCTCTCCAGGGTCAGAGGAGGGGACTTGGTACCCACCCGGCTGCCCCATCCCTGCATCCCACTGCCCCTAGCTTACCACCCTGCCTTCCAGGGGCTGCACCCCCGCATGTGTGGGTCAGAGCCCCAGCTGTGAGCAGGGGAGAGAAGTGGCCTCAGAAGAGGCAAAGGCTAAGGGTGGGGTGTCTCCATGGTGAAATAATAGCCAGGGCCACCCCTCCGAGCCAATTAGCACAATTATCCCCATCGCACTGGGAGGGAGCAGCCAGGATCAGACAGCTGCTCCCCATCCAACCGCGCCTGCTGCCTGGTCCCTCCCAGCCCAGCCCAGCCCCAGCCCCAGCCCCAGCCCCAGCCCCAGCCCCAGCCCCAGCCCCAGCCCCAGCCCCAGCCCAGCCCCAGCCCCAGCCCCAGCCCCAGCCCCAGCCCAGCCCAGCCCAGCCCCAGCCCCAGCCCCAGCCCAGCCCAGCCCCAGCCCCAGCCCCAGCCCCAGCCCAGCCCAGCCCAGCCCAGCCCCAGCCCCAGCCCAGCCCCAGTCCCAGCCCCAGCCCCAGCCCCAGCCCCAGCCCCAGCCCAGCCCAGCCCCAGCCCCAGCCCAGCCCCAGCCCAGTCCAGGTCCAGCCCCAGCTCCAGCCCAGCCCAGCCCCAGCCCTGGCCCCAATGTCCCAGGGAGAAGGCCCCTGTGGTCCCTCCTGCACCTGACGTTGGCCTCTGGTAGAAACACGATTATTCCCCATTTCTCCAGTCATTTCTGTCCCCGCCTCTTAGACAGGGGCTGCGGCTCGGCCAGTGCCTGCTGCCCTCCGCCTCCTGAGCCAGACACAGTCCCAGACACACATGCAGACACGCCGTCTCCCGGGAGCCACTCGGCCTCAGCTCCCCGTGGGGACCGGGGAGCGGGGGGGCAGGAGGGTCCCTGACACACCCTCCCACCTTCCCTCTGCAAACGGAACCGGCTGGGCCGGCCCCAGGAGGGACCCACCTTCCCAGCCCCCCCCACCCCTCCGGCTGACCTCCCTCCCGCTCCGGCCAGAGCCAGTTGGTATGGCCGGTGCGGCTCAGTCCCCGCTCCCCGCAGCCCTTACCTCTCCAGGCAGCTGGGGCCGGGCACTCCGCCTCCCGCCCGGAGCTGGCGCGGGGCCGGGGCTGCAGGATGTGCTGTGTGTAGGAGCGTGTGCGTGTGTGTGCGTGTGTGCGCGTGCGTGTGTGTGTGTGTGTGTGTGTGTGTGTGTGTGTGTGTGTGTGTGAGTGTGTGTGTGAGAGAGAGAGAGAGAGAGAGAGAGCATGCGGCACCAGCCCCTCGCTCACTCACTCACTGGCTCACACGCCCCCTGACGTCAGGAGGAGCAGGGGCGGCGGGTGTGAATGCGGCTTAAAGGGCCCCGGGCCTCCGTGGGAGCGTCCGCAGCGTCCCCGGCCCCCAGCGTCCTTCCCCGAAAGCGGCGTTTACAGCCGGCCGGGCGGGAGGGACGCTGAGGAACGCGGGGGAGGCCGGCAGCTGGTTCCTGCCAACTAGAGGGCACGTGGGGTGATGGGTGTGAGTGTGTGTGTGTGTGTGTGTGTGTGTGTGAGAGAGAGAGAGTGTGTGTGTGTGTCTATGTGTGTGTGTGTGTGTGTGATGTGTGAGCGTGTGTGAGAGTGTGTGTGCTGGGGACTGTGTAGATGGGGTGAGCCTGGGAGGATGGAGGCTGCTGCAAAAGGAAGAGCCCAGCCGAGCCCGGTTTGGCTCAGTGGATAGAGCGTCGGTCTGCGGACTGAAAGGTCCCGGGTTCGATTCTGGGCAAGGGCATGTACCTGGGTTGAGGGCACGTCCCCAGTGGGGGGTGAACAGGGGGCAGCTGATGGATGCTTCTCTCTCATTGATGTTTCTCTCTATCCCTCTTCCTTCTTCTCTGTAAAAAATCAGTAAAATATATTCTTTTAAAAAGGATGAGCCCCAGAAGGTGCTCCTGACAAGGGGATTGAGGGTTGGGGTCTTCAGAGTGTCCCCTGCCCGCCCTCAGCACCAGCCCCGGGCTCAGTCTGAGCGAGCGCATGTTGGCCGGTTACAGGCCCATCTCTGCCTCAGCCCGGGAGAGTCCGCGGCTGGAAGAGGACCCTCCGGGGGACTGAGAGGTTACGGCGCCCCCTGCTTGGGAGTCTCGGGGAGACCCTGGTTCCACATCAGACAGGCGGCTGTGAATCCCAGCCCGGCCCTTCCAGGCTGTGACCTTGGGCAAGCCCCTTTCTCTCTGAGCCTCCACAGCTTCCTCTGTGAAGCAGGGAGGAGAGGCTGTTGGAAGTTCAAGGGCAGCAAGCCCTGGGCCGTAGGGGGCGGCGGAGAGGGGTGTCCACGAGGGGCCCCTCCTCATCCCTGCTCCAGCCTCAGCTTGGAAAGAAGGCGCAGGCTCAGGACCAGGAGGAGGCTCACGAAATAACAAGCAGGGGGCGTGACAGAGGAACGGCGACAAACACAGACAACCAGAGTGGCTGGAAGACGCCGGGGTGCCCCACTCCAGGAACCTGCGTGGCCCTCGTTTACTCACACAGTGTTTACTCACACTGTGCGTCATCGCCCCTCCGCTGGTGAGGGAACAGGCCCGGACGGCAGGAGAGGCCTGGTCCCTGGCCGGAGTGGAGAGGGGGGATCCCAGGCACCCGATGCTCACACCCCTGCCCCTCGGAGCCTCCGGAGAATCCGGCTGCACCGTCCGGTGTCTGGTTCTCCCGGGAGCGGCGACACCCTGGCCTGTGACCGAAGCCGGGGCTCCGGCTCCTCCACCGCTGACCCTCCCCTTCCCACGGTGCTCCTTCGCCTTCCCCTGCCTTCATCTCCTCATCTGCCTCACGACAAGCCCTGGGGTTCACCGGGATGGGAGCCGCCGGGAGAGACACACACGGAGTCTCCTGGCTCAGAAGTGGCCACGACAGAGCGCGCCCACTGCCCGCCGCCCACCGCCTTCTGCCGGGCGCGGCTCCCTGTCTTGCTTGGGGTCCCCTGTCCTCTCCCTGCTCCACGGGCCCCCATGGCCAGTGAGAACCGGCACCGGGACTCGGGTGGAATCTCGCTGGTGCCGAGGCCGGCTCCTCTCCCCTCGGCTCTGAGCTGGTGCGGCCTTGGCCTTGGGCTGCCGGCGGCGGCCGGCAGCGGGGAGCGGCCAGGGGGACTTCTCGGGCGATGCTGTTGGAACGGAGCCCCAACGGACAGGAAGGTGCCGGCCTTGCCTGAGCCTAGAGAGAGGACTCCGGGGGGAGGGGCTGGTTGGTGGGCCCGGCTTTGGGGCGCCAGGGGGAGCGGAGGGGGCTGGGAAGGCCGGAGCCGGAGGCAGGGCCGGGAGGGCTGGTCCGGAGAAGCTGGGCCTGGATTCAGGCGGAAGTGATAGGGACGCACAGGGACCCTCCATGTCCCCCTCCTCCCCGGCTCCTCCCCGCCAGCTGGCAGCGTGCGGGCTGCAGGCAGCGGGAGGCGTGAATGGAGGGGCCGGCTGAGGCAGAGCATGGAGGAGAGGGCACAGCTGCTCATTCAGGAAATGAGCAGCCTGGCACCACCCACCGCCCACCACGGCGAGTAACAAGCATCATCTGCTTCCACCAGGGCTCGTCGGGAGCTATTTCTGTGAAAAGCTGAGGATTCAAAAGCCTGGCTCCTCCAGAGCCTCCCTCATCTCGGAGGAGCTCAGCGGCAGGTCAGCGCCCAGCGGCCCCGGAATCCTGTTAGTACTTCCACCCGAATGCTAAGTCCACCATTGCTGGCCTGACCGCCAGCCCCCCCCCCCCGGGCCGGGCTGGACAACCATGGCCTCGATTCCGCACCAGCCTTGCCTCCACAGCCCCTCAGGTGTGGGCGCCACTTAACGGATGTGGAAACTCAGGCACAGAGAGGCCAAGAAACCGGCCCAGCGTCACACAGCTGATAACGGAGCTGATGGGAACGCAGGACTTCTGGCTTCCATTCGAAGAGGACTTGCATCCCTAACTGGTCTGGCTCAGTGGCTAGAGCATCGGCCTGCGGACTGACAGGTCCCAGGTTCGAGTCCTGTCAAGGGCATGTACCTTGGTTGTGTGAACATTCCCAGTGGGAGGTGTGCAAGAGGCAGGCAGCTGATCAATGTTTCTCTCTCATCATCGATGTTTCTAACTCTATCCCTCTCCCTTCCTCTCTGTAAAAAAAAATCAATAAAATATATTAAAAAAATAAAAAATTAGCTGAAACCGGTTTGGCTCAGCCGTAGAGCGTCGGTCTGCGGACTGAAAGGTCCTGGGTTCGATTCCGGTCAGGGGCATGTACCTTGGTTGCGGGCACATCCCCAGTAGGGGGTGTGCAGGAGGCAGCTGGTCGATGTTTCTCTCTCATCGATGTTTCTAGCTTTCTATCTCTCTCCCTTCCTCTCTGTAAAAAATCAATAAAATATTAAAAAAAAAATTAATGAGGACCTGCATTGCTACCACACTGCCTGCCTCCTGCAGCCCATACCCAGGATTGGCCCAGTGCCTCAGAGTGGTCCTTCCTTCCCGCCCTCCCCGCCCCCCGTCGTCCTCTGCGATCCGACTGCTGCTTTGTGAGAAGAGGCTTCTGGGCAGCTCCGATCACGTGATCCGCTCACCGGTTCAGGCTGGGAGATACTCCTGACTCCCTGCTCTGCGCCAGCGGTCTGGGCTCGGATACAGAGAGAATGAGACAGACCCTCCTCGAGCTTACAGAGCTGTCTCCTCCAGGCAGACTCGGCACCAAGCACACAAACACACAAAGGCACGATCGCCGCTCGGGACACCACACATTGGCGGCCGAGGAGGAGGAGAGCGAGTCCGCTGCTGAAGGGGAGGCTGGGAGGAATGCTGGGCCCCAGGGGGGACGGTCCGTTTGTAACGGAAATGCTCTCTCTTTGCTGTGAGCCAGACTCCTCCTCGCCAGCAGGACCAGCCGAACCTCAGGGCCATCTCTCCTCCTCCCCCTTCCCTTACTCCTCCCGGGAAGGCTGGTCCAGGCTCGCCGTGTGCCTGGCGCTCACAGGGAGGGAGAGGCGGGAGCCTGGCCATATGTCGGAGGCGGTGGATGCCGCAGGGCCCTGCTGGGCATGGAGGGCGGCAGGGAGGGGGCTGGTTAAATTTAACCGGGGATCTGTGTGTCAGGGAAATGATGCCGGCACAAATGACATTAAAGCAAGAGCTTGGAGGAGGTGAGGGAGAAGACATGAGGGCGGTGCCCTGGCTGGTGTGGCTCAGTGGATAGAGCATTGGCCTAGGGACTGAAGGGTTCTTGGTTTGAGTTGAGTCAAGGGCACATGCCCACGCTGTGGGCTCGATCCCCAGTAGGGGGCGTGCAGGAGAAAGGCGATCAATGATTCTCTCTCATCATTGATGTGTGTGTGTGTGTCTCTCTCTCTCTCTCTCTTTTTAAAATATATTTTATTGATTTTTTTACAGAGAGGAAGGGAGAGAGATACTGAGCTAGAAACGTTGATGAGAGAGAAACATCGACCAGCTGCCTCTTGCACACCCCCGACTGGAATCGAACCTGGGACCTTTCAGTCTGCAGACCGATGCTCTACCACTGAGCCAAACCGGTTTCGGCTGATGTGTCTCTCTTTCTCCCTCTCCCTTCCTCTCTGAAATAAAAAAAAAGCCAGGGTAGGGGGCGGTGAGAGGAAGATGCTCAGGAGAGGGAGCAGCAGGCAGAGGCCCTGAGTGAGGGAGGAGCCAGGAAACCAGGCAGAGGACAGCCCTGGGTCAGAGGGGTCTTGGGGCGGGGCCCCCAGAGCTGTGAGGCTCTTCCCCGGGGAGATGGAGCATCGCGGGGTCTGGAGAGGAGGCTGGGACTTCCTGAGCGCTCTGCGGGGCAGCGCTGAGTGCAGACTGAGGGATGAGGAGGAGCTGAGACAGAAGACCAGGTGGGGCAGCTGCAAGGCCCAGGCTGGCTGGGCCCGGGCAGCAGTGGAGGTGTTGGGGAGGGTTGGGATCTGGTGCATTTTGGAGGTAGAAGCAGCAGGATTGGTTTAAGGGTTCGCAGGGGTGTGAGAGACAAAGGAGGTCAAGGATGACTCCCGGGTGGTGTCTGAGCCCCCGGAAGAAGGGAGAAGTCTGGGGAGCCGGGGAGAAAAACAGGTTTTGGGTGGGAGTGGGGGGAGACCAGCAGCTGGAGTTGCTGCAGGGCCATGGAGGAGGCAGGGTGTGTGAACTGGTGCTGGGGAGAAGGGTGGCCCTGGATGGACACGTGGGAAGCCAGCTGCCCCTGGCTGCTGCCCTAAGCGGTGAGGCCCCAAGAGAAGGGCAGGCTGGAGTCCAGACCCCAAAAGTAAGGTGACCAGGCGATTTTTTCTAAAAATCGGGACTGTCCCGCCAAAAGCGGGACGCCTGGTCACCTTACCCAAAGGTGGGCCTGAGCCCCAGGGTTTCTAGGTCGGGGGAGGAGTCTGTGAGCGGGAGCTTGGCCTCAGGGAGCCGCGGGAACGGAGTGTGTGGAGGAGGAGGGTGATCAGCCAGGACAGATGCTGAGGACTGAGAACTCCCGCTGGGTCTCAGTAAAGGGCCTTAGTGACCTGAGAGCATGTGGGTGACAGGGAACCCCAGCCCCGGCTGGAGCAGGTTGCAGAGGGTTTGGGAACAGCAAGCACAGACGGTGTCTTCTGGCAGTTTGCTCCCTTTCTGCAAAGGGAGCAGAAAATAGGGCACTGGCTGCAGGGAAAGGGGGCCAGGAGAAGTGGGGTTTTTTTAAGAAGCGAAAAAAAATCTTAATTGCTTTTCAAAATGTAATTTTTACTCACTTTTGAGTAGGTAATATATTCCCATGACCCCGCACATCAAAGACTCCAAATGGTGTTTGGTTGAAAATTCTCCCTCCTACCCCTGTCCCTACCCCCATCCCTCTCCCAGCACCCACCCTGGAGACAACCAGTGCGATCAGGCGTGTGTGTGATCTGGCACACACACACAGAGTACAACTTTAATTTTTCTCCCTTTTTATTTTTTTATTTTATTATTATTTTTATATATATTTTATTGATATTTTACAGAGAGGAGGAAGGGAGAGAGAGAGAGAGCTAGAAATGTCAATGAGAGAGAAACATCGATCAGCCGCCTCTTGCAACACCCCCTACCGGGGATGTGCCTGCAACCAAGGTACATGCCCTTGACCGGAATCGAACCTGGGACCTTTCAGTCTGCAGACCGATGCTCTATCCACTGAGCCAAACCGGTTTCAGCGATTTTTCTCCCTTTTTGACACAAGTGGTTACATCCCGTACACGCTGCTCAGTGCCTGGCTTTGTTAATCCTTACCAATATATTCTGGATATCATTCTATACAATACACAAAGAGCATTGTCATCCTTTTTAAAAATATATATTTTATTGATTTTTTTTTTACAGAGAAGAGAGGAGAGGGAGAGAGAGGTTAGAAACATTGATGAGAGAGAAACATTGACCAGCTGCCTCTTGCATATCCCCTACCGGGGATGTGCCCGCAACCAAGGTACATGCCCTTGACCAGAATCGAACCTGGGACCTTTCAGTCCGCAGACCGACGCTCTATCCACTGAGCCAAACCGGTTAGGGCTCTCATCCTTTTTGATGGCTTCATATTACTTCATTCAGGGATATACTGTATATATTTCTTACCAGGGGCCGGGCGGTCATTTGAGGTCAGTTCTATTATTACCTCCATTTTGCAGAGGCATCTGGGGTGCCGAGAGGTCCATGGGTTTCCGCACGGCTGGTCAGCTGGCGCGCTGGCTGGGAACTCCTTCCCTACACACGTTGGCTCTCCTCCTCCTCCTGGGTTAGTCTCCCCGCACTCCTCCCTCCCTTCCCCGCCTCAGCGATTAGTCTGTTCCCCTTTTGTCCGTGCAAATAGCACAGCTGCCCGCGCTGACAGTGCCAGGCACAGGACTGGGCACAGAGGATGTGGAGGGACAAAGAGGCCCTCTGCTGCCCAGGACCTGGCCGCGGCAGTCTGGGTGTGTGTGAGCCGCCTCCAGTCCCCGGGGAACGATGCGGAGAATGAATAAAGGAGCCAGTCCCTGTGTCTTTGCTAATGAGGAGACCAAACGTGCCAGCAAATCCTGGGAGCTGAACTCCAGGAAAGAAGCCTGGGAACCCAAGGCACTGAGGTCTGCAGTCCTGCCTGCCCACCCCAGCCTGGCCTCCTCCAGGTTCCCCTCTCCATGGAAGACCCGTCCCCAGCCAGCGGCGAGAGCCCTCAGCGATGGGCTCCCTGCTCTGTCCTTCACCTTATGGATGCGTCCGCCCCCTGAGGGCCTCTGGACTCTGCCCAAGGTCACTCTCCAGAGCTACCAGCCCCGCCAGGGGCCTTCTCTTATAGGAGTCACCCAACAGCTTCCTCCCTGGCCTTCTGGTCTTCAACCTACCCTCTTCCCCGCCACTGTCCACCCAGCTGATTGTCACTGTGTCCTTTACCTGTTTTAACTTCTTTTTTAATATATATATATGTGTGTGTGTGTGTGTGTGTGTGTGTGGACATATATATATTTCAAACATCAATGATAGGAGAATCATTGATTGGCTGCCTCTTGCATGAACCCTACTGGAGATCAAGCCCACAACCTGGGCATGTGCCCTGGATGGAATCGAACCTGGGACCTTTCATTCTGCAGGCCTACACTCCATCCACTGAGCCAAACTGGCGAGGACCGTTCTGACCTTCTAAGGCTTCTCTTTGCTGCCCTCTGGCTAAAGGGGGTCTAAATTGCAGCTCTGCAACGCATCAGCTCTGTGACTTTAAAGACCTACCTACCCTTTTCCCCGAAAATAAGACAGTGTCTTATATTAATTTTTGCTCCCAAAGATGCACTAGGTCTTATTTTCAGGGGATGTCTTATTTTGCCATGAAGAAGAATACGGCACACATTTATTGTTAAATGAAAATAAAGGAAATTTATTGTATACGGTATACGGTACGTCAGTACGGTCGTTGTCAACACAAACCAGACAAACTGTGAATCCTACAGTGTCAAGAATTTACTCATTTATTCAATGACAATCATGTCATCATCTTCTGGAACATCATCATAACAATCCAATTCCTGAATTTCCTGGTGAATTTCTTGTGACTCCATTTCTTTCAGAATCAGTGGACCAAATCTCTCATGTTTAGCCTGGGGGGGTGGGGCTTATTTTCAGGGGGATGCCTTATATTTCACTCAGAAGGAAACCTGTAAGTAGGTCTTATTTTCGGAGGATGTCTTATTTTTGGGGAAACACGGTACCTAACCTCTCTGCCTTAGCCAGGGCAAAATGAGATCACGACTTAAAGGAGAATGAGAAATGACAGATAAATTAGTAATGATGATGATAACAACCTCCATCTTTTAGACTGTTGTGAGAATTAAGAGTTTATAGTATAATGATAAGGCCCTTGTGATCTGGGTCCATGTCTAGGTCTCTAATCTCTCCAGTTCTCATCTTCCCTATAAATCAGCTAAAATACTTCTGATTTCCCGAGAGCATCACATTCTCTTTCTCTGTTCTCCCTCCGACCCCTCTGAGCTGAACTTGGGCCAGGAGCCTCGTTCTTTCCCACTGGATCTCCAACCGCTGGACAGTATGTTTTTTTTTTTTAATAAGTTTTTATTGTTCATATTATTACAAATGTTCCTTTTTTTCCTCCCCACCATTGCTCTCCTCCACCAGGTTCCCACCCCACCCTCTGCCCTTTCCCCACTTCCCATTGTCCTCATTCATAGGTGCATAGTTTATGTTCAGTCTCTTCCCACATCCCCCACTCCCCTTTTCCCCAAGAATCGTCAGTTCACTCCCCTTCCATACCTCTGATTCTATTATATTCACCAGTTAATATTGTTAATCAATTTTTTTTAATTTCCTTGGTTTTTAGATTCACTTGTTGATAGTTACGTATTTGTTGTTCATAGTTTTTAACTTTGTTTACTTTCTCTTCTGAAAGAACCCCCTTCAGCAATTCATATAATTCTGGTTTGGTGGTGGTGAACTCCTTTAGCTTTTTTTTATTAGTGAAGCTCTTTATCTGCCCTTCAATTCTGAGTGATAGCTTTGCTGGATAGATTATCTTTGGCTGTAGGTTCTTACTATTCATCACCTTGAATATTTCTTGCCATTCCCTTCTGGCCTGCATGGTTTCTGTTGAGAAGTCAGCTGACAATTGTATAGGTGCTCCTGTATAGGTAACTACCTTCTTTGCTCTTGCTTCTTTTAATATTCTCTCTTTGTCTTTTGCTCTTGGAATTTTAATTATGATTTGCCTTGGTGTGGTCCTCTTTGGATTCCTTTTGTTTGGAGTTCTGTGCGCTTCCTGGACATGTAAGTCTAATTCTTTCACCATGTGGGGGAAGTTTTCTGTCACTATTTCTTTCAGTATGTTTTCGATATCTTGCTCTCTCTCATCTTCTGGGACCCCCATAATTCTGATGTTGGATCATTTGAAGTTGTCCCAGAGGTTTCTTACATTATCTTCAATTTTCTGGATTCTCTTGCCTTCTAGCTTCTGTGGAGGAGTGTCTTCTGGCTCTTTATGTTCCAAATCTTTGACTTGATTCTTGCGATCTTCCCTTCTGTTTTTAGGACTCCGTAAAATATTTTTTATTTCAGAAAATGTATTCTTTATTTCTTGTTGATCCCTTATCATTTTTTGATGACTCCTTATTAATTCTAGTTGATCTCTTTTCATATCCTCATAGGTCTTATCCATCTTTTCTAGGAAATTCTTGAAAAATCTTATAAGCGTAGATTTGAACTCTATATCCAGACGCTTTTTGTCCTCCATTTCTTTCGTTTGTGATCTATTTCGTTGTTGCATTTCGCAGTTACAGATGGGTCGGGGTTTCAGGGTGGAGCCTGCAGCCTTGGCTTCCGTCAGCCCTGCCCTATGCGGGTCCTTCAGTGCTCGCTGCCGGCGCCTCTGAGAGAAAGGTGCCCTCGATTTTCGCCTGCTGCCAGACAGTCTAGGCTCTCCCCCACTGAGCCTGGAACTGGGGTTCAGTTCAGTTGGAAGTGGAGTTGGAGGTGGCATTCAGAGCAGTCCGGAGCCCCAGTCTCCTTCCTGCCAGGCAATCCCGCGGCACAGCCGGCCGTCTCTTCTCTGCGCGCAATGTGCGTGCCCCCGGGACCTCCTTTCGCCGCTTCCCCGGGTTTCGCCTCGCAGCCCAGCTCCCTCTGGATGAGCCTGAGTCCCCGGGGTCTGGCCCAGAACTGGGGTTCAGAGCAGTCGGGGGCCCAGCACAGTCAGAGCTTTTATCTCCTTCCCGCCAGGGAACGCCCGCCAGGCACTCAGCCTCCCTCCTCTCCGGCTCCGTCCTCTCCGCGTGCCGCGTGTCTCCATACCTTGGGCTTTTCCAGCTCCTCCGTGCTTCCTTCTGGTTTTCTCCTTGCTTCTCGTTGTAGAATTTCCAGTCAGTCAACTTTCCTGTAGTTCTGGGTAATGTCCGTTTTATATTTTAGTTGTATTTTATTGAAATTGTTGTGTGAGGCTGCGGCTAGGTGTTCACCTGGGCGCAGCCATCTTGGATCCCCGACAGTATGTTGAAAGAATGAATGAATGAGAAAGGTATTGCATTCGTTTTTGTTTTTGTTTGGGGAGGCGGGGAGAGAGACAGAGAGAGAGAGAGAGAAAGAAACATCTGTTTGTTATTTCACTTAGTTATGCATTCATTGGTTGATTCTTATATGAACCCTGACTGGGGATCAAACCCACCACCTTGATGTATCGAGACAACATTCTAACCAACTGAGCTCCCTGGCCAGGGCCTGGGTCTTAATGGATGAATAAATGTTTTCCAGGTAGCCCATCCGGTGTGGCTCAGCAGTTGAGCATCAACCTAGGAACCAAGAGGTCACAGGTTCAATTCTCGGTCAGGGTACATGCCCAGGTTGTGGGCTCAATCTCCAGTAGTGGGCTGCAGGAGGCAGCTGATTAATGATTCTCTCTCATCATTGATATTTATGCCTCTCTCTCTTCTTCTCTGAAATTAATAAAAAAAAATTTTTTAAAAAAAGTTTCCCAGGCAAAGAAGTGATGGAGGCAGGGCTATAAAAGAACTGGTTCCATCTTGGGGCCGGAGAACAGAAGGGAGGTGAGGTTGGAGGGGAAGGCTGGGTTTAATCCAGACGTTTCTGTGGGATAAAGGACATTCACGAGGGAAGGCTTTTGTGACAGTGGCAGCTGCCTGCCGACGAGAATAAGGCTGGGAGCTGGGTAGGAGGCTAAGCTCCAGGGAACAATAAAGAGACCCAGAACCAGGGCAGTCGCTGTGGGAATAGAATGAAGAGGGAAGATTTGAGAGAAATAATAGATCCTCCTAAACACTTTTACTGAATGCCTCGGAGGAAAGATGGTAGGGGATTGTGGGCATAAAAAGCAGAAGTAGCATTTCCCCCTGTCTTCAAGTAGCTCAAATCCTAGGAGAGGCAGACAGACCTGTACATAAAAATACAGATGCAGGGAAGGTCAAATTCAGTACCACTGCAGCCCGTCTCAAAGAGAGTGCTCTAAAGAGAGTGAAATCAGCAAATTAAAGTAGCTTGCATTTCTGAGTGCGCCTGTCACCTACCCCAAGGCTCTTCGTAAGTTCTCAAGTTTTTATTTGATTAAAACACACTACAGTATATTTCCACAACCCACCAACTTTAGAGGCAGTATAATGTAGAGCAGGAGTGGGGACCATCTGGCCCTCAGGCCGTAGAAGGACCTCAAAATAATCTAGTCTGGCCCTGCCAAGGCATTAGGAGTGAGTTAATTAAATATTTGACCAAATAGAGCAGGCTGATTTTATATATATATATATATATTTTTTAATTTTTTTTTTTTTACAGAGAGGAAGGAAGAGGGATAGAGAGCTAAAAACTTTGATGTGAGAGAAACATTGATCAGCTGCCTACAGCTGCCTACCGGGGATGTGCCCACAACCAAGGATGTGCCCTTGACCGGAATCGAACCTGGGACCTTTCAGTCCGCAGGCAGACACTCTATCCACTGAGCCAAACCAGTTTCAGTAAGCAGGTTGATTTTTAAGTTGGTACATCTTCTGTATGGACCTGGGATGATGCTATAAATATCCAAATGGTCCTTGACAGAAAAAAGGTTCCCCGTGCCTGGAGAGGTTTAGACTTAGCAGCCCCTGATCTTGGACAAGTTACTGAATTCTCTTAGCTTAAGTCCACGTTAGCTATCAGATCAAGATGAAGGGGACGGGAACGCGGGGAAAGAGAAAGTGGAGGTGTGGGTATGAGTAAGAAGATCCATCCGGGCTTTGTGAGCTACCATAAGGGTTTGGACTTCATTATTAGTCCAGTGAGAAGCTCTGAGGTGGTTTTTCGGTCCCAACGTATTACCACTTTTCAAATGAGATGTAATCGGCCTCTAATAAATGCAAAGGTCTTAAGTGTTGAGTTCCATGAGTTTTGAGAATTGTATAACCACCACCTAAAAGAAGACACATCCTTTCTTTTTTTCTTTTTCTTTTCTTTTCTTCTTTAAAAAAAAAATTTTTTTTTTATTGATTTCAGATAGGAAGGGAGAGGGAGAGATAGAAATATCAATGATGAGAGAGAACCATTAATCGGCTGCCTCCTGCAGGCCTCTTACTGGAGATCTAGCCCGCAACCCTGGCATGTGCTCTTGACAGGACTCGAACCCGGGACCCTTCAGTTCGCAGGCCAACACTATCCACTGAGTCAAAACGGCTAGGGCAAGACATGTCATTTCTATCACCCCAGAAAGGTCCTGCCTGACTCTTTCCAGTCAATTCTCCCCGTGTCCAGAGTTCAGAAGGGTCTAAGCAGTATATTGTGTGTATGTGTTTTTTGAAAAAAATACATTTTATTGATTTTGTACAGATAGGAAAGGAGAGAGATAGAGTTAGAAACATCGATGAGAGAGAGTCATCGTCCAGCTGCCTCTTGCACACCCCCTACTGGGGATATGCCCGCAACCAAGGTACATGCCCTTGACCGGAATCGAACCCAGGACCCTTCAGTCCCCAAGCCGACGATCTATCCATTGAGCCAAACCGGTTTCGGTTGTGTGTGCGTTTTGAAGGGATGACTCTGGCTACAAAGCAGGAGACAGCCTGAGGCCAGCAAGGAGAGTATGGCACTGGCAAGAGCGGATTGGTTGCACTGCGGTCGCCTAGCAACCAGGTAGCGTTGTGTGAGGGTTGACAGCTGAGCTTGGAGAAGGCAGGATAGGCCCCGCCCCACCCGCTAGGCAAAGGAGCCAGTAGGCAGCGCCGCTCCAGGCCGAGGGGCGGGCACAGGCTTCTTATTGGTCAGCTTTCCGGAAGTCATAGATTCGGAATCTCGTTCGCAGTGGTGCGACCGCCGGCGGCGCGTGCGTGAGTGGTGCGTGGCGGCGGCGCGGGGCGTGTGGCCGGGGGTCGGGCGGCGCGGCGCGGGCACGTGCGCTTCCCGCGGGACGGAGTTCCCCTCGCGCTGAGTCTGTGTCCTCCCTTTGCAGAAGCGGAACATGCCCCGCGCGGGACGCCGCAGCCCCTGCCGCACAGCCATATTGCCGGGCGGAGGGCTGTCTCAGCGGCGGGACGGGGCGCCAGGGGCTCGGGGACGCCCAGCCCCGGGCCCACGTGCGTGACTGACCCTCCCGCCCCCAGAGCCCGCGGCGCCGGCCGCGATGTTCGTCCTGGTGGAGATGGTGGACACCGTGCGGATCCCGCCGTGGCAGTTTGAGAGGAAGCTCAACGACTCCATCGCCGAGGAGCTGAATAAGAAGTTGGCCAACAAGGTACTGGGCCGGCGGGGCCGGGAGGCCGAGGGCGGGGCCGGGAGGCCGAGGGCGGGGCCGGGAGGCCGAGGGCGGGGCCGGGAGGCCGAGGGCGGGGCCGGGAGGCCGAGGGCGGGGCCGGGAGGCCGAGGGCGGGGCCGGGAGGCCGAGGGCGGGGCCGGGAGGCCGAGGGCGGGGCCGGGAGGCCGAGGGCGGGGCCGGGAGGCCGAGGGCGGGAGGCCGAGGGCGGGGCCGGGAGGCCGAGGGCGGGGCCGGGAGGCCGAGGGCGGGACGGGAGGCCGGGGCCGGGAGGGCCCGCACTGCCCACCGGCGTGGGCCTCGGGCAAGAGGCGAACCTCAGGACTCGGTTTTCTCCCCTGCGCCTGGCGGTCCCGATCCCACACGGACGTCGGAGGGAACCCAAAGGAAATCTGGTTTGAGAAAGGCCCTTAGGACTGCCGAGTGCGAGGTTTCACACTTTCCCGAGTTCCTTTGCAACCTCACACTCTGGGCTTCACTCGGGTTCCTTTTGTAAAATCGAAATAATCATTGCTGCCCCAGCCGGTATGGCTCAGTGGTTGAGCATCGACCTATGAACCTGGAGGTCACGGTTCGATTCCCTGTCAGGGCACCTGCCTGGGTTGTGATCTCCATCCCCAGTGTGGGGCGTGCAGGAGGCAGCCAGTCAGTGATTCATCATTGATGTGTGTGTGTGTCTCTCTCTCTCCCTTCTCTCTGAAACCAATAAAAATGTACTTTTTAAAAAGGAAATAATTTCGGTCCAACCATGCATTGCTTTTGTCAAGATGGATGGTAGGAGGTTTATCCATTAATTCTTTTTAAAAATATATGTTTTATTGATTTTGTTCAGAGAGGAAGGGAGAGAGATAGAGAGCTAGAAACACTGATGAGAGAGAAACATCAACCAGCTGCCTCCTGCACAGCCCCCACCGGGAATGTGCCCGCAACCAAAGTACAAGCCTTTGACCGGATTCGAACCTGGGACCTTTCAGTCCGCAGGCCGACGCTCTGTCCACTGAGACAAACCGGTTTCGGCTATCCACCGATTCTTTTTTTATTATTTATTTAAAATTTTTAAATATATTTTATTGATTTTTTACAGTGAGGAAGAGAGAGGGATAGAGAGTTAGAAACATCGATGAGAGAGAAACATCAACCAGCTGCCTCCTGCACACCCCCTACTGGGGATGTGCCCACAACCAAGATACATGCCCTTGACCGGAATCGAACCCGGGACCTTTCAGTCCGCAGGCCGGCGCTCTATCCACTGAGCCAAACCGGTTTCGGCTATCCGTTGATTCTTGCAAAAACATGTACGTGCACCTTCTGTGTGCCAGACCTACGGGCCTCAGTGCCAGCTCGCCAGAGTCGCTGCCTTGTCTGCAGCGACCCTCCCTCCTCAGTTATCCCGTGACATCACTCCTTCTTAGCACTTTAGTTTCTGTTCTCTTTTCTCGTTTGTTTGTTTAACTTTTCCTGTTTAGCTTTTCCTCTCCAGGAGGGCAGGGGCCTTTGTCTGCCTTCTCCCTTCCCGCAGTGGCTCCCCATGTCAGGCGGAGTCTGGCACAGAGGGACGCCCCGCAGTTGTCTGCTGATGGGGTGGGTGACACAGACCAGGCTCTGCCCTGCAGTGTGGCGGGAAAAGCGGATGAGAAGGAGGGGATCCCACAGCTGAGGGACGACAGTTGAGGAAGAGGCTGTGACGGACAGGGGCGCACAGCCCGTGGAAGAACGGAATCTGTAGTGAGGGTGGCAGCTGCATTGGTAGGCAGAGCAGGAGCTAACAGAGGATCCGTTAGGGGAGGGGCTGCGCCCAGAGGGGGGCTGTGCTGACAGGGGGACCAGCAGGTGACCTTGGGAGGGAATACTGTACCTTCAGGCGTGGCGGAGGCTGGGGTGGCTGGGCAAGGGCAAGCCGCACGGGGACGCCAGGACTGCATGGGATCTGGTGTTCAACCCTGGAGCAGCACGTGGGAGGAGCCTGCAGGGAGGAACCTGCAGGGGGAGGAGCCTTCAGGGGAGGAGCCTGCAGGGGGAGGAGCCCGCAGGGGGAGGAGCCTTCCGGGGGTTGGGTTGGCTGGCTTTGGACAGAAAGCACGAGCTGAGCTCACAGAGGGGTGCAGACCTGGGGAGTGGGTGGTGGCGGCGAGGACTCGGGGAGCCCGTGGTGGAAGCTTCTGGTGACTTTGTGATGTCGGAAGCCAGAAGCCTGTGAGGTGAAGTGTGATCACGGTGGAGAGAAGGAGTGCAGAGTCCAAGAATGGCATGGAGCTCCTTTGAGACATGGGTCCTTAGGGACCTATTGGGACAAGTCTCTCTTTCTTTGTTTTTCAAATATGTTTTTATTGATTTTTAGAGAGAGATGAAGGGAGAGAGGGAAACATCATTATGAGAGAGAAACACTGATTGTATGCCCCCTAGTGGGGTCCAGCTTGCAACCCAGGTATGTGCCTTGACTGGGAATTGAACCCGTAACCTTTTGGTGCATGGACAGCACGCAACCAACCGAGCCACACTAGCCAGCATGAGACAAGTCTCTCTCTCTCTCTCTCTCTCTCTCTCTCTATATATATATATATATATATATATATACACTTTCTAAAAATTTTTTATTGTTGAAAGTATATATACTTTTTAAATATATATATATATTTTTTATTGATTTCAGAGAAGAAGGGAGAGGGAGAGAGAGATAGAAACATCAATGAGAGAAAATCATAGATTGGCTGCCTCCTGCACACCCCCCTACTGGGGATTGAGCCCGCACCTGGGCATGTGCCCTTGACCGGAATTGAACCCCGGGACCCTTCAGTCCTGAGGCTGACACTATCCGCTGGGCCAGACTGGCTGAGGCTCTATATTTGAATCACTGAGTCATTTGTGAGGAGGCCAGACAGAGAGGTCCGCGGTCTAGCTAAGGGCACAGAGCTGTGCTGGCCGGGACTCTGAGTTCTCTGAGCTTCTTGCTAATCCTCGAACCGCCCTGCAGGGTCCCTCATTGGGAGTGATGACGCTGGTGGCAGATTAGCAGACACCACGCAAGCGGCCTGTTGTTGGAGCACCAGGGGGTGGGGTGGGAATGGGGCCTGGGCTGTTCTCTGCCATCTTGGGACCGTGGCCACGTGTCACTCTGCCAGCCTCGATCCCGGTGGCCGTGCCTGTGTGTCTGAGGCTCTGTGAGCAGAACAGAGATTAGTTGTGGTTCTCAGGTTCACCGAGCTGAGCTCTAGCGTGGACTTGGGGACCTTGGGAAGAGTAGGTTTAACCAGGGGTTCTCCTACCACTATCCCCACTAGTAATAACAGTGATCCTTGACTGATTATTACTGTAGCACGTGAGCCGGGTACTGGGTAGGCGTTTCCCATCCACTCTCCCTATTTAACAACCCTGCCACCTGGTCAGTCCATTTCTGCAGCTGGGAAACCAAGGCTCAGAGATGGCCTTGGAGGTCACACGGAGCGGTGGCGCTGGCATTGAACCTGGATCTGCCTTGTCACCAGAGGCCCTGTTTTTCCAGGGGCTCCACCTCCTTCTGAGGCTCCTTATCTGGGCTCCTGTAGGCAGGGCCCCAGCTCGTCCCTAGCTGTCAAACGGGGTGATGACACCTGCCTTGGGGAGCTGGGCCTGGGGCCACTGAGTGTGTGTGTGTGTGTACAGGTCGTGTACAACGTGGGACTCTGCATCTGTCTGTTCGACATCACCAAGCTGGAGGACGCCTATGTGTTTCCTGGGGACGGTGCGTCGCACACCAAAGGTAGGCACCCTCCTCTCCCGGGCCTTGGCCCTCCTGAGGCTCAGCTTTCGGGGGTGGGGTCCGGTCTGGGGGTGGGAGACCTGGGGCCTAGTTCTCAGGTAGAATCTCACTGATAGGTAGAATCTTCTCTCTGGGCCTCAGTTTCCTTCTCTGTAAGAAATCTCAGGGCCTCGAGGGCCAGCCCTGTTGGAGCATGTGCCAGCACCTCCCTCCTCTGAGGAGGATACATCCGTCACGCGGCCGTGCAGGGTCCCAGCCCCCATCCCTCTGGGGGCCCCCGTGTGCTTTCGGGAGTGGCTCCTCCAGATGGTGCTCCCGGGGCACAGACCGCACTGTTCTGCCCGCGCCCCCCCCTCCCCCCCCGGACGTCCAGTGCCCGGACCGGCCTGGCACAGCTTGGCAGAGGCCCCGTGGGGATTTCGTGAGCTGAACTGATGTGGTGTCACGTGGGGGACGGGGTTTTTCCATCCTGCGGTAAGTGACCCTTGGCCGCCCTCCTTTGCTCTCCATGAGGTCCGATGAGGACCTGTAAAGCTTCACGATGGCTTAGGTGTCCCTTTGCCTCCTCACAGACAGGGAGGGGGTGCCCACTGCCCCGTCCCCTTCCCCCAGGCCTTCCTGCCCCACGGAGCCGCGAGGGGCAGCTGGCAGAGCTGGGGCTGGTGGGCCGTGCTGTCCCTGGGCAGCTGAGGGTGCTGGTGGCAGAAGCCTGCGCGCAGGGACTGAACCTGTCTGAGGAAGGCAGTTCCACCACATGGCCCTGCCTGGTGGTCCAGAAAGACTCGGAGTCTCCCCATGGCAGAACAAGGCAGAACGGCTGTGTGACTGACAGGTTACCAGCCTCTCTGGGCAGCAATAACATGACAGCTGACCAGGGAAGATTGAGATAATCACTCAGTGGCCAGCAGGGGGCAGCCTCATCCATTTTAGCCCTGGGTATTCAGGCCAGTGGTGGATGCTCCCCATCTCCCCCGCTTCAGTGCTTTAAGAGGGGCGGAGTGGCAGGGTGCTGGCTTCTGCCAGGCCTGGCGTGCAGTCCGGCGAATGGGGCCTCCCAGGACGGGGTCCGAGGACCCACAGAAGCATGCATGCTGGGCAGTTGTCAGCTCTGTCCCCCTTCCTTAATCTCTGGGCACTGGTAGCATTTCAGGTCAGAGCTGTGCCCGGGGCACACTTCACCAGTGGGGGCGCCTTTGCCAGGTGCTCCTGCCCTTTTAGAATCGAAAGGAGGGCCTGGAGGGAGGTTGGAATTGACTTTGTTGTCATTGGCCCAGAATCGGCTGCCACCAGAGGGACTCGGGTGTGATCGCCTGATGGATTTGGGAGCCAGCTCTCAGACCCAGGGCCACTGTGGCTGGCCTCTTACAGGGGACGGCGTGAGGGTCCCTCTGACCCCGCTTGGGGGGCTGGGCCCACAGTGGAGCAGCCACGGGGCCTCCGGGTCAGTGTGCTGGCGAACGAAGCAGCCATCGCTCTCGTGCCTGCGCGTCACTGACTGCTTTCCTTTCCAGTCCATTTCCGCTACGTGGTGTTCCACCCGTTCCTGGACGAGATTCTGATCGGGAAGATCAAAGGCTGCAGCCCCGAGGGAGTGCACGGTAATGGCGCCCTGACTCCTCCGGCGACACCTGGGAGCACAGGAAGCGGGCGGTGGGGGGGTGGCTGGACCATTGGCCAGGCCAGATGGCCTCTCTTTAGCTTCTGTGCTGGGCCCCGTGGTCAGGGGAGGGGTCGGGGAGAGGGAGAATATTCATGCAGTGGCGAGGACCTCAGCGCTGTGAGCTTCACCGTGAGGCGGGACCTCGGCCTCGGGTCCTGGAGTGGGCGGAGGGGACAGGGTGGTCAGCACCCACTGTCCATGTCGTGTGCAGTGGCTGCTCGGGGTGTGTGAGTGGTGTAGGCAGGGGCCCATGCAGGACCCCGAGGCTGGGGGGTCATTTCCATAGACAGCACCCAGTAAGGGGCTCGCCGCTGGAGTGTCCAGGCCCCTCCGTGCTGAGCTGTCCGCGCTCAGCCCTGTCCCACGCCGTCACTCCCAGTCTCTCTAGGGTTCTTCGACGACATCCTCATCCCCCCCGAGTCGCTGCAGCAGCCAGCCAAGTTGTATCCTCCCGGCGTGAAAGTGGGCCCGGTGCTCGGGCCCCTGGAAGGCGGTCCCTCCATGGTGTGGCCTGAAGCTGCCGGCCTCTGGCCATCCGCCAGCTGTGCTTGTGTTCTGGAAGCACCGACCTGCCTGTGCTTCCCCCTGACCATGCTGCCCCATGCCCATGCCTGTGCCTGGGCTGCCAGGCCTGGCTGTGCAGGTTGTATGCTGTAGGCAGGATGCTGCTCACGTCCGGTTCACTTGGCTTACTTAGGTTGTCCCTGCGGGAGTCATCGCAGATAATTTCCCTTGAGAGCTTTGCCCTGGCGGCTCCTCCCCCTCCTGGTCTGTGAGGGGGTAGGACAGCCAGCACTGCAGGGCTTACTGAGGGGCCTGGGCTGGGTTGTTGCCTCTGCGGCTCTCCCTGTCCCGGCCCTCGCCTGCTGCATCCTCACTGAAGGGACCCCACTGCTCACTGGGAGGGACCCCATCCTGTCATGACTGTACCTGTGATGCCCAGTGCAGGACCTGGACCAGGAGAGGCAGGACCCCCTGGCTGCCACTAGAGGGCACCGTGGCTCCAGTGGTCCAGCAGACAAGAGTTCAGCCAGGGCCAGGGTCAGGGCCGAGGACTGCGTGAGATTCCAGAATTTGTCAGAAAACCCGACTCACCCCCACTGCTGCTCTCACCAGTTGTGGGCCCTCAGGCACATGACCTCCCTCCATCAACCCCTTGAAAACTGGGAAAGTCCTCGCACTGCCTGGTGGTGTGAGTGGAAAGGGGTGTGGGCTCGCACGGGGCACAGGGCACGGGACAGCTTAGCGAACACGGGGCTGACCGATGGGTCCTTTCCATGTTTACCTTTCCCACGCTCTCCCTGTGAGGTGCGCCTTGCTACAGCCCCCATTTTACAGATGGAGGCCCCGAAGGGTGGGGCCTGACCCCAGGTCACAGCTGCGGGCGGTGGGGCTGATTCTGCACTTGGCAGTGGCCTCAGAGGATGCACAGGCCGAGTTGGACCCTGCAGGGGGGACCCCAGGCAGCAGCTGGCCATCGCCATTCCCATCTTGAGAGGCAAACTCCCAACTCTGCTCTCAAGCCTCCTCCTTGCTTTGATGACCTGCGGAGCCTGTGGCTGCTTGGTGGGGGCCCCGAGTTCCCAGCCTGCTCCTCTCCTCGGGCCCAGGCCGCTGCCAGCCAGAGTGAACTCAATCTGGGACTGGATTTTCGGGGGGGGGGGGGTTCTGTGGGAGGAACCCCCAACCCTCAGGAACTCCCCCACGTCCGGTTGTTGCCTTGACCTGCGCCCTGCCCAGCGACGACGCAGAGCAGGTGTGGGTGTGGGAGTACGAGACGGAGGAAGGGGCACACGACCTGTACATGGACACCGGCGAGGAGATCCGCTTCCGCGTGGTGGACGAGAGCTTTGTGGACACGTCCCCCACTGGGCCCAGCTCCGCCGAGGCGGCCTCTACCAGCGAGGAGCCCAAGAAGGAGGCCCCGTACACGCTTGTGGTGAGATGGCGCGTGTGCTGCCGAACCCCTGGGCTGTGGTGACTGGTCCCGCTCCTGGAGCCCCTCCCACAGCAGGTCAGAGGGCAGCCATGCCTCCCTGGAGCATGGGTCTCTGGCTGGAGCCGGAATCCTTGTGGGGAGGTGTAGACAGTCAAGCCTGATGACAAGGCCACTGATAACGGGAGAACCGAGGAGGGGATCCAGGGAGTGACCCTCAGGGCTGCTCCCCCACCAGACCCAGCATGGGCCTGAGGTGACAGGGAAGCTGTGACCAGCCAGAGCCGACTTGGGTTCCTTTAGCCTTTTCCCTCATGAGCTCGGAGACAGAAGTGGGTCTCGGGGCCTTCTGGGGTCATGTCAGCCCCCGATCGTACACTTTGTGGGTCACGAGTCAGAAACCCAGGTGGCCCAGGGCATCCCCCTATGTACTTGGCTGCTGGGGCTCAAGGTCACCAGGCCTTCGGGGCAGGAAGAGACCACAGGTGGCTCGGGAGGGCACGCTCACCCGCAGGTGCTCCTGGACGGGCCTTGGGGCAGTGTCCTTGGGGCAGTGTCCTCAGAAAACCTGCGCTTTCCTTTCAGGCCTCAGAAGCTGGGCAGGAGGGTCTGGCTGTGTGCCGCTGGGTACCCTGAACAAAGGGCTCCTTTTGTCTCCTGAATTGGCTCAAGCCCCACAGGTAGCTGACATGTGCCTGTTCTCCTCCCGGCAGGGATCCATTAGTGAGCCGGGCCTGGGCCTTCTCTCCTGGTGGACTAGCAGCTAGCCCAGTGCCCGACGGTGGACCAACCCAGTCCGCAGGCCCTACCCCAGCCTCGGGAGGTGCCGGAAGCCAGCAGCAGCCGGATGCCGAGCAGCAGTCTGCGGTAGGGAGTTACCAGTGGAGCCAGGAGTGCCCTGCCGGCTGGTCTCCTCCCTGCCATCCTGGCTCCTCTCCCCGGAAGTCCCGCTCTCAGTGACAGACTTTATTGAATAAACAATGGCAACATCAGTTGAGGAGTCACCTGTCTCACTGGCTGTGTCACGACCTAAGGTCGAGTTGCCACAGCTGGGACACATGTCCTTCCTCTCTTCAGATCACGTGTGGAGGCGGACCCCCACAAATGGCAGGATTGGGGCTGAGCACCAGGCTGCCTCAGGCCGGGCTCTGGCTGGTTGAGCTTGGTGGCTCCGTAAGGTAATACAGGGAGTGAGAGGTGGGCCTGGGGCAGCTGCCCCGGGCCATGGAGCTGTCAGTTGCTGGGAAGAGGGAGGATTAAGGGACAAGCACCTTCCTTCCCACTAACATTTGTAAGGTGGCGGCCATGGGCCTGGCGGGCTCAAAGTGAGGACCGGTGACCCGCTGTGCCATCCCTCCCTCCCATCAGTGTAGAGGAAGCGTGGGGACAGCCGTCACTCAGACCATGGCCACCACAGGAACACCGTGGGTCTGCGCGGACCCCAGATCCTGGCCTGAGGGCAGGTACCACTGTTTACTCAGAATGGTTCTGCCACATTCACCCACTTCTACGGGGACCAGGACACTGGTTTTGTGGTAAAACTAGATGAAGGGCCCCCTGCCCTTGCCCTTTTGGCCCACACAGGGCACCAGAGGTGTGGGCAGTGCCAGCAGGTGCGGCTCCAGGGGGAGGAGCTGTGGAATAGGTGCCTGCCACTGCCTCCTGCTGCGGGCCACGAGTGCGCACCATGGACGAGCTGTGACCTGGGCAGAGTGGCCTGTGCCTACTGGTGTTTGGAGACGGAATGCCCCGAGGAAGGGGAGGCAGCGGAAGGAGTCTGGCACGGTGCCACCAGGCCCAGCACGGGCCCACCTGGGAAGGAGGGAGAAGGGGGAGTCAGCTGGCTCACGCTGCTTCGCTGCAGTGACGGGTCCAGCTGTGGCCGATTAGTGAGGGCCTCCACCAACTGGTGAAAGGAGCCCCCAAACCCAGGGGTGGTAACAGCACGACACCATCTCTCACACGGGAACAGTCACTGAATGGATTCTTGCAAGATTAAAAGGTTCTTTAAATCCGTCAGCCACCAGTGAAATGATCAGACAGGAGTGAACTTTAGATGGGAGTCTTGTCGTTAAAATAAAATAAATACAGCTGCACGAACCGAACTAAACTGGGAGGGCAGGTTAGAACCCTCCAACCACGGGCCGCCCCGCGGGCTGAGGGCGGCGGGCAGGCCGTGCCTGCTCAGTGCAGGCAGCCCGGGGGTCGGGCCAGATCCGGTTCTGGTGACATGCAGCACTCCGGTGGCGGGAGCCGAGCTGAGGGCGGGCAGAGTTACTGCTGCAGCTCCTTCATTCTGTTGAGGGCGCTGCCAGCGCGGAACCACTCGATCTGGCCCTCGTTGAAGGTGTGGTTCAGGAGGATGGTCTCCTGGGTGCCGTTGGGGTGCTTGATGATGCATGTCAGCGGCTGCAAGAGAGGAGGCGGTGTGGGCGGAGCGGCTCTTAGGAACACGGCCCGGGTTCTGCTGGGGGGTCAGGGTACCGCCTGGGGCCTTGGGTGCCAGCAGGCGAACCCAGTCCTAGGCCAGTGGTAAGACCTGAATAAAGGAACTGCTGAGGCCAAGGTAGTCCTGCTGGGCATGAGCTGCTGGCCTCTGAGTGCCAAGCCTGGGCTAATGAGTGAACAGCAGGACCTGAGCCGGTTCCCTCATTTCTGGGGAGACACTGCCCTCACTGGGGTGGCCTGGAGAACTTACGGGCCCTTCCAGCTGGAACAAAGGCTCATGGGAAGAGGGGCAGGTGGGGCAGATGCAGGAAGGGAAGCAAGGTGGCTGCACTGTGTGCCCCCCTCAGAACCCTAGGGGAGATGGGGAGCCAGCTGCCCCCTTCCCTGGCCCCCTGACCTTGCCGGGGGCAAAGTCCTTCAGGCCCTGGATGGTCAGCTTGTCCACGGGGTGGATCTTGTTGTAGTCGGCGGGGTCAGCGAAGGTGAGGGGCAGCAGGCCCTGCTTCTTCAGGTTGGTTTCTGGAAGGCAGGAAGCACGTTCAGCCCAGTGGGCAGGGCCCTCCCCGGCCAGAGAGCTTTCCTAAGTGCAGTGAGGCCTCCGGGAGACGCCCTCGTCCTGCCACTGGGGCAAACGTGGGCCAGTGACTACAAGGCCCAGGTCGGCTGCACTCCTGCGATGTGCTGCCTCTCGCTAGGGTCCTACAGGGCGCGGGTGCTGTGTCCGCAACGCCTTCCTGACAGACACCAGCACACACCCTGCTGACCGTGTGGCCTGGATGTCACCTGTTTGCGCCCACAAGTCAGGAAGCAAGGCCAGTGCTTGCCAAAGACCGGAAGCTGTGAGAGTGAGACTCAACAGGAATCTGAAGGGGCAGAGGCTGGGGGTGTGGAAAACGGGAGCCACGGGCACAGCCTGGAAACCAGGAACATGGCTGCGGTGACCTTGGGCTGCCAGTGAGGAGCCAGAGCTCCCGCTCACCGTGGATCCTGGCGAAGCTCTTGGTGATGATGGCCCGACCCCCGAGGTGGCGGGGCTCCAGCGCCGCGTGCTCCCGGCTTGAACCCTCGCCGTAGTTCTCATCTCCGATCACCACCCACCGGATGCCGTGTTTCTGTCAGGGAGGGAGGGAGGATGAGGAAGAGGAGGACTGGCCTGCCACCTGCCTCTGGGCTTCCTGAAGGTCACAGGTCATGGGAGGGAGAGGCCCCTCCTCACCTGCTCCCCAAGGACAGGAAGTCGGAGTGAACATAGTGGGCAAGGGGAGGTCAGCCCACACGGTGCCCGGCACAGGCAGGCTGGGCGGAGGCCGCGGTGGGGAGCAGAGCCCGGAGCAGGGGTGTTCAGTGCAGGGGACATACGTGGACCTGCCTCCATGGCACTGGACAGCGATCGTTAGCCCACACAGAGCTCCTGGTGTGGGCTCCTGGATGGAGAGCACCCCTTCCCGGACCACCCACCCGGCCACCCGGCCACCAGGAGGTGCCAGAGGACCCCACTCCCCTTCCCATGGACTGACCCACCTTATAGTAGCGGGCAGTGTCGGGGACAGGGCCAAACTCCTGGGTGACGGCGTTGCGCACAGAGTTGGCCTTGCCGTTTTCAATGTTGATGGCACCAATGAGCAAGTTGTTGGAGATGTTGTCCAGGTGCCCACGGAACTTGAGCCAGGGGCCGGCAGCCGAGATGTGGTCAGTGGTACACTTTCCTTTGACCTTGGGAGGGGGGACAGAGAGGATTGGTGCATGGCCCTTGGGCGGTGGATCAGGGCAGAAGCCCTCTGGAGGCAGGCAGCAGGCCCAGTGACTGAGAAGAGGTGCAGGATGTGTGGCCTGCAGCCCTGGCATGGTCACCAGTGAGCAAAAGGGCTCAGACCAGGCCCCTCTCGGGGCTTGGGAGTGAGATCTGGAATGGACACTCAAAGGGGGCAGAGGCTAGTCGGGGCAGCCAGGCAGGTCTGCTCGCTCGCCCTTCAGGCCCAGCCCCCCTAGAGCAACCCAGGCTCACTGCTGCCTGTGTCGCTGTGTGGAGGCTCCTGAGGGAACAGCATTCAGAGGTTCCTGTCCGCCCTGGGCAAGGCCTTGGCCCGCACCACAGAGGCTTGTGTTCGCTCAGCTCCCGAGCACAGGCCACACGGCGAATGCCCAGCTTTGGGAGCAGAGCAATCAATGGCTCCACTGAGGGGCGGAGACCTACGTGCTGAGTCACACATGCCTCTCTTGCCCTCCCTGAGGGGCATTCACTGCCCGTACCCACTGGGGGTGGCCCTCACCGGCAGCAACCAGATGGCTGGAGCCCAGACAGCGGCTGCCAGATCCAGCTCTGCCCGGCCCGGGCCAGCGAAGGGGACACTGGGCTGCAGATGCCCTTGCTTCTCTGCAGCCACACCCCCTTCCCGCCCCTCGCCTTAGCCTTGCCCTTCCCCCCGGCCCAGGCTGTCCTGCCGGGCAGGAAAGGTGCCAGGCAGGCTGGGGCTGCTCTCGGCTCCACGCTGCTGACCTTGATAAGGATCTGAAGGTCCTCCAGGTCTTTGCCATCCCATTTGTCAAAAGGCTCCAGGAGCTGCAGGCGCTGGCTGGTGGGGCTCACGTCCACCCGCTGCCCACTGCCATCCTTGGGAGGGTGCTGGTAGGTGTCCTGCCCAGGGTCGAAATTCTGTGGAGGGACAGGGACATGGGCATGGAGTCCTCAGACCCCTGTGCCTAAAGCCCTTCCCTCCCAGTGAACACAGCGGCTTCCCGGTCACTAACGGCACCGCCGTGCCTGCCCAGGGCCAGACTGGGAAGGCAGTGGAGTGGCCGGGGCCTGCGGGACTGGGAGCTCAGGGCAGTGCCCGCTCACCGTCTTTGGAAGCTCGTCCGCGTTCGGGGGCTCCAGCTTGAACTTCTTGCCATCCTTGCCTGTCAGGAAGTCAGTCTCTGGGTTGAACTTGAGGGTGCCAGCAATGGCCAGGGCTGTGACAATCTGAAACAGGCGGCCAGCTTGGTTAGCACTGAATGCCACTCCGGTCCCCCACCTCCAGCCAAAGTCTAGATCAAAACGGAGCCCAGCCCAGGAAATTTCCACGTCTCTGCAGAGCTGGAGCTGCAGGAATAGCTCTGGGACCACCAGCCGTCGGATCTGCAGAGGATTTGAACCCAGGGCAGTCTGGCCTCGACTACTCCCCACTGGGGTCTGGACCTCAGCGTCCTCAGGGCAGGGCCAGCACTGCTGGGTACACTCTCTTCTCCCAGGTGTGCCACCTGGGCAGGGAGAGGCCCTGCTGTGATAAAAATGTCCCTAAGCAGAGCCCTGGCCAGTTTTGCCCAGTGGATAGTGTTAGCCTGTGGACTGAAGGGTCCTGGGTTCAATTTCAGTGAAGGGCACATGCCCAGATTATGGGCTCCATCCCCAGTACGGGGCATGTAAGAGGCAGCCAATCACTGACTCTCTCCCATCAATGTTTTTATCTCTCCCTCTCCCTTTCTCCCTGGAATCAACAAAAAAATACATTTTTAAAATCCTATATATTAAAAGGCTAATATGCAAATCAACCAAACGGTGGACTAACCGGTCCTATGACACGCACTGACCACCAGGGGGAGTGCTGTACAGAAGCCGGGCTCAAGGTTGCAGAGCGCAGCGGCTGTGGGGGAGCCTCTCCCACCTCCACAGCATCCCTAAGGATGTGAGGGTGCAGGCTGGGCTGAGGGATCCCCCAGCTCCCATCCAATGAATTTCTAGTATATACGTGCTGGGCCAGGGTTGTTTATATACATAAAAATGTCCCTAAGTAGGCAGCACCCTGGAAACATGGAAGGCCATCTTGGCACTCATTTTTAGTAAAAAAAAAAACAACCCCAAAAACAAAAAAACATAAAAAAAGCAAACAAAAAAAACCCCAACAAAGTATTTCTCAAGTACTTATCTAAAAAAATCAAATCAAGGACTGGCTGGCCTGGCCAGCATGGCTCAGTGGTTGAGCGTTGACCTATAAACCAGGAGGTCATGGTTCGATTCCCCTTCAGGGCACATGCCTGGATTGCAGGCTCGGTCCCCAGTGTGAGGCATGCAGGAGGCAGCCAATCAATGATTCTCTCTCATCACTGTTGTTTCTCTCTCTCCCTCCCTCTCTGAAATAGGACAGATAGGTAGATAGATAGACAAATAGGACTGGTTGTGTGCTGAACCCCCACCGAGTGCCTGGAGCACAGGGCTCACTCCATGTCCATCCTCATGAGGAGGCCTTGTCCGCTGACGGTGCTCGTGCTTTCCGTGTTGCTCATGCAATCCTGACAGGATCGGGGCACAGAGCAGAGGCCTGGCCAAGCCAGGACGGCTGGGTGGGGCATCTGTCCTGGTGCTAACTCCATAGCTCCTGCTCGTGGTCACAGCTGTACTAAACAAGACCTCTGACTCCTGGGACGTGAGGGGGCCAAGTGGTGGCCCCATGGAGCACAGTGCTTGGTGCTGGCAAGGCTGTGACCTCGGTTTCTGCTCCCAGAACCCCTTGCCCTTCACTGCCAACCCTCCCAGGCAGATCCGTGGCCAAATGCCCTTGCCCAGCCCCATGCCCCTCGACCTCCCGACTGGCTAGGGGCAGGGCTAGGTCCTCACCTCTGGGGAGGTGACGAAGGCATGGGTCTCAGGGTTCGCGTCATTGCGGCCTGTGAAGTTCCTGTTGTAGGAGGTGACGATTGTGTTCTTGTCCCCCTTCTTGATGTCCTTCCTGCCGGTCAGAGGACAGGGTTAGGGGTGTCTGGCCTCGTCACCTGGCCATTCTGCCTACCTCTGGAGAAGGGGTACAGGAAGACCCTGAAACGAGCCTCCACTGTGGGCCTCCGCAGACAGAGCCACAGGGAACCGTGGGGGTCATTGAGGTTCACTGGAGGCCAGAGAAAAGACGGGCCTGACTGCTGGCCTGGGCCACTGCCCCCTTCAGGTGGCTCTGTGAGCCCTGCTGTGCCCGGTAGGGTGAGGCCTCCTTGGCTTCTTCCCGCAGCCTCCCTTCAGTCAGGTGGCCACTCAGGCCCACTGCAGGCTCTCCCTCTTTACTTCCGGCCCAACGTTCCAGTCTTGCCCGAAGCTAGAGCCTCGTCTCCTTCCCAATAACATCTCCCCTCAACATCTGGGGCTCCAAACCCCAGACACAAGGGATGGCCTATCCAACCAAAGACATGCCTCTCACCTGTCCCACTGGCCAATGCAGGGGCCACAGGCATTGGCCAGGACGACGCCGCCCACATCCCTCAGGATCTGTGCCTGCGGGAGAAAGGCGGACAGGCGTTACCAGGGGCAGGGAAGGTGGCTCAGGTGGCTCCAGAGCTGTCTGGAACCCAGGGGCAGCTGCAGGGCCCTGAGCAGCTCTAGCCCACAACACTGCGGCTTGTCCTGTCCTGAAGCCGCATTACGCAGCGGGTTGAGCCAGGGGCAGGGCATGTGGGCACTCACATAGCCGTCTCGCTCAATGGTGGCGCGGATCTGCTCAGAGCCCGGTGTGATGGTGAACTGGGACTTGCACTTGAGTCCGTGATCCAGCGCCTGCTTGGCCACAGCTGCTGAGCGTCCCATGTCCTCATAGCTGGAGTTGGTGCAGCTGCCGATCAGACCTGGCACATTGTGGCGGGGAGGGAGGAGGTAGGAGTCAGGAGGAGACAGTGACCAGACCTGGTCAAGTGGCCACCGACTGTGCTGGGCCAGGGTTGTTCTGAACAGAGACGAACTGGAAGCAGCCCAGCTCTCCTGAAAGAATGAGCTACTCGTGACCCAGCCACAGGGGAGGACAGCGTGACACTGAGCACGCCACTGCTCTTAGGATAGTGTGCTCTGTGGGTGTGTGCACACCAGGGGGCTCCACTGAAACAGGCTATTGCTGGGTGAGGGCCACAGGAGATGCTCATTTTCTTCGTTTAGACTTTCTGGAATTCTCTGGGTTTTAAAAATTGGTTTAATAGGTGGGGGAGAGGGAGAAGAGTTCTTTTTAAAAAGTCTATTATCACAGTTATTACAAAAGTCAGGATGACATACTATCTATAGGTATCAAGACAGTCTAGTCTCATCAATTCAGCTATTTTTTTCTAATTATTAAACCACCAAATATTTTATTTGCTTCACTAGTAAGGTAGACCACATTATACAGCACTTTATGGCACAGTGCGGAGAGCTCTTTTCATATATTAACTTGTCATTCCTCCCAAGACCGTCACCGCGTAAGCACGACGACCCCACTTTACAGACAGAACCAGGACGTGGGAGTGAGGCAACTTGCCCTGATCACCCAACCATGAAGGGGCAGAGCCAGATCCAAACACGGCCGCCTGGCTCTGGAGCCATGCTCTTCACGGCCACACTCACTGTGACGACGGCAGGCGCTAGTGATGGCGGCATGCCAGTGTGTGCGTGCATATACAGAGAAACCAGGTGTCCTGGGTGATATGTGACATGTTCGTACAGAAGGAGACACACATGAATATGTGCGTGTGCACAGAAACAGCACACATCTCAAAGAGCTCCTAGAGCTGGTTTTTAGTTGGGGGCTGAGATTAGCGATGTTTTACAATGAGCTTATTTCTTTTACACCAAGAAAAAGTAATTTCTTTAAAAAGCCACAGAGAAAACCCAAACCATTTCAGAGGGCACCGGGTACATTAAGGAAGCACCATGGTGAGTACAGGCAACTGTCCGCAGCCCCGCAGCCCCTGGCCCCTCGGCAGTCCCGGCAGGGGGCAGCTGCTCACCCACTTTGATGTCCACAGGCCAGCCTTCCTTCTCGGCCACAGAGCCCACTTCGGCCACCGAGTGGGCCAGGTCAGGGGTGAAGGGCCCGTTGATGAGGGGCTTCAGCTGAAGAAAAAAGGCGTGAGAAGCAGAAGGGAGGAGAGAACAGATCTTGGAGTGTGGACAGCTTCTCTTCCTCGGAGGCTGTCTGGTCCCTCCCTGGGAGGCCATACTGCTCCCACAGCCTGCCTGTCCTCTAGCCTGATCTGCAGGTCTCAGGGCCCCAAACTGCTTACACCTGGGACTCTCAGGCCTGACCTCAGACAACAAAGCAAGCTCCAGGACACCATCCTGACTTCCGCTGAAGCTAAGGTGTGGCCAACTGAACCAGCTTCCGCATCAGCCGCAGCCCCCTCTGCGCTCAGCCCCTCCCACCGCCCTGGCGCCTGGTTCAGCTGCAGCTGGCAGGGGCACTGGGGAGCCAGAGGCCCAGGAGCCCTGCAGGTGTACAGGCCGGCACCCTCCCTGACCTCCCCAGGGCACACCAAGGGGAGCCTGAGCTCGCCACCTGCAGGAACTCCTTGGAGCCAGTTCCCTTCCTCACCTCGTTAAGGTTAATTTCAATCACTTGGTCATAGTGGCAGCCAGGGTCAGGTACCAGGAGGCCCTTGAACTCCTCAGCTAGGTTGGCAATCTCTGAAATCAACAAGGGAGGGAGGCTGAAGTATGTGAAACTGAAATTGGTCATGGGTCCTTGACACTTCATCCATCCATCCATCCTCCCACCCACTCACGCACGCACCCAACCATCCAAGCCACAATCACCAGCACCTGCCAAACACGGCCCTGGGCACTGATGGCAAACAAAGAAACAAAACGAGCAGATAGCACGTGGTCTCTGACCTCGAGGAGCTACAGTCGTGTCAGCGAGCAGAGTGACAACACGCTGACAGACACAGGGACACGGGCACACAGAGAAGGGAAGGCCGCCTGGAGAGGAGAAGCGCTGAGTTCTGAAGAAGCTGCTTGGACGGGAGGGGAGGCCCTGCAGGAGTGACTCCGTGTGCTCAGAGTGTAGGAGCAAACAGACTCGCTCGCCCCTCAGCCTTGGCCTCTGGCTCCACCCATCACCCCCGCTCACTGCCCTTCCCAGGCTAGTGACGCCAAGCTAGAACCTCAGGGGAGCTGTGAGGGAGGCTGGGAGAGGGGTTCTTGTTAACAAATGCTTTTCCTCCTCCCCTTGGTAAGGTGGGAATTATAAACACAAGCAGATCGCTGCCATTTCCAGACCTTCCTGCAGGGGGCGCCAGGGACCAGGCCAAGAAGATTCAACAGAGCACCCTCTCAGGTGAAACTAAAGTCCAACCCTGAGGCCCTTCGAGAAGCTGGTGAGAGCAGACACCCAACTCCCAGACAAGAGCACACACACAGCTGCAGACACGTTCAGGGGCTCCTCAGGCCCGAAGCCAGTCCGGAGACTCTGGTCCAGGAGCCCCGTCCTAAGGGAAGGTGTGCTGACGGCTATTCCGCCCGCCCCCCTGCCCGGCGCTCACCTTTGCGGCCGGTCTTGGTCAGGTAAGTCTTCATTCTGTGGTTGTAAGGGAACACCGAAGTCGTGGCCCCGATCTCTGCGCCCATGTTGCAGATGGTCGCCATGCCTGAGGAGAAAGAGCGGGGCCGCTGAGCGGCTGGTGTGGGTCCCTCACACCTGCCCTGCGCTCCCCATCTTCTCACCGGCACCGCTCCCCTCGCTCACGCGGCCGAGAGGCCGGGTTAAACAGGCCAATGAAGAGAGGCCGCGGGGCTGGAGCCCAGGTGTGGGGCTCAGAGAAGCAGCTGGGTAGAGTGAAGAGGACACGCGATTCAGCCCTTACAGGCCGAGTTCTAGCTCTGGATGGCTGTCCTGCTCAGTAGGAGCAGCCAGTGTGCTGAAGGGTGACCTGGCAGAGAGGTCCCAGGTCATGCCATAAAGCAAATGCAAGTGCGACATTGAGGTCCAGGTCCTCCCGCTGTCCGTTAGCCACACTGTGGTGCTACGTGGAAATGTTGCTGGCTCCCAGGCTTTCCAGCAGTAAGACTGGAACAATGTCCACTGGTTGGACCACGGAGTCCCACACAGAACTGGTAAAGCTGCCCGGCCAGTGTGGCTCAGTGGTTAAGTGTCGACCTATGAACCAGGAGGTCATGGTTTGATTCCTAGTCAGATGGGTGTGCAGGAGGCAGCCAATCAATGATTCTCTCATATCACTGATGTTTCTTTTTTCCCCTGCCTCTCCCTTCCTCCCTGAAATCAATCGATCAATGAATAACTGGCAAGGCTTACAGATGACCTGACTGCTGTCAAAATACTGGCCTCATAAGGTCAGTAGGACACAGGTCTGGGTTTGTTACCGACTTCCTGACTGAGGCGCCAATAGCAGGAAGGGCAACCTGTAAGAGTGCCCCGTCCCCAACATGGGAAGGGTGCAGGGCCAGCTGAGCAGGAGCTGGGTGGCCCTGAGACAGGCAGCTCGGGGCGCCTGGCCGGGGCCATCTCCAAAGCCTGGTCCAAGCCTCTCCCTGGATTCCTGAAGGCCGGGCACGAGGCCAGGTCCTCAGGAGCGAGAGCGGGAAAGGCCCGGCTCCTGCCGCTCCCAGGGAGGTGAGTGCAGCTCCGCCCCAGCCAGAGATGGGGAAGGGGGGAGAGCAGGGAGCCCTGGCTCTGGCTCCCCAGTCCCTCTCTGGATCACCTCTGCACACCGAGGTACCCAGGCCATGGCCGGAGCCGTGCAGCAGAAGCTGGCTTAGCCCAATTCTGTGTGGCCACAGGGCAGTGCCCTGCCCTCCTGGAGGGACCTGCACCTCCTCCCGTTTGATGAGGGACCTGGACTAACCATCTCCCCTCTGCCTGAGTCATCCCAAGTTCCCAGCTGACTGGACAGCTTCTCAGTGGAACGCCCCTCACTGCTCCGCGGCTCAACTCCAGTCCCACTTGGCCCAACGCCGGGGGCACCGCCGGCGTCCTCACCGGTGCAGGAGATGGACTCCACGCCCGGTCCGTGGTACTCCACAATAGCGCCCGTGCCCCCTTTCACGGTGAGGATTCCGGCCACCTTTAGGATCACGTCTTTGGGTGAGCTCCATCCGGAGAGAGAGCCCGTCAGCTTCACGCCAATCACCTGGATGGACGGGCAAGACAGCGATTACAGGTCTGCGCGCCATGCGAACCAGGAGCCCGCCTGCTGGGTTTCCCGCCCCGGCTGACTGCTCCCTGCCCCCTTCCCAGAGCGCGGCAGGCTGACCTGCTCACTCACGCTTTGTGGGTCCCACTCATCCTCCGCAGCCACCCTCCGAGCACCCCGAGCAGCCCGTCCCTGCTCCTCACCTTGGGGCACTTCAGCTCCCAGGGAATGCCCGCCATGACGTCCACCGCATCAGCACCCCCGACTCCAATGCAGATGGCCCCCAGGCCGCCGCCGTTGGGGGTATGGGAGTCGGTGCCAATCAGAAGAGCCCCAGGATATGCATAGTTTTCCAGAATGATCTGAAAAAGATCTCAAGAACCCAAGATCTTAAGTTTTAAAAGCCTTCAGCCCCGCTAGTGTGGCTCAGTAGTTGAGAATTGACCTATGGACCAGGAGGTCAAAGATTCCTGGTCAGGACACATGCCCGGGTTGCAGGCTCGATCCCTAGTAGGGAGTGCGAAGGAGGCAACTGATCAATGATCCTTTCTCATCACTTGTGTTTAATCACCCCCCCCCCCTTCCTCTCTGAAATCAATTTAAAAAATATACTTTTTAACAAGCCTCCAGCAGAGAATGGAGGTAGGGCCCCATGGAGACGGGTGGCTGGGCTCATGAACTGCTCCTGGCTGTGTGACTTGGGTTTATAAGTGCTTCCCTGCACCTCAGTTTCCTCATCTATAAAAACAGGCAGCCCTAGCTGATTGGCTCAGTGGATAGAGCGTCAGCCTGCGGACTGAAGGGTCCCGGGTTCGATTCCAATCAAGGGCATATGCCTGGGTTACGGGCTTGGTCCCCAATAGGGAGCGTGCAGGAGGCAGCTAGTCATCATTGATGTTTCTATCTCTCTCCATCTCCCTTCCTCTCTGAAATTATTATCTTTTTAAAAACGGCAAATAACAGTGCTTACCTTACGCATCACTGTGATGGCTGAGCTTATGTACATTAAACTGTAATAGTGCCTGGGACATGCATCATTTTTTAATTTACTATTTGCAGCAAGATCCTTTATCTGAGTTTCTGTTGCTCATCTGTCAGATGGAATTATTCCCGTGACGCACGTATGGGTGCTGGGAAGGCCCAATGAGATCAGAGATGTGAAAGGCTCTATGAACAGTCAGACCGACCAAATGGTGCAGGCTCCCTGCAGCATCACAGAACCCCGGGGCCTCCGCTCTGGCCAGGCACCTGCCTGGGGCCTCGGCCAGGTACGAGGGCCTCCTCTGAGGAGCAGAGTTAGAAATCTGGCCCCTTCCCAAGGCTGGCAGCAGGCTGGGAGGATAGGCAAACAGAAGAAATCTCCAACAAAAAACCACTGCTGCCGAGCACTCTGTTAGCTGTTCCCTTTCTCTGGCCCTCCTCGCCTCAGTCCTGTACGGAGACTGGTCCACGAAGACCAGCACACAGAACTCAGTGCACGCAGGATGCAGACCACAGTGTGGTCCACGCCCAGAAGGGAGAGGCTGTGCAGACCACGGACTACACAAAGTGTCACGGTGAAGCTGGTTATGGCGGGGTCAGCAGGACATGGCTGGGTGAATGGGGGTAGGGGTGACGGTGGAGAAGCGTATTTTAGGCTGAACTAACATCCAGAACATAAAGCTGGAAATTCAACCATCTGTCCATACGACACACACACACTGAGGACCGATTCTGTGCTGACCTGGCTGCGGGCCAAGAGGGAGAAATAAGCCACAGTCCTTCCCCAGAGCACAGAGCCGGTGGTTGGCACACACTGTGGTCACTGTGAAGGGGCCCTACAAGGGCGCCAATGCTGGGCACTGGGGGTGGGGGTCTGGCAGGGGAGATGAGAGAAGAATCTGCCAAGGCATTCCAGGGGGAAAGGAGTAGGGTTTGACTTGGACATGGTGGATTAAAACTGCTGGTAAATGACATCAGAGGGGAGAGAAAAGTGAAGAATTCCCTGGAATTTCCTTTTAAAGAAACAAATCATCAGGCTCTGTGCTTAGCTGGCAGCCAGTGGCAGGTGTGAGCTGCCTCCCCCAAACTTTGGTCCCAGAGCTTCCAAAGGCCTGGGCATTTGTGCTGAGGCAGAACGGGGGACACCTGGATTAGGGTGTCCTTAGCAACAAAGGCCAGGCTGGGTCCGCCTGACTCCCTGGCCTGCCGCTGAGAGGCTTTCCAGCCCGCAGACTGATGTGACCTGTATTGCTGGCAGCCCCTTCCTGGCAAGGGCGAGGGTTTGAAAGGGCAGAGCAGCGATCCGTGGCTCTGGTTTCAGAGTGGGCAGTGCTGGGACCCGCAGGGCTGGATTACAGCCTGACTCAGCTGGTCCTGAAGGTGGCGGGGGGGGGGGGGGGGGGGGGGGAGAGTGAGGCCCGGGACGGAGGTGGGGAGCAGGGTCACCTTGGAACGGTGCAGAGGCAGGCTTCACACGGATGACAGATACACCGTCAGTGCCCAGCCACAAACCAGAACAGTGGGCACGTGCTGAGAAGCTAAGCACCTGTCTCCCCAAACACAAACACGTGCACTTACACAGACACAACTGCCAACTCAGAGACAATTCCTCGTTGGAGAGACTCTGGGAGAACTGCTGGTCGACACGGCCCTGTGCCTAAGTCCCTTCATCCTCCTGAATACCACAAGGGGCCAAGGAGACTCCGAGGAGTGCTGGTGCCGGACGGGGAGGCGCACAGGGTGGCAGGAGGCTGCATAGCAGCAGGGAGCACTGGCACCTGGGCCAGACACCTGGATGCAAATCCAACTCCATAATCAGGTCAGATGGAATTATTCTCCCAACACACATATGGGCAAGTAGGTTAACTTCTCATGCCTGTTTCCTCGCCTGTAAGGTGTGCTGATAAATCCCCCTTCTCAGAGGGTGTGGTGAGCACTGAGGGAGTGACTATGAAAGCGCTAAGCCTATGCTGGCCCTGGCATGTGCTCAGCTAGCGTGAGCTGACCGAGCAAAGGAGGCAAACAGTAATGCAACACTAATGCTTAGAAGGGCAGCAGGAAACACGCCAAACTTAAAGGGCTGGTGACCGAGGCCGTCAGAGGGGCTATTTTAATTTCTTACATGGAAAGTGAGAAAGTATAACTTAAAAAAAATTTTTTTTTAATTGATTTTTTACACAGAGAAGAAAGAAGAGGGACAGAGAGTTAGAAACATCTATGAGCGAGGAACATCGATCAGTTGCCTCCTGCACGCCCCCCCACTGGAGATGTGCCTGCAACCACATCAAACCCGGAATCAAACCCTTGACACCCCAGTCCTCAGGCCAATGCTCTAGCCACTGAGCCAAACCGGTCAGGGCGAGAAAGTGTAACTTGACATAATGAAAATTAATGTAAAAATGAAAGAGGAGAAGCCCAGGGGCTGACTGAGATGTCGTCCTCCATCTCCCCTCCTCCCTCCCGAGCCCTGAGCCCCTGCGCCTGCAGGCCGGAGGCCCTCTGGCTCCCGCAGGGCAGCCCGCCACCCCCACAGGCAGGCCAAGCACTGCGTTACCTGGTGAATGATTCCAGAGCCAGGCCGCCAGAAGCCCACGCCATACTTGGCTCCTGCAGATGCCAGGAATTTATACACTTCCTCGTTTATGTCCTGTTGAGACAAATCAATACGGGAGCATTAGTCACAGTCTGTGCCTGGGATAACCCTTGCTCATGCCCTCCTCCCACCTGACCTCCCCGCCTGCCACGGCCCTGACACGCTGGCAACGTGGAGCCAGGCTCTCCCGGCGCCTCCACAAATAGCCCAGAGGGCTGGACGGTGGCCCACGGTTCAGCTGGCAGCCTGGGAGGGAGGCAAGTGAGCAGAGACAGAGCCCAGTTTTACAATTCCTGGACAGGGAGCGGGTCCAGAACCAGTTCCTCCCCTGCCGTGGGTCTCAGTTTCCTTATTTGTAGAAGGAACGGGGCTGCATCACCTCCCAGGGCCCAGGCGCCCAGGCCTCCGCCAGAGCCGGCAGAGAGGGCCGCCAGCGCAGAACGTGGCGCCCTTCTCCACCGGAGCCTGGACGCCTATCTGTGACCCGCTGACACTGGCTGCGCCCACCCGGAGAGGGCAGCACGCCGAACATCCTCACCAGCCCCTGAGGGAGGGAGGTGTCCCCAAGCCGCGTACAGGTGCAGAAACAGGCCGGGAGGGCAAACCGCTTGCTGGCGGTCCCAGAGGAGCCAGGGTTTGAAACCAGGCCTGTTCACCCCGAGCCCGAGAACCACATTCTGATGGGAAATAACGGCACCTTCCCCACCTCAGAACCCTGGACAGCACCTGGCACAGCCCGGGTGCCCAATACTTGGCAATACATTTGATGGGCCCCAAACGAAAGACTGCCAAGTGGACCATGTCCTGAAAGGTAGGTTTCCAATAAACGACAGGGCAGCCAAACCCATCTGTCTGGATTAGAAGGCAGCCTCCTCAGGGCAGCAGGCTTCCCGCACATGGGTGGGAGCCCGGGTGGAAGACATGGCATGCCCTGGACAGTGAGACCCCAGTGACAAGGGGTATGACTACCTCGGACTCACAGTCCTAAAGGCAGAACTAGGAAACGAGACCTGCCAGCCTCTGAGCAGGAGAGCCACGCTCCCAGGCAGAGGAGGGACCCACGTCAGCTCCCCTAAGCCCTCAATACCACGTAACCCCTTCACTAACGCCAGACCAACCACGCCCCCTTCTGAGGGCCCATTTGGTTCTCCCAGAGCAGCCTCTTTCCGATTAATTATTAATGCACTGGCTTTTTCATTTACAACTAGTCACTCATAAACTGGCACCACGGGCGGGAGGCAGGCGTGTCTGGGTGCATGTGCAAGTGGGGAAGAGGCAGTGCGGTGCCCCGAGTGGTGCATCAGTGCGGGGCCTGAACTTGGCCCAGACCCTCCAGGCTGCCTGTGACCCTGGACGGATCACGTTGCCTCTCGCCCCACCACGTAAATCTGACCAGATGCCCCTCCTCCTCAAGCTCAATGGCTCCTGGGATGGAGCCCATGTCTCCAAGGCCCTGACCACACCAGCCCCCAACACCTCATCCCCCTCTCTCACACACAGAGCTCCCTTCCATTCCATAAATGCACCGAGCTGCTTCCCGCCTTGGGGCCTTTATACACACTGTTCTCTCTAGAATGTTCTCCCCCACAGTTAACATCAACTTATCTGCTCAGGCAGGTTCCAGTTTATGTATTAATCCTCAAAGAGGCGTCCTTTCCCCTGCAAACCACAAGCCTGACAGTCTTCTTGCTCTCAGAGTCCGGCGCTTTCCCTCCAACACATATAAACTGGCAATTTCCTGTTTATTCGTGTGACTGTTTAGCTGTCTCCCTACCAGACTGAGAAGCATCATGGCAGGGCCTAGCCCCTAGCTCCTAGGAGTGTCTGGCATAGAATGAATGTTCAATAACATCTGTTAACTAAATGGGGGATGAGCTCTGAAGCCTTAGGAGCCTGTGACTCTCACTCCAGAGGCAGATTCTGAGTTCACAAAGGAAGGGGAAGGCCGGCCCTGAGGGCGGTGGCCCTGCTGTGGGCAGTCAGTCACCAGAGGGTGATAAGGTCCCAGTTCCTGGGCACCACAGGGGCCTCTGCAATGCTACCATCACCGCCGCTGCTGACATGGCAACCACTGCCAGCAGAGCACAGAAAGAGCCACTGTGCAAGCAGGACACGGGCCGGCGGCCAGCGGGGAAGAAAGGGCTGGAGCGGGAGAGCTGCCCTGAGCCTTTCCCATGGGTCTGAGTGGCTCCCAGAGAGCGGACCCCTTTCAACTGCATGCCCTGCCTGCTCTGCGCCTGGCTGGGCCGAGGCCCTGCCAGCATTCAGCTCCTGCCAACGGCCCCCCACGAGGGGCGCCCACTCCACTGCGGGGGTGGAGAGGGCGGAGGCCCGGTCTGGGAGACCTGCTGTTGCCAAGTGTAAGCACTCACAGAGGCACCACCAGCAGAGCCGGGGCAGGGGCAGGGGCAGGGGCAGGGGTTTGGTTCATAAGGAGGGTGTGGGAATTCAGGGTGGCACACAGCCCCTGGGCCTCAGTAAGCAAAACAAGAAGAAAAAAAAGAAAAACAAACAACAAAAACAAAACAGAAGAAGAGAGCCCCAAAGGAGGCCCGTCAGAAAGAGAGAGCACTCAGGTGGGAGCCGCGTCTGGGTCTGGCCCTGACCATGGCCTGCTCCACGCGGCTGTGGGACTGACTACACGGTGCCTTTGCTGCCTCAGGTTTACATTATAACCACCAGCCTTCCTCCCTGCGAGGACCTTCGGGGTCAGACAGAGTGTGAGTGGGTGCACCATGATGCTGACAGAATGGGAAATTTAAACTATCCTCTTCAGAGCAGCTGTCAACATCCACCAGAACCTGACACCAGCATCATTTTTCTAACATAACAGAGAAAGCACCAGAAAAAAAAAATACCATAAATGCAGTCAGATTAACACGTTAAGTGCCAAGCCTGTTTTCCTTTTCGTTTAGCCTAAGATAATCAATTTCACCAACATGTCACCGACGTGTGTCATGCTGGCGGCCGGAGACTGACAAGGTCTGAACAGAAGTACAGTGTTGGTCACCGGTGAATGACATGGTGCTTAACGTGTAAAGGATGATTTTGTTTTTTTAGGTTTTCTAACATCTTCAAAATGAGTAAATGATATTTTAAGAATTAGAGAAGTACAAAAAGAATTTTTTAAAAAAAGACTATGACCGGCCAGTGTGGTTCAGTGGTTGACTATTGACCTAGGAACCAGGAGGTCACAGGTTGACTCCCGGTCATGCCCAGCTGCAGCTCAATCCTCAGTGTGGGGCGTGCAGGAGGCAGTTATCAATGATTCTCTCTCATCACCGATGTTTCTATCTCTCTCCCTCTCCCTTCCTCTCTGAAATAAATAAAAACATATTTTTAAAAATTTTAAATGACTAACCCAAAGGAAGAGCCCATCAGAATGTGGAGGCCATGCCCAGTTCGAGGGGTTTGCCTCTCACCTCGTGTCACACCCACCGTCCCCCCACCCCAGCTCACCTTGGCGCGACGAAGGTCTTTCTCTCCGCCGACCTGGGCCTCGATCAGGTGGTCGCAGTGGATGGTGGAGGGCACGGCCACCTTGGGCAGCCCGCTGCTGATGAACTGCAGCATGGCCATCTGGGCCGTGGCGTCCTGCATGGCCACACGGTCCGGCCGCAGCCGCAGATACGTCTTGCCCCGCTCGATCTCCTGATTGGCCGGGTCATCCAGGTGTCCGTACACAAGCTTCTCAGAGAGCGTCAGAGGCCGGTTCAGTCTGGGAAGATGGCAGAGGTTGCTTGGTACTGTCTGCACAATGCCCTGCCCACCCACGGCACTGCCCTCTGTGCACATGGTCCCCCTGGGAGGAGGGGACCGTTCACCCCGCCAGGCTGGGGCCGGAGTGGCCTGCTCACTGTGCCATCTCCAGCACACAGCACGGGGCTGGGCACTTACTAGGTGATCCAAGATTACTTGATGAATAGTCACAAGAGGTGGTGTTTTGTTTTGCTTTTAAGAATTACCTGCCTCTTGAGGGGAGTGGGGGGGATGGTAAGATATGTACACAGATGATAATTTAATAAAAAATAAAATAAAATAAAATAAGAATTACCTGCCTCTGGCCTTGCACTGGTCCTCCTCTCATTGACCCACCCCCTTCCTTCCTCCTCAGGCCAAACAGCAGAGAAGTCTGCCGCTGAGGAAGGGCAGCCCCTGCCGGGACTCAAATACTTCCTTCTCCCAGGGTTCCCAACTCAGCTCTCACCGCCCACCTGAGGCGCCCTGATGTTCTCTGCTGCTGCCCCTGCATCTGGCTGCCCTTCAGCAGCCGTGGCTGGACCTCACGCTGCCTCCCACCACGCACACAGCTTATGCCAAAGCTGAGGCCTCCTGGGACGGCAGAGTTCCACTCACACCCAGTAAGTAAGAAAAAAAGGGGGGGGGGGTATCAGATTAGGAGTGAGAGGCTCTGGGTCTAGATCTGACCCCATTACTAAACCAATGTGACAGATTAGCGACAGTCCTCTTCAGGGAGCTCACCAACCTGTCTAAGTCCAGGACTTTGCCTGGAATGAGGTAACAGACAGCACTTAAAATAAAACAGCTTTACTGAGGTGTAAGTGGAGTGCAGTAAATGCACATATTTAAAGTTCCCTATCTGAAAAGTTCTGACAGACGCATACACCTGTGAAAGCATCACCACAATCAAGATAATAACACATCCATCACCCCAAAGTTCCCTGAGCCCTCCCACTCTCCTCCAGCCACAAACCGCCGCTGGCTGCTTTCTGTCGCTATAGACTGGTTTTATGACAGCACTTACTTGGAGCTGGACATGCTCTAAGCACTTCACTGCATAAGCTGCCCCTCTCCCACAGGGCTGACAGGAAGCGGGAGCACAGCCGAGGTGGCTGCTCCGGGGCACAAGAGCAGAGCAGGACGCAAGGACCAGCAGCGTGGCTTCCATCGCCCCGCACTGTCTCTCAGTAAGCCCTGGAAGCTGGCTGGCCGCAGTCATGTTCAGCCACTGGCATTAGTGTTATTGCCGATAGGACTCTGCCGGGAAAGCAGGGACCTCTTTCTGCTGGCCTGGGTTCCAGCCCTCACTCTCAATCTCCCAAGTCCCTGGAGAGCAACAAGGATCCCAAGGGTGCTGGCTCTGTGGGCAACAGCAGAGCAAGTGGCAACTCTGAGAATCTCTGTGCTCTGCTGTCCGAGAACGTGAATAAAAACAGCGCTGCCTGAGGCACAGCTGCCCCTTTCGTGCAGCATCTCCACGGCCAGTGGGACGAGCAGGGAGTTTCGGAGCACGACCCCTCTTTCTGGGTCCCAGAGGAGACAGAAAAACAGCACACGGACTTCAAAAAGAAAGGCCCTGACAGCAAACGCCTGAACTAGTATAGAAAGCCCCACAATGACACAAGCCTAAGGGCGAGTCCATCGTCATATTTCCTTGAGGATGAACTGAGGACGGCAAAATGGGTCCACTATCCCCCTGTCCCTCTGCTTCCCCAAATGGCAGGGCCAGTTCCCGGGAACAGAACTGGACCTTCTTTTTTTAAATCCTCACCCAAGGGAATTTTCCCATTGATTTTTAGAGAGCGTGGAAGGGAGAGAGGAGGGGGAGAGAGGAGGCATCAATCGGTTGCCTCCCAAACACACTCTGATCCTGGCCAGAGATCTAGCTTGCAACCAAGGTACGTGCCCTTGACCAGGAATCAAACCACGACCCTTCAGTCTGAGAGCGCTGGCTGAGGACAGGAGACAAGGTCCCACCGCTCGCTCACTGTGAGGCCTCAGGCAAGTTGCTTCTCCCTCTGGCCTGCTCCCTGGCTGTAAAATGGGTACGTTCGTCTGTTCTCGCTTATTCCCCGGTCACTGTCACCAGGTGGGGAGTTGTTCGAGTCCCGGAAGCAGTGCTGGCTGTGCATACTACCAGCCCTGACCCCATCCTCCTGTGGCATCTTACTACTCATCCTTCTGGAGCCAGCACCCAGCCCTGAACACAGGACAGCCGTGCAAAGATGGCTGCCATTTTACCAAATGAGGAAAGGGAGACCCCACAAAGATACGCTCACAGTCCCCGAGCTCTTCTCTGGGCCTCTCGCAGCAGAGGAAATGGATATTTCTCTGGCTCTTAGGCCCCGTCCACCTCACCAGGCTTCTTGATAAGGGACTTTTCCTTGGTAGAGCAAGACCACCGCCAATCTGCAGTGCCTCTCCTCGGCAGGGACCACGGTACCCTGAGGGCCTTGATCCTGCCTTCACCATCAACCACTCTTCCTCAAGCACTGCATGCTGCCTGACGGGGCGGGTAGCAACAGCAGCACCGTTGGCCGTGTCCACGGCTCCGGAGCCTTACCGCTTGCGGATGATGTCGATGTTCTTCTCCAGCAGGTCATAGCGGATGTAGTCATTGGGCTCAAAGTGGCTCATGGCCACCTTGGCCCGTTGGCACAGGACTGAGGCCACATGGTACTGCCGCACACCCAGGGCTTTCTGCAAGAAAGGCGACAGCAACTGTCAATGAGGGCTCGGGGCGGTCCGCCCGGGAGGATCAGGGTGGTGAGAAAGGGAGAAACGACAACATCAGGAGCCCTTCAGTTTCCTCATCTGAGGCCAACGGATGAGACAAGGACACAGCTTGTGGAGCAGAAGGGGTAAGGGATTTGTAGCCAGAATTGCTGGAGCAAAGTCAAGTTCTATCAACTTAAGAAATGCATCATCATTTGAGCGCTAGAGACGGGAAATGGGTACATGACATAACCAGCGCTGCTGATGACAGGGTCACAGGAAGATCAGATGAGAACACTTGCGGAAGTTCTCATCACGCTGTGAAGCACTAGCCATGGCACAGCGGCTACCCCACTGCCCTGTAGCTCCTGGAGAGTTGGAATCAAACTCTATTTGTCTTATTTACCCTGTATCTACACTACCTGGCACCTACTAGAAATTCAATAAATGACTGTTGAATAGATGAACTCTGGAAATTTTCTCATCCATTCAACTAGGTCAGTGGTCGGCAAACTGCAGCTCTCGAGCCATATGCGGCTCTTTGGCCCCTTGAGTGTGGCTCTTCCACAAAATACCATGGGCGAACACATACAGTATGATTGAAACTTCATGGCCCATGTGCAGAAGTCGGTTTTGGGCTCTCAAAAAAAATTTCAATCGCTGTACTGTTGATGTTTGGCTCTGTTGACTAACGAGTTTGCCAACCACTGGCTTAGGTAGTAAAAAGGATGGTTTCTACGTGGCTCTTTTTCTTTGCCTGCTCCTGGGGAAGCTAGCACCATGCTGTTAAGACATTTTCCTGGGAGAGGTCTACCTGAGAAGCACTGTGGCCAATAGCCAGCACCAGCTGCCAGGTGTGTGAGCACAGCATCTCACAAGCGAGTGTTCCAGCTCCAGCCCAACTTCAGATAACCGCCCCTGGCTGACAACTGGACTGCAACTCTGAGCGAATCCGACCAGAACCACCCAAACAAGCCACTCCCCAATTCCTGGCCCGCGCAAGACAGGTCTGTTGTTTTGAAATACTCTAAGTTTGGGGGCAACAACCTGTTATGCAGCAACAGATGAATGATTGTTATGATTCGGTCTGAACTAGTTAATTTTAAACTGTGGATGAAAGCCTTCCAAGGGTCACTGTGACCAGGGAAGAATAACTGAACCCAAGAAATGACAGCGGGAAAGGAGCAGCCACTTCCCTTCCAGGTGGCACTCCCTGTGGAAGGGGGAGAGTGCCCTCGGGCAAGGACAAGGCAAAGCTCCAGCTACTGCCCAGGTTCCCCTCTTTCTGAACTTCAACCCCTGCCAATCTCAGCATTTGACCCAATACAAGCGCACCAGTGCCATTCCCTGTGCAGGTCACCCCGTGGTGAACACCAACCCCACTCGCAACAGCACCCCAGCACTGCCCACCTACCCCCCACAGCAGGAGGTGGCCCTCAGTGCAGGCTTCAGAGCCACTTGCACCAAGGGATCCTCGCTGTCCCCCTCACTGGGGGAGGTGGAGAACCCCCAACGACACATCGAAGGATGGAGCAGCCTGGACACAGAAGGAGAGGTGCCGGGCAGCTGCAGCTACAACCTGCCGCCACCCCAGGAGACCTGGCTTAGTCTGGCACACCATTTACTGTGAGTCATCCCGGACAATTCTCCCTCGTTAAACACTCATTCCACACGGAGCTCCCGTGAGGCAGGAGCTTACATAAGCACTTGGCACAGTTTCTGTCATTACTCCGGCATTCACCAGCAAAACCTCAGCCTTTGGGTTTCTCACACAAACCAGAAGCTACACAAGCTGTTCTGCAATGGCTTTTATCATTTGTCAACACGTCTCATGCTTCTTTCCAATGTCTATATACAGATCTACCGCTCTCTCTTTGTAAATTAACTGCCCACCCTCCCCAATATGCCTTTTGTCTAGGTAGTTCTCATTAGTCCTTCAAGTTCCAAATTAATTTCACTTTCTCAGAGAGTCCTTCTTGAACTCCCAGCCAATGAGAGCCATTTTATATTCCCCTTATTACTTCTTGTCATTCACCTGTGAGAGCTGCATTCACCTGCTGGTCTGTAAGCTCCTCAGGGGGAGGAATGTGTCTGTTTACTGGTTAGTAAATTCCCCATGCCTGACACCAGGTCTGGCACACAGGAGGTGCTACGAAAACATCAGTAATCAAACCAATGAATGTGGCTTCTTCTTCACCAGCCGGCTCTCTCTCGGTGAGCAGGGCTAAACACAAAGCAGGTGTGGTTAACCTTGTGAGAGCAAACTGGTACCAAGACAAATCAATAATTTACCAGTCCTGGATGCTTTTGGCTAGAGTGTAAACAGGTTAATATTTTTTTAAAATATATTTTATTGATTTTTTACAGAGAGGAAGAGAGAGGGATAGAGAATTAGAAACATCGATGAGAGAGAATCATTGACCAGTTGCCTCTTGCACACCCTCTACTGGGGATATGCCCGCAACCAAGGTACATGCCCTTGACCAGAATCGAACCCGGGACCTTTCAATCTGCAGGCCGACGCTCTATCCACTGAGCCAAACCGGTTTCGGCAACAGGTTAATATTTTTTTAAATCCTCACCCCAGAATATTTTTTCCCATTAGTTTTTAGAGAGAATGGAAGGGAGGGAGGGAGGAATGAGAGAGGGAGGAAAGAGACACAAAGAGAAAGAGAAAGAAAGATCAATGTGAGATAGACACATTGATTGGTTGCCTCTTTGCACATGCCCAGACCAGGGCAGTGATCAAAACCTGAAACCCTACCTGGCCCCATGAACCAAGAGGTTCCCAGTTCAATTCCTGGTCAGGACACAAGCCCAGATTACAGCCTTGATCCCCAATAGGGGACAAGAAAGAGGCAGCTGATCAGTTTCCCTCACTGATGTTTCCATCTCTGTCCCCCTCTCTAAAAAATCAATAAAAACTTTTTTAAAAAAAGGCAAAAACCCTGCACCCCAGATATGTGTTCCTGACTGTGAATCAAATCCTCGATCCTTCAGTCCCCAGGCCGATGCTCTAGCCACTGAGCAACCATCCAGGGCAAGGTTAACATTTTTGAGAGACAATTAGGCACCGCCTGTTAAAATGTAAAATGGTGGGATATAAAGACAAAGCAGAAAACGGAAGGTCAACCAGGCAGTCAGGGAGGGTGTGGCTCACCATCGCAAACCCTGATTATAACCTGTGGCTTACCAGAGGGAGCATGGCAGTGAAGAGAGCTTAGTTCTAGCTCCAAAGTTGAGCTCTGCCCTTTACTAGTTGTGGGACCTCAAGCAGGTTTCGCCTTTGAACCCATTTCCTCAGTTAGAGAAAGGGAATGATACCTGCAGTACTACATGAGGTATGAAATGACATGAATGGGCCCCAAAGAATGGCAATTACTATGTAAAATGCTACAAGCAGTTTTGTTTTTATTTAAAGTACCATTTACTGGATTTTTTCCTCCCATTTTAAAAAGTAGGACATATTTCATGGGGAAAAGCAAGAAAACACATAAAACACACAATTTTATTAATTCCCTGAGGCCCATCCAGGGACACCTGTAACCCCCCTTTCTGTCCCGATGTCAGATAACACTCAGTGACCCCGAGAGAGGCACCAAACACTGGTTCCACAATGAACCTATCCCTCCCCAGAGTCTCTGGTACCACGGCACCCACACTGAAGAGGTGTCATGGCTGAGGTTTCTGAGCAAAGACAGTGGAAATAGTAACAATCATCAGTAGTAATAGTTAACACTCTCTACTGAGTGCCAAGTTATAACACCATGAACTGCCCTATTGTATAGAAATGCCACAACAGATAAGGAAACTGAGGGCTGGAGAAGGGTAGTGACTTGTCCAGAGAGAAAATAATAATGCCAGCATTCAAATCCAAGTATCTCCTGACAATTCTAAGTACTGACCTGGACCTGAATGAGTTAAAGAAACTGAATGAATCTAAGCACTGTTCTGTACACCTGAAACAATCTACACTAATAAAAGAGAAACATGTAAATGACCATCCCTCCGCTATGCCCATCAGCCAATCATAGCAAATATGCAAATTAACCCAACAAAGATGGCGGTTAACTTCATACACAGGTGCGGAGCGAAGACTGAAGACAACCTAGAAGGAAGAGGGAGGGAAGAGGCTTCGCTCCCTTCTCTGCTTTACTCCGGCCGCAGGAAGTCCTACTCTTACAGGAATAGGCCCGTGGAAGCCCTATTCTTGCAGGAATCTTCCTGCAACAGGCCTCTCGTATAAAATAATATTGAATGTTAACTAAAAAAATAAATCAAGTCAAGTAAAAATGGAATAGATGCCAAATTGTTAACAGTGACTATCACTGGAGGTGAAATTATGGAGAACTTTTAACTTTTTATATTTATGTAATTTTGAACCTTGAGTTCTGTATATAAATTTTAGAATCAGATAAAATTTTAAATATTCCTTTCTAAGCACTACGCATGCTATTTTCTGCAATTTGTGTACTTCAAAATGTTAAAAAGCACAAGAATGAAGGCAGAGTTTTCTAAAGAACATGAATATTGCCGAAGCTGGTTTGGCTCAGTGGTGGAGCGTCGGTCTGCGGACTGGGGGGTCCTGGGTTCGGTTCCGGTCAAGGGCATGTGCATTGGTTGCGGGCACATCCCCAGTGGGGGATGTGTGGGAGGCGGCTGGTCGGTGTTTCTCTCTCATCGGCGTTTCTAGCTCTCTATCCCTCTCCCTTCCTCTCTGTAAAAAATCAATAAAAATATATATATAAAAAAGAACATGAATATTAACCTCTATTGTACAAAAGTTACTGGCAAAGAAGTTACAGATTTACAACATAAAGTATGAGTAAGGGTTTGGGGGAGAGTGACCTTGAATTGGAGAACACTAGTAAAGTCTTCTCTGTGAGAACTGGCAACAGCTACTGAAACTTCTTTATCATCATTGATTTGAGAGAGAGAGCGCGTGTGAGAGAGAGACAGACAGACAGACATTTGTTGTCCCACTTATTTATGCATTCATTGGCTGCTTCTTGGATGTGCCCTTAACCCAAGATCAAACCTGCAACCTTGGCGTATTGGGACAATGCTCTAGCCAACTGAGCTACTCAACCAGGGCCTAGCAACTAACACTTAGTAACAACAGCTCTTATGGAGGCAGCAGGGGTAGCAGCTGCTCTTCCCGTGCGATGCTGCCCAAGGACGAAGAAAGATGCTGGGACATCGGCCAAGAAAGACCAAGACTCGGTGGACAAATCTGGGGCAAGGCCAAAAAGAAGACATGATCCAAAGACAAAGTTCGGGACAACCTCAAGAGCCAACAGCCTAGTTTGTTGGACAAAGTAACACACGACAAACTCTGGAAGGAAGTTCCCAACTGTAAGCCCATATCCCCCAGCTGTTGTCTCTCAGAGACTGAAGACCCGCACGCCTTGGCCAGGGAACCCTTCAGGAGCTCCTGACTAGTAAACCAGGGGTGGGGCCCATCGGTGGAATCACGTGGTCTGGCCCTGCCAAGGCATCAGGGGTGAGTTAATTAAATGTTTGACCAAATACAGCAGGCTGATTTTTAAGTTGGTAATTTTGTATAGTCTGCGAATGATGTTATAAATATCCAAGTGGTCCTTGGCAGAAAAAAGACTCCCCACCCTTGCCTTAAGTAAAGTACTTATTAAACTAGTTTCAAAGCACAGAGTTCAAGTGATTTATACCAGAATCAACAAATGTGGGGATGCCCCCGCTGTTGGTGAAGATGCAGGAACAATAGGTCTCACCAACTGTACATTTTGAAAAATAAAACTTTATTAAACCAGAAAAGAAAAAAACACTTTAATAACAACATACATTATGACCAAGAAATTCCACTTCTCCATATCTACCCACATCATACTTGTACACAAGGCATGCAAGAATGCTCAATGAGCATACAAGCAAAACGATGGATACAGACAGTAGGGGGGTGAGGGCATTTGCTGAGGGGGTGGGAGCGGGCAGGGAGAGATCAATGGGGGGAAAAGGAGACTTACATAATACTCCAAGCAATAAAGAATTTAAATTTTTAAAAAAAGTGGGAAAAAAGAGAATGCTTAATGCACCATTAAGTGAAATAGTTAAAAAATTATAAACAACATAAATGTTCATTTATTTTTTTTAAGGTTATGTATTAGCCCTGGCTGGGCAGCTAGGTTGGTTAGAGCATCATCCTGTTATGCCAAGGTTGCAGGTTTGATTCTCATTGCTACTTGTATGATTATAAATGTATTATTTACTGTACATATTTTTAATTTGAATTGTAAAACTTAAGAAACATCGAATGGAAATATACCTCTTTATTTTCCAAGTTTTTCACAACAGGTACCTTTATAAACAAGAAAAAAAAAGTAATGAAAAAGGTGAAGGAATTACAAAAAAATAAAAAATAAAAAGTAACTCTCAGACAACAGTATGGTGATTACCAGAAGGAAAGAGGGTGGGAGGAAATAGAAGAGGATATGGGGATAAATAGTGGTGGAAGGAGATTTTACATGATAATGTATTATAGAGTTATATACCCAAAGCCTATATAATTTTATTAACCAATGTCACCTCGATAAAGTAAAAAAGCAGAAAATATATATATATTAACTATAATACATAAAAATTTTGAAAAAAAGAAGGTAAGAAATTAATTTTATCTTAAAAGTAGGTGTCACTGCTGAAACCGGTTTGGCTCAATGAATAGAGTGTCGGCCTGCAGACTGAAGGGTCCCAGGTTCGATTCTGGTCAAGGGTATGTACCTTAGGGGGTGTGCAAGGGGCAGCTGATTAATGATTCTCTCTCATCGATGTTTCTAACTCTATCCCTCTCTCTTCCTCTCTGTAAAAAATCAATTAAAAAATATATATTAAAAAAAAAAGTAGGTGTCACTGAGTCTTATAATATGCTGATCACTTGGCTGGGTATGAGTAGTCCAAATTAGTATTATATTATTTTTTTAAATTTTTATTGTTTAAAGTATTACATACGTCTCCTTTTTTCCCCATCAGCCACTCCCACCCCCAAGCAGATCAGTATTATTTATTTATTTATCTATTTATTTATTTTTACAGAGAGGAGGGGAGAGAGATAGAGAGCTAGAAACGTCGATGAGAGAGAAACATCAACCAGCTGCCTCTTGCACACCCCCCCACCGAGGATGTGCCCACAACCAAGGTACATGCCCTTGACCAGAACTGAACCCGGGACTTTTCAGTCCGCAGACCGACGCTCTACCACTGAGCCAAAACGGTTTCAGCGAGATCAGTATTATTTTTAAAAGAATGATAATTTGGGCATATTAAAAAAAAAAGTAACTTGATTGGGTTTTGTTTTTATTTCCTAAGACGTAAAACATATTCAATGCTCAGTTCAACCTGGCCTAAGGGCCCAGAGACATTCCTAGTTTACCCATAAGGCCATCCAGCCCAGATGTCACCACCATTAGGACATGGAAAAGTTTTTCCCACACTTGGAGCCCAAGTCTCTGGCTTGTGAAATCCTCCTGGATCAGCACCAGGCTCTTATCTGAAAGACACACTCACTGAGAGCTCGCCCTCACCTTCTTAGGAACAGAGGGAGGAGGCAGCCTCCAGGCAGAAACCCTCTTTGGCGAACGAACTCCATAACCAATGCGACAAGATCAGGCTGAGGAGTTCATTTTCTTCCAGAAAGTCTATTCCACTGCTGGACAGGTCTAATCCTTCACAACAAATGCTTCTTATAGTGAATGGAAACATGCCTGCGTTCTATCAGAGGCCAGATTCTAGTGCTGGAGACCTGGGCTCAAATCCCAGCTCTGCCCAACAAGCTCTGTAACCTTGTGTGGTTTTATTTAGCCCTCTAAACACTGCTTTTCTCATCTGTAAGTGGAGTTAACCCTTCACAGGCTGCAGTGAGGATTAAAAAGAATGCCTATGCCCTACCTGGTTTGGCTTAGTGGATAGAGCGTCAGCCTGGGACTGAAGGGTCCCAGGTTCTATTCCTGTCAAGGACACAAGCCTGAATTGTGGGCTTGATTCCCAGTAGGGGGCATGCAGAAGGCAACTGGTCAATGATTCTCATCATTGATGCTTCTCTCTTTCTCCCTCTCCCTTCCTCTCTGAAATCAATAAAAATAATTAAAAAAAAAAAAAAAAAAAAAAAGAGTACCCAGCCCAGTGCCAGCCACCCTTCCCAGGCCTGTCCTTTAGAACCAGATCCAATGAACGTGGCCACTCTTCTGCACTTCAGCCCTTCAACCTGCTGAAAACCATGTGTCTTCTCCAATCTGAGCATCCCCCAGCGCTTCCTCTGCTCTAAACCAGCTCCCTAATCTTACACTTGGGTGGAGTTTCCATCAGGGTGACCAGTAACCATATGCCCTCGGATCTCTTTGGGAGTAAATGCCAGCTGCCCCTGCTCCGGGCCAGTGACACTGTAAAGAGCTCAACCTCCCTGACCGCCCTGAAGGTGCAGAGGCAGCGGCTGCCCAAGGTCACACAGCTGGGAATGCTGAGCCTGTGCCCTTCCCGCGTGCTGGCTGCCCAAGGTCACACAGCTGGGAATGCTGAGCCCGTGCCCTTCCCGCATCTCCCAGCCTCTGGTCAGTGGCTCCCATTGTCTCCGGTGGAGTGACCCCAGGTCTTGTAGGGTCCCCTTCCTTTCTGGATGGGTTACAAATCTTTAGGGCCCCCAAGGATTAACAAAGGCTCTGCTGATCCCACATTTACTGACACAGAACAAGCTCTGAAGGAAGGAACATACTCAATGTGTGGCATATGACCCTGATTCCTCTGCCCATGACCCTGCAGGCACACAGCTTGGACCCCACTGGGGACCCCACTAGACCCCACTGGGGAGCTAGACCAGACATGAAAGGAAAATAGATGAAAGAAACAATGAAACTGTGCCAGGCAAGATCACAAGGTTACCCTCCCAACAACTGTGCCAAGTGGGATTATTACCGGTCATTGTGTTCCTTGCTTAGATGAGAAAATGGTGACTCAGACAGATGAGAAAGTAAATTCCACTAAAATGTAAGTTCCACAAAGGCAGAAAACTTGTCTGCTCTGGTCACCTCTGTATACTCAGAGTCTAGGACAATGAAATACTTGGTGACATAACGGATGAAGGCAGAGCAATGACTTGAATGCTTTCAAACTCAGGCAGGGAGTGCGTTTGGCAGAGGCTGTGCTGAGCCTTGCGCTGCTCGGAGAAAAGCAGATGGGAAAGGCCCACCCGGGGCATGTCACGTGCACACCCACTCAGAACACTGGCCCCCCACCCGGCCAAGGTCAGACATGCTGCTCTCTCCTCAAGGGACGGGTGTCTTCCCATGGGACCACTTGTATCCAGAGAACAGTCCAAACCACAGGAACTGACATCTCAGGCAGGAGGCCAGCCGGCTGGGTCGGTCTGACCTTCTGTCCATCCTTAGGGAACGTGTCAGCGTCACTCGCACCCAGAGCAAGCGCGCTGTCCTAACGAGCCGGGCTCCTGCAGGCGGCCTGGTCTCTGGAGGCAGCTGCCTCTGTAAGAGACAAGTCGCAGCCACATCTGACCTGCCCAGCGCCGTGGGGGAAACACGGCACCCAGTGCCAAGTGGCAGAAAGGGCATCCACTCTAGCGCTGGATGCATCTGGTTTAGAGCCTCAGCTCCCGCAGCTGTGGAACTGAGACACGTCTCTTCACCTCGCTGTGCCTCAGTTTCCTCTTCTGTGAAACGGGGATAGGAGAGCAGAGACTTTGTGAAGAGCGGAAAGCATGTGTGGCTTGGAAATGCCTGGAATAATACACACAAAACTCCTGGCGGGGTTGCCTCCGGGGACGGGCATGGAGAGAAGGCTGCTGTTCCCACTTGCCTTGTACTCTCTTCTCACCCACAACCAACTCCAGAAGCCCCACAGCAGGGCATACACACCAGCACGGCACCTCTCAGAATGGAAGTGGGACTGAAAATGCTTGTTTATCTTTCTATCCTTGAATGCCTAGCACGGCATCACCCAGCCTACGCAGGTCTTGTCCAGTGGTGGGGATTGCACTACCTTTGAGGCAGCCCATTTTACCAGCAGGATGACCTCCAGGTCTTGGGTGGCATATGACCCTGATTCCTCTGCCCATGACCCTGCAGGCACACAGCATGGAGCAGCTGCTGCCTGGCAGGGGAGCCTCGGGTGGGCACCGTCGAGGTGGACAACACAGGAATGCATGTCAGTCAACACCTTCGTAAGAAAAAGCGTATTCCCACGCCCCCGCTGTTTCAAACTCTCTCTCCCACCCTTGGCAGGCGATACCTGGCACCTCGCCTAAGAATCCAAAGTGAAACAATTCCCTCCAGCCAGGAGGCAAGGAGCTAGCTTGGTTGCTATGCAACTGGCAGGCACAAAAGCGAGGCGGTCCTTTCCAGAGACTTGGAAAGGGGACAGGGAGCAGTGTCTCTCTGAGTCTCAGCCTCTAACGGCTCCGAGGCAGCAGGGGTTCCTTTAGGGAATCAGTGGATAGATCCATCGTCTAGTTCTCCTGTGCTGCTGGTGTCAGCAAACTGCAGGCACACAGTGAAGAGCATGCAAATCCCCAGCCCCACTCCGGCCCGGCAGCAGCTCTGCACCAACACACTATCTGGAGCTCCGGAGGCAGCCACAGCTTAGCCTCCCCCCTCAGGCTTTGCGGGTATTTAAAGCAGAGGCATCCACGGCCCCAAATAGACAAACATTCAAACAGCACGGAGCCAACCGAACTGTGTCCCCTCTATTTAGCCTGCTCCGCTTCCCAGGGGGGACTCTGGGGAAAATATGGTTGAGCGGTAGAAAGCCTGCATTCTGCAGCCAAACAGATCTGCATTCAAAACCTGGCTGTGTTATAGTGGCTGTGACCTCAGACAACTATTTAACCTTCCTGGGCCTCAGTCTCTACATCTTGAAAACAGGCTAAAGATACCTACTTCTCAGGGTGGTTGTGAGGGACAAACAGGCAGTGTTTGTAAAACCAGATCTAGCTCAGTGACTGGTCTGACTAAATGTGCCAGGGAAACTGCCAAGGTGCAAGGTGGTCCAGTGGGAGCAAGCCCCTCACTTCAGCCCAGTGTATTTACTATGGCTCCCGAGTGAGCCCTTTCTCACCAGCCTGCCTCTAAGCTTTCAGAGGCAAAGCCCTGTCTTCAACCAGCTCTGTAGCGCTCAGTGGACAAAAACAACAGGAACACCACAAATGTCCAGCAGACAGTGAAGGAGCCCAACGCTGAATGGGGGGCAGGGGTTAAAGGATTTTTTTTTTAAGCTTACTTTTTAAAAATTTATTTTATTGATTTTTTTACAGAGAGGAAGGGAGAGGGATAGAGTTAGAAACATCGAAGAGAGAGAAACATCGATCAGCTGCCTCCTGCACCCCCCCCCCCCCCACTGGGTATGTGCCTGCGACCAAAGTACATGCCCTTGACCAGAATCAAACCTGGGACCCTTCAGTCCGCAGGCCGACGCTCTATCCACTGAGCCACACCGGTCAGGGCTAAAGGAATTCTTGAGACCCCTTAGGTACCTCCTCCCAGCAAAGGCCACAGACTTCAAGTTCCCAATCAAAAACTATCTCCATTTCTGTAGTCAAAAACAGAAATCATCCTACTGGCCCTGAAATCCCCAAGGAACTTAACATTTAATGATGAAAATACTGTGAATGCAATTCAAGAGCTCATTTTCTCAATGTTGTCCATCAACTTAGAGAACAGAAAAGCCAGTGGATTCATTTCTCCCTTTTCTCCCAACTCTCTCATGAGCAGTTCCCAAAAGGTTTTCCTGAACAATCAGTACATTCCCAATATCCAGGGGATTGCTGAAGGACAAGCAACTTTCCTAGAGCCAGTCTTTTTTAAACACGAGCTGAAGGTCAACGCTGGGGCCAGGGCGCCGGTAGGCCATCTCCAGGGCTAGGGAGAGACTAACACTCACCGAGGGCCTATGCACACAGTCCATTTCCACATACAGTCCCATTTAATGCTCACAACTCTTACCTGAGGCAGAAGATATGGGCCAGTTTTACAAATTATGAAATAGAGGCTCTAGAATATTAACTATTTTGCCCGGAGCCACACAGGAAGGTGGAGTTCCAGTCTTGGCTCCAAAGCTGGTGCCCTTTCCCGTGGGCCAGGCTTGGCAGGATGAAACCAAGAAGACCACTCTTCATACCTTTTAGGTCCCCCAAAATAAAGAAGAGCTTCTACAGGTTCATTCTGGAACAATCTGAGGAAAAGGCTGTCCCAATGTCAAGGTTAGAAGTCGCCCATTTCTAAAATAACAACAGAAACTATTCACAAACGTTTATACTGCATTAGCTTAAAGAACTTTCCAGGTATTATTAGGCCTTCCGGACCCCCCTTAATGGGAAGGTAGCTATTAATGCCCCATTTCGCAGGTGTGTGACCTGTGACCTCAGACAACATGTGACCTTTCTGCTTGAACAGACGGCTGAGACCTGGCGTGGAGCCACAGTGAGCCTGTGGAGAGACGTGTCCCTCTGGTCCCTGAGGTCCTGTGTGCTGGGTTTTAAAGACTACAGCCCTCCTGCGGCCCCTCAGCTCCTTTGTGCTGACAGGCCCAGGGACCACACTGCTTCCAAAGCAGATGGGTCAAACAGAGCTGGGGCCAATGAAGCATTAACACTCATTTTTTTAAAAGTTTTTTTTTTTTAATTGATTTCAGAGAGGAAGGGAGGAGGGAGGGATAGAAACATCAATGATGGGAGAGAATCATGGATCGGCTGCCTTCTGTGCGCCCCACACTGGGGATTGAGCCCCCAACCCGGGCATAGGCCCTGACCAGGAACTGAACTGTGTGTGACCTCCTGGTTCATAGGTCGACACTCCACCACTGAGCCATGCCAGGCGGGCGCATTAACACTCATTTAAAAATATTTTTTATTGATTTCTTTCCTTCCTTCCTTCCTTCCTTCCTTCCTTCCTTCCTTTCTTTCTTTCTTTTTTTTTTTTTTTTTTGTGTGTGTGTTGTTGTTTTTTTTGTTTTTTGTTTTTTTTTTGAGAAAGAGGAAGCTGGAGAAAGAGAAACAGCAATGTGAAAATGGAACATCACTCAGCTGCCTCCTGCACCCGGGGATGGAACCAGAAACCCAAGCACGGCCCTCCACGGGAATCAAAGCGGTGACCTTTCCAGGCACAGGACAACGCCCAACCAACTGAGCCACACTGGCCAGGGTAAGACTCATTTAAAATACTTCCCAGATGGCCCTCTGAGAGACACCAGCTACCAGAATAAGGTCCGAGACAGAACAAGGCTCACCCCATCCATGATGCTCGTACTCAAGTGAGGGACCCTAGGGCAAGACCCTTGGGCCTGTCCAGTGTCCTAACCTGTAAAATACAAGTAACTTGCTGAGAGCTGATAAAAAAAATCAAGAATTTATAAATGAGCTTCAGCCCACACCTAAGTTTTACAAGTGCTGTGCAAACACATGACTACTGAATTCAAATTCATCCATCCCTCAACTGCTCAAGCCCCAAACCTAGGAGTCCTCCTCAATTATCCCTATACCTCACACTCTGCATTCAACCCACGTGCCTCCAAAATACATCCACTACCAGAACCAGAGTCCCCGACACCTTACACTCCCTGGTTCATTCCATCAGCCACACTAGTCTCCTCCCTCCTCTTTTGTCTCCCTGTGGTCCATCACCCAAGCAGCAGCATAAGGATTTTTCTCAGCCATAAATCACATCCTGTTGCTCCACAGCTGAAAAGCTTCATTACACTTAAGAGTAAAACTCAAAATCCTTAGGAGAGCTTACTCTGGCTGCTACCTCTTGTCTGGACCTTCCTTTCAGCATAGCAACCACTGGCCTTATTTTTTATCCTCAACATATTAAGCTCATACCTACCTCAGGTGCTTTGTACACTGCACCTTCTACTTGAAGTCTCCGCTCCCAAAATGCTGACTTCTTTTCATTGAAGTATCAGCTCAAATGGCACCTCTTTTGAGAGGTCTTCCCCAGCTACTCCGGTGAAAGCAATGCCACATCCCCACTCCTACCTCTACTATTCTATTCTATCTTCCTTTTAGCACTTAGTAGACAAATTGTATTTGTCTAGCTGTTCCTCTTCTGTCTCTCCAGAACTACAGTACAAGTTCCACTATGCTGTTCACTACTGCACTCCCAATGTTTAGAACAGCACTAAGCACACAGCAAACTTTCAATAAATGTTTTGGGAACAGGTGGTCCTAAAGGCAAAGGTATGCTTCCCTGGTCATCAAGACAGGGATTTTCCTCTCTTTCCCAAATTTGACATTGGGAATTTGTTTATTCATCCAGCCAGTCATTCATTCACTCAATTCAAATTGACAGCTGACTACAGGACATCTGAGAAGACACTACAGTGAACATGAAACCTATTATACATGGTGCTTTACAGAGGCACTTGTAAATTCTGCCAAACGGCAGGTCTCTGCAGCTAACCGCCATCTCAGATTTACAGGCAGAGGTGACACGGCATCCCAAAACCGCATGAGAACTCAGTACTCCCAAACCTCAAGGCAAAACCAAAGACCTCAGAAATGTATTTGCAAATTCCCAACTCCTTTTATTTACCACCCACAGCCCTTTACAGAAAAGTAAATTTTAAAAGACAAAGTAAATGTGGATTTTCAAGAATTTCACCTCCATTTTCTTTACTTCTAATTTTACTACCTGGTAGCAGGTACGGTCAGATGATAGAGCACTGTTCTCAGCTTCTGAAGCATTAATGGTACCCTGGGCAACAGGCTGAACCTTTCTTTATTTTTTTATCATTCTCTGAAGAAAGAGCATATTTTATTAATCTGCAGTTCCTTAGCAGTTAATAATAAAAGCAAGGGATATAGTATCTATAAAATTGCTGGGCCCAAAGAAAACTCAAAATATTTTAAGGTGAATTTGTTTCTTTTTCATTTGATTCCTCTTCCATAACTTGTTCTACGCCTTCTACTTCTGGAATATAAAACTGCAGCATGTTCTGAATTCCACTTTCCAGAGTAATGATTGAACTAGCGCAGCTGGTACAGGAACCTTGGAGCTTCTATATTACATCTCCAGCTTCCTGCACAGCTGGCCATATTCTTGTATCTAACAGTTCTTTAATCATTGCCACAACTTCATCATCTTCTTCAGATCCTGCTTCTCCCGAAGATGTCTCCTCAGTGACTGAGGGTAAGCCAGATGCAAAGAAATCCATGCCTGTTGCATACATATCTGGTTTCAGTAAATTCCAGTCTAACTCATCACTTTCCTTTGTGACAGTGATGAAATCTGGTCCAAAGAAGACACTTTTTACTCCTTCAGTCCTAAATAATTGCCTAGCCAGAGGGGAGCGAAACGCTGTAGCTGATGGAGGAAACCCTGGTCCCTGTCTCAAGAACTGGCTTTCCTGGAATAAATTTTAACCTGTTGGGGTTTGGGGTATCTTGTGTTTGAATAAACATGTGTCTCACTGTGTTACATAAGGTTGCAGATAGTGGGACAAGTATACAAACTGATGCAGAGGCTGTTTCTTAATGGTGTATGGATTCATCACATCATATAACCTGCCGTTTGGCAGAATTTACAAGTGCACAATTGCCTGCACAGGCCGCCGCCACCATCTTACTGCCAACAGGCTGAATCTTGATGCCAATAGAAAGCAGAATAGTGCAGTGGCTGGGACCTCAGGCTTTGGAACAGAAAGGTGCTAATTCAAATGACATCTGCTAGTGATAAGGCCCTAGACAAGTTTATTTTATTTTACTTAATAACACTTACTACATGCAGGCAGGGTCCTAAATACTGTGCAACTATAGTATGACTACTACAGTAGTCTGAAGTACTATTGTTATCTGTATCTTACAGGTGAAGAAACAGGCATAGAAAGGTGCAGTAATGTGCCCAGAGTAGTAGAGCCAGCATTCAAATAAGGTAGTGTGACGCAAGAATCCATGCTCTTAGCCTTTACATTATGCTTCTGCTCTAATCCTGTTTCTTCATCAATAAGACAGGGCGAATAGGTTTGCCTTATCTCACTGGGTCATGTGAGATAACTGATACACAGTAAGGTAAATGTTAGCTACGAAGTTTTACTATAATTGCAGTCATTCTATTATCTACCTTCACCTTTGGTCCAATCAAGGGCAGAAGAAAAATATTGTGGCTGAGAAAGACCTCCAAGGTTCTCTGAAGTAGAATACATTATAATATCGTGGAAACTCCATGAGGACAGGAATTGACTGCTTTGCTTATCATTGTATCTGAAGCAAGCCGTGGATGCTCATATAATGCATATGTGGTGAATGAGGTAGGACAATATTTAATGTATAGATCAAGTTCTGCAGACATGACAACCAAGGTAGTTCCATCACATCTCCAATGGAGCTAAACACAACAGAGGTAAATTTACAAGGTCTCCGAGGACAGTGTTAGCTGGCCATTTGGCTATTAGTAAGTAATGTGGCACAATGTTGTTCATCCTAATGAACAGACCTGAATTTTAATCCTGACTCTGTCCCTGGAAGTCACTCAGGCTCTCAAGGGCTTGGATTTTGTCTATCTGTAGAAGAGGAAGTTAGACTGCATGATGATCATAAACTGTCTCATGACTTTATAACAATCATCATAATCTGAATGGGAGCCAAATGACAGATGAAGAAACCAGGATACAGAAGTAACTTGTTCAAGGTCACGGGGTCAGGGTAGACTATAAACTATAGCCCAGATCTCTTTCTACATTGATCTAACACTCATGCTTTCCAAATCCCTTTTTAGTTACAAAACACTGTGACATTAGTCCTTTTCTTCCAAGCTCCATAAGTCTGTAATCATTCTTCTTAAATTATCTTTCCAGACTTCACTACATCATGGGACAGCAGGATCAGGAAGGAACTACAGCATTTCCACAGTGTTAGCCTGGAGAATCAAAAGATCTGACGTGGTAACTAGGGAAAATCCCTTGTCTTTGCCCAGAATTGAGAGGTCAGAAGTATTTTTAAGATGGATGACTTAAATATATGGTTTAAATTTAAGCAAAATGAAAGAAAGAAAAAAAAAAACTCCTACTAACATAATGCTTGCTGAAAACAGCATGTAACAATTTTTTTTTTTAATCTGCGTTGTGTTACTTGATTGAAAGTAGATTCACAGAGTTAAAAGATTTTCTGAGAATGCTTACAAATAACTGCTTTATTTTTATTAACAAAATGCCTTCCTAGGGCTGTCATGTTAGAAGAGAAAAGCCCTTCTGGCAGTTACAGTAGGTTTTCTAGATGGTTCTTAACAGGCGAGTCAAGGTCAAACTGTTGAGTCTCCTTACCCTTTCATCTAGTAGCTGAAAAGCAACTAATTGAGACCTCAAAATACTCCATTCTGGTACTTTCAAAAAATATAAATGTTAGCTCAAAGGTCGCTCTGTGGCTCGGGAAGTTCTGTGAGGACACGCTGACATGAACAAGGAGGCCAGAGGGGCTAGAGGCCAGAGGGGCTACAAGGCAAGGGCTCAGGCCACTTCGGTGACAGCAGTAACTTTCACCTACTTTCTAGTAATTTCCTTCCTTATCGAATGAGAGTAATCATTTCACCAGATAACTTTATGACTTAAAATATGATCAGCAATTAAAACAATCTAGCAATGTTGTGCAAACGTAAGAGATTATGGTTATTACTATTTACTACGTCTGGGGACTGAAGACACCTCCACACACACACACACACACACACACACACACACACACACACACACTCTTTCATTCTTGGTCATGTATCCCACAGAATCCTCAGAAGATGGAACAGGACAGTAGTTTCTTCTCCAGACTCCAGACCTGGCAACTCTGAAGGCACCTAGCTAGCGAGTCTCTGCTGCGGAGAGATGAGAAGTGAGACCTTCAAGCTCTGGGCCTAGCGGGCTCAACGACGCCCGTACCCCCCCGTCACCTTGTCCTCACCTTGAGGGACAGAGGAAACCCTACGGGGAAAGAGAGTGCCGTCCTCAGAAAGAAGTGTCTTTATCCTTTACCCGGCCGCCACGACTTCCACCCACACTGGCCGCGGGGCGGGGGCAGGGCCGGAGCGCTGACGGAGCGGGGACGCCCTGACCTCGGGCACGGGAGCGCCGGGCCGCGGCCGGGCCCACGGCCGTGACAGGTAAACAAACGTCAGCGCCAGCCGGGCCTGCTGGTACCGCCTCGCCCACAGCCGCAGGCAGGCTGTTAGGCACTCCGCCCCCGTGAACCCAGGGGGCCCCGAGCTCGCTCACCTGAAGCCGGGTCACCAGGAGGCTGTAAGGCGCCATTTTGTGCACTGACAAAGATGAGGTCGCGTGAAAGTGACGTGCCACACGGCCAATTTATAGGCTCCGGGCGGGGGGCGTGGCCTGAGGCAAGAGGCGTCACGGAGGAGGCGGGGCTTCCAGCGGCTCCGGAGCCCGCGAGCCCAGGGGGCGGTGCCCCCGTGTGAGCAACGAACGGAAAAAGGGGAAAAAGCCGCGTAACTACTTTTGTAGAAGGAAACACCCGACAAAGACGTCTTATCGAAGGGCAAACTCCTTATTTGCACTTCCGGTTGTCTCTCCCATCCAAATTGGGCAAAGACATTTTGTTAAGGACTCCCAGGCCTGCCGGGACTTGGCTCCCCCGCTATAACGGAAACCAGCGCTTGGAACGTAGGGCTTAGATCGCGCGAGAATGAGCGGGGCTTGGTGCAAAATTTGCGAACGCAGACGTAAGGCTGGAGGACCAATCACGGCGACCAGGAGGCAGGAACAATGGGGGTCAAAGGTCAGGCGGAAGTTCCCGGAGTTTCCGGTGGCCGGCTAGAGCGTGAACGATGGCTAAACACCATCCGGACTTGATTTTTTGTCGCAAGCAGGCTGGTGTTGGTGAGACAGCTTCCATGGCCGCGGCTCCCTGGGTGGGGGCAGTATTAGGTGTTGGGGAGTCAGGGTTCCATCTCTCCCCAAGGTCGTGCTCGGAGGCGCCACGTTTCCCGCCTTCGGCGTGTAGCGTAGGAGCGCGCAGGTTTTTGGCCTCCAATGAGAAGAAGGCGGGGGAGCGCAGAGGGGCGCCGGGGGCGGGTGGCCCGGGTGGGGTCCGGAGAAACTCCTGGTCCAGGGCCCGGGAGGGGCTTCAGGAAGGTGTGGCTTTGGGAAATGTGAGGCTAAGGTGGAGGAAATCGCTCTTTGCAGTCCCTGCTTCTGTTCCCACCCCAAACTCGAGGATGTTTTTCTACTCTTCGTCAGAATCTTGATTCTAATTGTACTCTTTACCATCTTTGATCTTGCAGCCATCGGAAGACTCTGTGAAAAATGTAAGTGGAAGACGCCCTCCCAAACGCCCCGCCCCTCGCACTCAGTTTCTGTGGCGCCAGCAAGAGGGCTTTAGGTGAACACTGCAACCAAGGCCGCCTCCACCTCCCTACTCCACTTCCACATTTTGGACGCCGTGTTTAGGCTTTGAGAAAATCTGTAGCTTTGGATAGGAAGTGGCTTGACCCCCATCTCCAACACACAGTTTTTGCCAATAATTTATATGGACTTCCCACCTACCAGCTGCTCTTCTCAGCTCTTTAGTTGTTACTTACCGGTATTAACTTTTTCCTATATGTTGTGGGGATTGAGATGAACACTAAGTCAGGTTTTGTAATGCCAAAGTAGAAGGCCCTAAAGTCACTGTCCAAGGAGACTGGTGTGTTTCCCCATAACAGGAGGAGGGCGAGGAATTGCAAGTGGACATAACTCCGTTCTCTTTTTCTCACAGGTGACGGCAAGTGTGTGATCTGTGACTCCTATGTGCGTCCCTGCACCCTAGTGCGCATATGTGATGAGTGTAACTACGGCTCCTATCAGGGGCGCTGTGTGATCTGTGGAGGCCCGGGAGTCTCAGATGCCTATTATTGTAAGGAGTGCACCATCCAGGAGAAGGATGTGAGTGGATTCTAAGTTTTGCATCTGATCTTATATCAAAAAGCACTTTGCCACTTGGCCAGTGCCGCTCAGTTGGGTTGATCTTCATCCTATGCACCAGGAGGCGTGCTGGAGGCAGACTATGACTATTTTTCTCTCTCCCTCTCCCTGAAATCAATCAAGACATTAAAAAATAAAACTTTGCCAACCATGGCAAACTTCTACAGTCTGCTGAGATTACTATGTGCAGCTAGTCACCTAGGCTATAATTTCTTCAAATTCTGTGAGCCAACTGGGTGTAGTCCTATAAAAGGCAGTTATTTTCCATCAAGGGTAAAAATGCAAGAGAAGCAAATCTTTGTCAACACCAGCAATTTAGAGAGCCTCACTCTATACCTTTGATGTCTCCGATTATTTTTATTCAGAAACAACACCCTGCATTTTGTAAGTCCTAGCAGAGTGCATGGTGTGTAATAGCCACTCAGTAATTCTCTTTACTATTATTAAGGACTGCTTGGGTGGAGGTAGTGACATTTGAATTGGGGACAATTCAAGTTGATTTCAGCTTTACGAGGTTAAAGAATTTCTTTGGTTTGATAATGTGGAAATGTGATTCTGTTTTGGCCCTTGACATTATGTGGTGGCAGAGGCTAGCTATTTTAACTCCTTGGATCAAATGCAAGATAAAGGACTTATAGATTTATAGTAAGGGTGAGTCTTACAGTTTGTTTTTTTTTTCTCTGTTAATCCTCACCTGAGGATTTTTTCCATTGATTTTTAGAGAGTGGAAGGAAGAGGGAGAGCTGGAGAGAAACATTAATGTGAGAGAGACACCTTGGGCACTGGGGATCAAACCTGCAACCCAGATAATTTGCCTTTGAGCAGGGAATTGAATCCAAGAACACTCCCCCTCCCCCCCTTTACCATTCTCCATGCCCAATGCTCTAACCACTTGGCAACCAGCCAGGGTTAGTTTTACTAATTTTCTTTAGCAGACTTCTTGGGAAGGAAATTTCAGGAATCTGCTTATTTTCTTATGACAGAATAAAAGGAAGTGTGATACAATAGGCTAATAGAAGGTATTTGGTTACCTAATCTAGGATAAAGCAAAAATTATGTATAATTCTTAATATTCCCATGAGCAAAGAGTAGTTTATAGATGTTTTCTCCCTTATTCACAATAGCTTTGTTAAATAGGAATTATTATTATCCCCACTTTACAGTCCCTCAACCATCTAATAAGGGCAAACCCAGACCATCTGACTAAACTTTGTAGCGTCCCCATTACCCAGGCTGTCCTTTTGTAAGTCTTTTCAGTAGGATGTGCCTGTGTTGAGGAAAAACAACCTTGCCACCTCATCAGTCTTGGTATGTAGATCCTGTCTACCCCCAGTAAGTGTGACATGTCAGGCCAGATAAGACTGTTTATTACTTAATTAAGTCTTCTATTATTTAGGGAGATAGGAAGGGTCATTGATAAAAGATGACAAAAGTAATTCCATAAGTGCCTTTGGCTGTCACATCATGTCCTGGTGCTCTGTCCCACCACCTCGGCTCCACTCCTTTAGCAAAAGGACCTTGGCTTGTGTATTTGTATCTCATTTTGCCCACTTCTTGGTACAGTGCCTGACAGTTAAGGGTGGGGCACATTTTTGGTGCTATCCCTGTAAGTCATCCATAGGTGTTCCCCCTACAGATTGGTACATAGTAGGCCTTGGGTAATTATAGTTTACAAGTAGTGAAACCATGTTATGACAACAGCAGTGAAGAGGAAAGTACAAATCATCTTAAACTAGCTAAAGATTCCATTATTTTCTCGAAATTTTTCATGGTGTTGCTAGAGTGGTTGGCATAAACTTACAACCAGAGAGTGCCGAGTCAATGTAAATCGCTCTGACTCACCTGCACGTGGTGTGTGACCTGATACCTTGGAGTCCTCAGGCCTCATTCTGTCCCTGAGCATTATCCTAGACGTCACTTCCCTGCTCCACATTATACAGGAATGTTCTGGGGATACCTGAGATGACGCCCAACTCACATTGTTTCCAAGGAGCCCAAAGCAGCCGAGTGACACGATCCAGCCTCTCAGCCTTACAGATCGCCATGTAGATTAAGTGCCCAAGACTTTCCTATGCAGAAATTTTCCCACAACCCAAGGAGAAAGTTAAATTTAATCCTCATTATAGTTCTCTTTATGCACCTTGCATCATTTTTAAGGGAGTTACACCAATAAACTGAGCTGGGTGTTCTATCTAATTTTTCAAAGCTTTAAGAATGCTCAGCAGTCAGGGATAGTAGCTGTGGGTGTTGCTGTCAGAGTAATTTGTAGTTTCTTCTAATGCAGTATCATCTTGATTCTCCTCCTTTTACTTACCATTTTCTCAGCTGTCCCAACCAGAAAACAAAATCGCTCATATTTACGGTGTGCTTGCTATGTGCCAGGTACAGTGCATAACATTTTTAAATGCTTTTTAAAAATTTATCTTTATTATTGAAAGTATTATAGATGCCCCCTTTGTTGGTTTTTTTGTTTGTTTGTTTGTTTGTTTGTTTGTTTTATGCTGAACATTTTCTCCCCCAAAATTCTGTGTGATATAGATGAAGAAATTAAGGGTTAGAAGTGTTAGGCAACTTGGCTCAAGGTCTGTCTAACTCAGTATTTCTCAACTATTTTTTTTATTTTTATTGCCCTCCCCCAGGAGAAAAGTTCAAATTTAAGTTAAATGTTCCCTTTAACAAGAGGAATTAAGTACTAAAGAATAAGATTTTTGTTGCATAAAGTGGAAACCACTGTAATGGCAAAGATGTTTTTGTCCCCTTTGAGGATGCACGGTCTAACTCAAAGCACTCACCTGGACCATCTCACTGTATTGTTCTTAGGGCGGTTAAGGATGTGCTTTTCACTCCTGCTGTTTCTACCATTTTCTTCCCATTTCCATGAACATCAGAGCAGTTAAAAGTTGCCTTTTCCTTTATTTCAGTTCTGTACATCTTTCCCTTTGGTATGTTATATTTTGGTATATGATCAGTGTTAGTTTTAAAGTTTTACTTGAAAGTCCTGGCTGAGTTTTCATCACTGGTACAGGGTAATTTTTGTAGCTTGCTTTCCTGCCGTAGAAATAGATTTGAGCTCTCGCCGGTTTAACTCAGTGGATAGAGTCGACCTGCGGACTGAAGGGTTTGGCTTAGTGGATAAAGCATCAGCCTGCGGACTGATGTTTCTCTCTCATCAATGTTTCTTTCTTTTTTTTTTTTTTTAGATATATTTTATTGATTTTTTACAGAGAGGAAGGGAGAGAGAGAGTTAGAAACATCGATCAGCTGCCTCCTACACACCCCCTACTGGGGATGTACCTGCAATCAAGGCACATACCTTTGACTGGAATCGAACCTGGGACCTTTCAGTCCACAAGCCAACGCTCTATCCACTGAGCCAAACCGATTTCAGCTCTCATTGATGTTTATAACTCTCTATTCTTCTCCCTTCCTCTCTGTAAAAAAAATCAATAAAATAGCCGGGACCGGTTTAGCTCAATGGATAGAGCGTCGGCTTGGAGACTGAAAGGTCCCAGGTTCGATTCTAGTCAAGGGCATGTACCTTGGTTGCGGGCATATCCCCAGTAGGGGGTGTGCAAGAGGCAGCTGATCGATGACTCTCTCTCATCGATGTTTCTGACTCTCTATCTCTCTCCCTTCCTCTCTGTACAAAATCAATAAAATATATTTAAAAAATCAATAAAATATATTAAAATAATATATAATATTAATAAATAATAATAAATAATAATAATAAAATAAAATCATCAAATCTGTGAAGGTTAGTCCTATCTTCATAAAATATCTAAGGTGTGTGTGTGTGTTTGGCAACTTCTTATAACTTACTAAGAGTTGACTATATGCCGGGCATTGTTCTAAGTGTATTTACTGATTCTTGATTCTAGGGAGTAGGTTTTACCATTGCAATAATTTTATGTACTAAACAGAGTTTTATATTTGACTAAACAGGGAGGTCAATAACTTACCAAAATTCAGGTAGCCTCGCGCCTTAACCTAGGCTCTGAGTGAGAATGGAACTGCACACATAGGTGTGGCGCCTCTCAGGACTAGCACTAGCCAAGTACAAGTTTGTTAACGTTAACCAGTCTACTTATTTTACAGTTGAGGAATATGAGTCCAAAAGAAGTGGCTTGCCCACAGTTACACATATCAGTGTGGCACAATAAGCCTAAACAGGTTATCGTCATTCCACAAAATGTCACAGCATCTCTCAAGGTCTCAGAGCACTGTTGTGTTTTAATGTGAGGCTACTTTTAGCCAGGAAAAGGCTGCAGTCCCCTCATTTGTATGAGAACTTGCAGTACAGAGTACATAGCTTACTAGAGCTCAGCTAGCAAACCGTTGATGGGGCTGGGCCCACAGCCTGGCTCCCTCAGCACACCAAACTCCACAGATGGCAGTTCTCAATGTAATGCATGGTATATATTTTCTAGAAAATAACGAAATGTTAGTGTTGGCTTTGTGTGTTTTCAGATATTTTTGTAGTGTTGATATTAGTCCCTGGAAAAAGAAATCAGCTGGATTAGAAATGAGATGTCGAAGGACCTCATTGATTCATTTTGTAGCCCAGTGTCACAGGAAGCAACAACCTTTGACATGGATAAAATAAAATCAGATCTGTGAAGGTTTTTTTCCAGGAGCAACTCCCCCAGTTTTCCTCCCATCATTCCAGATAACTAATGGAGTCATCACTGCTGCAGAGCACAGCTTCCAGGGCTTTGCTGAAACCACTCAGGCTCACAGAATGGCCAGGGGCATATCATTACCAATCAGAGCAGGGGCTGTCGGCACCAGTATTCTGTGATGTTTAAAAGGAGGTATTAATTCCTAATAGGTTTTAGACATTTTTCCTTGGTGGTATTCTTTTTTCTTCTTCTTCTTCTTCTTTTTTAATGTTTTTATTAATTTTTATAGAGAGAGGAAGAGTGATAGATAGAAATATCGATGATGACAGAATCATTGATCAATCGGCTGATTCCTGAAGCCCGCAACCTGGGCATGTGCCCTGACGGGGAGTCAAACTAGTGACCTCTTGGGTTCATGGGTCGATGTTCAATCACTGAACCACATCAGCGGTCATATTCGCTCTTTTGGGGGGGGATAGTGGAAGAGAACCAGAGAGCTTGTTCTGTACGTGATTATTCCTTATCTTATGTTTCACTGGAAGAAAACCCTTTGGACATTTTAAGAGTTTCAGATTCTACCTCAACTATATCATAGATTTAACTACAGAAGTGGTCTAAGAACCCACCATTGTAAGCGCAGACCACTAGATTGAGGGTAGACAGGCCCTGTCACATTCTAGGTGCTTAGTAAGTTCTTGACAATTGATCAAATAGGATAACTAAAATAGCAAAATGAATGGCTGAACCACTAATCCAAAAGTTATTTTTATGTTAAATCCCTCTCAATATAGGACTTTTAATAATTTCTCTATTCTTCTGTTTTCCAGAGAGATGGTTGCCCAAAGATTGTCAATTTGGGGAGCTCTAAGACAGATCTCTTCTATGAACGAAAAAAATACGGCTTCAAGAAGAGGTGATTGGTGGGTGACCTTTTTCTCCCCTCGACAAGCTGCTGCCGCTGCCAGAAAAGACGCCTACGACTGCCAACACATCGCCCGAATCGCCTGTTAGCACGCTGGCACCTACACCCTGCCCTCTCCTCTCACCCGGATCAGGTGGTAGAAAGGGAAAAGGGTTCTTCACGGGAGCTTGGCAGACTAAATCAGAAAAAATGGTAGATTAGGTCATGGTTTTTCTTGAATTCAAGAAGCAAGACTTTTCACATTGACAAGTTCTCTCTACACCGAGCGCTTCTAAAACAGAAATATCATTTCGGCGATCTTTTGACTATGAAACGACCCGTGATCTTACAGCAGCTCTGATGGCAGTTGTCTTTGAGGAAACATCAGCAGTGGGGCAGGGAGCTCTCGGAACGATAAATTTGGGCATTTAATCTTGTAAAGCAGCCAGGTGGGGCTGGTTCATGTTTTAAGAAATTGGAAACCCTTTCTGTTGCTATTGTATTAATAAAGTAGGTGTTTATTTTCTGGTAGCTGATCACCATCCAATTTAAGTTTAACTCTTGGAATTCATTTTAGTCACCCAGGAATCTGTGATTCAGAGTAGAAGTGTTGGGATTCATTGAGCACCTCATGATCTTACTACTACTTGAAGAAATTCAAAATTATTCATGCCTTTCATTATAGGTGAACCAAAGTCATTTTTAGAAACTATTTTTTCTTCCTGTCCAACTTTCATTTTGAACTGAATAGCTTCCAAAGATGGGGAAGGGAGTGTGACAAAATGTGTTCAAATTGATGCATTAGGAGAACTGAATTTAGTGGATTTGTTTCATGAAATGCATATACACTCACATTAAGGATTTTTTAAAATAACATATAAAAATAACAGACTAAGGGCAAATTCAGACATACTTGACCCTAACTCAGCTGTCTGGACTCTGTCCCCACTAGAGATGATAAGCAGGTTGCCCTGAGAGGGCACATTCATAATTTGTAACCTCTAGTCAAGCAGGCCTTTGGACACCCCTGATCTGGAAAAGGTTGCATGACCAGAGGTTGTGTTACAAGATGGTGGCAAAGTCAAGGAAGGAAATGAGTCTTCTAACTTCTTTGGTTTGGATTAACAAAAAACTTACTTGTGATATATTGAGCGTCCAAAATTAAGATAATCTCTGCCTTCAAGAATTTAATAAAGGAGCCTGCCAGAAACAGTTCTAGTATAATCCCCCGGATGCACAAAGGAAGGGTTCTTAGCACGGCTTGGGGGCATGTCAGGAAAGCTAGGGGAAGGTCATGATCACTGGGCTAAAGGTAATCTTTAAGGCTTCCCGTCTGGTCCCTTACCATCTCACCTGTTCCCTGCACTCCAGCCACAGGCTCCTTTCGGCTCCTGAAGCTGCTGCTCTCCTTCCTCAGTGCTATTCATCCCTCTCTAGTGCTCACTCAGCTAACTCCTCTTCATCCTTCAGACCTCAGCTAAATACTTCCTCAAAGATGCCTCTGGACCCCCAATCTAAGTCCGTTCACCTTACACTTCTCCATAGCACCGTACGCATTTTGTTCATAGCAATTGGTAACAGTTGACTGTACTAGGCTGTGTTCTGTGGTGGCAGGAACCAATTCTTGGTCTGCGTGGCAGATAGCAAGTGCTCCATATTGAATAAATAATAGAAGAACCCAGATAGTAAATGAGCTTTGAAACATGTTGGAACCTAAAGGGAAAACAAGGGGGGAGAGGGCAGATTAGGCCTTTGTGGGTGGGGCAGACAATCTGGGATGATGTGTTTGGGGAGCTCTCTAAGCAGTTTTAAGCATCAGGTGTGGGTTGTTATAGTATGTAAAGTGGCAAAGAACAGATAATTTTCAGGTTATAATTATAATGTGTCATTGGTTCTATAGTAATTTTTGTTTTAATATATGAGTCAAATGTTTGACTTATTAACCACCCAATATCTTACATCTTCAAATACTTCCAAAGCTACTCCTTAATTTTAACAAACCACCACCTTAAGTGCACTGTCAGTCTGTGTGTGAGTGCCTGTAAAAGGTCTTACAAGGAAACTTAAGATTAATGCCCAGGAGAATATCAGAGGGCATACCCACTCCACCCTGATCACCAATGGGGCAAGTTCAACTTTAGCCCAGCTAATGCCTCTGTACTCCACTCCTCTTTCACCTGATTTCATAATCCTATCCTCGTTTTGTTTCTCAGATACCAAGAGAACAGTACAATACAATGGATGGGTTAAAAATACCTGAGATAAGGTAAATGGTTTTGATTTTATTTTAAATGTTTTTATTGATTTCAGAGAGTGGAAGGGGAAGAGAAAGAAACATCAATGATGAAAATCGTCAATTGGCTGCCTCAGGCACCATCCCCTAATAAGGACTGAGCCCACAACTCAGACATATGCCCTGACCGGGAATTGAACCGTGACCTCCTGGTTCATGGTTCGATGCTCAACCACTGAGCCACACCAGCCTGGTTTGATTTTAATTAATTTTTGTCAACCTTGGACTTGAGGAATTTTTTTCCAATTATAAAAATTAGCATAATGATAGTACCAAATTCTCTGTGGGAAAACATGGCTTACAAGTTGAATTTTAACCTCTAACAGTATACAGTTCTGTGAAGAGAATTAGAATAATGACCTGTGTATGGCCACAAAAAATAAGAATGGTCTTCAATTTTATTAAATATTCAGTTCTAGGTTCTAGAAAGGATGGGTGTCTTCCAGTTTCTCAAATACACAGTACATGTATTTAAACATTGCATTTATTAATTGTTCTTGCTCAAAAAAAAAAAAAGTGAACCTAACCCCTCCCCCCCAGGGGAAAAAAGAGTGTGAGAAGCCTGTGGGCTTTATAATCAGACCTTGATTTCTGCTATGCTATTGGCCTTTAGTGAGTCATTTAGCCTTTCTGTGCTTTTTTCTTATCGGGGAAGGCTAATAGTGCCTATCTTTTTGGGTCATAGGATTAAACTCGACCTTGTAGGAGCCTGACCTTTACTGGGAAGGCTTTACATACCAGTGAGTGGTGGTTCTTTTATAGTGAGTGGGTCTCCGCTTCTCCCCAGAGAAACATATAAGTCCTGGCACTGAAGGTCCTCCAAATGGTTCCCTCTCTTCCCTAGGGTTTCCTCTGCTTCTGTCTGTGCTCTTCATTAGGCAGCTGAGGGGACGTTCCTTGCACACTCCCTATTGTCTTGGCCCTGTTTTCCTTTGACCTAAGCCAGCCACCTTCACATCAGCCAGCAAACTTGGTACCTCTTCCTTCTAAGCTCCCAACATGTCATGGATACTTCCAGAGACTCTACCCCACAACAATCTCTCACTTGGACTCTTCATGCCTAGTACGTACATTTAACAAAAACTTCATGAAATAATATCTACTGTGTGTATTGCACTCCAGAACTTCCATTTTTTCTAAAGATTCAAGCTGAAATCCATTAAACCCAAGTAATTTCATTACCCCAATATGTGTCATGACCCAGAGTTTAAAAACAATGAATTCGACCCTTGAGCTCCCTTTGCCTCTCCCTCCACTACAGAGCACACACCAGGCAGCCACACAGACTATTACACTGAGCTGGGAAGCGGGTCACAAACTCAAAGAGTCTGGGTGAAGAATATAATTGATTGAAAGGGGGGGGATAAGAAAAATAACCAAACATCATGATAATTGTTATATGACCTTTGGCCTCCCATTTGGGAGACAATAGCGACGGGGGCCTTGGGAGAATCCAGAGCACAGGCCTTGCTGTAAAGGAGAGAGAGGGCTGCCATTCCATTCCAATTGCCAGGAGGAATGCCCAGTGTTGCCAGATCTTTTGAATCAAGGACAAGTGGCTAATTAAAATCTGTGTGCAGTCTTCCAATTTTTAAATGTCAACTCATTCAAATATTTTGAGTGTGTTCGTCTGTGCCAGGCCAATATGTGCACCAGATGTGGACGCTTGGCCTGCCAATTAGCAGCTTTTACGTTAAGATGATTAACTTCTCAGGGAATCAAACTGAACTGACTACATTTCGGAGAGACTCGCTCTGTTCAGACCTGCAGCTGTTTAATAGTTTGAATCTACAATGTAAAGGTGAAAGATTCTTTGCCTTGGTTGGAATTTTCCTGCCTAAAAAAAGATTCCAATTCCTATCTTTTTCCCAGTTTTTCAGCTTTTTATCAACTCTATCACAAATGCCCATTTGCCACCACCAACACTTAAATGCAGTTACTTTATTAAAATACTGCATTTTTTGCCCTAGCAGGTTTGGCCTAGTGGATAGAGCGTCCACCTGTGGACTCAAGGGTCCCAGGTTCTATTCCGTTCAAGGGCACATGCCCCTGTTAGGCTTAATCCCCAGTAGGGGGTGTGCAGGAGGCAGCCAATCAGTGATTCTGATTATTGATATTTCTAACTCCTCTGAAATCCATAATGATACATTTTTAAAAATAAAATACTGCAGTTTCAGTTTTAGCAAAAGGTAGGGTTGATGCTCTAGCGGTTTGGCTTAGTAGATAGAGCCTCTGCCTGAGGACTGAAGGGGTCCCGGGTTTGATTCAGGTCAAGGGTACATATTTAATTGCAGGCTCTTCCCGGGCCAGGGCCCTGGTTGGAGCATGTGCAGGAGACTACCAATGTGTTTCTGTCATATCGATATTTCTGTCTTTCCCTCTCCTCCTCTCTCAAAATCAATGGAAAAATATCCTCAGGTGAGGATTTAAAAAAAAAAAAAAGGGGGGGGGGAATCATTACTTGTTACCAGAATTCACTCACATGGGTTGTGATGAATGAACAGCAAGTCATTTGCCCTGCATCCAATCACTCCGAAGCCAGTTTCAGCTGTGGCTTTCTTTGCTCCTGCCCTGGGGGCAGTGGATCTGAAGAATGAAGCTGAGGAAATGTTTTCTTGGCTAACAGAGGAAAAAAAGAAAACACCTGCAAAATTCCTCTCCCTGGCATGTGTGTATGAGTGACTCACCTGGAGAGTTAACGGGCACTAATGACCAGCCTGACTTGTCACAGAACAAAACCGCACAGCCTGCCGCACAGCCTGCTTACCCTTAGAGGGCTGCCCGCCTCTCCCCGCCGCACATGCTTCTGAAGTTCGCCGTGTAAAGCATGGTGTGTGCTTTTCAGGGAATGATTATTCAACACGGGAAGGGACGGGAGTGCTTGAGTTAGGGATTCAGCTCACAAGCCCTGGCAAGATGAAGTCATGCTGGGAAGAGAAAAACCGTCCTCTTCACCACATCACAAATGGAAACATCAGCAGTTAGGATTCCCTGTTTTCTTTTCCTTTTTACGTGCTAACCCTTTATCCAGGGTTCCATTTGCGAAGGAGGCTGAGTTTCTGAGTTTGTTTTTAGTAATGCTGCTCAAGGCTGTTGTTCCCAGCAGTGTAGGAGAGCGTCGAATAAAAACATGAACAGAATTCAGAGCCTTCCTTTCAGAGATCAGTGCCCTCGCTCAGCCTGCACTGAATGGTAGTCTTCTCTCCTTTATCTGCTTGTATGGGCGCCCCCCACCCCCTTCCTGAGATACCCTTGGAGAATTCCTTTCAGCTCACGCTCACCTTTCTCATTATTTTATCTTGTAAGGTTTCTTACTGGGAAATGCGCACTGAACTGAGCACAGTGTAACTTGGCCAGAATGGTCATACCTTTAAGAATAGCAACTATTTGCCGAAACCGGCTTGGCTCAATGGATAGAGCGTCGACTTGGGGACTGAAGGGACCCGGGTTCCGGTCAAGGGCATGTACCTTGGTTGCGGGCATATCCCCAGTAGGGGGTGTGCAAGAGGCAGCTGATCGATGACTCTCTCTCATCGATGTTTCTAGCTCTCTCTCTCCCTTCCTCTCTGTACAAAAAATCAATAAAATATATATTTTAAAAAAAAAAGAATAGCAACTATTTGAGCCAGACTTTACATATGATCTACATTTTAAAGATGAGAAAACAGGTTTGATGATGTAAAGAAATTTGTTAAGTCAAGATAGCATGGTTGGTGGCGGAACTGGGATTCCAACCCTGCCATCACCATCGCTGCCTCTAACAAATGACTACAGATACCAGCATCCCTCGCGAAGCCCCGCTCTCAAATGGGCAGTTTCTGGGCTCCGGGTCTCTAACCTCCGTGACAGCGGTTGGCTCGAACATCCAATCAGATGCCGCCTCTACCTCACCCGACCAATGGGGAGGCTGTTGCTACCACCAGTGATATTTTTAGCTATTCGGTTCTCCGGAACCCCGCGGTGGGCGGGGCCTCTTCGGAGAGGACGGGGGGGAGGGGGAAGGGGGGGAGAAGAGGAAAGGGAGGGAGGAGGTGAGGCGGAGGGAAACGGGGGGGAAAGGGAGGGGAAGGAGTGAGGCGGAGGGGGACTGGGAGGAGGGGAGGCGGAGTTGAGGGGAGTGGGGGAGAGGAACGGGGGAAAGGGAAAGGAAGGAGGCGGAGGGGGAGGGAGGGGAGGGGAGGGGGGAGAGGAACGGGAGGGGGGGAAGGGAGGGGAAGGAGTGAGGCGAGGGGGAGTGGGAGGAGGGAGCCGGCGGAGGGGCGTGTGTGTGACGCTCAGCCTCGCTGACGCACGAGGCAAGTAGTCCCTGGAGGAGCCCCAAGCGCCCAAGCGCTCGGCGTGGGGGCGGGCCCCTCGCGCGGCCCCGCGCCGCCGCCGCGGGTCTGCCCTGTAGTCGGGGTTCTCTGCCGCGGCCCGGGACGCCCATGTAAACCCACACGCTCCTGTGTTCCCCGCCCTGATCAGGGGAAACACGCCGGCTGTTCGCGGCTGGAAGGTTCTGGGTCTCAGCTCCGCAGTGCACTCGGCGGCTGCCGCCGGGCCGGAGCCTCCGATGAGAATAGAGGTCGGGCGGGAGCGAACGGGGACCGGCGCCGAGAGGGAGGAGCGGGGAGACCGCGCCGTCCCGGAGCCTCCCGCCCCACCCCGCGCCGGGAGTCAGAGGCCGGGCTCCACACCGGGGCAGGCGCGGCCCCGCCGGGGGCTGTCCCCGAAGGAGGTGGCTCTGCGGCGGCCCGCAGGGGGCCCGGCCGGGACAGCGGGACGTCCGCGGAGGGGCCGGGCCCGCCGCGAGTACCGGGCGCCGGACAGAGGCGGCTCCTTTCCCCGCCGCCCGGCTCCCCTCGCCTCCGCCTCCCGCCCAGCGGCCCGCCCGGGCCCGGCCCCCGGTGGGCGGCACGGCGTCCTCGGAGGCCGCACGGGGCTCGGGGAGCCGGGCTCACCCGGTGGTAAAGGCCCGAAACGCCCTCTCCCGTCCCGCCGCCGCTCCGAACCGGGGCGGCCGGTCGCCCGGAGCTGGAGGGACGCGCCGAGGCGGCCTGGGGGCCAGTGAAGGGCCGCAGACACGGCCGTGCGCCCCGCAATGCCCCTCCCAGCACCCCAATGGCAGTCCGGCCCGGCCCCGGTCCCGCCCCGCCCAGGACCCTGCCCCAGGTCCGCCGTCCACCGGGGACACAGCCATGGCGGGGAGACTCGATGGCGCGGGGTCTGAGGGCCGGGCGGGGTCGGCCACGGGCAGGTGGGGGCGCCGGTGCTCGGGGGCCGAGTCCGCCCGCGGCCCGGCCGCCGCCGCCGCCGCCGGAAGTAGTCCCGGCCGCCCCGCCCCGGCCGCAGCGCGCAGGGCGGGGCGGATCCGTGCGCGGGGTTGCTAAGGTGAAACTTTTCATTGACTTTGCTCACTTCGGGCCGGGGCGCGGGACGTGCGGGTCGTCGGTGGAGGCGAGGGAGTGGCTCGCAGACGCGGGGCCAGAAGGGCAGGGCCGCCCGCCGGACCGTCCTCCACCCCGCGACGCAGGCCGCCCCCGGGCCGCCATCCCCGCGCCGTCGCCGCCGGCCGGCCCGCCCGCCTCCGTCCCCGCCGCGGAGCCCGGCCTCCGGGGAGCCGAGAGAATTAGGACCGGGAGCCGCGGCCCCGGCGGAGGGAGGACGCCGCGGAGAGCAGGAGGAGAGCGAGCTCCGCCGCGCCCAGGGCCGCTCTGGAGGGAGAGGCCGCCGGGTGGGCAGCCCGCGCCGCCGCCGCGGACACCCGTGAGTGAGGGGCCCCGGTCCCCGCAGCCCCGACAGCCCCCCCCGCCCCCGCCCCCGCCCCCGCCCCCGCCCCCCGCTTGGCCGGCGCTCCACGCTGCCGTCGCGCCCCCGCCGCGCCCAGGCGGCCTTTTCCTCTCCCTCCCCCGCCCTCGGGAACCCCCTCCCCTCCTCACCCCGGGGCGCCCAGAGCCCCCCTCCCTCGCCCCGGTGAGGCTGCTCCTGGGTGGGGTGCCTTCCTCCCCGTCCACCGCCCTCGGCTCTGAATATCCTAGTGACTGGCTAGATTGTTCTTGTTCCTGCAAAACACACCTCTCATCACCACTGAGTGAATCCGAGGAGGGAGGGGGACCAGGCCTTGTGTTTCTGCTTTTCCCTTGGCGGGGAGGGGGGCGGTCATCGATAGGGTGTATGTCTGGCCGGCTGAGGCCTGAGGGGTGAGGAGTGGACTGTCCCCTTCTGAACCGGCCCCTGCCGGCTGTCCTCCGGCCGCTGAGCCAGAAGCCACCATCTGGGCTTAAGCTCCTCATCCTCTTTAGCGCTTTTAGGGGAAACTGGGCCAAATAAAGTACCTACAGAGCGATGGCAGTGTGTGGATTCTGGTTGACCCCGGCGAGGTGCCTGGAGGAACAGCCTGCTCCTAAGCCGCTTCCCTCCTGTCCGGAGGATGGACTGTGTCCTTGACTAGAAGGGGAGGGAGGGAGGGAGCAGAGCCAGGAAGGGCAGCTGGCCGGCCCTGTCCCCCCCTACCCCCCCAGAACCAGAACCCCGTAAGCAGGCTTCGACTTGGGGGCCAGCGGGAGGGTCTTGGGGGCCTGCTCAGTGGACTGACCTTTTTCTCCTCCCTCCCTCCCCTGCCCAGGAGTGGGTCCCTCATCTTAGATTTTCCGGCAGAGAAACACCCTATAGCTTTCCTGGGCACCTGTCCCCATCCCCCTCTGAAGCGGAGTGGGAAGCAGGCTTGCGTGAAGGATTAGAGAGGTTTAGGGGAGCTTTGCTGAGAATCTGGTAAGTCTGGTCAAAGGACAGGCCTTGCGGTGGGCGGGGTGCAAGCCATTTGAAGTATGGGAAGGTGATGCCCAGGTGTCAGGTGCCGTTTCCCTTCCTTCCCTGCCGGAACCTTTCCCCATTTTCCTCGCCGGCTCTGGTTACTCGGACCTGGATTCCAAGAGGCGTGAGGGTTGGGCCCCGCTGGCACCGGCTGGCGGCCTAGCGGCCTGGCGGCCTGGCGGCGGGGGAGGCGCGGGGTGGGGGGCAGTTTATCGGGAATTCCTTTGGCTGGGACCGGAGAGCTGGCGTCTAGCTCCTGCCCTTACTTCCTGGCTGTTGGGATGCTGGAGCCGAGCCCGCTGAGCGTTGAATGAAAAGGCCCCTTTCTTTCTGAACCCACTGTACCTACAGCCCCTCCGGGCGGAGACCCCCGACCCGGGGGTACAGATTAGGCCGCCGGGGCAGGGGGTGGGAACGTGACCTTATCCATCCCAGTCCACCGCGGGAGAAACTCCTTTGGGGCAGATCCTGAGTTCAGCGGTCACGGGAGGTGGTGCCTGGGGAGGGAGGAAAAGTCCAGCCTCTCGAGAAGCCCAGACACGGGCGTGGTAGGGTGAGAGAAGAGGCGAGTAGGCCCTACGAGCAGAATTTATATAAAATGTATTAGGCTGTGGGCGGGGGATGGGGCCGCCCGCCACAGGGCGCATGTGCGTCGGAAACTTTTCCACGGTCCTCCGACCCGCGGCCAGCTCCCTCTACTGGGCATGCGTGGCTTGCTGGCCGCGCCGCCTCGGAGGACGCCGGGAGGTGTAGTGCGCAGGGAAAGTAGGTCACTCTCTTCAAACTAGAACGTGGGGTTTGTGGGGACTACAATTCCCAGAGTGCAGAGCGCGGCTCTGCCCCGGCCTCTGCACTTAATTGGGGTTCAGTCGGAGCTTCGAAGGAGCCTGGCAGTCAGACTTGGGGCCCTGCCAGCCTGTGTTTGGGGGAGATGGTGTGAGACTTTGGGCGGGGTGGCGCAGTCAGTCACCACTAGTCCTGGAACTTTTCAACCACACCCGCCCGGCGGGGGAGAGGGGGCTCCAGGACCGTGGGTGGGTTTGCCCCCTGTGCCCCTGAGCTCAGCTCCGGCTCCCAGGCACCCAGTGTATGACACCTGCTGGCCTTGTCAAAACTGAGGACCCTTGCCCCTGACCCCTCTGTCCACACTCACTTGAATCCAGTTGTGCCTGGTTGGTAAAGCTTCAGGTGCCTCAGTATTTGTATAGGTTCTCATGGTTTGGGAGCCTGGTGGGTTCCCCTGCCATCATCTCCTTTTCTCCTTTAAAACATAACTTTATCTTCTTAAAATTCTTCCTTTGTATCTTTGCTAGACGTTTCCTCTGGAATCTCAATCACCATATCCGTTTCCCCCCATTTTTGTCCTTTTAAACACTTTTCTTTAAATCACAAGTCAGTGCAGGATTAACTTCGTTACTGAAAGTAAACTAATGAAGGGGAATGAGATTCTAAATAAGACAGAATTTATTTTCACATTTGCAACTTTTTGGTATATTGACAAAGTGTAGATTTGCTATTGTTAAACACAGCCCTCCCGCTGCCACCGTCCATGCACCCCCTACCCCCGTTTGCCACCCTTTGCCCCTGACTCAAGGTTGGAAAAATTCTTAGCATCCTTTCCTGCTGCTTAACCCAAATCTACTTGTTCCTTTTATTGAAGGATAGTTATTTCTAAGCTTTCTAATCTCACCACATTCTATGAATATTTTATATACAAGCTATAGAATTTGTCCATTGCCTAAAAAAAAAATATGGACAAACTCATCAGAGTGGTTATTTCTATCTTTAGTTAAAGACAAGACAGCACCAGTGCCTTAATCCCGTGTCCATAAGCTTCTTGAAGTCAAAATTAGAGCCTGAGCTGATAGAGCAGAAAATTTCATCCTGGTTTTCTGGCATTTTTGTAAGGTTCCACCCCACAGCCATCTGGCTTGACCTGTTCTCCCATCAGAGAAGCAAAGGTGGCATTATATACACTTCCTTATTTGTGTGGCAGCGTCGCCCAGGCACAAACTGGTGTGCAGCTCCGGGTGCTTATGCTGCAGAAACTGGTGAGCTGGGCAGGCTGATGACAGTGGTTCTATTGTGTATGAGGCGGGAGGCTTATGTCCCGGTGACTTTGGCCTGCATTTGAAATGCTCCCATTTTGAGGCTGAACTCTTTCGTTGGAGGCTGTGATTAATTTGAAAAGGCAGATATGCTCCCAAGTTAGAGAGGGCTAGAAAGGGGCAGGGGGCATACGAGGCTGGTGTGCCTTGAGAAGTGGCATGTGCTGGGTCAGGCCTGTTTTACTTTTCTGAAAGCACTGTCCTTAACTTCAGGCTCATTCTTAGGAACCAGGACCAACTTCCGTCACAATTTTTCGTTCTCTGTGTTTGGACCCCTCCCGTGGGCTACCACTGTGGCCCTTTCATCCGCTGTTCTTGAGTGGAGGCCCACGTTCCTGGGGACTAGCTTTGCATCTGGTGATGAATCATCCCTCACAAACAGAAAGGCTCTTCACCTTCTGCCATTCTTCTTTCTTCTCTGAAAGCTAAAAGGACCCTGGAGTCGATCTGTGAATAGACATTTGGAGCAACTTGGAGATTAAGCTTTCATTGGCGGCTGGGATTGAGAGGCGAGAAGGGTCTCCTGAGTCCTGAGCATCCCTGTGGAGGGCTCACGGCATCTCTGATGACGCCCACCTGACCCTCTGCCCCCTCAGATGAGAAGTGAGGGTTGGGCTAGACCTGGCCAGTGTGTGTGATGCTCAGATTGAGCCAGAGCATCTTCTCCGGAACTTGCCTCAGAGAGCTGTGCTTGAGGATTCAACTCTAAAAGTGCCCCTGGGAGCCACAGCCCAGGTCTGAAAATTATAGGGGAGTGAGTGAGGGCATAGGGCTGAAAATTACAAGGAATGTAGTAGAGGCAGGTGTTCAGAAAACTCGAGATCCTCAGGCCTAGAATGAGTCTCAGCATACTCTGTGCTGGACCTAGAAGGGATTTTATCAAATTCCAGCTCCAGGTCAGTCACAGGACAGGAGATGCCTTTGACGGATCACAGATCATGTCCGTGTGCTGAGCTCCGCAGCACAGGCTCACCCAGAGTCTGGCGGGAACATGTCTGGCCTGGTTGGCCCTGGTGCGGGCGGCCTTTTCAGTCCAGTTCCCCCCCAGCCTGAGCCCGGAGCTGTCGGTTTGGAGAAAGTGAGGAGAGGAAGCTTCCTGGGCCTTCGGACCTCACGGGTCATCTTCCTGAGACGAGGCTGGCCCCGGACTTGGGAAGAAGCCTGTTTGACCTCTGTGCAATCTGGCTACGCGAGACTCCCAAAATAACGATCTGCGTGTTCATCTTGGGCTGCCTCCTCTCCAGGGATCTCCAAACACTTGATAAATCCGACCCCGTGCCAAGGACAGGTGGCCACACTGTCCCCTGGAGCCAGCAGGGCAATGGAAAATTTCTTCTCTGCCCTCCTCACTCGCCCTCTAGCCCAGCATGTCAGACATGCGGCCCGCCGGCCTTGAGTTTGACATGCTTGCTCTAGCCAGAAGCCACAGAGATCCCCTCAGGCCACGCTAGTGCTGCTGGACCCTCCTTCCCTCTCCTTTCCTCTGCTGCCCCAGGGCACTGCCAGCCTCAGTGTCAGCAGTTCCGTCAGGCTCTGGTTTTGACAGGTCTTGACTTTTTCCTGGGTCTCCTGCTCTCATCTCTATCCTTGGAGGCGCTCTGGCGGCAGTGCTTGCCTGGGTCACACTGTGCGGTTCTGAAATCAGCTCTCAAACGCAGAGGGAGCCAGAGCACACACACCCAGGGGCACAGGGCGACAAATTGGATGTGACGAGTCCAAGCCCCCGTGAAACGTTGGCAGCGCAGTTTCTTGCTCAGTGACCTGCGTCCCTTTCCACTGAAGGAGGAAAACTAAGGACTGAACTCTGGTCTGTGACACCTTGGGATCACAGTTTCACTCAGATACTGCAGAGCGCGGGGGCGGGAGCGCCTCTTCTCCAGCTAAATTAAGGGGTTGGATTTGTTTTTGTGGGGTTTTTTTGTTTGTTTGTTTGTTTGTTTTTGTTTTTTTGTGTTTTTTTTTGTCTGAATTCTCAGAATACTGGAAACCACAGCACCCTGCTTTTTTGGAATTTTTTTTTTTTTTAAACTAATTTTATCAAGTACCCACTGACAACCAGGTACCGTGTGAGGCAGTTTCCATCCTTGAACTAACCTAATCTTCATGACAACCTCATGTTGCTGCTGAAACTAAGGCTCAGAGCAGGTGACTTGCGCAGTCACCCAAATTAAACCAGTCTCCGGTGGGGCAACAATGGTGTTTTTCTGTCTGTCCTTTGCCTGGACCCCCCCGCCCCCCGGGCTCTCTGCACAGCCATTCATGATGCCCCCTCTTGTTTCCCAGGGCCTTCTGGAGCCCAAGGCTGCCCACCTGCCATCTGCCGCCGCTGCCCTCGGCTGGTGCCCGCGCCCTGCCCTGATTGCCGGCCTGGGAAGGCACCATGCAGCTGGAGATCAAAGTGGCCCTGAACTTCATCATCTCCTACTTGTACAACAAGCTGCCCCGGCGCCGGGCAGACCTGTTTGGGGAGGAGCTGGAGCGGCTCCTAAAGAAGAAATACGAAGGCCACTGGTACCCCGACAAGCCCCTGAAGGGCTCCGGCTTTCGCTGCGTCCACATCGGGGAGCTGGTGGACCCTGTGGTGGAGCTGGCCGCCAAGCGGAGCGGCCTGGCGGTGGAGGATGTGCGGGCCAACGTGCCCGAGGAGCTGAGCGTCTGGATCGACCCTTTCGAGGTGTCCTACCAGATCGGCGAGAAGGGGGCTGTGAAAGTGCTGTACCTGGACGACAGCGAGGGCTGCGTGGCCCCAGAGCTGGACAAAGAGATCAAGAGCAGCTTCAACCCTGATGCCCAGGTCTTCGTGCCCATCGGCAGCCAGGACAGCTCCCTGTCCAACTCCCCCTCGCCGTCCTTCGGCCAGTCCCCCAGCCCCACCTTCATTCCGCGCTCCGCCCAGCCCATCACTTTTACCACCGCCTCCTTCGCCGCCACCAAGTTCGGCTCCACCAAGATGAAGAAGGGGGGCGGGGCGGCCGGGCCGGGGGCCGTGGCCGGCGGCGGGGCCGGCGGCCAGCAGCCCGCAGCACAGCAGCCTCGCCTGGCCCGCTCGCCCACCAACGGCCTGCTGAAGCACAAGAGCCTCTCCCTGTCCGTGCACGCGCTGAACTTCGCCCCCAGCCCGGCCCCGCAGTCCCAGCTCTCGCCCAACGCCAAGGAGTTCGTGTACGGCGGCGGCAGCTCGCCCGGCCTCCTCTTCGACGGGGCGGACGGCCCGGCCAGCGGGGCCGGCACTGGCGGCGGCGGCGGCTTCGACGTGGCCCAGGTGTTCGGAGGCGGCGCCAACAGCCTCTTCCTGGAGAAGGCGCCCTTCGTGGAGGGCCTCAGCTACAACCTCAGCGCCATGCAGTACCCCAGCCCGCCCTTCCAGCCCGTCGTGCTGGCCAACTGACCGCCCCCTCCCCCACGGGGCCGGCAGCGCCCAAGACCACAGAAGAGAAAAAGGAAAGGAAAGGCCAAAAAAAGAGGAAAAGAAAAATATACAAAAATGTTCCCCACCTTCTCCCTCTCACTTCTAGAGAAAAGAGGCAGCCGAGGCCCGGATTGGGAGGGCGCTCCCGCAGCACCTGATCGTGTCTAACCACCTCCCTGCTGTTCTCCTGCTGCCTATGATTTACTTGGTTGGTTTGGGGGTTGTTTTTCTGTTTGTTTTTTCTTCCTTACATGTAGTTTTCTATATAACATCTTTAATTAGTGGCTTCCTGTGCTAAGAATGGTCCTGATGTGAATTGCTGCTCCCTCCCTCCCTCCCTCCTTCACACACCTGGTTTAGGATTGGTGTGTTCAAGCTCAAGAGCCACAGCTGGGGCCTGGCCCTCAGAACAGGGAGAGGCTGTCCCCTGTCACTGTACCCACCGCCCAGCTGTCCTCGCACTCAGCCATCCGACCTCAGCAGGCCCGTGGCCTGCCGCCCGGATAGGTCAGACTCCAGCCCCACTCCTCAGGCCTGGTCACAGGAGCTGCTGGCTGGCCTACTGAATCCTCCTCCAGAGCTGACTCCAGGGAGGTCAGCCTCTGCCGGAATTCCTTTCATCTCTGTCCTCTGGCCCCACCCTGCCATTCCCACCTGCGTCCCCCTCTGTGGCCCTGGAGACACAGCTGTTGACGGTGTGGTCCCAGGCAGCCTCTCCCCTGGGCCTGTGAGGTGTGAATGGGGAGGTGGGCCCGTGTGGGGGTGAGTGTGTGCATGCGTGTGCGGTGGTTTGCTGTCCTACTTTAAAGAATTCCAAGCCATGTGAACTCCCCCCTGCTCACTCCCCTCTCTCCCGTGATTCTGGTTGTAGCAAATGCTTATTTATGCGTGAGGTGGGGGAATGGCCGGGCGGGGGTCCGTCCTTTTGTAGGTGTGAGACTGGCTGGGCCTGCCACTCCCTGGGAAAGCACTGCAGGAGGAACTGGTTTCCGGACTGCAGAGGGATCTGCACTTTTGTTTTTGACCAAAAAAAAGGGGTGGGGGGGTGGGAGGTAGCTGTGCGAGGAATACCCAGCCTCTGATGCTTGAAAGAAGTCCCTGGACCCACCTGTCATGTGACCTTAGCCCAGGGCGGGAGTTCTGGGTCAGTGCCTGTAGCGGGCAGTCCTGAGCCTTTGGGGCCCTTTGGCTGTAGATGTAGTGCACTTCTGCCCCTTCCTGGCACCTCTGCCATCCTTCTCACTGCCCGACCTAACCTCCCGGGCCTCGATGCCAGAGGAGTGGGCGGGCAGGCCAGGCGTAGCCCCCGAAGCTGGGTGTTTGGACAGAGAAGAGCCTCTGCCACATGAGTTGTTTCTCCAACCCAACCATCGTGGGCCGGCTGCCATGCCAGGATGCTTTGGCAAGTGGGGCACCTGGCATCAGGGCCCCCATCACCAGAAAGTTCCAAAGCCCTGGGCACCCCACCCCAGCCTCCCTAGCGACCCAAGTGGGCAACTGCTCTGGTAGTGGGTCCCGCCCAGATAGACACTGCCAGCCTTCCCCGCACTGGGCACCAGCTCTACCTCCCTCTGCAGGGCAGGGCCCTGGCTCCTCAGCCCGGCACCATCTGTCCCCTTAGACTTCTCAGGGGCCAGCCCGATCTGGGCACCCTCTCCCTAGCCCGTGGCTCCCACAGGTGGCAGGCCAGGCAGGGCGCTGCTCCCTGGGGAAGGCTGATGCTGCCTTATGCCCCTCCCCGCACCCTCCGCCCACACTCACGCACACAGGTACCCACCGTACCTGGTCAGCACGCAGGGAGAGAGCGAGACCAACCCTAGCGTCTTGAAACCCGAAGGAAAACGTGTGCTCAGGAGCATGACTCCGGCGCTGGGCTCTCGGGCCCAGTCCAGTCTGTCTCGTCTCGAATCTAGGCATTTTTGCTTCAAAAAGAATTTTTTTTTATTTTAAGAAAACCAACAGAAATCTGCACTAATTTACCTGGTTTGGTAGGAAAACTTTTTTTTTTTTATTTTTTACATTTTTTGGTGTCTGTTTGTATTGAATAATTTGCTACATTTGTAAAATGTAAGAGGTATATATAATATATGTATATTTCTAACGTAAAATGTAATTTTTTTTCTTTTCAAGATTTTTTCTTAAAAAGAGGAAAGAAACAAAGCTATTTTTTCAGGAAAAACAAACTTTAAAATAAAAAAGAGGAGAAGAAAACCTTTTTCTCCCCTTTCCCCATCCTCTGTCCACCCCGCTTTCCAGGAACATCCAGAAGGTGGATCATCTTGTGAAGAGTGTAAACGTTTAGTCCAGAATGACATATTTTCTCAATGCAGTGAGCTCTAGATTCTCCAGTTTGACCCTTAGGGGCGGGAAGGAGGGGGCATTGAGGCAATGAGGAGGGCTCGGGGAGCAGGGCGATGAACTTGTTTTCTTTAGTGAAGGAGGAATACAATCAGCGTTTTGTATTCAGAATGTTGTGCAATATTTTGGAATGGGACATTGGTGTGTTTAGAGATTTAGTTTAAAAACAAAACAAAAAAGATTGATCAAACCTGTACAGTTTATATTGTTCCAGATTTTTTTAAGTTTGTATTAAAAGCATGATATATAATAGCCCTCTGCTTGCTCCTGGCTTGTTTTGTTTCTGGTCCCGGATTCGGGATGGAGAGAGTGCGAGTGACCCAGCCCCTTTAGTTTCGAGAAACAATTGCTCGTCCTCACTTGACCCTGGATGGGCTTCCTTTTTCTCACCAGCCCATCAGCACAGGACACCACAGAGAGCCCACTCCCACGGTCCTTTCCCACAGGGGAGATGGGTCCCAGGAGGGTGGGGAGTGCCCCAGCTCCCTCACTCGGATGGCGGAGCCGGGCCTGGAAGCAGAGCCTTGAGAACAGGATGGCGCCTGTTTGTGGCTCTGAGTAGCAGCCTCTTCCTTGGAGGCCGAAGGAGGGATCTAGCATTTGCTGGCTCCAATGGCTAGACCATGAGGAGTGGGCAAAGAGGAGAGCCCACCTACATCAGCTTCTGTCCCCAAGCCTGGGGCTTGGACTCGCCCTTCTCTTGCTGGGTAATCCTGGAGCTGGAGCTGCTTTAGGGGTGAGGGCCCATCCGAGCCTGGGCCTGGGACTCAGCCACCTCCCCCTCGCAGGGCCTCATTGATGCTGCCCACGCTGGGGAGGGTACAGACAACCTCCTTCCCAGCAGGGATTCACACCAGCCCCTCAAGGCCCCTGGGTTGAAGAGAGCAGCCAGGTGTTCCTTGAATCTCACCCTCACTATCTCCACAATACCACTGAGAAGTCGGCTACAAGTTAGGTTCCTGGCTGAATTCACACAGCTGGGAAGTGGGGAGGCTGAGATGTTGATCTGTGTATGGCTGTTTTCATGTATAAACCATAACAGCTGTGGCAAAGTGCCACTGGGGGCAGGCGTGGAAGAGCTGACTGCAGCCTCTCAGGCCAAACACACAACCTCTGCATAGGCTCCAGCCTCTGCCTGGGCCAGTCTGCTACAGTGTGTCAAGCAGAGGGAGGCCCTGATCCAGGGTGCCTGTCAGACCTAAGGCCACTCTCAGGGGTCTCACTTTCTCTGTCCTGCCAAGGAGAAGTCCAGCCTGTCCCTATATCCCTGTGTCCAGGCTGCTGGCCCATCTGTGGGCCCCAGGGCCCCTTGCACACATTCCTGTTTATCTATCTATATATATAAAAGCCCAGCAACTGGAATAGCGGAATGACCAGAACAACTGGTGGCTATGATGTGCACTGTGATAGTCAACCAGCCTGATCTGGGCCCTGATTGGCACCCCTCCCCACTGGCTGCTGATGGACCCCCAACACCCTGTTTGGGGGCAGGGCCAGCTGGCCAACCACTGAGGTCCCTCCCCACGCTGGCCAGGCCTGATGGGCCCCCATCCATCAGGGCAGGCCATCTGCATCCCACCCGTGCACAAATTCGTACACCAGGCCTCTAGTTTTAATATAAATAAAGCACCTGGCATAAATGCTTTATCTGCCCTGGAAGCACAGGTGGGACAGCAGTTATAGGACAGCTGTGCACAGGGGGCTGAGAGTCCAGGATCGGGAGGCGAGGAAAGAATCGGAGTTGGCCAAGGCCCCTACCCCCAAGGAACCTGTCGGGAGGATGCCCTGCAGGGGAGCGTGTGAACTCTGCTTTCTCAGAAGACTCAGGTCTGAGTCCCACCCTGACCACTCCCTAGCTGGGTGGACCTCAAGCAAACCACTTCACCCACTCTGCCGCCTCATTCCTTCCAGCTCTACAGTGGGGGTGATCACTGTGACTTAATTTCCTTGTGAAATTAAGTGGAATAATAAGTGTGGAATGCTGAGCACAGCGGCTGGCCCAGAGTAAACAAGTAGCATTTCCATCATCAGGGTCGTCATTGTCCATCTACAAATGCCAATGGCAAGCCCAGGCCCCGAGTGTCCTCGCCTCCGCAGACGGGCCGGAACCCAGCCTGCCAGCGGAAGCCCAGGCTGGCGGCGGCAGAGAAAGCCCTTCTGGGAGCTCAGCGCTCGCTCGGCGGGCGCCCCCTCTGTTCCCTGCCGGACAGCGCCCTGGAGAGAGAGTGTGCTGGTCTCTGCTACCCTCTCCTCCCCTCCAGGGCCCCGCCTGCGGCCTTGGCTGGGATGGGCCCTCCACGTGTGTCCCAAAACCTCCCGGGAGTCCCCTGGGGAGGCAGATGGGCGGGTGGGGTGAGTCATGGGGCAGGAGAGCCCTGCTCCGTCCCTCGCTGTCTGCTCTCCACTGCTGCCATCCTCCCCTGAGTGATTCAGTGGGTGGAGGGCACACTCCTCCCTCCTCCTGTCCCGGGGCCTGGCTAGTTTAGCCAAGTCCCACCAGGGCAGGGCTAAGGACAGGCTGGGACCAGCCAGGAAGTCTCCAAGTCCCTGGGAAAGAGGCACCTGCTGATCTGCTGCTCTTTCATTTAGACAATTTCACTGCCAGCCAGAGAGGTGTGCTCTCCGTCCTCACACTGTCCACTTTTTTTTTTTTTTTAATATATTTTAATTTTTTTTACAGAGAGGAAGATAGAGAGTTAGAAACATCGATGAGAGAGAATCATGGATCAGCTGCCTCTTGCACACCCCCTTCTGGGGATGTGCCTGCAACCAAGGTACACGCCCTTGACCGGAATCGAACCCGGGACCTTTCAGTCCGCAGGCCGACGCTCTACCCACTGAACCAAACCGGTTAGGGCACACTGTCAACTTTCTGCATAAGTTCAAACACCTCTCTCCCCTCCTGACATCCATCCCATTGGGAAGAGGGACAGTGGGGCTTGGCTCGGCCCCATAGGCCATTGGGCTAGTCCCTGGGCCAGCACCTCTTCCTGCCCCACTGGCTCCCAAGGCCTGGGAGGACCCGGGAGGAGCCTGAGCTGTGGCACCTTTCCCGGGAGGGGAGAAGGGCGGTGGGTGCAGCCCTGGGCAGGTCCACACGGCACTGACAGCTCCCGGGGTTCAGGGGCCTGGTCAGAACACTGCGCTGTGGCCGGGCTGGGCTGCCGAAGTCCAGGCCGAGGAGAGGCCTGGCCCAACCACAGGGCCCTCTGGTCCTCCAGCTGCTCCGCCCGGCCTCGCTGTACTCAGCCTTCCGCACGGAGCCCTGTAAGCACCAGGCACTGAGCGAGGCGTGAGGGAATTAAGGGCAGGCGGCAAAGTCCCTGCTCCCGGGATGATGTTCTGTTGACCACAAACAAGTGGGAAAGTGTCAGACAGCGAGGATGTGCCCTTAAGACATGGCAACTGGCGATGGCAGCCAGGGCCAGGCAGCCCCTTACCCTGGGCAGAGGGGGCGGGGGCCGCCCCAAGGAGGGGGCTTTCCACCTGTGCTCTGAATGAGCAGAGACAGCGCGGAGGGCTCAGCCGCTTCCGGAGGCAGCAGGGCAGGAGCCAGCATGGCGCTCAGGGAGGGAAAGGCTGGAGGCCAGGAGCACAGAGGAGGTTGTGGAAGTCCTCAGGGCCGCCCCACAGGCCCTGTAGCCCAGGCGGCGAATGGGGATTTTATCTTTTTTTAAATTTTTTTAAAAATATTTTATTGATTTTTTTACAGAGAGGAAGGGAGAGAGAGAGAAAACCAGAAACGTCAATGAGAGAGAAACATCGACCAGCTGCCTCCTGCACATCCCCCACCGGGGATGTGCCCGCAACCAACGTACATGCCCTTGACCGGAATCGAACCTGGGACCTTTCAGTCCACAGACCGATGCTCTACCACTGAGCCAAACCGGTTTCAGCTCTTTTTTCTTTTTAAAAACAATACATTTTATTAATTTTTTACAGAGAGGAAGGGAGAGGGATAGAGTTCAAAACATCGATGAAAGAGAAACATCGATCAGCTGCCTCCTGCACACTCCCCACTGGATGTGTGCCTGCAATCAAGGTACATGCCCTTGACCGGAATCGAACCCAGGACCCTTGAGTCCACAGGCCAGTGCTCTATCCACTGAGCCAAACCAGTTAGGGCATCTTTTCTTTTTTTAAATATGTTTTTATTGATTTCAGAGAGAGGAAGGGAGAGGGGAGAGGGATAGAAACATCAATGATGGGAATCATTGATCAGCTGCCTTCTGTATGCCCCCTACTGGGGACTGAGCCTGTAACCCAGGCATGTACCCTGACCGGGAATCACACTGTGACCTCTTGGTTCATACATCGACACTCACCCACTCAACCACACTGGCCGGGCTGGGATTTTAACATAAACATGAAAGTTGTTTCCTGCCTCCAGGTTGCCTCACCTGTGGTTAGGGGTGGAGAGGTTGAGAGTGATCTCACTCAACAAACCTTCCATCAACAACCCTTCATGGGGTCCTCCTTGTGCCAGGCCCTGAGCTGGGCCCTGGGCATGAGCCTGCTTCAGGAGTGGGGGTGTTTCTAGTGGCAGAAGACAATCCCAGGTCCTTGTGCTCAGGTCCTCATCAGAAGCAAGCCCAAGGGACCCTAAGTGCCGAGAGGAGGCTCCGACCCAGCCCAGGGCGGCTCCTCAGGGGCTGGTGGGAGCTGGTGTGAGGAGTGACGGCACAGCACACAGGCCAAGTCTTTCGGGCAGGGCAGCGAGGTGTCCCCAGGACTCCAGGGGCTCTGGGGGTCAGCCGGGAGTGGGCAGAGAACCTAGACTCGGAGGAGTGAGGTGGGGAAGCCACGGGCATCACAAGTGTAGATAACCCCAAGGTACACGCCCTTGACTGGAATTGAACCCGGGACCTTTCAGTCCGCAGGCCGATGCTCTATCCACTGAACCAAACCGGTTAGGGCACACTGTCAACTACAGATTTATCCAGAAGGCAGAGATGTCAAAAGAAAATACACAACCTCTACAAGAGGGGATCTGGGTGTTCTCGCGTGAGGCAAAGATTTCTTAGCTATGACTCCAAAAGAATGATCCATAAAAGAAAAATAACTGGTAAATGGGACTTTATCAAAAGGAAAAACAAACCTCCCTTAGACACTGTTAAGAGGTGAAAACCAAGTCACAGACTAGGGGGAAGAATACTTGCAGGTTCTATACATGATAAAAAGGCTCATATCCAGAATGTATAAAGAACTTCCAGAACTCGATGATAAGACATAAGCCCGATGGCGAAATGACACTTACCAAAGAAGACGACGAATGGCAGATAAACACGTGAGAAGAGGCTGGACGTCTTTGGTCATTAGGACTAAAGTCACAAGGAATCACACCTATAAACAGCTAACATGGAGAAGAGTGGACCACGCCGAGTGTTAGTGAAGACAGGGAGACACTGCCCGGCCGTGTGGTTCAGTGGTCGAGCGCCGATCTGTGAAACAGGAGACCAGGTTTCAATTCCCGGTCAGAGCACAAGCTTGGGTTGTGGGCTCCATCCCCAGGAGGGGGCATGCAGGAGAGGCAGCCCAAGCAACAATTCTCCCTTATCATTGATGTTTCTATCTCCCTCTCTCTTCCTCTCTGGAATCAATAAAAAAAAATACACATATATTTTAAAAGGTACAGAAATATATATTTGTGCCGAAACCGGTTTGGCTCAATGGATAGAGCGTCAGTCTGTGGACTCAAAGGGTCCCGGGTTCGATTCCAGTCAAGGGCATGTACCTTGGTTGCGGGCACACACCCAGTGAGGAATGTGCAGGAGGCAGCTGATCGATGTTCCTCTCTCATCAGTGTTTCTAGCTTTCTATCCCTCTCTCTCTTCCTCTCTGTAAAAAAAAATCAATAAAATATATTTAAAAAGAAATAAATATATATTTGTAAAAATATAGAGGAATGAGTAACTTCTGGTGGGAGTATAAATGGTTCAGCCACTTCAGAAAATAATTTGGGAAAAAAATAATAATTTGGAAACTTCTTTAAAAGTTATGTTCTGGCCGGTGTGGCCCAGTTAGTTGGAGTGTTATCCCGTACACCAGAAGGCGGTGGGTTCACTTACTGGTCAGGGCACATGCTCAGGTTTGGGGTTTAAAGCGGGGGCAGGAGGGACGCAGGAGGCAGCCAATCAATGTTTTCCACTTTCACTCCCGCTCCTTTCCTCTCTCTAGAATCAATCAAAATATATATTTTTACACAAAATTTTTAATTAAATACACCTGCAATGTAACTCAGACTGTTCCTAAATATTTACCCATAGGAAAAGCAAATATATATCCGTAGAAAACCTCGCACATAAATGTTCACAGCCGCTTTGTTAGCCCCACACCGGAACAAACCAAATGTCTTTCACGGCCTGAATGGCTGAAGCGACTCCTCGCAGTCAGAGGCACTATGGGATGTGACTCAGGCGTAAAAGGAATGAACAAGTGATAATGCAGCAGCGTGGAGGACTCCCAACGGAATAATGCTGTAGCCAGACCCAAAACAAACAAACAAACAAACAAACAAACAAACAACGGGGACTGTTTGAATCCATCTACACAAAATTCTAGAAAATCCAAACTAGTCATGTAGCAACAGGAAGCAGTTTAGCATTGCCTAGGCCAGTGGTCGGCAAACTCATGAGTCCACAGAGCCAAATACCAACAGGACAACGATTGACATTTCTTTGGAGAGCCAAATTTTTTAAACTTGAACTTCTTCTAATGCCACTTCTTCAAAATAGACTCGCCCAGGCCGTGCTATTTTGTGGAAGAGCCACATTCAAGAGGCCAAAGAGCCGCATGTGGCTTGCGATCCGCAGTTTGCCGACCACAGGACAGGAGGGAGAGATTAAAAATGGGAACAAGGAAACCTTTGGGGTGATGGATATATTCATTATCTTGATTGTGGTGATGATGGTCATGGGTGTATGTCAAAATGTATCATATTACAATATTTTTAAAAAAATATATTTTATTGATTTTTTTTACAGAGAGGAAGCGAAAGAGATAGTTAGAAACATTGATCAGCTGCCTCCCGCACACCTCTCACTGGGGATGTGCCCCCAACCAAGGTACTTGCCTTGACTGGAATCAAACCCGAGACCCTTTAGTCGGCAGGCCGACAGTCTATCCACTGAGCCACACCGGTTTCGGCTCAGATTACAATAGTTAATAACGTGCAGCTCCTTGTATGCCAATCATTCTTCAATAATGCTACTTCAAAAAAAAAGAAGCGAGCCAAAACTGGTTTGGCCCAGTGGATAAAGCATCAGCCTGAGAACTGAAAGGTCCCAGGTTCGATTCCAGTCAAGGGCAAGTACCTTGATTGCGGGCACATTCCCGGTGTGGGGTGTGCAAGAGGCAGCTGATCGATGTTTCTCTCTCATCTAGCTCTCTATCTCTCTCCCTTCCTCTCTGTAAAAGATCAATAAAACAAAACATATTAAAAAAGAGAGAGAGAAAGGAAGGAAGGAAGGAAGACATGTCCAAAGCACTGAAAGGCGCAGCCAGACTATAACCGTTGGTTCGGTAAGTGTGCATGGGCCTCCTACCCTGTGCGGGAGCCTGTTTGGCCCTGGGAGGGCGCAGGGGGAACGGAGCCCGGGCCTCCTGGCTCATGTTCCAGAGGGCAAGGCGATCAATCCACCTCACGGACAAGAAAAGCCACGCAGAGCCATGTCCTCAGGGAGAAACAGGAGTGGGCTCTCCTCTCCCGGGGAAGGAAGGTGTGTCTGGCAGTTAAACCAGGAGTGTCTCCTGGCCCCTGCCTCTCTGAAACTGCCCCGCCATGGGCCCTGCCCCTCAGCCCTGCCCTGCTCCCTCTCCGAGGTCTCAGCGTGGCTGCGTGGCTCTGCACGAACCCCAGCCTCCACTCCCCCAGCGGGGAGCCAGGCTGTGCCAGCTCACCGGGCACACAGCTGGTCCTCTGCCTCAGTGGACTCTCCCCGTGGCTCCGCGGGGTTGGAGACGGGCAGAGCAAGCTTCTGAGGGCGAGGGCGGGAGGGCAGGCATCGCAGGCGCCCGCTGGCCTCCGAGAGGTGCCCCGTGGCCGGTCTCCCGGGTTTCCTGTCTTCTGGGGAGAGGGCACAGGCTGTAGCAGGGGGCACTGTCCTGGCCTCTGAGAGGGCAGCTGTGGCCTCCTTTCCATGCCAGGGCCAGGCCAGGGCCAGGGCCAGCCAGGTTGGCCTGGGGCAGGAGGGACAGGAGGGAGGGAGGTCAGGGGCCACCGGTCGGGAGGGGGCCCTTGGCCCTCTTTCTGAACACAATGTCCTGGACGGCTCCACGCCTTGGCCGGCTGACAGGAACAGTGGCTGGCAGCGGGCACGGGCAGCCGGCCAACTAGGGGGGAGAGCAGGCTGGCCTGAGCAAAGGACCTTTTCCTGTACCGGGTCCGGCCACCTTGGGCAAGGAGAGGACCGGCGTGTCTGGGCAGAAGGGAGGAAGGGAGGGAGGCAGGGGACCTGGCACCCTGTGGGCACCTCCACGCTCTCCCCCAACCCTGTGCCTTCGCTCCCCCAGCCCGCCACCCTCGGCCCTCAGTGGAAGTAAGTTCTGTGAGAGGGCAGGGCCTGCCAGCGCTGGTCCCAACCCTGACCACTGTGACCTTGAGCAGGTCACCGCCTCTCTGGAACTCACATCTTTACCTGGAAACACACACACACACACACACACACACACACACACACACACACACGGCACCTGCTTCTTTGGTCCTGAATGCACAGTTCCCTCACGAGGAAGCTTTGATGGAGTCGCTTGCTGTAACAGCACGTTAATGAGCACATTGACGATTCTGTCCCGAGTCCTCCCAGCACCGAGGCAGCTTCACCAGCCTCACCTCGTAGGTGAGGGAGACTGAGCTGCAAGAAGCAGCGTGACACAGCTGGTGAGGGGGGGGGTGTCTCCCCCATGGGAACCAGCCTCGCAGCAGGCAGAGGGGAAGGGGCTGATGGGTGGACCCTGGGGTTCCTCCGCCTGACCACACCCAGGGAGGGGCCGCTGCTCACAGGACACTCCTGGCGGGTCCACGCTGGATCCAGAGGCATCAGTGGAGGAGCCCAGCGAGGGCCGGGGCAGGTGGGGAGATACAGGGTGAGGGCAATACTCTGGTGTTGCTGAGCGCGGCCTCTGGCGCCCGCCTGCCAGACTTGGACTCAGACACGGTCACTGTAAGATGTGTGGCCTCAAGGTAGGGTAACCCCACGTTTCCCCCCTGAAGCCCCTCAGTCCTGGGCAGACCGAGGCAGCCGGTCACCCAGCGTTACTCCACCTCTTGGTTTCCTCGCCTGTGAAAGGCTGCTGTTTTTGTTTGTGTTTTATTTAAAAATATATTTTATTGATTTTGTACAGAGAGGAAGAGAGAGAGATAGTTAGAGACATCGATGAGAGAGAGTCATCGATCAGCTGCCTCCTGCACACCCCCTACCGGGGATATGCCCGCAACCAAGGGACATGCCCCTGACCTGAATTTACCCTTCAGCCCCCAAGCCGACGCTCTATCCATTGAGCCAAACTGGTTTCGGCAAGGGTACTGTTTGAGGGTAAAACCAGCACGAAGCCGGCAGGGCCCCCAGTGCAGGCCCAGGTCCGGGGGAGCAGGGAGGGGCTGAGCCAGAGGGGAGGGGGAGGGCGGTGTGTCCCCATGGGCAGACGCAGAGACGCGGAGCCGAAAAGGCTGGGCAGATGCTCCCTCATCCTAATCTGCTCTTAGGAGACGCTCAGCACGGGTCCTGGTGGGCTACTTCGGGGAGCAGGACCACGGGGGCCCCGCAGGGACCTCCAGACGCTTTGTGGGAGGGCAGCCAGGCAGGGACCTGCCGGACAGGACAGCCCATGGGAGCGGCTGCCCCGCCAGGCCCGGGGCAGGCCGGCACCACGTGCTCCCTGGGCGAAGGCCAAGGCCCACGGGGAGCTGACTGGTCCGGAGGGGCACCACCTACCGCCCGGAGCCAGCCCGGCTCTGGCACTGCCCCAGGGCCGGTGGGGGAGGGCAGGGCTGGGGCAGCTCGGCTTCCTCGCTAAGTACCAGCAGGTGCTGACAGCCCCGGATTTCCCTACAACACTAGAAAGAGGACCCGGCAGAGCCGGATTAACAGGCGGGGACCCAGGCTCAGAGAGGCCAAGTCTGCCCAAGGTCACCCAGAGGGCAGGTGGAGGACTCCGTCATCTCTGGGCTGCCACGCCTGACCTGAGAGTCCAGAGACCTCGTGGCCAGCCCAGGGGTGGGGAGCCGCTGTGGAGGGCGCCCCAAGTCGGAGCCGGGGAGGGAACTTGGTTCAGAAAAGGAAGCGTGGCCCCAGGTAGAGCTGGGTTGCCCTGGAGACCCCGTACCCCCATCCCCGCGGCCACCGCTGGTTGGACAGCGGCCTCAGTTTCCCCTGGGGCGCTAAGCAGAGGTGGGGTGCTGGGCCAGGGTAGGCAGCTCCAAGCGAGGGGCCTGCTCTCCTTTCCTCCTCCGCCCCCCATTGCTGCGGAGGCAGGAGGGGGGCAGGGTTACATAACGGGAGGCTGGGGGGCGGGGCGTCCGCCCACGGAGGGGAAGGGAGGAACCGATGGGGGCGCCCCCAGCCTGAGCCGGCGGTTCCGTCCTCGGGACTCAGAACAGCCCCCTCCGCCCGCGGAGCCGGAGCGCGAGGCGGAGGTGGGCTCCCCGGTGGGCGGGGCGGGGCGTGCGGAGGGCGGGGCGTGCGGGGGCGGGGCGTACGAAAGTGGGCTCCCTGGTGGGCGGGGCGGGGCGTACTGAGGGGGCGGGGCGTGCGGGGAGGGCGTGTGGAGGGGCGGGGCGTGTGGATGGGGCGGGGCGTACTTGGGGGCGGGGCGTGCGGAGGGGGAGGGGCGTTCTGAGGGGCGGGGCGTTCTGAGGGGCGGGGCGTGCGGAGGGGCGGGGCGTGCGGAGGGGCGGGGCGTGCGGAGGGCCTCCGGCCTGGGGCCGTCCAGCTCCCAGCCCCTCTCTGGCTCCCGGGCCGCCGCTCCGCCGCCTCCTCGCCCGGGGTCTCCCGCTTGCGGCCCAGGTGAAGCAGCTCAGCCTGCTGCCCGGCCTCGAGGCCCCGGGTCCCCGCTTCCTCCCCGAAGGTCACCGGGGATGGCCCTGCCTCTCTCTTGCCTGGTCTTCATCCGCCTGGCCTCGTGGTTATTTTTTAAAAAAATATATATATATATATTTTATTCATTTTTTACAGAGAGGAAGAGAGAGGGATAGAGAGTTAGAAACATCGATGAGAGAATCATCGATCAGCTGCCTCCTGCACACCCCACACTGGGGACGTGCCCACAACCAAGGTACATGCCCTTGACAGGAATCGAACCTGGGATCTTTCAGTCTGCAGGCCGACGCTCTATCCCCTGAGCCAAACCGGTTTCAGCTCCTGGTTATTTATATCCGCACCTGCCTCCCAGCAGCCTGCCCTGAGCCTGCACGGACACCTGAGGCAGCAGGTGCCAGGGAGGGGCCCGTCTGTGGCCCGCCGACCCTGGAAGCCCCTTAGGTAGGCCTGGCTCACCTGGTCTGGGGGAAGGAGGAAGGATGCAGGCAGCTGAGGGCATCCCCAGCCCCCAGTCCCACCCTGGCTGCACTGGCTCGCCCTCCCTCCTCCTCCCTGGTCAGGGCAAATCTTGGGGTTCTACATCTCCCCCCCGTGCCCCCCCCCAGAGGTGCCTAAAGCAGGACTGTGGTGCGCAGGAGGCTGCCTGACTGCTGATTCCCGGGCTCCACACCAGGCCCTCTGATGGGCCACGGGGGATGAGGCCAGGAGTCTGCACCCGAAACAGGCTGCGTGGGCCCCAGGGGAGTCCTGGGCTTTCTGAGGGCTGGAGCCCTTGGCTGCCTTGGGGGACGGAGCTAGGCAGGCTGGGACCGCCCTGCTTTGATTCCAGGGGGTGGGATGGGAAGACAGGGCCGAGGGAAGAGGTTAGGGCAGAGCAAGTGAGGGCCAGGGGGGAGGTAGACGAGGGACGTGACTAGAGAATGTGGGAACTGTGGCCTCCGCGGGGCACCATGGTAAAACCCTTTTAAAAAAAATGTTTTTATTGATTTCAGAGAGAAAGGGAGAGGGAGAGAGAGAGAAGAGAGAACATCCATGGGGAGAATCATTGACCAGTTGCCTCCTGCACGCCCCCTACTGGGGATCGAGCCTGCAACTTGGGCAAGTGCCCTTGACCGGAATGGAACCCAGGACCCTTCAGTCCACAGGCTGACCTCTGTCCACTGGGCCACACCACCAGGGCCGCGGCAAGCCCTTTCTGCCTGCTCAGCGATGCGGTAGGTCCCCCGTTCGCCAGCGACCCTGCAGAGCGGGCCCTGTCCCCGCTTCACGAGGCTCCCAGAGGGGATGTGACGTGGTGCCAGGGGCAGAGCCTTCTTTCCGTTCCTTCGCCCCCCGGCCAGGCCTGGTGCAGAGAGAAGTGCGGTTTAGCTCTCGCCCCGGAGAGAGTGGGTGCAGGAAGAGAGACGGGCAGCGACAGCCATCCTGTCCACAGGCACAGCCGTGGGCGGAGGAGGCACGGGCTCCGGGTGGACGGGAGGATGGCCGGCGTCCCCGGGAAGACGCAGGGGGCGTTCCGGCCGCGGGAACAGCTTGTTCAGCCGCTCAGAGTCTGAAATAGCAGGCGCAGGAGGGATCCGGGAGCAGCTGGCGAGCTGAGGCTTAGTGCGCGGTGAGAGGGGAGGCCGCCTGCAGGGGGAGCTCGGCCGGGCCCGGAGCTGGGCTCTGTCCTGAGCGCGTGACCGAGCCCGGGAGGCGGAGGGGGGGGTGACAGGGCGGCCTGATGAACGGGGCACCGGGCCTCCTTCCCACCCCTTCCCACCCTTCCCTGTAAACCCACGGCAGCCCCGCTCTCCCCCACCCCCCTGCAGCCCCTCGGCTCCACCTTAGGTCTCTTCCTGTCAGCAGCTCACACTGGGACTGACCGCCAGGGGAGCCCGGACCCCGCTGAGCATGATGTGCCGCTGGCTGTGAGGCCTGGAGGAGGTGATGTTGTCTCCCTGGGTCTCAGTTTCCTCATCTGTAAAATGGGCACAGCAGTGGTCTTGCCGGACCTTCCTCAGGGTCAGAGTGAGGAGCGGAGGCCATGGACGGGCAGGAAGAGCTTGTTCTGTCCAGTGCCCAGCACAGTGCCAGCCATGGCTCACCGGATGGCCCCTCCCCTCACATGGCCCCCCACCCCGCGCCCCCAAGCTTCAAGAGCCAGTACCTGAGAGCCAGAACTTCCGGCTTTGAGTTCTTCAGCTGCCACAGTTTGTGTGTAAGAGGTTTTAGATAGCCCTAACCGGTGTGGCTCAGTGGGTAGAGCGTCGGCCTGCGGACTCAAAGGTCCCGGGTTCGATTCCGGTCAAGGGCATGTACCTTGGTCACAGGCACATCCCCAGTGGGGGGCGAGCAGGAGGCAGCTGATTGATGATTCTCTCTCATCGATGTTTCTAACTCTCCATCCCTCTCCCTTCCTCTCTGTAAAAAAATCAATAAAATAAAACATAATAAAAAAGCAGCCTTAAATAAGCCATGACCTCCCTTGCTCTCGTGTTCTCAGAGGCAACATGGAGAGTGTTGGGGGAGGAGGGACTGGGCAGCCCCTCTGGCCCAGGACACCCAGGCCGGCTCTCCCCGAACACAAATAGCTCCCGGGGGCAGAAAGGGCACATCAGGGCCCCTCCCGCCTCCCCCCTGCATGTCCCCTCTGCTACCCCAGCCCCTGCCAGGGACAGCCTGTGCCCTGGTGACGTCACCAGCCTGGGAGCCTGGCTGGCTGCGGCGACAGCACTCAGGCAGGATTTATTTTTACAGCTCCCTGCCCCCTCCCCTTCACACCCCACCTCATTCTGTTTACCGTTTCCCACAGCCCGCTGAGTCCCCTGCAGTTCTGGAAGGTTCTCTCCACACATCCTCTGTTGCCTGACCCACACTGACCACGCCGGCTTCTGAGGGGCCGTGAGGACCAGGGAGGCAAACAGATGGGGCTCCTGGAGCGGAACCCCAGCCTCCTGCCTCCTGCAGCCCGAAGCCCACAGCCGGGCTGGGCCTCCGGGGCTCTGCCGGCACCTGGGACCCAGGCTGAGAGACGCCCCCGAAGCAGCCGGTGCTGGGTGGCCCCGCTGCACCCGGCCTCCCCCCTCGCCCCGGGCAGGACATGTGTCCGTCACAGCTGCGACACACCCTCTTACGTGCCCTTAGGCCCGTGGTCGGCAAACCGCGGCTCGCGAGCCCCATGCGGCTCTCTGGCCCCTGGAGTGTGGCTCTTCCACAAAATACCACGATTGAAACTTCGTGGCTCATGTGCAGAAGCCGATTTTCGGCTCTCAGAAGAAACTTCAATTGTTGTACTGTTGATGTTTGGCTCTGCTGACTAATGAGTTTGCCGACCACTGCTTTAGCTGTGGACCTGTCAGCACCCTGAGCTTAGACATGTGTGCTGCCCTCGCGGGTTGTTCCGTGGTTAGAGCGTCAGCCCACAGACCAGAGGGTCATGGGTTCCATTCCCTGTCAAGGGCACGTTCAGGCTCAATCCCTGGCCTAGTCAGGGCACATTCAGGAAGTAACCAATCAATGTGTCTCACATAGGTGTCTCTCTCTCTCTCTCTCTCTCTCTCTCTCTCTCTCTCTCTCTCTCTCTCTCCCTCCCTCTCTCTCCCTCTCCTCTCCCCTCTTCCCTCCTCTTCACTCTCTCTTAAAAAAAAAAAAAAAAAATCAGCCGAGACCGGTTTGGCTCAGTGGTAGAGCGTTGGTCTGCGGACTGAAGGGTCCCAGGTTCGATTCCGGTCAAGGGCATGTACCTTGGTTGCGGGCACATCCCCGTTAGGGGGTGTGCAGGAGGCGGCTGGTTGGTGTTTCGCTCTCATCGATGTTTCTAGCTCTCTATCCCTCTGCCTTCCTCTCTGTAAAAAGTCAGATGTATATATATATATTTAAATCAATGGAAAAATCACCTTGGGTGAGGATTAAAAGGAGAAATGTGCGCTGGTTTATCAGTTTCGTCTGTTGGCCTCCTGGGTAAGACGTGGCTGGAATGAGTTTCTCCTGGAAAAATCCATTCGAAAACGGCAGCCTGACTCCTCTCCTCACAGCCGCCGGGAGGCTGGGCCGGGCCAGAGCCTCTTCGGCAAACGGGGTGTGTGTGTGTGTGTGTGTGTGTGTGTGTGTGTGTGAGCGTGTGCTGGCGGGAATCCAGGCGCTCTGGCCTCCGGCCCGGGAGAGCCGAGCGTGCCCGGCCTCACAACACACAGCCTGGCCTGGGGGTGGGCTCGGCACCCACAGCCCACGGCACCCCCACGGCACCCCCACGGCACCCCCACAGCACCCCCACAGCCCACGGCACCCCCAAGGCACCCCCAAAGCCCACAGCACCCCCACGGCCCATGGCTCCCCCACGGCCCACAACACCCCCACGACACCCCCACGGCACCCCCACAGCCCCCCCACGGCCCACGGCACCCCCACAGCACCCCCACGGCACCCCCACGGCCCATGGCTCCCCCATGCCCCACGGCACCCCCACGGCACCCCCACGGCCCACAACATCCCCACAGCACCCCCACGGCACCCCCACGGCCCACGGCTCCCCGGAGGACAAGCCCTTAGACTCTCGTGTCCCGATAGCTCACGTCAGTACCACACACTCTGGGCCCAGAGAGACCCCGTTGGAAGCCCGCCCATGGCATTTCTTGGCTGTGTGACCTTGGGTGAGTCACTTCCCCTCTCTGTGCCTCGGTCTCCTCACCTGTCCAATGAGAGTGTAATAGGGGCAGATGGAGGGTTGTGGGAAAGACTGCTTGACAAACTGCCCGAACAGCACTTAATGGCTGGACACGTAGTGGACATTTGACCAGTAGTAGATCTTATTAACGTCATTATCAAACATAAACAAGCACTCACGGAATCTCTCCCCTGGCCGTTCGGCCCCAGGTCCTGGGAGCCAGGACACGGCCTCTGCCCCCAGTGACTCCGAGTCAGAGGGACAAGGGGCAGTGCTGGGAGAGGCCACGTCTGCTGGGACGTCTGGGAGGAAGGGCCTGGCCGCTGGGCTGGAAGGAGGGCCTCTCCAGGCGGCACCTGGGCGGACCTGCTAGGAGCGGGGAGAATCTGGCTCAGCTGGTCTGGGAGACAGAACCTCTGGCCAGACAGGGCGGCCGTGGGGAGAGGCCCTCAGCGCAGGAACCCTCACCCTCAGCAGCCGCTTTGTCTTCTGCCAGGACCGCCGATACCACCCCCACCCTCCAGGGCAGCGGTCGGCAAACTGCGGCTCGCGAGCCACAGGCGGCTCTTTGGCCCCTTGAGTTTTCAGCAAAGGCCGGCTTCGGAGGACCCTGCTTCAGTTAATAACAATGTGCCTACCTATAGAGTTTAAGTTTAAAAAATGTGGCTTTCAAAAGAAATGTCAATCATTGTCCGGTTGATATTTGGCTCTGTTGACTGATGAGTTTGCCGACCACTGGGCCAGGGGGTCGGTCACCTGAGGCAAAAGAGCCAGAGCCAGTGGCTAACCAGATGCTTGTTACCAGGAGGTTGGGAACCAGAAAAGGGGGAGCCTGTACCCCACACCCCCACATCCCAGCTGTGTCAGTCGAAAGGCGGCCAGAGCAGGTCCAGTCTCACAGCCGCCTCCTCCTCTGACCGGCTTCCCGCCTGGAATGAGTGTGAGGCACGTTAAGGGCTGTGTGAGGAGGACGTAATGAGCAGGTGTAACAGCTCCTGGCACACAGTGAGTGCTTAATAATTACATCTCCTGAGAAGGGAAGGAGCCAGCCTGACTCTCCGCGGGAGGAAGAGGGGTGCTGGGGACTGGCTCCTCCAGCCCAATCGCCGGCCCCTGGCCCCCAGGTAGTCCCCAGGCCCCGTGTGAGGAGAAGGAGGCCTGGGCTCTGAAAACGAATCAGTGCCATCAGGAGCACAGGTGGCGACGATGGCGAGAAGATGCAGCTGCCAGGTGCTGGGGCCAGAACAGAAGTGGGGTGCCCTAAGGGACCCTCTTCCCTGGGACCCTCCTCCCTGGAATCTCCCGTCCTCCTCTGCCTGTCCTCACCCATGGACTCCCAGCTGTGGACACACACACACACACACACACACACACACACACAGTCATTCAAACACAGACATATACATGCATGCCAGGAGACACATGAATACCAGCAGACACACGTATGCCAGGGACACGTATGCCAGGGACACGTATGCCAGGGACACATGCATACTAGGAGACACGTGAATACCAGGTGTCACTCCTAGGCTCACTTCGGGCCACAGGCCTCGGGGCAGGGGGGGCTGGGGAAGCGGGTTTGAGGGAGCAGAAGGCTGGGGCCCTGGGGGCTGCTGGTTTCCTGTCCACTTGTCTTTCCCCCACCCACACACTTCCCGCCTGCTCACCCACCCAGCACTGGGAACCCCCAAAGCTCCTCAGCCTCCTAACAGAGGGCCACGCGGGGGTTCAGTTCTTGTCACATGTGTGTCCCCTGTGGACAGAGGAGGAAACGGGGGGCTCAGAGCCAGGACCAGGCTTGTCAAAGGCCTGAGGGACTGTTACATGATGGGATGCAAACCCAGGGCCCCCCACAGACTCCCAGTCCAAGGCCTTCCCAGCCCCTCATCCCAGCCCCCTGCCATCCCTCCTCAAGCCTGCCCCTCCACCCCCTCCCCGGAAGAGCCCTGGAGTACAGGCCACAGGAGGCAGCCAGCCCTCTCCTCCTCCCAGGCTTCTGCGGACCCCCACTCCCGACCCATGTTTGCCAGCAGCCACTGGGGGACAGGCGGTGTAGGGGGGTCGGAACGGGGTTGGGGGGGGGGGCAGTGAGTCAGCTGGTGCCCCACAGCAGCCTGGCCCAGCCCTGGTAGGCTTTGCTGAGAGGACAAATCTGGAGGCTGGAGCCCAGGTCACTGCCAGGGACGTGTCTACAGCACCACCTGGTGGTGATATGGCATTCCTGTCACACCAGCCCTGGTCCTGTCTGTCCCTGTGAGTTCAGCAGGTATTTAATGAGCAGCTACTACATGTGAAGCTCTGGGCCGGCCGGGGCTAAGCTGAGAAGATCCAGGGGACATCGCTCTAGGCAGCGGAACAGCAAGTGCGATGGCTCTGAGGTGCGAGTTGGGTGTAACCCAAGAGGAGCAGAGGCGTCAACGTGACTGGACCTGGATGCTGGGTGTGGAGGGAGGGGAAGTGGGCAGGGCGGTGGCCAGGTCTCCCAGGGCTCTGTGGGCTGCAGCGAGGAGTCTGGGTTTATTTCTGATTGTGAGGAGAGCCACAGACTATGATGGATGGTTTAACCTTTATTTTTTTTTAATATATTTTTATTGGTTTTTCACAGAGAGGAAGGAAAGGGATAGAGAGCTAAAAACATCAATGAGAGAGATACATTGACCAGCTGCCTCCTGCACACCTCCCTCTAGGGATGTGCCCGCAACCAAGGTACATGCCCTTGACTGGAATCAAACCTGGGACCTTTCAGTCCGCAGATTGACGCTCTACTGCTGAGCTAAACCGGTTTTGGCTAACCTTTATTTTAAATGTATTTAAATTATTTATTTCAGAGAGGAAGGGAGAGGGAGAGATAGAAACATCAATGATGAGGGGGAATCATTGATCGGCTGCTTCCTGTACGCCCTCTACTGGGGATCAAGCCCACAATCTGGAACCCTTTGGCCTATAGGCCAATACTCTGTCCACTGAGCCAAACCAGCCAGGGTGGATGATTTAAAGTTTAAATGGCTGCCGTGAGGAGGATAAATGGGGAAACTAGGCCCAGAGCAAGGAGAAACACAGCAAGCCAGGCCGGCGCAGCTCAGTGACTGAGCATCGACCTATGAACCAGGAGGTATCGGTTCAGTTCCTGTCAGGGCACAGACCCCAGCTGCTGGGCTCAATCTCCAGTGTGGGGCGTGCAGGAGGCAGCCGACCAAAGGTTCTCTCTCATCATTGATGTGTCTCTCTCCTTCCCTCTCAAAAATAAATTTAAAAAGAAGCAGCAGCAGCACAGTGAGTCATTGGTAGGCAGGGCCCAGGTCCTGGCTCAGGACCCTCAGCTTTGGGCACCTCCTCTTGCCCTGGTCACATCCCTGGGGCTCGCACTAGGGGCCTCGGCCAGGCTCTAGGCTTAGACGTGAGCTCAGTCCAGCAGTTCCTCAGCTCTGGGGTTGGGGGCAAGGCCCAGCCCTGCCACACGCAGGGGTCAGAGCAGCCTGGACTCGGCCCCAGGGCAACAGCCTTGAGGGGCCTGGCTCTGCTGGTCTCAGTCCCAAATCTTCTCTCCGCTTACCTCACTCTACCTTCCAGCCAGCTTTTCTAGTAAGTTTGCTGGCATTGGCAAGTCTGGTATGTGTGTGACATCGGGGAAGGGTGGGGTGAGGTATCTTTCATCGCTTCGGGTTCTAGATGTGCTGGGCCAGGGCATGGTCTCATTCCCGTGCAATTCATAAGGGGCTTCTCTGCAGCATCTCATGTGCGCTGCATAGCAGCCTGGTACAGAGGCGGGGAGGGCACCCAGTCTCCATGGCACTGATGAAGAAGAAGGGCTCAGAGAGGGATGCAGCTTGCAGAAAGTCACACAGCAAGTGGAAGATGAGGCCTAGGATGAGGCTGATTTCTGCTTCCAGGTATGCTCAAGTCTCTGCAAACAGTTAATGGTCCAGCAGGAGCAGGAGCAGCCGACGCCCTTCCTGAGTGAAGGGCCACGGGCTTCAGTGAGATTCCAGGGAGATGGGAAGTGTCGGATGCAGGCTCCCTTAGCATACGTCTTACTTGGCTGTGTGACTTGGGTGAGGACCTGGATGTGATAACTTCTTTTTTTTTTTTTTAATTTTCTATTTTATTTTTATTTTTTTATTTTTGTTAATCCTCACCTGAGGATATTTTTCCACTGATTTTTAGGGAGAGTAGAAGAGAGAGGAAAAGACAGAGAGAAACATCGATGTGAGAGAAACACATCGGTTGGTTGGTTGGTTGCCTCTTGCATCAGCCCCGACCAGCCTGGGAGGAGCCTGCAACCAAGTAAGTGCCTTAGACTCGAATTGAACCCGAGACCTTTGGTCCCCAGGCTGATACTCTATCCACGGAGCCACACCATCCAGGGCTGGATGTGGTAACGTCTAAGGTCTTTGTTGTCCACAGCCTCTGACCCTGCACCCAAGAGGAAAAGAAATGGCATGAGGGAGGAAAGGGGAAAGATGGGGCCAGGGCCGTGTGGGGGCCGAGGAGGTCGGCAGGAGGGTGGGGTGCAGAGCAGTGTGGTCTTGGGGAAGACACTTCTCCTCTGAACCTGTGTCCACATTTGTCAAACGCAGTCCCAGCACGTGGGACCAATGTCAGCCTTATCCTGCCCCCCGCCCGCTGTGGGGCCGGGCCTTGTGGCTGCTGGCCAGGGCGGCTTGGGCAGCCCATGGAAGATGCCAGGCTGGCACTGATCTGGCTGTTTTGGCTGGCTGACCTCTGCTGGCCAAAGGAAAGTGGAGGGTGAGGGACAGGTCCAGGCAGCACCAGCACCTTGGTCAGGAGATGGCTGAGATGGAAGAAAGAGCTCAGGCTGAGGAGCCATCAGGCCTGGTTAGAATCTCAGCTCTGATATTCGGCGGCTGTGAGATCTTGGGCGCGTCACCTAAGACCTTACGAAGCCTCAGTTTCCTCTATAAAACGGAGATGCTGAGGGGCTGGCACAGAAGAGCAGCGGGAACGTGCACCAGCTCAGGCTCTGAGGATGGCGTAGACCCTTCTTCCTCCGCTTTCCCCGCAGCCCACGCGGGACCAGCACGGCCTGGAGCAGCACCAAGCCCGCTCCCCTTCTGCCCGAGTCCAGATTGGAAACCAGGCCCGAGTGGACGCCCCTCCTGGGCTGGAGACACCGGCAGACTCAGAGCTGCGGGGGCTGAGCCTGGCGCGCTGAGCGGCCCCAGCTCCCGCCGACAGATAACTGCTCACGGCGCTCCCCTGGGCCCAGGTGGCAACCCGCGTGGTGGGAGGACTCACTGAAGTGAGAAGCTGATGACAGTGCAGGAGGGGCTGGCTGGCGGGGGGCACCAGCCCTGAAACCTGTTTCTCATTTCCTTTGCTGCTCGCCCCTCTGGCTGGCAGCTTTCCCGGACTAGCTGCCGTCAGGAGTTGCCCAGCCTCGGGAGGTGTATGCGGAACACTCATGGAAGGGGCCTGTGCTTAGCCCCTTAGGAAATCTGTCCTCCAGGGAGCCGGGAGGCAAGAGGAGCCGAGTTGTGCCGGGTACTCACATATCCGAGCAGCACCTCACATTGTCAAGATAAATAGCTCAGGGAGTGGAGGGACTCGCCCCAAACCAGCCACATGTCTGGTTGGAACCCGGCGGCATTCCACCGTCTGCTGGGCCCACAGCTGCTGGGTCTGAGGGCTCGCCTCCTGGGAGGTCAGGACCATCTAATCCCTGCCCCACGGCAGCTGCACGTGCTGAGCACCTGGGAGGCTGGGTCCGTTCTTCAGACAAGGAGGGAATGGTGTTCCAGGTTCAGGAGCGAGAATGAGAGGGAGGCCGAGCTGGAGGCCCTGGGAGCTGTGAGGGGGTGGAGTGTGAGACACCCCCTGTCCCAGGCTGGCAGCAGTCTGCCTGCTGTTACTGCCTTGGGAATTGCAACTTGAAAGACTTGAAACCCACTCTGGGTGTAAGTTTTAGTCCTGCAGCTGTGATTGGGGGCATATTACTCTGATTTCTGAGCCTCAATGTTTATTTGTAAAATGGCCATTTAAGAGTCCGCCCTGTCCTGGCTGGGTGGCGTAGTTGGTGTGACACCCCATACACCTAAAGGCTGTGGGTTCGACTCCCCGTCAGGGCACACACCCACCCACGCTATGGGTTTGATCCCCGACAGAGATGTGTGCAGGAGGCAGCTGATCGATGTTTCTCTCACACATCGACGTTTCCCTCTCTCTTCCTCTAAAATCAATAAAAAGCATATCCTCAGATGAGGATTAAAAAATAATAAAAGTCCACCTTGCCAGCCCGTCTCCAAACTCCAAATACATGTCTTCCTCCTTAGGTTCCTGGCCCCTCAAACAACAGGAAGTCTGAGCACCAACACCATGCAGCGTGGAGTGGGGGCGGGGGCGGACAGAGCAGCGTGGCTGGAAGAGGCAGCCCCTCCAGACCGCGCCGAGGAAGGAGCCACTTGGGCTCACTCGAGGCGGCAGAGCCAGCAGAGATGGTGGCGCTGGAGGGAGGGAGGGGACTTGCAGGGGCACTGCCACCGGTGATGCACCCTGTTCTGCCCGCCCTTAATGAAGGCCTGTGGGGGCCTGGCCAGCCCTTAGCGGGGGCCCAGGGACCCCAATGCCGAATGGATCGGTAACAGCAGCACAGGACCCTGCATGTGGCTGCACGCACACACAAACTTGGTTTTCAATTGTGAAGTTCACAGCCACAGACAAACCTGGCAAAAGGAGGAAACCTCCAGAATCTCACCGAGACCCAACTCTCCCAGTGTTTGTGTGTGTGTGTCTTCTCTGTAGCTGCCATCCATCGTTCCCTGTCTGGGAACACTTTTCACGAGCGGGTCCCTGTCTACCAGTTGTACAGCACTTCATTGTTCAAAGTGCTTCTGGTCTGATATTGTCCTTCCTCGGTCAACTGTGAGGTAGGTGAGGAAACTGAGGCACAGAGCGGTTCGGTGACTTGGCCACGGGTGCCTGGCTCGTGGTGCAGGGGTGCCAGGGAAAACCCTCCAACACCCAGGCCCACGCACACACAGAGGAGACACAGAGCGAGGACACAAAAGACAGCCCCACAATTCTCATCTCAAAATATTTAATTTTGTTTTGAAAAGGTTACATTCCCGGCCTCCCTCCCCGCCACATCACTCGGGCCACCAGCGGTGACACGCGCACGCACACCCGCACATAAGGCAGCGGGCCGGGGCTGCCTCTGCCTGCCGCGGGGAGGAGGGGTTCCTCCTGCCTCCTTCCCCAGCACAGAGAACAAAAGGGGCTCCGGGAGCCCCAGCCCCACGGAGCCGCAGAGCCCGCACTGTCACATCACATGCACTTAGAAAAATAAACCAAGTGGTCATCTGGCGTCCCCAACACCACAAAATAGCAACACCCACCTGGAAGTCATCTTCGCCGTTTTCTAGAAAAATTTATTGCACTTAATTAACAGATGTTAAAGGAGCCCCTGGCCCTCTGTGTTCCATGAGCTCCGGGCCCGGGCAGGGAGCTGCCCAGTACAGAGGGGCCCCCTTCGGCTGGCCCCCAGGCCTGCACCCCGCCTCGGGGTGGACTGCGGCCGCCCAGCAGGGTGACACTCACCAAGTTCACTGCCGAGTGCCTTCTCCCAGCTCAGGACCCAGGCAGGCACACCTGCCTTTGGCCACGGTCATGGTTCCCCAGGCCCTCCCACACGGCTGCTGCCCCGGTGGAGGTCCTCTCAGTAGACATATTTCTCTATCTAGATATACATTTATTACATTCTTGCAACATTCTAGCTCATTCATGATTTGTCTGTTCTGAGGTTGCAACAAAGCTGCCAGGAAAGACGGGCGCGGGGAAGGGCGGTGCCTCCCAGCCGGCACACCCCCGTGGAGAGCCATCACGCTGGCTCCTCTGGCCTCGGTGCTTTTCGGATGTCCAAGGTCTGAGCAAAGGAGCCTCAGTCTTTGGCCTCAGCCCCACGACGGAGAGGGGCCAGGAGGGAGGCCAGGAGACGCCCGATTCCATGATGGAGACGAGCAGGCACCAACCCTCTCCTGCAAGGACTCGATCTTGGGCCTGGGAAGGAGACGCGCTTCCCTGAGCACCCCTTTCCCCAACGTGTCCACCCTGCGGACATCTCCTTCCTGTCTCCCCAGGCCCGGCTAGAGGGCTCTCCTGAAGAGGCCAGCAGCCACATTCTTTCCAAGTAAGCACTTCGGGAAGGAACCACCGCCCACTGCCTGGGGGAAGGAGGGGAAGGCTGAACAGGCAGGAGGTGGGACCAAGAGGAGAGGTCAGGCCATTATCCCACCCATGGGGTCAGAACATGGACATCATTCAGAGATTAAGTCTCCATTCTTTAAAAAAAATAAAAACACAAACCATACACTTTCTGGCCAAAGAAAACGAAGAGCTTTTACACTGGAAGCTCCCCTACTTATAACAAAATGAGAACTGCCTCTTGGTGGGTCGCCAGACCAGAGGGAGAGTGCCCGGGCGGGCGAGCTGCCCAGGGCAGGGCACTGACATGCTGGATGCAACTGCCCTGTTGTGGTTACAACAGAGTGGAAAGTGTGAACATGGTTTTTATAGAACCACCAAATGACAGTCAGGGGCCGGGAGGGAGTCCGGGGCCTCCCCTGGCCGCAGGCACCTGGTCAAGTCCCCAGGAGAGGCGGGTCTGCAGGTCCCGCAGGACCATGGCGTTCCCCGGGGCGCGGTCCGCGGCCAGTGGATGGCGTCCCCAGATCCCAACACGTTATAAAGTCTTTAGGGGTCAGAGCCCGGGCCTTGGAGCTACCACTTTAAACAAAGCCAGTGGTAAACGTGCCGAAGTGTACCCATCACCTCTGACCCCTCTGAACCACAGGCTGCCTGGCCCTGAGCCAAGGAACGCACCTATCTGCAGGTGCCCAGCGGCCACAATGAACAGAGCCTTCCACAGACTTCCTCAACGCGCCTCCCGGTGGAGCAGAAGGACGGTCCAGCCAGACACAAGAGAAAACAGCTGTGAGGTAGTGAAGCCACAGCTGCAAGGACCCTCCACCTAATGGCCAGGCTGGTGTGGGTGCCACATCTTCAGGGACCCAGCTAGTGGATCAACGTCCCGAGAAGCGGCTGTTCCGTGAGTTGTGCTGCGTCCCTGGCTGGCTGTCCTGCCCAGCAGGTGGCTCTGGGCAGCTCGCACAGGGGAGGGATCTTGAATCAAGAACCGGGAAGCCCTCTTCTGCTTCCCTCTGGCCTGGCCCACACCGGAGAGCAGAGCAAGACAAAATGGAGACACGGGGCCCAGCTCCCTGCCCGCAGTGCAAGGGGCTGTGGAGGCTGGTTTCTGAACACCATGCAGAAGGTGCATCCTGCCTCCAGGAAATGAAGCTTCTTAGAGGAGGGGGTTTTCCTTTAAATCCAAGATCAGAGATTGATCACTGGGTGAAGAGAAACAGGCCAGAGGCCCAGTCTAGAAGGACGAACAAGATTCGGGTGGTATCCACAAGTGACCCGGAGAGGAGGAGATGCAAAGCCCCTCTCAGCTCTGTGATCAGGGCGCAGAGTCTGGCTGACCTGGGAGTCTCCTTCTCAGCAGACGAACAGAGGCAACCTCCAGCCAGCGCCTCCTCCCTGGCTTCCAGGCCTCGGAGCCACAGAGTAAAGGGGTGTGGGAGCCACGAATGGTTGGGAGCACTTCTGCTGCAGGCTCCAGACCCAAACCCCGTCCCAGGCTGCAGAGCCCGGCTCCGGCGGCCTGGCACCCATGCAGACACTATGGAGGAGCAGGTGTCTTTCTACCGCTGAGGGGGATGGAAACGGATGCTTCTCTCAAACTTTCTGGGGAGGTGAGGTGGACCACAGACAGTCCACCTGGAAACACCCTGCTACCTGAGAAGACGCGACAGCGATGGACTCATTCTGCGGAGACTGAGGGAGTCAGGACGGCTGAGCGCCCTGGGAAAGGAGAGCTGTGCTCCAAGGTCCCCTTCTGATCCAATTGGGACATCCCAGCATAGAAACTAAGGCTGACGCACCCGTCTACGTCGATTCCCTCGCGGCCTCCCCGGTGAGGAGGCTGGCTCCCTGGGGAAGTTGCCACGTGCGCTGGCCACGTGGTACTGAAGCTTGAACATGACCACTGCTGGAGCAGGTGCGCCGCCACTGGCCGGCGAGGAGTCCTCAGTCTCCACATGGTGGGGTTTCAGGGAGCCCTCAGGCGGAGGCTGGGGTGCAGGCAGCGCGGCCTGGGCGAGGCCATGAGTTACAAGGGCCCGTACTTGGTCTCATACTTGGACACGATGGTCTTGCACTTGCCCACCTCCTTGCGCAGCTCGGCCACCTCCGTCCGCAGGGCCGTGTTCTCCTTCTCCAGAAAGGCTGCCCGGATGGTGATCTGGTTCTCCTTCAGGCGCCGTGCGTCCCGGGACCGCTTGGCAGCCACGTTGTTCTTCTTGCGCCTTGTCCAGTACTTCTCATCCTGTGGGAAGTGTCCTGTTAGTCTTTCCTCCCTCCCCACAGGGGCAAGCACAGCGCTGGTTTAAGAGCCTCTCTCCTCCTGCCAGCTCTCCACGCCCGACTCCTCTTACCACTCATCTGGTGCAGGCAGAACGAGAGCGGGGACCCAGGCCAGAAGACGCAGGTGCCAAGGACAGCAAGGGGCCCTCCCTGCCCCAGGAGGGGAAACAAAGCCATCGGGGAGGAGGCGGTGGAGGGAAGGGGACTCCACATACCGGGAGCCTGCTCTGTGCCACTCCAACATAAAGCACCATCTACACCTGCTGCCCAGTCATTCCGCTTATGGCGAAGGTCCAGTCTCCTGAGGTCAGCTCTTGGCTCTGTCCCTTACTAGCAGCGGAATCATGTGACTTCCTTAACCTCTCACTGTCTCAGTCCCTCATCTTTACAACGGGGCTGACAATGACTACCTCACAGAGCTGTTTGAGGGTTAAATGAGTTAGAATGTGCAAGGTGCCCACGGATCGCATAAAGTAAGGCTCAGATAGAAGTTCACGTTTTCCTCCTCATTATGACGAAAGCCTCAGAAACCTCCCGAGAGGCAGGTGCAGTTGTTCCCATTTTACAAACGAGGAACCTGCGACCCAGGCAGTGCTAGGTGGCAAAGTGGGGTCTGGACCCAGCTCTGCCTAACTCCAAAGCTTGGATGAAAAGCCCTTCCTGTGAACTTTCCAGAGGAGAGGATGGAAAAACTACAGAATCTTCCTCTCCCTGCCCACCCCAACTCCTATAAAACCATCAGCTTGAAAGCGGTTTGCTGGTCCCTGGGGTGGTGACATACAACTGTCTTTTGTCCTCCCCAGTGAGGGCTTGTTCAGCCCAGTTCCTGTGGCCTGGTGAGCGCTTGCCCAAAGGCTGGGCTACAGCCAGGGAAGCAAGAACATCAACACAGCCACGGCCAGTACGGAAACAGAGAAGCCACAGGGAGTCACGCCGGGGCCAAATGCGACCTGACTCCCTTTCTTTCTACCAGCTGCTGCAGGGAGGACATGGCTCTGTGCTCTGAGCTCAGGCCTTTCTGAACGGTGTCCATAAGGTGGGCGGAACCTCCAGATAAAATCAAACTGAGGAAGAGGAGCCCTCGGCTCCTGAACCAGCGCAGTACCTTCCCTCACACAGACACAGGTTACCTTCTGCTCGTCAGGCACGAAGACCTTCTTGGCCTTTTTGATCATGGGCTGGGGCTTCAGGTCCTCCTCTGCAAACTTGTGCTTCCGAGGGTTGAAGAGCTCACCGCCTGGCACACTGGAAAGGACCAGGTCGGCAGGGTCAGGATTGAAGTTCACGTCCACCTCCACACAGCTGGGGTCGATGGGACTGGGCGTCTCCCTCTCCTTTTCCAGGGAGGATTCTGAAAGACACAGAGGCAGGTGGTCCTGAGGCAGCCACTGGACAGCAAAGACCCATGTCACATGCCCAGGTACCTGCTTGAAGCTCAATGTTGCACAGCCACTGCTACTTGGGGGGACCAACCCCCAAGCTAGACTGGCATATGGGATTCAAATCAGTAACACAAACAGAGAAAAAATACTTCCCGTTAGGAATAAAATATTCAAAAGGAAACTGAGGCCCTTAAAAAGACAGGGTTCTCAGCCCCCCAACGCCCTGAAATATTAAGCAAACCATGAAATCATTATCCTCCTTAACTCCCTGTGGTTTCAAGCTCCGAAGTAATGAGAAACAGCTGAACCTCGGTGAACCATGATGGGTTGGGGACAGACTGAATAATGAAACAGCTTCCACAATGGACTCCCTAGAGACAGATCACCGCACTGCTCAGTCTTACGACAACTCCGAAAGCACGATGGGTGTTAACCTCGTTTTACAGATGAGAAAACTAAGGCTCAGGGAAAGGACATGGTTTTCCCACGGTCACACAGAAGATAAGAGACTCAACTAAAATCTGAGTCTGGCCGGGACTGGTTTGGCTCAATGGATAGAGCGTCGGCTTGGGGACTGAAAGGTCCCGGGTTCGATTCCGGTCAAGGGCATGTACCTTGGTTGCGGGCATATCCCCAGTAGGGGGTGTGTAAGAGGCAGCTGATCGATGACTCTCTCTCATCGATGTTTCTAACTCTCTATCTCTCTCCCTTCCTCTCTGTACAAAATCAATAAAATATATATATTAAAAAAAAATAAATAAATAAAATAAAATAAAATAAAATCTGAGTCTGATTCTGGCTGATTCCAAATCATTCTTCTCTGTTCTGCCTGGCTGCCATTTTATAGTGGACATTGGATTTAAGGCACTTAATTCAATGATTGTTAGAGATAAAGTTAACTTTAAAAAAAAAAATAGACCGCCCAGCCAGTGTGGGTCAGTGGTTGACCTATGAACCAGGAGGTCATAGTTCGAATCCCGGTAAGAGCACATGCCCAGGTTGTGGGCTCAGTCCCCAGTGGGATGTGTGCAGGAGGCAGCTGATCAATGATTTTTCTCTCATCATTGATGTGTCTATCTCTCTCGCCATCTCTGAAATCAATAAAAACATACACATTGTACATTACTTGGTAGTATCTATAAGAGCTGAATATATGCATATGTCCAACGTCCCAGCCACTCTACTCCTAGGCAAATGACTATTCGAATGCACACATATATTTATCAAATGACATGTATACAAACGTTCATGGCATTGCTATGCATAACCCCTAATCAGAAGCGCCTCAAATGCCCATCATATAGAATGGAAACACATGGTATCATCATACAACGGAATACCACTTGGCAATGAAAATGAACAAGCTCTGCTATAGGCAACATGAATGGTTCTCATAAACAAAGTTGATAAATGAAGCTAAACAAAAGAATGCACATGACTTACATCTTTCCTATAGAAGGAACTGAAAAATGAAGAGGGGAGATTCTGCCTTCATTTCTTATCTGTATTGTGGTTTTTCTCTGTCACAGGAGTGTTCCATAAGCATGTTCTGTAAATCTATGTTGTTAGTGTGAGGAGATTTTGGTGCCCACATAATTTATGTGTGTACTATTATATAAAGCTAGCTAAAGAAAGCTATACATATAAGCAAGTATAAATGTAATCAATGTATTATAGTTGAAAACAAAAAAGAGGACATAACATACAATTCCATTTATAGAATGTTCAGTAACAAGGAAAAGTAATCTTTAGTGATGGAAATACGGACAGTGTCACCTCTGGGGAGTACTGACTGAGTGGGGTCACAAGGCACTTTGGGAACAACGATATTATTCTGGGTGGGAGTCTCATGGGAGGGTTCACTTTGTGAAGATTCACTGAGATGTTTACTTACGATGTGGGCACTTTTGTGCACCATATTTAAGAATATTTACTTAAAAACAAAGTCAAAGGAAAATGTTACATAGGGGGTCCAAGGTACAAGATGGGGCTCATTTTCACCTTTGCTTCCTACCCACACATGAACCCAGCCCTCTAGGACAACCCAACCAGCACAAAAACAATCTGCCCTCAACGAGAATTTGGCTGAAATCAGCTGTAGCTTCTAACCCATTTACAGGGGAGAAAAAAGCATGATAAATGGGACCATGGGGATATAGTCAGAAAAAAATAGCATGTGCTAAACTCTACAGGATCAATGATTCCATTTCTTCAACAAATATCAAAGAAAAAAATAAAAAGGAGATGGGACCCTATAGATTACTAGAGATTTAAGAGGCATAACTAAATGGAATGTGTGGGTCTTGTTTGGATTCTGATTCAAACAAACTGTAAAATAATAATAGCATTTAAGATAGCTTTTTCAAAATTTGAATGCTGATGAATTTATTGTCAAGTTCAGATGTAAAATTGGTGTTTTTGTTACTTTGTTGTTGTTTTTGTTATTTTTTAAAAAGAACCCTTGTATTTTATATAGTTATTGAAAAATTTATGGCTGAAATGATATCTAGGATTTGATTGTAAATAATTAAGTGAGGGGAATGGAAGAGGTTACAGAAAACAAGATCGGTTATAAATTAAGAATATGGAAGCTGAGAGTGATGATTACATGAATGTTCATTAAAGTAGTCTTTTACTTTTGTATTTGAAAATTTGACCATAATGAAAAGTAAAATTAAAACAAAATAAAACAGAGCATGAGTACTACTCAGTTGGTTAGAGCACTATCCTGTACAAACAAAAGGTTTCGGGCTCAATCCCTGATCAGGGCATGTATGGGAGGCAACCAATCAATGTTTCTCTCTGACATCAATGTTTCTCTCTCTCTCCCCCCATGCTTCCTCTCTCTCTAAAAAAATCAATAAAAGCATATCCTCAGTGATGATTAAAATAATTTTAAAAACAGAACAAGAGAATTCTTTGGGTGTGCATTCCCTGGGATCCATACCGGCGCCGGGGGTCCTTCCAGGAGCCACCAGCTTACATGCCTCTGACCGCCCCTACAGGAAGCTTTGCAGAGACTCCTGAAACAGGGGTCACTGGTCCTCTGGAGGTTTCATGTCCCAGGGGCACAAAAACCAAATAACCAAACCCCAGAGGTAAAACAGAAAAAGGACAAGAGGACTGAGGAGAAATCCTGAAATGATGCCTTCTTTGTGCCTGTTCCTAAGCAGTACTTGTCTATGGAGTCAGACATCCTGGGTTCAAGTGCTGCCTCTACTACCTACCAGCTGTGTGACCTTGGGCAAGTTACTTAACTTCTCAGTTTCTCACCTACAACACACAGATAATATTATCAATTTGATGAGGTTGTTGTGAGGATGACATATTAATGCCTGGCACAGAGGAAGTGCTAAATAAATGTTAGCCGGTATTATTATCATCATTGCCCAAGCTTCCCGATAACCTGTGGCAAGGTGCATGGGCGGGGAGTGGGGGATAAAGAGCTGCTCTGGTAAAAGGCAGATGGGATTTCTATCCTGCAAAACCTCGGACTGAAGACCTTGCTCCAGGCCTGACCACTTGCAACACACCAACCGACAGAAAGGTGACTGCCATTTGTCTTTACCCGTGGGGACCGTGCACAAGGGTGGGGAGCAGAGGCTTTCTCTCGGGGCTCAGGGGGTGTGGAGACACCGGGAGCCCAGTGGGAACTGGACTTCCTTAGATAGGACAGGTGCCCTGCCCACAGGCTCGCCACCCACCTGTGCTGGACACGGTCTCCGAGGGCTGGAAGACGGCGCTGGAAGAGGATGGCGGGGACGCAGCGGAAGAGCTGGCCGATTCCTTTCCTTCTAGCTCCGCCACCGGCAGCAGCAGGTTCTGGGCCAGGTGGGTGGGGCTGGCGGGGATGCCGTTCTCCAGCAGGAACTCGTCCAGGTCCATGTACTCCAGATGGAAGGACTCGCCGTCATACGGGATGGTCTTGTCCCAGATGGGCGGCATGAGGGAGGCTGAGACGGCCATGGTGCTGGCTGCCGCGGCCTCGTCTTCCTCCAGCTTTTCCTTCCCCTTCTCCTTATCTGCAGACACAAAATCTGTGATGAACTCCACACGAGAGGGTAATTCAATCCCAAGAGGGGAGCAGTGGGCCTCACAGGGCTGATCCATCCCATGCATTTCAAGAGCCCACCGTGTTCTCATTACAACCTGGTGCTTGACCCAGGCCCACTGGCCTCCTTCAGAGATGGCAGCACACCTTATCCACGCCTGGGCTCCCTCATGCTCACCACAAGCTCTAAGGCTTAATGTGGTTTATCCAGAATGGCTGTGGAGTTAGCATTTGGAAAAAAGAGGCCACAAAGAGGAAGTGGAATTTCTGAATCTTCCTGCTATCTTATCCCTGTGGTAGGAAAGGTGATTCCTCAGGCCAAGAACTTGTGTTTCCTCCTGTCCTGTCCCTACCAGATATGCTTCTCCGTAGCAACTCAGCCCAGGGCTCGAATCCCAGTTCTGCCAATCAGTTGCTGTGGTGTGTTACTTTAGCTACGGCGTATAAGACGACTCTTGAAAGGAAAAAAAGTCAACCGAAAATCGGGGGCAAAAGACCAAAATTGCACAAAAATTACCTGCAGATCTTGACGGCAAAGTAAGTCTTTTCTTTGAAGTGGGGGGTAGTCTTATACAGCGAATATAGGCCTAAACCTATGTTTTAACTCTAAAATTAGGGGGTCGTCTTATACGCCAGAAAATACGGTATGTATTTAACCTCTCCCAGCCTCTGTGCCATCCATCTATAGATATAAAACTCCAATATGCAAATAGACCGAATTGCAGAACAACTGAATAACCAAACAACTGGTCACTATGACATGTGCTGACCACCCGGGGGTGCATGCGAACCATGGTGGGCATTGGCAGCAGGAGGCAGAGTGTGGAACATGGCGGGTGTTTGCCACAGTGGGATGGTGGAGCAGATGAGCGGGGGTGCCAGACCAAGGCGAGGTGCTGGTCGCTGTCATCCTGTCATCGGGGCGAGCCTCGGGTGGTTACTGAAAATTCTTTGTTCCCACGCACCACAGTCCCACCTGGTGCTTGCACCTGCTGCCGGCACCGGCCCCACTGACACCAGTTGCCGGTGCTGGAGCTGCCACTTGCACCCGCTGCCGGCGCCCAGCACCAGCCCCGATCACTCAGCGCTGTCAGTGGATACAAATGGTGGCTGCCAGCCCCAATCACCCCTCTGGCCTTCTCCACCTCTCCCTGCTCCTGAGGGGTGACCAGGGCTGGCAGCCGTCACTCACACCTGCTGTTGGCGCCAGATGCCTATTGCTTAGCGCCATCAGTGGGTGCAAGCAGCAACTCCAGGCCCTGATCACCCCTGACGTCTTCTCCACTTCCCCCAGCTCCTGAGGGGAGATTGGGGCAGCAGCCGCCACTCATACCTGCTGATGGCAGCGCCAGCCCAATCACTCCATGCTGTCAGCAGGTGTGAGCAGGGCCAGTGTCGTCAGCACATGGTAGTGATGGCAGCAGGAGTGAGGCTCCTGGCAGACAGGGGTCCAGGAGCTACGGCAGGAGGTGCCAGGTGGGGGCACTGAGAATGGGCTGAGACCTCCCCCCGTGCCCACGCCAGCCTCGCAGCCCCCAGGGAGCACATGAAGTCCTTTCAAGGTGCATAAATTTGTGCACTGGGCCCCAAGTTGTAAGAAAGAATAAAGCTTTCTCTTTGGTGTAGGCTAGAGACAACATATGCAAGTGTCTTACATAGTTCCTGGCAAATGACAAGTGTTCATTACTACAGTGAGCTCTTTGATTCTGTGTCTGATTCATTCCTAGATTTCAGGGCTAACACAGGAGCAGGCTGACCGTGGCCTGTGGGAAAACTTGCATACTGAATGAAGAGTGCTGGAGCTGTCTTTTCAGAACCTTTCAGAGCAACAATGTCAAGAGAAGTTTATCCCTGAGTAAGCAGAGAAGACTGAAGGCAAGTTTTCAGGGAAGAAGGCCGAACTTAAGAAGAAAGCTTGCTTCCATTCAAAGCAAAACTAATAAATCAGCAGGGACTGAATCTCACCTAAATTGTCCCAGTCAAAAAGTTACCTGTGTGGATATTAAAGGAAGAGCAAATTAGGAAAAAAAGACGAGAGAGAAATGTGACAAGGTTGAAAGGAAATCAGAGTGACAGGGAGGCTGATCGGGGAAGTGGGAGATAAAATCATGACAAATTCATACTGAGTTTTCAAATCGAGGGAGACAACTTTGAACTCTGGATTCTGAAGTGAAAAAGAGAAATCAAATAGAATTATGGTGAAATAAACCAGTCATGCATGAACTCACAGACCTCAGCCGGCCAAAAAGCCTATTGGTCCAATGAAGATGGACACACCAGTGGGTTAAGAAGGCGGAGGTTTTGACAAACAGAATTTGGTAATGGCTTCTAAGACAAATTAACCTGAATGCTGGCAACCGTTTTCTGTGCCGGGCTTTGGTTGAAAACCAAATGGGAAGAAAGCAAGCCAAGCTGTGGTGGGCAGGGTGGGCCAGATGGCCTCGCTGTTCGGCTCCCAAAGAACTTGACCTGCATTCTGTTCAGATCCATGTAGGTTAGGGTCATGGGAGTCAAAGGAGACAGGAGAAGGAAGGAGACAGAAAAATGGCCACACTGAAGGACAAGTAACAGTAAGTTCCAGGTTATGCCTGGCCTAAGCGGTTAAGGATATTTTAAACTAATATTTTTAGAAAAGAGAGTTTTAATTGTAAGAGGTGATAAAGAATTAGGCCCATCACTCGGGCCACGGGGATTGGCATTCGTGGTTGCCGGTGATACAGTAAACAGCACCAGACTGAGAGTTGTAAGAAGTATGTGACCTTGAAGAAGCACCCCCCTTCCTTTCTGAGCTTCAACTTCCCTCACCTGGGAAGTGGGGATCCTACTCTGTAGGACCGCAGAGGAAGACTAAATAAAACAGGACTCCTGTCACAGTGCTCTGAGCATTCTGCTAACGTCAAGTAGAATCACTGTCACGGACGGCTCTTACTTGGCGATCTTGAACAAGAACCTAACAGCCGTGCGTACCTGTCCCAGCAGCTCGCCTCAGCCCCAGACTGGAACAAAGCACCGCCTTCAAAGCAGAAGGGTCGCTGCACATGAGGTCCCCACGCAGGAGGAGAGTGCCTGGTCTCACCTGATATGCCGAAGCTATTTATAACCCAGTGGAGACAAGCCATGGGAATGGGAGCCTCCGCACACACCCGGGAAAGGGAGATGGCATTTTAAAGGAGAAAGTAACTCCCCAAGACAGGTCATTCACAGAAGGCCTATTCCACCTCAAACCCCTAGCTACCCCCATGGTCTTGGCGGTTCAAAGGTCTCAGAAGGAAACCTCCACCTGAAGCCACAAGAGGTGGTGCTCTGCTGCTCCCCGAACCTCACGTTCCCAGGCCAGAAAAACAAGGCCAAACCTGCTTTCCACAGAGGCCCCAGGGACCTGTGTGGCCTGGGGAACAGGAGGAAGCTCAGCTCTGCCGCTGTGGCCCCCAAGTCCAGGGTCAAACCCCAACCACCAGGTGAGGGGCCTCATTCTGATCTTCATCCCTCACCTGCCTCGCCTCCCCCCCTCTCCACCCTAGCAGGTGCCTTGGCATCCCTTCTCCTGGCACCCCTCCCCCACCTGGGCAGCACCTGAGACACCCTTCCAGAAAACCTCCATCCAGTGTGCGCCTGGGAGCGGGGAGGAGACAGGCCCTCCTCCCGGGAGGGGGCAAAGCCACACGCTGAGGACAACCTGCCATGCACATCAGCGCTCCTCAAACTTCGGTGGACTCGGGAGCCACGGAGGCGGGGTGCTCCTGAGGGGGCAGGCTCCTGGCCCGGGAGCTGCGGATTCGGTGGGTGATGGGTGGCGCCCAGGAACCGGCATTCTGAACAAGCACCCCGAGAAGGCGCCCAAAGGGGCCGCTGCGACCCGCTGCAGCCTGCTCCGAACCCCGGCACCCAGCGCCCGCTCGGCCTGCCCCCGAGAACCTCCTCACCGCCGCCCCTCTTCTCCTTCCGGACCCTTTTCCCGCCACCGCCCAGGGGACCCAGCCTCTCCCAATCCCCCCGACCTGGTCCCGCCTTCCCGCCTCGCCCACCGGGCCCGCCGCCACCGCCGGCCCCCGCGCCCCGCAGCGGGCGGGCCGGGACCGCGGCGCCCAGACCTCCGGCCTCCCCGGCCCCGCCCTCGCCAGGCCCCGCCCCCGCGAGACCCCGCCCCCGGGCCGCGGACCCCCGCCCTCACCGAGGCGCGCCTCGCGCGGGGGGTTCTCCATCAGCTTCCTCAGCACCAGCGGGAAGGAGCCCGGCAGGCCCCTGTCCCCGGCTGCGCGCCCCGGACCTGGGCCCGGCCCCGCCTGCGGCTCCACAGGCGGCTTCTTCCCGCCGCCCGTGTCGGACATCGTGCTCCGCACCCCGCTCGCGCGCCGCGCCTCCCCCGCCCGCCCCCCGAGGAAGGCCGGAGCCGTGCGACCCGCCGCAGCTGCCAGCACGGGCAGCTACTGCGCAGGCGCCCCGCCGCTCCCCCGCCTCCCTCCATCCCTTCCCCGCCGGGGGACGAGCTCTGGGCTATTCATTATTCATGAGGCCAGGCCAGCGTCCCCAGATCGTGGCCTCGGATTGGCCCGCCCGGCGAGGAGGGCGGGAGCAGCCTCCTGAGCCGGGATTGGTCCGGCGGGCGGGGTGAGGGAGACACGTGCGGGGCCAGGTGAGGAGCAACGCCAGAGGCCCCGCCCCGCCCCCCGGTCACCTGATGGGCGCCGGCCGGAGTCGGTGCCGTAGGCCTCCTTCGGCGGCAGCTCCTTCGCTTCTGCCGGAGGTTTCACCTTCGCCTTCCTCTTCACAGCCCCCACTCTCCTCCCAGACCATCGCGGCCGCTCTCTTTTCCCTCTCATCCCAGTCTCGCCGCCTTCGCGACCCGACACGGAAGGGAGGCGGGGCTGGGGGCGGCCGGGAGGGCCTATGACAAAGCCCGTTCGGGCCGCGAGGCCCGGCCCCCGCAGGTCACGTGGAGCCCCAGCCGAGGCCTGTCGCTCGGGGAGGAGGAAGTGGAGGAGCAGCCAATGGGGGGCGAGGGCGGGGCCCGAGTCTGTGCACGAGGCGCAGCACGTGCGGCCGCTGCGGGGATGGCGGGGCGGGGCGTGCCTCTGTACCGGGCGCTGCTCGGGGTCGTGGGGCCGGGACATGGAGCTCTCACTCCTCCTCCCTCGCGACCCAGAGGTTGACTGAGGGCAGGGCGAGGGTGGCGGCTGCCCTTCCCCAAGGGGTGGCCCCTGGGTGCTGGAGCCGGAGCAGCCTGGGCCGCCGCCGAAGGGGGTGTTGGGTTCCTTACGGATCCCTGTCTGGTGCGGGCGTGGCGGCCAGATAAACAGCGTGGCGGGAGCATTCCTGAGGCCGGGCGTGGGCGGGGTGAGGTGAGGGGGAGAGTAGGGCCCAGCTCCGAGCTAAGGGCTGGGGGACCGTCTGTTGTTCCCCCCCCCCCTGGCGTTTGCATTCGCTGTGACCTTGGGGAGTCCAGTCGCCTCCCTGGAGCCTGTTCCCTCCTTCAAGGGCTTGGACCAGAGACTCCCCAAAGCCCTCAGCACTGAGCTCTGCCAGTCTGCTCCTCTGCAGGACCTCCATCCTTATCGTAGGGACCGGAAACAGAAACCAAGCTCCTCTGCATGGGGGCCGAGGACACCCGTGGGAAAACCACCTCCGTGAACATACAAACTCTCCCTGGGAGTCCCTCAGGCCACGACACGTGTGAGGGGCGCACACACGTGCAGACACTGCAGGAAGCGGCGCCCACAACTCTGTCCCTCCTTAGAACAGATCCTCCTCTGCTTTGAGGCCAAACAGGACAAGACTCGGCCTGCCTCACTCCCAGAGGGCCGGACTTTGGCTTGTTTATCCCGCATCTGCCAAAGGCGGGGCGCCCGGGTTCACGGGAGGGGCGTGGCCGCACCGCCCAGCTCGCTGGCCGGCGTCCCGCTCATGCAATGGGCACGCTGCTGGGAGCGGGGCTCCCCGACCCGCTGGGAAGGGGGTGGTCGGGACAGGGTGATGGAGTCTGACTCCAGAACTCAGGTTCACTGGCAGCCCCCTTAGGCTTCAGGCACTGTCTGGCTTGATAGCCTCCGGCCAGGTGCTTCCTTTCCTCACATGTCACATGGATCCACCTTGTGGGTCGTCTGTAGGCCAATGTATGTAAAATGCACAATCGGAAACCTGCAACAAATGGTCGTTTTCATAATTTTTATAAAACTGAAAAAGAAATAAAACTAACAGGTACACATCCACTGCCTGGTGGCATCCATTATCCTGGAGGCCAGCCCAGGGCCCATGTCCCTCTCCTCTTAGTGGCAACACTAACTAAATCTGTTGTGTTGCAGGGTGAGTGGGAATTCTGTCCGTGGCTAAGATATCTTTAGGTGAAACTGACCTAGAGGTTTTTAGAAACGAATTTTAAAGAAGTATCTAAGGGAGATTGAAACAATATATGAAGCTTTTTTTTTTTTTTTTTTTTAATAGCTACTTTGGTGGAAAAGAGACTTGACTGGGTTAGCGTCAAATGTGTATTTTCATGGCTGATGTGACTTTGTGAAAGGAGCAAAATAATTCTCAAGGTATTAAGGCGGGTTTATACGATAACAGTGGAAAGTCCCAGCATTTGTTTACAACAGGAGTGGGATGTACTAAGGATGAAGATTTAGATATCGGTAAAGCTACAATTATCCAAAGAGTGGAAAATGCTGACTCCACTCACCATCCAGCCCAGAGCAACTCAGCTACCAAGCCCAGTGATCTGGGAGGCACCGGTGAGAAGCCAGGCAAGCGGGTTAAAGCTTCAAACGTTGGTTCTGATTTTGTTCTCTGTTCATGTACAAACACTCCCCACAGAGGGTTTTCCCCCCTGGATAACCACAGGGTAAATGGTGTGTCACCAACACAGCGGGAACACCACAAACATGTTCTCTCTCGTGCCTACTTGCCAGCTGGGAGGGTAGCTGCATCGCCGCTGGCAGCCATCAGCAGTGCCCTCGCCCTCCTGGAGGCGGGAGCTGTCCGCTCTAGTCTTCATTCTCCAGCTGACCCGCCCGCCCAGAGCCACAGCCGCCCCCTCTGCCCCGGTTCCTGTCAATGAAGTGCAGCCTTGCCCTTCCCCTTTGGGGAGAAGTAAATGTTGAGATGTAATTAGCTAATTTCCACCGTGTTTGCGAGCCCTCCCAGAGAAATCAGCTCTGTAAAAAGAGCGTGGCTAAGGCTTTAGAGGTAGGAAGTGGCACCTCGGTGCTCCTTAGTAATAGGTGTTCCATGCAGCCACTTCTGGAGGATGGCGTGGTCCTGGGGACAGCTTTGTGGGTTCCATACAGTAAAGTCTCCCCTCGGGCCCTCACCGTCTGGCTCAGCGGACAGAGCGTTGGCCTACATACGGACTGAAGGGTGCCAGGTTTGATCCTGGTCAAGGGCACATGCCTGGGTTTTGGGCTTGATCCCCAGTAGAGTGTGTGCAGGAGGCAGCCGATCGATGACAATCTCTCATCATTGATGTTTCTCTCTCCCCCTCCCTTCCTCTCTGAAATAAAAAATAATAATAATAAAATCTCCCTTGGGATGCTGACCAGCCATGTGACTCCTCCTACCTAAGCTGTGGTGGTTTTCTTGGAGACGGATGGGGGTGCTTACCTCACAGAGAGGCTGTGAGGATTAGTGTGAGGAGCAGGGACAAGTGCTGGGCTGGAGCAGTGCGCTTCCACCCTCCGCAGCCCCAGCTGCGGCCGGGTCTGGAGGAGCATTATCTGGGGGATGGGGACAGGGCTGTGCGGTGAAGGCCGGCCTCCGGAGTATGCTGAGGCGTCCTTGAGCTGGGCTGGTTTTAAACCCTACTCTCTCACGTCCCAGAAACCTGCTAACGACCAGCCCAAGTTTAACACTTAACTTAGTGGAGCAGATGCAGAGCAAGTGCCTTCCGTGAAGCCATTACCCCAGCTTGGGGTCGCTTTAAACTCAGAGTGTAGAGGAGCGAAAGCTCAGCCCCGTATTCCGTGTCTGGTAGGATGGGACCATTCCTTCTTTCGACTTACTGAAATACGTGCTGTGAGTCTGGTGTGTGTGAGGACAGGGCGATAGCAAGGTCCCGTTGAGCTCCAACAAAGCCCTGTTATCTGGGTGCTTTGCCAACACCAAATGCAGGAGAGCACAGAGCTCTGCTCCAGGTGGCAACTCGGTAAATACTGTCTGGCTGGCTCGCTTGTGGTTGGTGCCGGTTAACAAGACCTTGCAGAGCCAAGTCCTGTACATTTGGAACGTTATTCACTCGAAATAACAGTCATTGTGTGTCACAGTCGAACTTGGACTAACGTGGCAAGTCCCCTGGCACCAGCATAACCAACAAACCATACCTGTGGCTGTGGTTGGCACCTTGGTCTCCGTGTGTTCTAGGGCAGAAGTGGTGGGTGAAGGCCCTTCACTAACTCTCGTCCGTCTCTTCAGTCCTCTCAAGGGCACTGGTTTCCTGTTTGGCTTGCGTTTGCCCACTCCCAGGGTTCGGACTAATTACGGACAGAGAGCTGCCCCAAGACGGCCGTTGGCAGAGCGAAGCCCTCAGCTCCAGTCTCTGCCGTCCCAGCAGCCACTGCCTGGCGGCCGGGGACTCTCCTGCACAAGCCGTGCTGGTGGTGCAGTGGCAGGGTGCGGGCTCCAGAGCCGGCCGTTAGGGTCTGATTCCTGGTTGGACTACTTCCTCACTGTGTGACCTCAGCAAGTTACTTAACCTCTCTGTTCCTGAGTGTCAGAAGTAAAGGTTCAGGCCCACTGCATAGCAAATGCTCAATTGAAGTTAACTCTTAGAATAATTCCATCTTGAATTGTCTGGACTTCCTCATTCCTTTCCATTTTCCACTTCCCTTAGAACAGTGTGTGTGTGTGTGTGTGTGTGTGTGTGTGTTGGTGGTGGGGGGAGATAGGAGCCTTGCAGACAGGGAGATGACAGCCTCACTGCCTTTACGACCTTTAGGCTCTCCCTGTTCCAGGTCCCTCCAACCTCACCTCTTCCTCCTCTCCTTGCTTGCTGACCTTCTGCAGCCACAGGGGCCTCTTATTGCTCAAACACGTGTTTTTCCTGCCCCCGGAGGGGGCCTTTGCAGGTGCCGCTCCCTCAGCCTGAGCGTTCTTGGCGCAGATGGCTGCTCCCGCTTCCCAGACCTGGTTTGCATGTGACCCCTCGGAGACGCCCTGACTCCTGATTGCTCCCTGTCCTCTCCCAGGGATGCAGCTGCCAGGCGGGCGCCAGGGGCCGTGCACGTCTCAGTCACTCCAGCCCCCGGGCAGCCAAGGTTGGAGAAGCAAATGATGAGAAAGCAAAGGAGGGCCGGAGAGGGGTTTCAGAGACCCCGGGGCCCTGTGGGAGGGTCGGGCCTGGAAGCAAGCGGAGAGGGGCTGGAACTCTTACAACCACAGCCTTCCCGTCTCTGAGCCCCGGTCTCCCCATCCGTAGAGCTGATCCTGACACCTCCCGTGCAAAGCCATTTCAAAGCGGTGATGTGAGAGCCCTCAGCACGATACCCAGGCGCAGCGGCCTTCCATGCAGGATGCACTCCCGGGCAGCCTGGCCTTGGGTCAGGCCCCGTCCAGATGCAAAGCCATCTGGGAGGGGGGCTTCTGGACACTGCGGTCAGCTCCTGGCCCCGGTGGGATTCAGTTTCTCAGATCAGGGACAGGGGACAGGTGGAGAAGGCAGTTGGGTCCCTGAGGCTGGCCAGCCTCGGAGTGCATTTCCTCAGCATTTAGAAGGTAGTAGGAAGCATTAAGGGAGCCAAGGCCTCCAGCACATAAGCCTTCCTCCACCTCCTCTTCCCTGAAACGCCAAGGTCTCTGGCCTTTGCCTGGTTACCCCAGGCTGGGAGCGGAGGCGACCCCGTGGACCTCACTGAGGCTCACCTCAGTCAGCCCGGCTGCAGGGCGCCCACACCCTTGGGCCAAGGAGCTCCATCCTCTAAGAGGAAGCTGCCCAGCTCCTCCTCTGCATCCCAGTCTCTGTCCCGGGACGTGCCCCTGACTTCCGGCCTGTTCTCACTCAGCTGCTTCCCTGGCCAGGCCAGTCCGGCAGGGCTGATGGCACCCTGTCCCCGAGAGCCCCGGCACCCGTTTCCAAGGAGACAGCACAAACTTGCAACATTCCGTTGTTTGAAGGAGGCTGTCCCCGGAAGGAGGGTAGAAAGAAGGGCAGGAGGGTCAGATTGCGAATGCACTGCCGGCGGGAGGAGCACAGCCAGGCCCAGCTGCACGGCACAGTTTGCAAACACTTTCACATGGGATCGCACGTGATCCTGGCAACAAGCCTGTGGAGCAGGCATTCTCTCCCGGTTTTTACGGATTGGGGATGGAGAGAGAGGTGTGTCTAGGACTCCCTACGAGCCGGCCCACTCGTGACTCCAGTAGCAGCTCCCTGGGGTGGGGACGCTGCCTGGCCAGCTCACCGTGGAGGCCTGCTCAACCGGTGGCTGTGTTTCAGGCTCCATGGCTCCTTGGGAGGCCCGAGTGGCCAGAGCTGGCGGGAAGAGGGGGACCAGCCTCTGAGCACAGCCAAGGCCCTACAGGGTGAGACAAGGGAGGGGTGTAGAGAGCTGACAGCACGGCTTAAAGAAACAGGTCCTTCCAGAAGCTGGAGAAGAGCGAGTGAGCAGCCTGGAACAGAATCCTGGAAGAGGATCCTGGGGAGAGAGGGCTCAGAGACAGAGGGGACATTGAGTCAGGGCTTGGGGTACAGACCACCCTTGTGCCAGACATGGATTTCTCAGCCCATCAGGAAAGCTGGTCAAACTGGTGGCCCAGAGTGTGGGGCGGCCAGGTGGCCATTGAGACCTGGAGCCAAGGGCTGGAGCCGGCCAGCTCTGCCAGACAAAAGCTGCTTCCCTGGGGACGGGGGGTGGGGGGGGTCTGTCTGCAGGCTGGGGTGGGAGGCACAGGGGAGAGGGAGAAACCCCAAGTCTGCTCTCAGGGAGCGTCTTTGAGCTAGAAGGCCAGAGGCGTAGGGGGAGCAGTCAGTCCCGTGAGAGCACACCTGGAACTTCTCCCACGCCCCTCCCCTCCCCTGAAGCTCCTTCACGCTGGACACGCGCTGCTCTGCACGGGACCTGAGTGTGTGAAGCAGTCAGGGGGCTGGAGAAAGCGAGGCGTTTGTACACAGGCCGCAGCCCCCCAGGAGAAAACTGCCTCCTCCATCAGGGCAAAGGGCAAGGGATCCTGGGGGCAGCTGTTTCCGGGGCAACGGGACTGAGGTCCAAGCCAGAGCAGGGGACCCAGGGGCAGAAGCAGCCGCATCGGCTTAGAGTACGAGCTCCACGCCTGCGAGTAACCAGCGTGGTGTTGCGTGCGTGCTCTTTTTACCAAGGGGTGTGGCCTTCCAGGTGGATTTACTTTTATAAAAGACTTGGAGAGCTGGAGCTTTGGAAGAGGAGATTCCAGGCTGGGGCAATAATGTGGGCGAGGTCTCTGCGGGTGCCCTGACCCCTGGGCACCTGTCAGTCCCACGGGGCCTCGTGCGGCTGACCCTCAGTGCGAGAGCACCTGGAGAAGTGACAGGAGGTGGCCCGAGACACTGGGCCACACCCCTCGACGCACCCAGCTTACGCGGACAACTGATCCGCAGCCGGGGTTGCCAGCACTTGGCAAGGCTCCGGCCAAGACCTCTGGCAAGTCCTTGCAGAGCTGGGCCCCGACTCTGCGCATCCACAGTGAGTGATGGAGATTTTCCGCCGTCACAGTCTGCGGACCAGCCGGGACTGGCGACCAGCGGCTGCTGCCACCCATGAAGGCCTTGCTCTCCTCATCGGAGGAGGAGCAGCACCCCGAGCTGCCCCAGAGCCCTCCCCTGCCCCGCTGGGAGCTGTCCCTGCAAGCCGCTCCCTATGCGTGCACCGGGCCATCCTGGACCCCCACTTCCCTGGTGCCTGGACGGAGAGGCTAGAGCCCCACCCACCCACAGGGCCGTTCAGAGGTGGCGAGACGTCAGCTGTGACTCCTCCGCCGGCCTGAGCTGAGGGGTCCAGAGGAGATGGGCTTCTCCGGGGAGCAGCAGGGGTGCTGAGTGCCAGGAGGGCACAGGGACTCCCTCCCATGATGCCCGCCTCCGAGGGGGGCCCAGCCGCCCAGGCAGAGACCACAGGTGTGGTCTGAGAGCCACAGAGGCCGGCCCTGAGCTCCGGGAACCACCTTCCTTTCCTCAGGCAGCGTCTCCCCCGAGCAGAGCCTGCGCCCCTCTTTCCCTGAGCCACTCCCCAAGGGGTGAGAGAGGGCCTGGGCTTCGCTGTCTGTCCTTAGGCTCCAGGGTTTGGGGGGGGGCTGGGAGGCCCGGGGTGACGCCCCGTGGGCACATGCAGGCTACCTGATGGTGAGACACGTCAGCTGCCAGCACGGCAGGAAGAGGAAGCGGCCTGGGAAAGGTCGCCTGAGGGGACCCCGGGTCCTAAGTCAGATCAGGCCGCAGGAGACAGCTGGGCTCGGCAGTCTGAGCAGCGGGGACCTGGGGTGAGCCCCTCACAGAGCAGAAGAGAGCGGGAGTAACATTTCTTAGGGGATTCGCCTGAGCAGGTGGCCCCCAAAGCTGGCCGTGGCCCTGGGTTTCTCAGGCGGGACTTGGGGGCCCCCGGTTGCTGGCTGCAGGCTCTGCCCCCCGTCCACGCCCTCCTCTGCCGGCTCCCTCGCCCCGTGTTTGCCTGCGGTATCCTAGGAACGCGGGCTCCGCGCCTGTGGTCCTGTTACATAACAGCTTCCCTCCCATCCAGGGCTCAGCCTCCGGCGGGCAGAGCTGGGGCAGGCGCGTGGAAGGAGCTGCCCTCCAGGCAGGAGGCTGCCCCGCTCCGCAGCCTCCGCCGCCCCCACCCGCAGAGGAGGGACCTCACAGGCGCCTGCACCCGGCACATCCTCTCCTCTCGGCAGGGCCCTGGGCCTGTGCTGGGCCATGTGAGCACAGCACCTGTCAGTGGCCACACACCGGTGGCTTCCTTCCGCGAGCGAGCAGGCGGAGGGGCTGTCCCCGAGCTGCAGTGTCCCCGCCCCCCCCTGCACCCCAGCCCTTCCTTCCTCCTGCTCAGGAAGGGACCCAGGGCCCATAGACCCTGCTGGGGACCCCTCGCTAGGCTGGCGATGCCCGTCCTGCCACCGTGTCTGTGGCTGCCCCCGACCCCTCGGGCACCTGGGCGGCCAGCCAGTGCCGGCCGCCGCCGTTCCTACCTGTCCTCTTCTCCGGCCAGGGCAGGGAGTGCTCCAGCAGGGACTTGAGCACCTCGGGCATGTCCATGGCAGGGGCCACCCCGATCCGGTCGCAGCTCGACATGGCCCGGCAGGAGGAGCTTGCTCTGGGAGTTTAGAAGCAGCTGGAGAGGCAGGAGCTGGCCTGGGAGCCACAGGCTCGGAGGGGGGCGGGGCGGGCGCCGGAGGCAGCCAATGGGCGGCGTGGGCCCTGGCCCGCCCATCCACCCCCCAGATTGGCCCGCCGCCAGCCCCGGCTGCAGCCAGGCCTTCCCTTCCCGCTGCCTGGCAGGCCGGCCTGGCCGGGCGCCAGCCGCAGCACGTGGAGCCGCTGCGCCAATCCCCTGGCGGGGAGGCCGGGCTGTTATCTAACTTTGCGAAGGGAAGTTCTCCCCTCGGGCTGGGAGCCATGGCCGGGGCCTGCCAGGTGAGAGCCGGGAGCCAGCTCCGTGCCCACAGGGAGGCGCCCCGCACCGCCAGGCACACGGGGCAGAGCATCGGAGGGCCTGCCGTGGAGACCAGCTCAGCGGGGCCGTGAGACCCGGCACCCCAGGCAGCTCGGCACAAAGGATAGACTGTGTGTTGGCACTTACAGGCGTGTGGAGGCGCATCACACGGTCCCCTGCGGGCTTGTGAGCCTCCCGGGGTGGTTTGTGGGTTTTGAAGCTGATCCACACGTGTCTTGCTAGGTGCACGCATGTGCATGTGACATGCATAATTGGGGCTTTCCACCACCCGCAGAGCCTGAAGCCTGTTCTAAGGGACGCGACAAAACCTGCGGCCTGGTCCCTCTGGCCTTCCGGAGAGGGCAGCCAGGAGGGGGCAGCTCTGCAGACCTGGCTCCGGCTTGTCCTGGATGATGTCCTGCCTCCCAGCCCATCCTCGGAACCTCGGTGACCATTGGCTCTTTGCTGTAGTCCTCTCCCCGGGGCACTGGCCTCTGTGGTCCCCAGGCCACTTGAACGTGTGGTTGAAGCCAAGGTTCTGTATGTCACCTTCCACAGAGATCAGAGCAGGGGTTTCCAGATGTGGGGTCTTGAACAAGCTGTGCAGAGTCTGGGCCTCCAGGCAAAGCCACTGAGCACTGTGACCCTCGGCTGGGGCTGTCCGACACGCCGGTGGGATGCAGTAAGCAGTTGCTTCCTTTACTGTAGGTGGTCTCTCTGCCCCTTCACTGCTCTCCGAGATCCCCACTCTGTACAGAATCACACACACTCCACGGACCTTTCCTGGCTGCTTCCAAACAGCCTGCATCTCATCTTCCAACGACCCTCCCTTTCTTCCTAAGGGCCCTCCCCAAACCATGTTGTTTTCCCAAGTTAGTGAAAAATTAATGTCAATTTTAAAAAATATATATTTTATTGATTTTTTACAGAGAGGAAGGGAGGGAGATAAAGAGCTAAAAACATCGATGAGAGAGAAACATCGACCAGCTGCCTCTTGCACACCCCTCACTGGGGATGTGCCCGCAACCAATGTACATGCCCTTGTCCGGAATCAAACCTGAGAACCTTCAGTCCACAGACTGACGCTCTATCCACTGAGCCAAACCGGTTTTGGCAATTAATGTCAATTTTTAAATTTAACAAAACAATTTATGGCTCAAAGCTCAAAACTTTTTTTTTTTTTAAACCATTTTTTATTGACTTTTCACAGAGAGGAAGAGAGAGGGACAGAAGTTAGAAACATTGATGAGAGAGACATTGATCAGCTGCCTCCCGCACCCCCCCCCCCCCCCACTGGAGATGTACCTGCAACCAAGGTACATGCCGGAATCGAACCCGGGACCCTTCAGTCCACAGGCTGACGCTCTATCCACTGAGCCAAACCAGTTTTGGCAAAGCTCAAAACTTTTGATAAAGGTATCCTTGAAACATGTCCTAACTATCCCTGGCCTTTCTCCCCACGCCCCTTCTTCAGAACAAATTTAATTTTCTGTTTAGCCTTCTGGTGCCCTTTGCATCTGTGAGCCCAGGGCGAGGACATGAGGACGCGGTGGCCAGTGTGCAGGCTGCCTGCACTCGTAGGCTGGGGCCGACCGAGGCTGAGCTGGTACAGTAGCCACTCCTTGGCCCGAGAACCCTGTCACGTGCAGGGTAGGCTTGCCACAAAGGTGGAGTGGGTAGGTGCCCACGGAGCGTGATTTCAGAGGCAATAGGATGTACCCTACACGTCTCAAAGCACCCACTGGCTGGACGACATTTCACCCTCAGAGATCTGGTCCTGTGAGCTCTCTGCAGACCCCTTCAATGCAGGAAGGAGTGCTTACTGCATACCTGGCCCAGCCTAGCTCTTGTGAGGAATTCAAAGTCAAACAAGAAACCCAGCCCGGCAAGTCCCTGCCCTTAAGGAATTTTCATGGCACCGAGTCAGTCCACCTGGCACCCCCACTCTGACCCAGGGTGTCCAGCCAGCGGCATCACCTGTGGTCACACACGGGCCACATCGGCAGGTTGCTGAATCAAGATGCTAGGGATGCCCTAGCCAGTTTGGCTCAGTGGATAGAGCATCGGCTCACAGACTGAAGAGTCCTGGGTTCAATTCCTGGTTAAGAGCACATATCTTGGTTGCAGGTTTGATCCCCAGCACCAGTCTGGTGTGTGCGGGAGGCAACTGATTGATGTGTCTGTCTCACATATATGTTTCTCTTTCTCTGTCTCTCCCCTTCCCTTCCACTCTCTCTAAAAATCAATGGGAAAATATCCCCGGGTAAAGATTAAGAACAACAACAAAAAAAGATGCTAGGAAGGGTGGAGAGGGAAGGCCATATACAAGCCTGGGGACATTCAGAGGAGCCACATGGCAGGTGTGTGGGGATTGTCTGTACTTTTTTAAGAAATACACTGAGTGGCCAGATTATTATGATCTGGCCACTCAGTGTGTGTGTATAGAGGCCCAGTGCATGAATTCATGCATGGGTGGGGTCTGGCCAGCCTGGCCAGAGGGAGGGGACATGGGCAGTTGGCGGCCTGCCTGCTAGTCAAAATTCTGATTGAGGGGAAATCTTGCATGTTAACCTTTTATTATATATGATATATACTGAGTGGCCAGATTATTATGTGTCCAGAGATCATAATAATCTGGCCATTCAGTGTATATATTTTTTATTAATTTCAGAGACTAAGGGAGAGGGAGACATAGAAACATCAATGATGAGAAGGAATCATTGATCGACTGTCTTCTGGGGATGGAGCCTGAAACCTGGGCATGTGCCCTTGACTGGAATCGAACCCAGGACCCTTCAGTCCGAAGGTTGACACTCTATCCACTGAGCCAAACTGGCTAGGGCTGTTTGCACTTCTTGGGTGTCCTGGCTCAGAGGTCTTGCTGAGCTAGCTCCCTGGTCGGGGTAAATGTGGATGAGTTCTCATCTGCACCCCCAGGTCCTGGACAGTCATCTCTCCTCGAAAGTAGTTCCCCCAAAGGCAGGGAGGAGGAGGAGGAGCCTGCACTGGAGGCGGTAGTGGTCACCGCAGTCCCTCCTCACAGGACTGGAAACCAGAAGTGAGCCTGCATTCAATGACTGGGGCTGCTCAAGCCAGCTCTGGCACCTTGAGGAAGTGCCAGCCACTGGCCACACATAGCTAGCTTACATGGGGGCATGGAGATGCACATGTGAAATACAATTGAGAAAAAAAAGCAAGATGCAGATCAGTAAGTGCACATTGATTACAATGCTATAATTTTTAACATATATTTTTAATTGATTTTTCACAGAGAGGAAGAGAGAGGGATAGAGTTAGAAACATCAATGAGAGAGAATCATCGATCAGCTGGCTCTTGCACACCCCCTACTGGGAAGTGCCCGCAACTAAGGTACATGCCCTTGACCGGAATCGAACCTGGGGCCCTTCAGTCTGCAGGCCGGCGCTTTATTCACTGAGCCAAACCGGTTTTGGTGCAATGATATAATTTTTTAAAGCCTCAATTCCAGGGTCACCTCCTCCAGGAAGCCCTCCCGGTTCCCTCAGCCCGGATGAGGTGCCTTCGCTAGCACTTGGGAGTGTCTGTCCCACAACTGAGCCTGCCGCAGCATCCTATGTTCCTCCCTGCGGGTCTCTTCCCGGCAGAGGATGGAGTCAGGAAAGCCATCTTCAGTAATGTGTGTCCCCAGAAGCTGAGCTGGTGTGGGCGCCCAGTTCATGCTTGCAGACCTGAGCTGGACGAGAACCAGAGGGGAATTTAGGGGAATTTAAGAGCTTGACCCACTTCCTTGTTTTACTCTGATTTCCTGAGTACAAGGAGGTCACGACGCAGGCCAGGGCGGGGCTGCACTCTCTCCTGGGAGCAGTCCCCTGTCATCACCCGGGTTTTCTTGGGCGTGGCCAGGGGGTGTCAGAACCCCGATGCCGGAGCTGAAGGGGCCTCCACCGACCAGCCAGTTCCCGGTGGTTCTCGGGCTTTTTGCTGCCTCCTTCCTGAAGGTCCTTGGAGCCTGTGCTGACCGTGGACAGACAAGCTGCCTCCACAGGGCCTCGTGCACAGACGGTCCTCAAACTGGCTGCTGCTCTTCCTCTCTGGCCATTTCTCAAGCATCTCAGCCCCTCCTGTATGCCAGGCCCAAATGGTCCCTATTCTCGGAGAAGTCCTAGGTCTTGGACCCCTGCTCCTGGAGCCTCTGTACCGTCGTCTATGTATTAAAAAAAATATTTTTGTTGATTTCAGAGAGGGAGAGAGAGAGAAACATCAATGGTGAGAATCACTGATTGGTTGCCTCCTGCACACCCCCTACTGGGGATCAAGCCTGCAACATGGGCACATGGCCTTGACCAGAATCGAACCTGGGACCGTTCAGTCGGCAGGTGGATGCGCTATCCACTGGGCCAAACCAGCTAGGGTTGTGCTGTTGTTTCAAACTGTCTGATCATGATCATTTGCAGCCTCTCCCTCCAGACCCCCCCCCCCCCATCACCTGTAACCACACACCCCGAGACTTGAGAAAGTACCTCCAGCAGAGGCAGCTGTCTCCTGGCCTAATACACACTCTCCTTTTAAAGAGGAAGCCCAGGGGCCTGGGCCCAGGGGAGTCAGGATCATATTCGAGAGCAGGACACGGCCCCTCACCTTTCTGGAAAAGTCACACCCAGAAAGGGCCCAGACCTCTGGAGCCCAGGCCAGTGCACACGGAGGACCCAGGGGGCCACAGCAGGCCGGCTGCGGAGGAGCCAGCGAAGGGCGGCCACTGGGACCACTTATGCGGAGCACAGCTTGTCCCCGTCGGCCTGGGCTGCCCGCGCCAGGGTCAGCTGAGTTGCCCTGTTTACTCAGGGACAGACCTGCCCTCACCCCTTGGAATGTCTGGCTGCGGCCTGCCCCGCACCGGCCAGCTCTGCCCCAGGCCCGGCGCCAGGCAGGGAGGAGCAGGAGCGACACCTGGGGGACAGAGGTCAAAACGCACACGTTTATTTTCTGGAACAAAGGCTACGAGAAGCAAGTTTCTTTCGTTTTTATTTTAAGAAGGACAAAAATCGTTATTAAAACATCTACATTATTATTATCAAGATACTAGACCTTATGGATATTTAATATTAAAGTGTGGTATTCTTAAGATTTTAATACACGTTTTTAAAAGGACCATTGCATTGATTCCTGCCCGGCTGGGAGATGCCGCCCCGAAGGGACTCTCCGTCCAGGGCGCCTGCCCCGTTGCCACGTGGCCTGACCTCTGGTCCCTGCCCGATGGCGGCGGGCACAGGCCCTGGTTTCCCTCCCCCGGCCTCCCTGTCAGGATCACCACAGAAATCATGGCCCTGGGCAGAAATCTCCCTGCCTCCTGCGAGGGCCCCAGAGCGGCCAGGCCAGGAAGGCCCAGATCCGGAGGCCCTGGGACCAAAACGGGTTGAAGAGGATTGGTGACTCCTCCTCACCTAAGGGAAATCCTCGGCTGTTCCTGCGCATCCCTGCTCTCTCCCCAGGAGGGGGCGCTGGAAGCTGCAGGCAGAGCCAGGCCCCTGCAGAGCCCCCTCTGCCTGCGGCCCAGTCACCTCTGGCCCTGGCCCAGACCTCTCTACCTTAGACCAGGGCGGCTGCATTTCCCGGCCAAACTCCTTATCCTTAGCCCTCCACAGAAGTGATTGGTTGGATACCACACACATATATAATATTATATAGAGCGATATATTTAATACCTGTGTATATATGCATCACGGGGCCACATATATACACACTAGAAACAAGGCTGGTGACACACGGCAACACCACGGGTCGGGGAAACAAGTGTTGTGGACGTTCAAGGCCATGGCCCCCACGCTGGGTGTGGTCTCTCCTGCCCCCAGCCACGCCACCAGCACCCACGCTGCAGGGCTGGCCCGCGGGGGAGGGGGCAGGGGACAGGGGGAGGGAGGGATGCATGCCAGTTATTGGGGGAAGGGTGGGCAGTGGTGGCAAGAGAAACAGGCTTCTCTGAGCCCAATGCCCGTCGTCCTGTCATCACACACTGTCGATCCTTGCTGGAGGAGAAGGAAGGGTGCTCTATGCCCTCCGTCTCACCCCCGACCCCAGCCTGGGTCCCTGGTTCCTTCTGGGGGGGCCCCACTTTTGTGCCAATGGTGTGGGGCGTTCTGGAATGTCTGGGGAACCAGGGGAGACCGGGCCTGCGCACAGGGGGTGGGACGGAGAGCAGAGGGTGCACACAGACATCAGACCACACGGGGACAGGAGAGGGGCGTGGTGGGTGGGTGGGGGCAGGAGCTGGGGGGTCAGCTGGGGTCCCAGGCAGCTGGCAGGGCCAGGGAGCAGGGAGGGGCCAGGACAGACAGTCATGATTGTATTTCTGGGTCTCAGGGAGAAGGAGGAAAGGACTATGCTGGGCCCTCCCAAAAGAGGGGCTGTGTCTGGTCCTCGAATGGCCCATGATGCCCCAGGGTCATGTCTCCCTTCTCTCAGCATCCCCTCGCCTCCGTACCTCATTCCCTGCCCCTCCGACCTGTCCCCGAATCTGCTGGACGCTCCCCACAACCATCCTCGGGAGAGGACTTCCCCTCCTCCGTGCGGACAAGACCAAACCCCTGAGCTTCCTTCCTCAGCCCCCGGGTGGCGCTGCCTGGGACCCCAGCTGCACAGCAATCCAGAGGCGGTCCCCCAGCTAACGACGGGCCCTGAGTCTCCTGGCCAGTGTGCACCTCCTGCTGTGGGATGGAGACCCCGTGTGGATCACGCCTCCCCTTCGGGCCTCCCTTTTCCTACCTGCAGAATGGGAGCTTCGGGCTCTGAGGACCTACGATCTGCACTCAGTGGCTCCGGAATGAGAGGGGCCGGGCTGGCGGCCACACGGAAGGGCCAGAACCCGGAGGTCACCGAGCCCAGCCCCTCCCACCCTCCCAACCGGAGGGAATACGGAGGCCCGGAGGGTGAGGGACCCACACCGAGGCCCAGAGGGTGAGGGACCCACACCGAGGCCCAGCTCCATTCACCTTGGGGCTGCGTTTTAAAGCTAACGGGGCCTCCCGCCCTCTGCGGTGACCTGACCTGTCCCCAGGGAGGCGGGGGTGGAATGAAGGCGGGCAGAGAGGACCCTCCTGCTGCAGATTCAAGTGGGGACCCCGGGCTCCCCAGCCCTGAGCTTCGGGCCCCCTTTGGGAGCAGACAGAGGTTAAAGCTGGAGCCGGAGCCGGAGGTGTCCGACCAGGGGCGCTGGGGCTGGGGGGGAGGGGGCTGGGACCCCTGGAGCCACAGCACGTGCCCCCGGCTTGCACACTGGGTGGCGGGAGCAGACGGGATGGTGGGTAAGGGCCTCCAGGGCCAGGGGCTGCCTGATGAGGACGGCCCCCCCGCCCCCAGGCCCCCCGTTCCCATCCACACCCCGGGCCCTAGGACTTCACCCACGATGAGGCCTGGCTACTCCCCGGGGCCCGCGGCGGCGGCGGGGGCGGCGGCGGCGGGGGCGGCGGGGGCAGCGGGGACTCCGGGCGTGGCGCCCGCGGCGCCGTCCTCCTGCAGCAGGAAGTTGTATTTGCCGAAGTCGTCGTCCCGCGGGCACAGCAGCATGTCCTTGCGGGCCTTGGCCAGCTTCTGCTTCAGCACCTCGCGCCGGTCCAGCCACTCGCTGAGCTCCTCCTGGCCGTGGGCGCAGCGGCACTTGTCCCCGTCCGGGCAGGCCTTCCCCTTCTGGAGCCTGTGGGCGGCAGGAGGCTCACTGCCCACGCCCTGTGCCCTGCCCACCACGTGCTGCGGGGCCTGGGCCAGCCGCTAGCCTCCCCCAGGGCTGGTGGCCGGACGTCCCGATTTTTAACAATGCGTCCTGCGTGTTTCTAAAAAAGTCCCGATTTAAAAATAAATAAATAAATAAATAAATAAATAAATAAATAAATAAATAAAAATCGGGACTTTTTAGAAACTATGAGGGACGCGGGACAAATTGTTCTTTTTTGTTTTAATATTTTATTGATTATTTTTTTAGAGAGGATAGAGAGAGAGAGAGAGAGAGAGAGCTAGAAACGTTGATGAGAGAGAAACACCGACCAGCTGCCTCTTGCACACTCCCTTACCGGGGATATGCCCGCAACCAAGGTACATGCCCTTGACCGGAATCGAACCTGGGACCTTTCAGTCCGCAGGCCGACGCTCTATCACTGAGCCAAACCGGTTTCGGCAACGGGACAAATTGTTAGAAATCGGGACTGTCCCGCCAAAAGCGGGACGTCTGGTCACCTTACCGAAGGCCAGCTCCACCCGGGAGTGGCTTCGGGGCTGCTGCATGCTGGGGACCCAGGGGTGCAAAGTGGGGTCTGGCCAGGCCCACCCACAGCACCCCTCCAACCCTGCCCTGCCCTGCCCGGTGCCAGGCTCCTCATGCCCAGGACACACCACCCCTGAGTGCCATCTCCAGACCCAGAGGCGCCGGAGCTGGGCACGGCCCGTCTCCTGGGGCCCGCCCGCCCCGCGGCACCTGTCGCACAGCCGGAACTCGCCCATGGGGAAGCGGTAGGCCCAGCCGCTGGCATCGCTGTCGGACGTGAAGACCTTCTCCTTGTGCTTCTCGGACTGGATGTGCTGCTGCCACTGCTTCTTGCTGTTGCTGTTCTTGCCGCAGAGCCAGCAGTGGTAGCCCATCTGGGGGCACAGCCACCGTGGGTGCCCGCTCTGCACCCCCCGCCGGGGGCTGGGCCCCTCCCCGCCGCCCGGGCACGCGGCCGCCGGGAGTTACCATGATGTCGGCGTAGTCCGTGGGCATCTGGATCTGCTTCTCCCCTTCCCGGGCGCCGAGGGGGGTCCCTTCCCCCGGCTTCCCCGGGTTGTGCTTCTTCAGCCACATGTCGTAGGTCTGCTGCATGTCCAGGACTGCAGGGACACGGGGGGCAGAGTGCATGGGGCGGGCGCTCCCTCCGTGTCGCCCCGGGACCCCCGCCGGGGAGCTGGGGGCTTCTCGGGCCCCCGGAGAGCAGACCAGGGAGCTGGCCTGGGGCGCCCGGAGAAGGGCTGGTGGCCAAAGCGCTCTCGGTCTGCTGAAGGGCCGGGGTGCCGGCAACGAGGGGACCCAGGGCCGGCCTGCACTCACTCTTGTTCTCCTTCATGAACGTCCACATGTCCCGCTCCTCGGGGCTGTGCGCGAAGGAGCAGTTCCCCACGTACTGGCACTTGCGGCCGTTCTGCGCGTGGATGCAGAGCTGTGGGGGCGAGGGCGGGCCTGCTGGGTATGGGCGCTGCCGGACGGCGCCACTGCCCACCAGGGGGCACCCCTCCGGGCCCACGGCACCCCCCCCACCCCCGTGCTCACGTCGTATTGCTGTGGGAAGTTGCGAATGGACGGCAGTGGCCTCACTGACACCCACTTCCTCTTGGCCTTGGACATCACCAGCAGGACCCGCCGCTCCTTGGTCCAGCTGCCGGGCAGAGGGGGCCGTCGGGGAGGGCGTGGGCAGAGCCTCTGGCTGTGTGGCCTCCGCAGAGAGCCGTGGCCTCCTCACCCGTGGCACTCAGGTGGCCCTCACCCAGCGCGTGCCAATGCCCCCACCCAGGCCATACCCGCTCACTCACCAGTGCCGGGCCTTGGCGCTGCAGTACTTGAGGTCTTTGTCAGGCTCCACCACCTGCCCGTTCCTCCAGCACTGGCCACACACGAACTTCATCTGCAGGTCAAAGGTGCTGGGCCCGTGTGTCCGCGGGGCACCCTGTGGGCAGAGGGGCTGGTGAAGCTCAGGCACCAGGGCTACGGCCTGAGGTCCACCATGAAGGTCCCTCAGGGGCATTCGGACTGCCCGGAGCCTTGGGGCTGGCAGGAAGTGACCCACGGCAGCTCCAGGCCCATGGCCTCTCCACGCGGGAGCGAGGCCTGGAATGGGAGGCCTGACTCCTGAGCCGGGGCTCTCCGCCTTGGCGGGCTGGTCCGCACCGGCCTGGCCTGTGGGGCTGCTGGCATTCTCTGGGCACGGCACGCGACCTCACAGCTCCCCGCCTTCGCACACGCCCTTCCCTCTTCCTGGAATGCCCTTTGTCTGCCCTTCATGGGTTTGGTCTAGAAACTTCCAAGACTCAGCTGGAGCACCTCCTTCAGGAAGCCTTCCTGGAGCTCTCCCAGAGCAGCTGCCCATCCTCCGCGCTCCCACCGCCCCTCAGCGCCCCCGTGGCGAGGGGCTCCTCCAGTTCCTGGGCCGGCCCGCGGGAGAGCAGGCCCGGGAGGCGGACAGCCGGGCCGCGGAGGGGGAAGGAGGGGCCTGCGCTGGGCGGAGGGACAGACCACGGGGCAGCCCTGGACTCTCCAAGGCCCCGCGCGTTCACGCCCGTCCTCTGCCCGCAGGCAGGAGCTCCTGCCCCTGAGCGTCCCTGGGCCGGGGAGGGCCAGGCGGGGAGAAGATGCCACTCAGCCTCACGCCCTGCAACCGCGCTGTCCCTCCGCTAGCTGGAGCCTCCGGCTCCCTGGGTCTGATAGGGGCCGCCCCTCCGGGCAGCACTGTCCTCTAGGCTGCAGGCTCGAGTCCCCTGCCGTGGGTGCGCTTGTTCCTGGCACTGCCCAGCCCAGGGGCTGCCCTGGGGCAGGAAGGGGTTCTGCCCGTCAGGTGCTGACGGAGCCCTGGCTGGGCCCCAGGGTGGCACAGCTGTCCCGATGATGACATAAACCCTCTCCTTAATCACCGGCCTCGGCCTGCGCCGGAGCACACAGGACGCTTATCCGCGGCACACTGATGTCTACGTGTCCCGCCGCATGCCCCCTTTTCCTCCCTCCCTCCCGCTACCCTTCCTTCCTTTCTTTCTTCCTCTTCTTTAAAAAAAAATATATATATTTTATTGATTTATTTTACAGAGAGGAAGGGAGAGGGATAGAGTTAGAAACATCAATGAGAGAGAAACATAGATCAGCTGCCTCCTGCACACCCCCCACTGGGGATGTGCCTGCAACCGAGGTCACATGCCCTTGACCAAATCAAACCTGGGACCTGTCAGCCCGCAGGCCAACGCTCTATCCACTGAGCCACACCGGTTAGGGCTGGATGCTCCCCTTTCCACAGGTGAGGTGAGGGAGGCCTGGAGGGGCACCGTGGCTCGGCCGCTGGCGAGTGAACTGCCACACCGCCCACTCTCACAACAGCCACCTCCCCCTCCCCCTCGCTGCAGCCAGGGGGGAGGGGGGTCATTCCCGTCGGACGGGGAAGCAGAGGCTCAGCGAGGTCACTGACCCACCCACAGGCGGGCGGCCGAGGACGGACCTGGCTGAGGCGGGTGCTCCTGCTTCTCTGCAGGCGGCACACCTGTGCCACGGGCACGGCCAGGCACCCTGGCATCTGCCTCCCGGGCCCCCAGTGCCACTGCCCCACCCCACGATGGCAAACAAACAAGACGCCGGTGCCCACGTGGCCGGGCCTGGCACAGAGCCCTGCTCCGGAGCCAGGCCTGAGAGAGGCGTCTTGGTGGGGAGGTGGGGCCTGGCAGCACGAGGGCGTGGAAAGCTGTCAGGGAGCCTGGAGCCGCCAGGCCTGCCCCGTTCCTGGGGACGCCGGCAGCTGGCCTGGGCAGGACGAAGGGGTAAGGACAGGTGGCAGGTTCAGCCTTCTCTCTGGAGCAGCGGTTCTCAGCCCCTCTAGTGCCCGGCCCTTTAATCCAGCTCCTCATGCTGTGGCGACCCCAACCATAACATTATCTTCATTGCGACTTCACAGCTGTCATTTCGCTACTGATAACGAACTGTAACGTAAATGTCGGTGTCTGCTGATGGTCTTGGGCTCTGTTGCCACCCACAGGCTGAGAACCGCTGCTCTAGAAGATGCTGCCGGTCCAGGCTTAGCCCTCACTGGTGCCCGGCCAGGAGCAAAACTGCGCCGTGGGAGAAGGCCAGGGGAAGGGAGCCGCCAGGAACGGGGGAGAGAAAGGAAAAGGACCAGCAACGAGGGGGCTGAGAGAGGGAAGGCCCGAGGGGCTGGGCAGCTCTGTGGACCGACCAGCCCGCCCTGCTCCCTGCCACACCCAGGCTGGCCTCCGGTGGGCCTCAGCGAGGGGGTCGTCCCTCAGGTGTGGATGGCACAGGGCATCATATCACTGTCACCGTCTCCTGTGCCGTGAGGCCACCCCTCTGGCCCTGCTGTCCTCCAAGTTACAAGGACCCGGCCTCCTGGGGCAGGGGTGAGGAGGGGCTGGCACAGAGGGACTCGGCGAGCTGCAGCGTGATCGGCTCCTGTGAGTCTCAGCCCCCCCCCGGGAGATGGCAGGCAGGACGATGGTCCCCATCTCATGGACGAGGAGCCCTCGGGGGTGAGGGGCCTGGTGCAGGGCAGGGCGGGGCGGAGCAGGGGGAGCTCCAGACCAGACGTCAGAGACGCTGGGACTGACTCCGCTAAGGGTGCCCCTGGGCAGGCCTGGGCATGCCGAGCCTCCGTGGACACGATGCCACGTGCCATCTTCGGGACCGGGGTGAGGCTCACGAGGGTGGAGGCCATACAGTCCGCGGTGACAGTGTGAGGAGCAGGGGACACTGACAGGGGCTCAGGAATCTCCCGGAGACGGCTATGGACCACAACGGGGGACGCATAACCTCACAGCGGAGAAACCTCATCTCACGTCCTCACCAGGGAAAGGACACATCGGACCCCGTGCCGCCCGGGGAGGGACCGGGAAGAACAGAGCATCTCCCTGAGGTCTGAGGAACCACGGACAATCCCGGGTGGCGGGCCTTTTACCGAGCAACCGGCTCTTCACAATGCCAAGGTCACGGAGACAGAGAGACGGAGGGGCTGCTCTGGGTGAAGGACACTAAAGAGACACAACAGCCGAAACCGGTTTGGCTCAGTGGATAGAGCGTCGGCCTGCGGACTCAAGGGTCCCGGGTTTGATTCCGGTCAAGGGCATGTACCTTTTTTTTTTTTTTTTTTTTAATATATTTTATTGATTTTGTACAGAGAGGAAGGGAGAGATATAGAGAGTTAGAAACATCGACGAGAGAGAGTCATCGATCAGCTGCCTCTTGCACACCCCCTACTGGGGATATGCCCGCCACCAAGGTACATGCCCTTGACCGGAATCGAACCCGGGTCCCTTCAGTCCCCAAGCCGACGCTCTATCCATTGAGCCAAACCGGTCTCGGCAAGGGCATGTACCTTGGTTGCGGGCACATCCTCAGTGGAGGGTGTGCAGGAGGCAGCTAATCAATGATTCTCTCTCATTGATGTTTCTAGCTCTCTGTCCCTCTCCCTTCCTCTCTTTAAAAAATCAATAAGATGTATTTTTTTAAAAAGAGACACGACGGGAAGGCTGTGTGGTGCTCGGGATCGGGAACGACTCGCAAAACCTGAGCGCAGCACGCCAGGCTCCCACGGGTGCCCCGATGCCAGCTGTGTGCTGACAGCGGCCCCGTGGTACTGCGGAAGGCAGCGCCTGCGTCGTTAGGAAACACACACCGGAGAATTTAGGGGAAATGGGGCATCGTGTCCGCAACTTATTCTCAAATAGTTCATCAAAAAAGAGTGTGCGTTCCGTATATAATATAAATATATACGTGTAGGGACACGGACACACACACACACACACACACACACACGCTCACAGGACAAAGCGTGGGATGTGGTCAAATGCTAACATCCAGGGAATCCAGGAAAGGATACACATGCTTGATGTACGATTTATAATTCTTATCATTTCCTGGCCAATCGGAAATCACGTGCGCCCCGAGGCGGGGCCTTACCAGGCCGCTGCTGGCCTTCCCGGCGTGCGCCTCCATCTGCTGCCAGTACTTCTTGGATTCCTGGACGATGTCTTCGTGGGTCATGCCTGGGGGCGAGGGCGGACCCGGTGTCCTTGACGGCGCTCGGCGGCCAGGAGAGGCAGCGGCCTGTGAGGTGCAGGTGCCCCCGCGGCCCGCCTGCCTCTGCCTGCTCCCGGCTGTGCCCGGAGAGGAAGGAGCCTGGGCCCCCTGAGCCGCACCCCGGCTGAGAGCACCAGCTCCTCCCGAGGCAGCCCCCCAGGAGCCCCCCCTCCCCGGCGGGCCCTGCCCCCCCCCCCCCCGCAGGACCTGCCCTCCACCTGCCCCCCCCCCCCGGCGGGCCCCGCCCCCACCTGAGTACTGCTGCAGCAGCCAGACTTTGAGCTCGATGAAGCTGTGGGCGAAGTGGCAGCTGTCCTCCCGCAGGCAGCCGTAGCGCACCTCGTGGCGGCACACGTCGAACTGGAAGTGCTCCTGGAACTGGCGGACCTTGGAGTACTTGAGGGAGGTGGAGCGGACGATGTGCACCAGGCACCTGGGGGGGCGGGGGAAACGCAGGCTGCAGCCCCTCTGCTGGGCCCGAGCGGAGGCTCCTCCCGGTGCCTCCCGCCCTGCCAAGCAATGGCCCGGGAGGCGCCGGGGGTCCCGCACTCAGGCAGCCCTGCTTAGAGTCCAGCTGGGCCCGCCCGCTCAGTCTGGGGCAAGCTCAAGGGCAGGGCTGCCAGCAGGAGCTGGGCCACAGCTCCCCCCACTGCGGGGCTGGGAGAAGGGCGCCCATGGGTGGAGAAGGGCCTTTCCCCGGGTTCCCCAGCCCGAGGCGCCAGGCCTGGGCCTGCACCCAGAGGGACAAAAAGCACCTCCTCAGGCCTGGGATGCGAATCACCCTCCCAGCAACCTCAGGGGGTTCGGAACCATCAGCTGGTCAGTGAGGAAACCGAGGGTCAGGGCGGCCAGAGGACACAGGACAGGCCACTCCCCGGCCAGCTGGGACTCCAGGGCCTGGGCTCCATCATCCCCGATGGGGCAGAGCCAAGGGCGTCAGAGGGAACAAAGGTGGGTGCCTGGCTCACCCAGCCCTCCCACTCTGCCGACGGGGGGCACCAGCCTCGAGGCTCGTCTGATGAGTGACCTGCTCTGAGCCTCAGCCTTCTATCTGCATGCCACTCAGCATCTCTGCCCTCACAGGACTAGGGGACCGTTCTGCTGCCCCGAAGGGTGCTTGGAATGGAGATGGTCTGTCTCTCCAGAGGTACTGCCTCTGAGTCCCACATTCTGCCCCTGTCCTGACGCCCTCCATCCACCCTCTGACCTCAGCTGCCCCCCAGGCCCTGAGCCGCCCGGGAGCCTCTCCATGCCTGTCCCAGGCCGGGCCGGACCACACTCACTTGTTGTTGTAAAAGCTGTGCTTGGCGGCCAGGTTGGAGCAGACAGCCGGAGAGTCCTTTGTGCCTTTGCTGATGATCCGGGGTTTGCTGTCAAAGCAGATCTGCCCGGGGAGGGCTGAGCTGGAACCCGGCACCGCCACCAGGGCAGGGCGGGGGGGGAAGGGGGGGGAATGGGTCCCTGGGAGCCCTGCTCTGAGTCTGGGAGGTGGGGAAGGGCGTCCAGGCTCTGTGGTCCCCGCCTCTCTGCTCCTGCTCACAGGTAACCGGCCCAGCTCTCTGCGCCCGCCCCTCACTGGGCTGGATTCACCCTGCCGTGCCGAGGGCAGGGGCTACCCCACGCCTCAGCCTCAGTTTCCTTAATCACAGGGTCTGTCCCACAGGCTCCCCGCGGGGCTCAGGAAGGATGTGACCACACGGCAGGTGCTCTGTACACGCAGCCGTCCGACTGGGAGCGAACACCGGGCTGCTGCTCTCCGCTCTGCCTGCCGCTGGGGGGGGGGGGGGGGGCTGTGGAATGGATGGGGGGGGGGGCTGAGCTGCCCAAACCCGGCTGGCATCCAGGACCAGCACTCTCACTCCACAGAGGGGACCCTCCCAGGCCGTGGCTGGTGGGGAGGCAGGGCCCAGAGGGCCTTCTGGGACAGCTCTGGGGGGGATGGACAGCAGCCTGCGGTGCTGGCCGGGTCGCAGCTGGCCTCTGGGTCTGAGGACACCCCGGGGGAGGATACGGCAGGGAAGCAGGCAGGGAGGGGCAGTGGGCACAACCAGGCAAGGCGGTGAGGAGGGAGGAGAACCTACAGCGCCGGCCCCAGCCCCGCCCCGCCCGGCCCCAGCCTCAGTTTCCGCTGCCCTCGTGAGGGTGGACAGGATCGGGCTCCTGCATGACAGCTGCTGAGCCTAACAGCCTAACAGTCTGAGGAGTATGGGATCCAGGGCCAGGCCTCCCACCCCGTGCTCCAGGGCTGCCTCTCAGGGGGCTGCGCCCGGGACCGCCCGGCGCGGACTGGGCCTCCGCCCGGGGGGGGGGGGGGGGGGGTGCGGGCGGGGGCGGTGGGGTGCGGGGAGGGGAGGGGGCGGAGGAGGGCGGCCGCGGGCGGGGGCGGGGAGGGAGGGGGGCGGAGGAGGGCGGCCGCGCGGTGGGGGCGGGGCGGTGGGGGCGGGGCGGGGGGGCGGGGAGGGCGGGGGGCGGAGGAGGGCAGCGGCGGGCGGGGGCGGGAGCGGAGGAGGGCAGCGGCGGGCGGGGGCGGGGGGGGCGGGGAGGGCGGGGGGCGGAGGAGGGCAGCGGCGGGCGGGGGCGGGCGGGCGGGGGCGGAGGAGGGCGGCCGCGGCGTACCTCGCAGAGGAAGGTGAAGATGCCCTGGTGCTCCTTGAGGAGCTTGGCGATGGTGAGGCTGCCGCGCTTGACGCCCCCCAGCGGGTCGAAGAGCAGGTCGCGGTTCAGGGTGCCCTTCCGCTCCTCGGTCCACACGTCGATCTCCTCCTGATGGTAGGCGAAGGTGCAGTTATCCCCGTACTTACAGTCCTGCTTGTTAATCATGTCTGCAAAGAGCAACAGGACACACGTTCTGCCAGGCGGGAAGGCGGCCCCCTGCGCCTCGGGGGCACCGCCGGCCGGTGCGCACGTGGGCGGAGCCCTGCCCGCCAGGGGGTCGGGGGAGGGGGCATCCTCTGAGCTCTGCCCCTGGCGGGTGGGGGTGGGGGTCACATCTTCATCTGCAAAACACGCCATCCTCAGGCACCCTGGAGTCTGAGGGTGCTGAGCGCGGGGACGACACGGGGACACACCAAGCACGAGCGGCGCGGTGGCTGTCGCACTGACATGGAGACGCGCCCAGGCGCTTGGCGGAGGGAGAGAAGAACCGTGTGTATGACTGTCTATTCCACTTCAACCGAGGTGACACAGCCAGGGGCGAGGCAATGGCAACAGAACACTTTTTAAAAGCTGACATTTGTTGTCCTGGCCAGTTCGGCTCAGTGGATAGAGCGTCGGCCTGTGGACTGAAGGGTCCCAGGTTTGATCCCGGTCAAGGGCATGTATCTGGGTTGCGGGCACATCCCCAGTGGGGAGTGTGCAGGAGGCAGCTGAATTGATGTTTCTCTCTCATCAATGTTTCTAACTCTCTATCCCTCTCCCTTCTTAATATATTTTTTTAAAATCAATTAAAAAATATATATGTATATTATATATATATAAAAATATACATATATATGTTAAAAAAAAAAAAAAAAAAAAGGTCCCAGGTTCGATTCCGGTCAAGGACACACACCTCGGTTGCAGGCTCCTCCCCAGCCCCGGCCCTGGTCAGGGCTCGTACGGGAGGCAACCTTGATGTTTCTCTCTGTCTTTCCCTCTCTCTTCCACGCTGTCTAAAAGATCGATGGGGAAATTCCCTCAGGTGAGGATAAACAAAAAATAATAACAATAAAAATAAAAAATAAATCAGAGCTAACATGTATGGAGCCCTGCTCCGTGCCAGTCCTCAGCGCTGTCCACGGTTCTTCCCGCACCTCCCACAGCCGCGGGCGGGCCCTGCCAGGACAGGCTGGCTCTCTTCCCTCAGAGCGCGGCCAGCAGCTCTGAGGGACTCCCCAGCGCTCCTGCCCGGCTGCGGAGCCGGCCGGCGTCGCCCTCTCCCGGCGGTGCGTCCTCCCTGGGCCCCGCCGCGGGAACGGCCGCCCGCGGGCACCCACCTTTGCACAGGTAGTAGGAGCCCACGAAGCTGGTCTTGGTGGGCCGAGGCCGGATCCGCTTCCAGGTCTGGTCCTCGGAGCTCCGGAGCCGGCCGAGCAGGATGTCCCGCTTGCACTTGTGCTCCAGGCCCTCGCGGTAGGTGTAGTCGCCGGCCCTGGGGCCTGGGCAGGGGGACAGGGGCGGTAGGTGTAGTCACTGGCCCTGGGGCCTGGGCAGGGGGACAGGGGCGGTAGGTGTAGTCGCTGGCCCTGGGGCCGGGACGGGGGGACAGGGGCGGTGACTCGGGGAGCAGAGGGCGGGGTGTGTCGGGGAGCGGGGAGGCAGCCAAGGAAGAACTTCCTGCGGACACAGCCATCGGCCACGGTGGCTTCTGCTCTGGGGGGTGACCAGGCAGGGCGATGTGCTAGGGGTGGGCCGGGGGGTCTGGCAGCAGGTGGGGGACAGTAACTGGGTGACCCTGAAGGCCCCGCCAACTCCAACACGCTGAGGGAGGATGCAGCCCGCTGACATGTCTGACCTGGGATCCCATATCGCCTAGAACTTCCGGCAGAGAAACCCCGAGTCTGAGTCCAGAATCCTAACCAAGGTCTAGTCTAGAGGCTCTCATGTGAGAGACTGGGTGAGCGGAAAAGCATCCCCCACCGCCCCCCTTGGAGCTGGGGTCTACCGACGCCCCTGGGCCATCCAGCCAGTGCCCTCCCAAACCCTTTGCCCCCGAGGTGCTGGGCAGGTGTGCAGTCACCGTGAGAGGCTCTCAGGAGGGCGCGGAAGGCAAAGCTGCGTTCTTGCGTCGGGGGTGGGGGGGTTGGGGAGGCGGCACTCTGCACTCCCCAGCCAGGTCCCCGCCTCCGGGTTGCAGGCGCCAAGATGCACCCCTCACGCCCCCTGGCCTCCCCAGCACTGATGAGAGCCCCAACCTCCACTGTCTCCCTGCTGCTCCTGTGCCCGCCCTGCTCTCTGATGGGCACACGGGGACCTGTCCTTCTGGGTGTCCACGCTGGCGGTCCCCAGCATCCCGGCAGCGGGGCGAGGGGCGGGCGCACGGTACCTGTTTTGGGGTAGCAGAGCTGGCAGGCCTGCTTGAACTCGTGGGTGGCGGCCAAGGGGTTCTTGATGAGCAAGGCGGTGTTGGGCATGGAGGGCTCTGGCTGTGATGGGAGGAAGTCGGGCGTTTTGGGCTCTGGCCGAGGCCGGAGCCACCAGGCCCAGCCGGGCGCCAGCCTGGGGGGGCTCTAGGACCCCCCCACGAGCAGCACGGTAGCCCAGGACCCTCCCTCTTCCTCCACCCTCCCAGCCGGGAGCTCCTCTGACCCAAGAATCCAGAGCATGGGGACTGGAGAAGCCGGGGGATACGGTGATCTCGCCCCAGAGCCCCCCTTGGACACAAGCCCGGCAGGAAAGCAGAGCGAGAGGAGGGGACCCCGTGGGACTGTGCCTGCCCCAGCCTCCAGCTCCCAAGCCCACAGACGAGGGGAGGCTAGGACTTCAGGGGCCACCCAGCTGGTGTGCGGCTGAGGCTGGAGCCAGGCCGCCTGACTCCCGGTCAAGTGCGCGCCCATCGCAGAGCCGGGCTGAGGCCCGAACCCGGGATGTTCCTAACGCCCCTCCCGGGGGTGCAGCCCCTGGTCCCAGGCAGAGGGCTCCCCCACTCTGGAGCCCACAGCCCTCGCCTCCACCAGGTGCGTGGCTGGTCACTCACCGAGGGGGCCGGCTTCTGAGAGCCGCTGGGGGGGCGCGGGTCCTGGGAGCCGGTGTCCTCTGGGCGGGAGGAGACGGGGTCACGGCCTGCTCCGGGGGTGTGAGGGCCCTCCGAGCCCCCTCTGGGTTTCCAACCCACAGACCGCCCAGGCTCCACCTTCTCCTGCTCATGCCGACCCCGAACCCGGCGGTCGGCAAACTCATGAGTCCACAGAGCCAAACAGCAACAGCACCACGACCGAAATTTCTCTTGCGAGCCACATTTTTTCAACTTAAACTTCTAACGCCACTTCTTCCAAACAGACTCCCCCAGGCCGTGGTGTTTGTGGAAGAGCCACACTCACGGAGCCAAAGAGCCGCGTGTGGCTCTCGAGCCGGTTTGCCGACCACGGCCAAACTCTACCCCGGGGACAAGGAAGCACCCCCGCCGGCACAGGTCCCCGCACCCGCACCCCCACAGCCCGGGAGGCAGCCCAGCGCCTCAGCTCGGCCTCACGCGGGTCCCCCCGAGACTAGCTCAGGCCTCCACGGCCCCCGCCCTGCCCGCCCGCCTCCTCTGCCCCTCGGAGACATCCCTCCGTCCATCCGTCCATCTGTCCATCCGTCCGTCCGTCACGGGCCTGTGTGACGGCTCCCCCTGCTGGCAGAAGCCTCCTGCAGGAGGCGCATCACCTTCCTGGGCCCTCTGGGCGTGAGCTCTCCGGCCCCGGGTGTGGAGCCGGACCGGGAAGGGCCCACGGGGGCCTGTGCCTGTCGGGTTCCTGGCTCCCCGCTGTGTGGGACTAAAGGAGCCCATGGCCTTGAACCCTGGGAGGCTGGACAGAGCAGCAGACCACAGGTCTGGAGTCCTGGCCTGTCCCCGCTCTGCCGTGCGATTCCCAACACGATACCGGCCCGGCCCTGAGCCCAGAGCCGCAGGGGACACGGCCTGGCCGAGGGGCAGGGCCCGGCCGAGGCAGACAGCTGAGGCTGAGCCGTGGCGGCTCCTTGTAAACCGTCCGGGGGGAGGGGCGGGGAGGGGCGCAGGCGCCCGGCCTCACCCAGGAAGGCGCCGGGCTTGTCCAGGGCGCCCCGGGCGGAGCCGAAGCTGTCCAGGGCGTCCAGGCGGGTCTCTGAGTAGGGCAGCAGGTCCAGGGAGTCCAGCGCGGAGCCCGGGGGGTCCAGGGCGTCCAGCACCGAAGCGGCCAGCTTCTTGGCGGGGTCCATGACGAGGCCGAAGGAGGCGGGGGGCAGGGGGCTGGAGACGGGGATGGACCCGCCCACCACCGGGGGCAGCAGCGGGGTCCCGCCGGGGAACACGGGGATCAGCTGGGGCAACTCGCTGGGCACGCCGCTGCCAGGCAGGCCGCCCTGGACCAGGGACTGCAGGGGGAGAGCCGGGTCAGAGGACACACCTGCCAGGCTCAGCCCTGCCTGACCCCCAGGAGGAACCAGGAACTGCCCGCCCCCCCCCACTGCACATACTGCAGCTTCCAGTTTCTGCCCCCAAGGCCTCTGTCTCCCCCCGCTGACAGAGAGGGGGCATCCCTCCACCCGTGTGGGACGTGGGGATGGGGCGTGAGGAGGACCGTGGCGGGTCCCAGGCGGGAGGGGGCTCGGAGAGAAGGGGGCTCACCAGGGAGTCCAGGAGGGTGTCCAGCTCCGGACCAAAGACGTCCCCGTCGGACAGGTCGTCCAGGCCCTCGGAGCTGGGCAGCGCCCTGCTGCTGCTGCTGTCCAGGGGCGCCAGCAGGTCCAGCACGTGGGGGAACAGGGGCATCGTGGGGGGCGCGGGGAGGAGGGCCGGGGAGCCTCGCAGGTCCACGTAGCAGTCTGTGGGGCCCGGGGGGGGGGGGGTGCTCAGTGGCTGCAGGAGGTCCTGCCCTGAGGTCCTCCCCCATCACCCTCCTCCTCGCCCAGCTCCTGCCCTAACCCGGCCTGCCGCCGGCCGGACCCAGTGGCCGAGGCTCAGCCAGTGCAGGGAGTGGGGAGGGTCCCAGTACGACAGCGTGTCCCCGATGGGCCTGGCGCAGGGCCTGACTAGCCCAGTCTTGGCAAGCTGTCTCTCCTGGGGGGGCACCTCTAAAGTGAGCTTCCGGGGAGCCAGCGGGAACAAAGGCAGGGACTCTGACAAGGGGGCCGGGGGGAGGGGGCAGAGTGGAGGACATGGGACCAGCACCCTCACTCTGAGAGAGGGCTCTTCCCGATCCCACCATTTGCTCTCCTGTTTCAGGGAGTCCCCAGGGCGGGGACCCCCAGGAGCCCTGTCTGCAGGGCTGGGCTGGCCGAGGCCCGTCTCCACCCGTCCCCTCGGGAGAGGGACACACCTGTCTCGATGTCGTCGATGGAGCCCAGGCCGTTGGAGATTCCCTGTGGGAGGAAGGACGCCGTGGGTCAGGCAGACCCGGGCTGGGAGTCCAGGGGGCCAGCGCTCGGGGTGTCGCCTGGGCCCGAGGGACGGCTGCTGCCATTGACCACGGGTCTGGGCAGGACGGCCAGGAAGGCACCAGAGGGCCACTCGCATCACCAGTGTCCTGCCCCGTGGGCCCTGCCAGCGCCCGATCGCGCACATCCAGCTCCAGCACTGACGTCACTCGTTTACAAACCACCAGGCTGCCCGTGGCTATGGCAGCCCAAACAGACTGGCACGTTCATTCATTCTGTGCGAGCACTCAAGTCTGTGCGAGCTAATCGTTCCTGGTCACATGCCCCGGTGAGTGACGGTTACACACCAGGTGAGGTCCCGCCTGCCTCCACGCAGCCTGCGAGGCCCCCACGGGCGAAGCCCCGCCTCCCGCGGCCCAGGCACGGGGGCCCCTGGGATGTCGGAGCGGGTGGACGGCAGAGCTACAGCCCAGGAGGGAGGCTGCTGCAGCCGTGCTGTGTGACGCTGGCCACGGCCCTGCCTGCGCTGGCCTCAGCCTCTCCTTGTGGGTCACCAGGCAGGACACAGGCTCCACCGGCCCTCCAGCCTGTCCCTCCTCGTGCAGAAAGCCTCCAAGGCCGCCGGCAGCCCGTGTGCGTGAGCAGCGGGGGAGTCGTGCGTGCGCTGAGCCTGCCATGCCCACGAGGAGGCCCGCGTGGCCGGCCCCAACCCCCTTCCTTCCCTCCTGCAGCCGTGGTCTCCTTTCTCCAGGGGCCACGGGCATCCCTGAGGGTCCCCTGCAGGCACCCCTCCCACCACCAGCAGCACCGCCTGTCCCCGCGCCGTGCGCCCCAGAGGGGCCCTCACAGGCCTGGCTCGGGCCCGGGCCCGGGCTGCAGTCACCCCATTCCCAGAGCGGGCGCCCGGCTCAGCAGGGGGACGAGGAGAGACTGAGCCCTGGCACCTGCCGCCTGAGCTCACAGACGCCCAGGGAGTGGGCTCAGAGCTCCGTGATGGACAAACCCGACAGGCTGCGCCCAGAGGTGGGGAGGGAGGCGTGGGGCCCGGCCCCCCCTACCTGGTCTGCCACACCAGCCGCAGTGCCGTTACTGAGCAGAGAGAAGGTCTCCAGTTCCTGCAGAGATTGGGGAGCGGGGAGGGGAGAGGTGAGGATCTGGGGAGATGCTCAGGCTCCATCACCCAGACGGGCGGTCAGGGTCTGCGGTCCTTCCCAGCTCCCTGCCCCGGGGCTGCTGGAGCCACCCCACTCTCTCTGGTCATATCGGGCGTCTGCTTTCTGCCAGCACGACCTGAGGACTTCCGAGCACACACTCCTCCCGGGTGCCAGCGCCAACGCATCCTGGCGTTTGGACCCTCTGAGGCGGGCACCACGGTCCCACGCTCCAGGCGCAGAGAGAACTCACGTGCTCAAGGTCCCAGCCAGACTCAGAGCCGGACCCTGCCTACGGGCAGCTTCCTGGCACACAGGAGGTGCCCAGTGAACCGCAGGGACCCCAATGCCATGGGGGTGACCTGGGGCTGAGGGCGGGCTGTCGGCGGAGGCCCAGGCAGGAGGGAGCGGCCCGCCCGGCCGGTGTCAGGGGGGCCTCGAGGCCCTAACGATGTTGACGGCCGTCCGGGCTCTCAGCCAGCGAGCGGGAGGGCCGCCTACTGCCACTCCCTCCGGCCCGGCCTGGCCTGGCCACCTCACCTGCTTCTCCCCCAGGCGCCTGGCCCCCTCTTCCGATCTCCCCGCCTGCACCCCCGGCCCCCGGCCCCCAAGCCCACCCACCTGGGGCCTCTTGTACGCCTTCCGGACTCGCAGCCCCAGCTTCTGAGCCAGCTCCTGGCCCAGCTGCGTGACGCTTTCATCCTGCGGAGACAGACACGCGGGTGGAGCGGTCCGTCCGTCCGTCCGTCCACCGGCTCGCCGGCGGGGCCCGCCGCCTGGTGCCGCCTGCGAGGGGGCCGCGGGCAGCCACGCTGCGGACGAGGAGCCAGCCCCGGGAGGGGACGTGGCTGCCCAGGACACGGCGAGAGCGGGTGGGGCAGGGACGACACCGCGCTGCTGTCTTTTCCGTTCAGGGAGAGCAGCGGGGTGGTTTTTGTTTGCATTAACACTGACCCTTTGCCGGACACGGTGTTCGGAAAACTTTCCCTGTGGTTCTACTTTTTGTGTACTGTTCCTGCTCCCCCAGTGCAGTGCGGCTCACGGGGGGACCTCTCTTTGGACAGCTGTCCCCCATCCACACAGCAGTCTCCCGCAGTCACAGCAGGTCCGAGTCGCCCGGCTGTCACAGCGCCGGCCCCGGAGGGAGGGCAGGTGGCTGTACCGCCGTCCAGCGTGGCGAGGGCAGTAACGAGCCTGAGGACAGTGCCCGATGAGGGCGCCCCGCGCTCTCGCTGTGTGACCTGTGTGACTCGAACGGCCTTGCCTGGCTTTCTGACCCCCTCCCCGGCACAGCCCTGTGATGCACGGTATGTCAGCACCCCCACTTTGCAGGGGTGCAAACCAGGGCTCAGAGAGGCCACGCCATGTGTCCAAGGTCGCACAGACAGCAGGTGGCAGGCCCGAGATCAGGACCCAAAGCCAGGCCAGCAGCCTGCACCCAGCTCCTTGACCATCGTGCAGTGATTCCTCTCTGCTCCGCTCACCCACATCCTTCTTGCTTCTCCCAGCCCCACCCAAACCCCGCCCCCTCAGGGAGTCCGCCCAGTCCTTCCAGGAAGCACTGACCCACCCCAGTCCTCTCACGCATTGCTTCAGGGACGAAGCAGGATGGACACCGTATAAACGTGGGGCTGATACGCAGAGAGGGGCAGTGACTGTCTACAGCCACGCCAGGGGGCCATGGCGGAGCCAGCCCTGACCTGGGACACTTCCATGCGTCTCCGAGTAGACGGTTGGCCCCCAAAAGGCACAGACTGGGCACCGTGTGGGCACTGAGTGGGTACTTGCTGAGTGGGTGGATAAATGGGGAGGGGGTGTTGTGCCCAGCACGCGTGGGCTGGGGCAAGCAGTGCTCTCTGTTGGCCATTTCTGATCGTCTCCTCCCGACCTAACGACAGCCTGGCCACTGGGACCCCACACAGGGGGGACCCCCTGTAGCCTCACTGCCACCTGCACTCCGAGTGTCTCACCCACGGACCCTATGAGCAGACTGCCTGGTTCAAACCTCAGCTCTGCCGCCCCCTAGCAGTGACGCCGGGGAAGTGCCTTCCTCTCTGTCCTCGTCTTTAACACGGGGGTAACTGCATCCACCTCCAAGCCTTGTTTGTCGCGACGGAGCTAACACAGCGTGTCTTTAGCAACAACGCCTGGCCCGGAGCCCGGTGCTCACAAAAGCACCTGCAGCTGCAGGGACAGCACGCCGAGGCTCAGGAAGGCGGGGGCGGGCGCAGAGCCGCACTCACGTGGGGCAGGGCCAGCGAGCAGCGGCTGCTGCACTCGTAGGCCTCCTTGTGGCGGCCCAGCTCGTTGAGGGTGCGCGCCTTGCGGAACAGCGCCCGGATGTTCTCGCCGTCCAGCCTCAGCGCCTTCTCGCTGTCCTCCAGCGCCTTCTCGTACAGGCCCTGCGAGCGGGAGAGGGAGGAACGCCGGCTGGTGGTTCCACTTGGTCACGCACGCACTGGTTGGCTCCTGTATAGCCCTGGCCAGGGATGGAGTCTGCAGCATTGGTGTATGGGGTCCATGCTCTGACCACTGAGCCCCTGGCAGGGCTGGACAGCAGCATCCCTTAAAAGCTGTTACTACGTCAGGGCTTTGAAAGCTCCCGGTGAGCTGCCGTGCAGCCGGGTGAGGTCAGACGGGAGGATGCGCAGCCGGGGGCGTGGCAATGGGGGGGCGAGGAGAGGGGGCGGCTCACCATGGGGGAGGGGCTGGGGGAGGGGGCGGGGGAGGGCACCGCTCACCATGGGGGAGGAGGCGGGGGGGGGCGGGGGAGGGCACCGCTTACCATGGGGGAGGGGGGGCTCACCATGGGGGGAGGGGCGGGGGGATGGGGAGGGGCGGGGGCGGGGGAGGGGACCGCTCACCATGGGGGAGGGGGGCGGCTCACCATGGGGGCGGGGCGGGGGGCGGGGGAGGGCACCGCTCACCATGGTGAAGTAGCAGGCGGCCCTGTTGACGTGCAGCTTGCACAGCAGCTCCCGGGGCAGGTGCACCTGGTCGGAGGCGGCGTAGTCGGCCACGTTCAGCCCCTCCATGTACTGCCCCAGCGCCTGCTTGTGGTCCTTCTCCCGGAACAGGTCGTTGCCCTCCGCCAGCAGGTTCTGCACCAGCTTGAGCAAAAAGGCCTGGGGGGGGAGGGGTCTCAGGGGCTTTCCCCATCCAGCTGGCTCCCACACTCCCCCCTTCACCATCCCCAACTGGCCACCGGGCCCCACGCCCCTCCCCACCCCCACGCCCCTCCCCACCCCCCACACCCCTTCCCACCCCCCACACCCCTCCCCACCCCCCACACCCCTCCCCACCCCCCAAACCCCTCCCCACCCCCCACACTCCCCCCTTCACTATCCCCACCCGGCCACGGGGCCCCACGCCCCTCCCCACCCCCACGCCCCTCCCCACCCCCCACACCGCTCCCCACCCCCCACACTCCCCCCTTCACCATCCCCACCCGGCCACCGGGCCCCACGCCCCTCACCACCCCCACCCCCCTCACCACCCCCACCCCCCTCCCCCTCCCTACCCCCATGCCCCTCCCCACCCCCCACACCCCTCACCACCCCCCACACTCCCCCACAGCACCATCCCCACCCGGCCACCGAGCCCCACACCCCTCACCACCCCCACGTCCCTCACCACCCCCCACGCCCCTCACCACCCCCACGCCCCTCACCACCCCCCACGCCCCTCACCACCCCCATGCCCCTCCCCACCCCCACGCCCCTCCCCACCCCCCACACTCCCCCCTTCACCATCCCCCACACTCCCCCCTTCACCATCCCCACCCGGCCACCGGGCCCCACACCCCTCACCACCCCCACGCCCCTCACCACCCCCACGCCCCTCACCACCCCCCACGCCCCTCACCACCCCCACGCCCCTCCCCACTCCCCATGCCCCTCCCCACCCCCCACGCCCTTCCCCACCCCCATGCCCCTCCCCACCCCCACGCCCCTCACCACCCCCCACACTCCCCCCTTCACCATCCCCCACACTCCCCCCTTCACCATCCCCACCCGGCCACCGGGCCCCACACCCCTCCCCACCCCCACCCCCCTCCCCACCCCCCACGCCCCTCCCCACCCCCACGCCCCTCCCCACCCCCACGCCCCTCCCCACCCCACGCCCCTCCCCACCCCCACGCTCCTCACCACCCCCCACGCCCCTCACCATCCCCGCCCGGCGGCGGCACTCACCTCATATTCTTCTTGCTTTAGGGGGAGTGTCGACCTGGTGGGAAGAGGGGAGGAACACGAGGCCTAGTGAGGAGGGACCCGGCCGCATGGAGGACCAGGCGCCAGGGCCGCGGGAGGGAGAGAGCCGGTGCTCCAGGCAGGCGGCTGTCCTCGGCCTGAGAGACCGGTCCTCTGGGGATGGCCGTGCCCCACCCCAGACCTGCCCTGCGGCCCCAGCCCCCCTCCCGTCCCCGAACAACAGGACCGCCCAGAGCCTGCGCCCCCAGGACTCTCCAGTCCCGTGCGGCTAACCAAGCTCCCGGTCTCCGAACCCCAGCTTTCTCATCGCGAACTGGAGACGAGGACCCTCCCTCCTGGGCCGCGGGGAACACTAACAGCGATGGGCCGAGGCCCGCTCGGAGCCCGGGCGTGTGCCCGTCATCCTTACGCTGGGCAAAGCAAGTGGGAGCACCGCCGAGCCCCGGGGACAGTCCCGATTTTTGACAACGTGTCCCGCGGTGTTTTAAAAAAGTCACGATTTAAAAAAAAAAAAAAAAATCGGCCGGGACCGGTTTGGCTCAGCGGTAGAGCGTCGGCCTGCGGACTGAGAGGTCCCGGGTTCGATTCCGGTCAAGGACATGTACCTTGGTTGCGGGCATATCCCCGGCGGGGGGTGTGCAAGAGGCAGCTGATCAATGTTTCTCTCTCATCGACGTTTCTAACTCTCTGTCCCTCTCAATTCCTCTCTGTGTAAAATCAATAAAATATATATATTTTTTAAAAATCGGGACTTTTTTAAAACGCCGCGGGACGCAGGACACATTGTTAGAAATCAGGATGTCGCCGAAACCGGTTTGGCTCAGTGGAGAGAGCATCGGCCTGCGGACTGGAAGGTCCCAGGTTCGATTCCGGTCAAGGGCATGTACTTGGTTGCGGGCACATCCCCAGTGGGGGGTGTGCAAGAGGCAGCTGATAAATGTTTCTCTCTCATCCATGTTTCTAACTCTCTATCCCTCTCTCTTCCTCTCTGTAAAAAAAAAAAAAAATCAATATAAAAATATATAGTAAGAGATGATAAACTCTTTTTTAAAAAAAAAAAGAAAATCGGGACTGTCCCGCTTACGGCAGGGGAGGTGGAACACGGGACAAGGCCAAGGGTGACCAGGGCCAGGGAGCTCGGGTGCGTGTGGGGTTCGCAGCCCCCGAGCCCCTGCCCTGCCAGCCCCTTCCCAGCGCCCCCCACCTCCCCACACCCCAAGGCACCGGGGACCGGACGGCAGAGGAGCGAGCGGCGGCGGCGGTGCACTCACTGGATGAACTGCAGCCCCTTCTCGATGTCCGCCTTCCGTCTCTGCCTCTCCATCAGTCTCTGGGGGAGAACGGCCGTCAGTCCGCGGCGGGGCCGGGCCACCCGCCCCACCACGGACGCGCCTCGCTCCTCCCTTTTCCCGGGCGCAGAGGGCAGCGCCCCGTCTCGGGCCTCCCTGGCTGAGCCGCGCCACGCAGCCCCTGCCCCCCACGCCGAGTCCCCCGCACGTGGAGTTTGCCGAGCGCCCTCGACGGCCACGGGGCTGCATGGGGGCCCGGCCCTTCCCCACAGCATGGCCTGGGCTGCAATGCTGCGCGGGACCCCCTCAAGTTCAAGGGGAAAAACCCAAGCTCCCCAAGCTCGGGCTGGGGAGAAGAGACAGAAAAAGCAACACGATGCCCCTGAACAGAGATACAATGGAGCGCCACCACCGGACCACGCGCCGGCTACGCACCCGGCCACGCACCAGGCCACTCTGGGCCACGCACCCGGCCACGCGCCAGGCCACTCTGGGCCACACGCTGGGCCATGCGCCAGGCCACGCGCCAGGCCACTCTGGGCCACGCACCAGGCCACACACCGGGCCACGCACCAGGCCACTCTGGGCCACGCACCAGGCCACACACCGGGCCACGCACCAGGCCACTCTGGGCCACGCACCAGGCCACACACCGGGCCACGCACCAGGCCACTCTGGGCCACGCACCAGGCCACACACCGGGCCACGCACCAGGCCACTCTGGGCCACGCACCAGGCCACACACCGGGCCACGCACCAGGCCACTCTGGGCCACGCACCAGGCCACACACCGGGCCACGCGCCAGGCTACTCTGGGCCACACGCTGGGCCACGCGCCGGGCCACGCGCCAGGCCACGCGCCAGGCCACTCTGGGCCACGCACCAGGCCACACACCGGGCCACGCGCCAGGCTACTCTGGGCCACACGCCGGGCCATGCGCCTGGACACGCACCAGGCCACGCACCAGGCCATGTGCCAGGCCACGCGCCAGGCCACGCACCGGGCCACGCGCCAGGCCACGCACCGGGCCAGGCTCTTATTGAACCTTTGACCAGCACAGCTCGGGGGCAGGTATCATTCTGCCCATCTCATCGAGGAGGAGGAGCCCCACCACGAGCTGGCGCGCCGCTGAGGCCGGATTTGAACCCCGGCCCCTCTCCTTTCATGCCCCCCACCCCCGGCCCCTTCACTCAGCCCTACGTGCACCATCTTCATACAGTGCGTGCTGGTGAGAGAAACAGATGAATGCGCAGCAACTCACCCAACCCGTGATAAGAAGAACTGACCCTGACACGTTAGCGATCAGACAGTAACACGTGTGGACAGGTGCTGAGGAGTAACCACGTGCGGGGTTGTCACGGTTTACACACAGTTCCTTCCCGAACGTTACTCCCCGCACCGCCCTCAGGAGGGGCTGCCACCATAGCCCATTTGGCAGAGGAGGAAACAGAGGCAGAGAAGTTAGAGAGATCTGCCCGAGGCCACACAGTGCCTCCTCGCGGCCACCTCCCCGTCATCCCGCTCCGTCCACAGGGGCTCTCTTCCCATGCAGGTCTCCAGTCCGAGGCGCCGGCTCCCACAGGGACACACGCTCTCTCCCTTGCACTTGGTCACCTCGATGACTCAATCTGTCCGCCACCTCCCATATTCCAGGTTCCTGTCTCTGGCTTTCTGGGTAGAGCCACCTGGATGTCCAGTGACTTCCATGCCTCTCCCAATCCTAGGCTCTACCTAGAATGCCCACCCCCACCGCACACACCTACCCGACTCCATTCGTCCTGCAAGACCCAGCTCAGAGGCTCCGTATCCACAGAGTCCTCCTGGGCCCCCCCCCTGGGGTGCTTGATGCTCAAACTCCTGACATCCCAATCTTTCAAAAAACGCCGAGGGACCAGATGATGATGATCGCTGAACGCATAATAATCTGGCCACTCAGTGTGTATCCTATAGAATAAAGGCTAAGCCAGAACCGGTTTGGTTCAGTGGATAGAGCGTCAGCCTTCGGACTGAAGGGTCCTGGGTTCGATTCCGGTCAAGGGCATGTATCTTGGTTGTGGGCATATCCCCAGAGGGGGGTGTGAGGGAGGCAGCTGGTTGGTGTTTCTCTCTCATCCATGTTTCTGACATTCTGTCCCTCTCCCTTCCTCTTTGTAAAAAAATCAATAAAATATATTTTAAAAAAAAGAATAAAAGGCTAATATGCAAATTGTCCCTCAACCAGGAGTTCAGCCAGCAGGCAGGCCCGCCAACTACCTATGTCCCCTCCCCCTGACCAGTCTGTGGCCACACACAAATTCATGCACCAGGCCTCTATATATATTCCCCCCCTCCGAGCTAATAAAAGAGTAATATGCAAATTGACCATCACTCCAACACACAAGGTGGTTGCCCCCCTATGGTCAAAGATGGCTAACCCCATGTGGACACAAGATAGTTGGCAGGGGAGAGCAGTTGGGAGTGACCAGGTCAGCAGGGGAGGGGAGTTGGGGGTGACCAGGCCTAATAGGGAAGGATAGTTAGGGGGGACCAGGCCTGCAGGGGAGGGTAGTTGGTGACGAGTACACCTGAGGCCAGCAGAGGAGGAAAGTTAGAGGCAACTAGGCTGGCAAGAGGGCAGTAAGGGGTGACTGGGCCATCAGAGAAGGGCAGTTGGGAGAGACCAGGCCTGCAGGGGAGGACAGTTAGGGGTGACCAGGCCTGCAGGGAGGACAGTTAGTGGCAATTGGGCTGGCAGGGGAGCAGTTAGGCATTGATCAGGCTGGCAGGCAGAAGCCGTTAGGAGCAGTTGGGAGCCAGCAGTCCTGTAAGAGGGATGTCCCAGAATTGGAGAGGGTACAGACTGCCCCTCCACTGCCCGGGCTGTCGCTCAGGCCCTCAGCATCTCCTGCCCGCAGCCTCCAGGAGGCCCTCCCACCTGCCACGGGCTGGCGCCCAAGGGTCTCTGTCTCACACACGTCAGCGCCACGCCCCAGCTCAACACCCTTCCTGGCGTGCGTGTGCACACACGCACACACACACACACGCAAAAAAAATGCAGGTTTTTATAAAAGTTGAAAACCGAATACACTTTGTCGCCTAGTGATGTAGCAATGCCAGTGTTCTGGGCCTGATAAGATAACTATATATTACCATCCGGGAAAGCCGGGTAGGGAACTCTGTGCTATTTTTGCAAGTCCCTGCGAGTAAAAAGCTAAACAAACAAACCCTCCATGACACCTGCTGGCAGGGCGCGCCCGGGCACACAGCACTGGAGGCACGGCCTCCCTCCAGCCGGCCCGGCCCGGCCCCTCACACTCTGGCACCGTCCCCTCCGAGCTGCCCACCGTCTGGAACGCCCTCGTGCCCGGCCTCCTCCCCGCCCTGGCGTCCTCCGCGGGAGGCCTGCTCCCCCAGGCCTCGCTCAGCCCCAGCTCCCGTGAGCTGCCTCCGGGCTGTGCCAGCTCCCTCCACACCAGGAGCCTGAGGACAGAGGCTGCCGCTGGTCACCTCTGGAGCCAGAGGAACAGCCCAGAGCCCGCTGGGGAAGGGGAGCCCCCGGACCCCAGGGTGACGGCGCAGAGGCTGATTTCAGTCCCCGGTCACCGAGCACGTCCTCCTGCAGACACTGTTCCAGGAGCTTTAACCGTGACTCTCAGGCCTTACACATCCCTGCGAAGACACCATCACTACCCCCATTTACAGACGAGGAAGCCAGGCTCCGGGAGGGAAAGGACTGACAGTAAGGGAAGCGCTGGGGTTTGAACCTGGCAGCCACCTCCCAGCCCAGCGTGCTCCTCCCCATCCCCGCGCCCACAAGACGTTGCCAGTCTCAGCCACATGCCACTGCTTGGCACTCACCTGTCCCGGGTTTCTTGAAAAAGCAGCAGCCAGTGCAGAGTGTAGAACACACACACACACACACACACACACACACACACACACACACAAAACCACCACAGGCGTGTGTGTGCACTCATACGCAAACACGCATGCGCATGCATGCGCACACATGTGCTCGTGTGCACGCGTACACAAGCGCACATGCATATACTCACATGCACACGTGCACACGCACATGCACACTACCAGAGGCTGTGTCATCTGCAAGATCCCTGGTGCCTCCCGACTCACCAGCCTCAGTGGCTTACTGGGAGACCTGGGAAGGCTTCTCCCCCATCCCAACCCCACCGTCAGCACCAGTCTGCACCCATCCCACCCCGCAGTGCTGGGGCCTGCCAGCCCACCCTCAGACCCCGGCTCCAAGGTGGCCAGGAAGGGGTTTCGGCTCATTTTTGGAGATTATCCACTGAGCGCCAAGCCCCTTCTAGGGCAGGGGTTTGAACCTGGGGTCCACGAGAGAATCCAGGGGTCCATTTACAAGTCTGTTTGTTTTGTTTTTTAATCCTCACCTGAGAATATTTTTCCCCCATTGTTTTTCATAGAAAGCAGAAAGGAGGAGGGTGTAGGAGAGAGAGAGAGAGAGAGAGAGAGAGAGAGAGAGCGAGCGCGCAGCAATGATGAGAGAGAAACACAGCGACTGATTGCCTCCTGCACTGACCCTAACTGGGGCCAGGGGCCAAACCTGCAACCAGGTGTGTGTCCTTAGACCTGCATGGAACCTGCCGCCCTTCAGGGCCCAGGTCGACGCTCTAGCCACTGAGCCCGCCGGCGAGGGCCATTTACAACTTTTCCCACGAACCTCTGCCTGACATTCAGCATGCCCTTCAGTCATGGACGTAGGCAACCCACCGCTATGGTCTCAGTGCTAGAAATCACTGCTTTGCCATCACATTCCAGCTCCTGCAGACATAACGAAACATCCTCACACTCGTCACAACGCGAAGTTATGGTGCTCTCACCGCTGGCTCTTGCTTCTTAGTGCGCTGATAAAAGCGCGTGGCCACAGGCCCGTTTCCTGCCAGCCTGTGCGTTTCACGTTTAACGCTCCGCCTGACCGGCCAGCGGCAGCGATGATTTAAAAGCTCTGTGCTAAGGAATCAGTTTTTATCCCTCCAATAATCTCACAAGTGGGTGTCATTATCCCACTCCCACAGAAAGCAGGGCTTGGAAAAATAAAACGATGAGATAAAAAGGGAGCCTGGCCAGCATGCTCAGTGGTCATGGTTTGATTCCCGGTCAGGGCACAGGCCCGGTGTGTGGGTTCCACCCCCAGTGTGGGGCGTGCAGGGAGCAGCGGATCATGATTCTCTCTCGTCGTTGATGTTTCTCTCTCTCTCTCTTTCTCTCTCTCCCTTCTTTGAAATCAATAAAAGTATATTTAGCCTTAGCCTGGTTTGGCACAGGGGATAGAGTGTTGACCTACGAACTGAAGGGTCCCAGGTTTGATTTTGGTCAAGGGCATGTACCTTGGTTGCGGGCACAACCTCAGTAGGGGGCGTGCAAGAAGCAGTTGATCAATGTTTCTCTCTCATCGATGTTTCTAACTCTCTATCCCTCCCCCTTCCTCTCAGTAAAAAATCAATAAAACACATTAAAAATTAAATTAAAAAGTGAGGCTTGGCAGGTCCGTGACTGGCCCATGGCCACGTGGCTGCCACGGGGGGGGGAAGGGGGGGAGGAGCTGGCGGTCCCCGCACGCCCCCAGGGAGCCCCCGTGAAGGAACGAACGTGGAACGGAACGCCCCCGCCCAGGCCTCAGCCACCTGTTTGCTTTAAACCGGCCGCCTCCACAGAAACCAAAGTCCAGGGAGCTGCCCCGGCCCCTGCCCCCCATACCCAACCGCGGCGGCAGTGGCAGCGCGGCTCGCTCCGGCCGCCTGCTCTGTGCTCCGGTCACAGGAGCTTCCACTGCCGTCACCTCTCGGGCTCCCAGCAGCCGGGGCCGGCTGCACAGGAGGGGCCGGCTGCACAGGGGGGGCCGGCTGCACAGGAGGGCCGGCTGCACAGGAGGGCCGGCTGCACAGGGGGGGCCGGCTGCACAGGAGGGGCCGGCTGCACAGGAGGGCCGGCTGCACAGGAGGGCCGGCTGCACAGGGGGGGCCGGCTGCACAGGAGGGGCCGGCTGCACAGGAGGGGCCAGCTGCACAGGGGGGGCCGGCTGCACAGGAGGGGCCGGCTGCACAGGGGGGGCCGGCTGCACAGGAGGGGGGCTGGCTGGACAGGGGGGGCCGGAACCACATCTGCCGGGGGCCAGGCCCTGCTCCATCCCGCCCGCCAGCTGTGAGCTGTGTCAATATTTAAAAAAAAAAAAAAAAAACAGAAAAGTACTAGAAGCTCACTGTACCACCCTTGGGAATTAGGGGCGAGTATAACAAACAAAACAGAAAAGACTCCAAGCCCCGCAGCTCAGAGGGGCTGCGTCACCGTGTGGAGTGTTTCTCTCTTTGGAGCAAATGAGCGGTGGCCGCTCTGCTCGCGGGAGCCCAGAGACCCGGGGGCTGCCGCCCGGTGCACGGAGCAGCGAGGGTGCCCCGGCCGCCCTGCCTGCCCCGTGGCCCGAGGACAGGGAGGAGGCTCCGGGCAGCCCTCGAGCCTTTGCCTGTGGAGCTAAAGCCATGCACCTGCAAGACCCTCTGCAGACGTACAGGGTCCCGCACAGAAGAGGGGGGAAATCTGTGTCTGGCCGAGCGGGATGCCCCTGGCAACTCACAACATGAGCCTCACGTCCCTTCCCGCCAGCCCACACCGTGTCTCTGCCGTTCCTGTCTGGGCCACTGGTTTTTGGCCACTCGTTTCTGGAACAGCTGCTACTACCGATCATTTATCCTCACGCAGCCATGAACATCTGCAGGTGCCGGGGCGCTGCCAGGGGCTGGGGATGCGGTTAACCAGTCCCTGGCCGCGGGGAGTGGTGTTCCAGGCGTGGGAAGACCGAGAAACAAGTCAGGGTCAAGTGCACAAGGAAAGACCCAGCTAAGAGTTACAAAGAAACGGAGATAGGAAGCGGCAGGGAGCGACGGGGGAGGGCTGGGAGCCCAGGGAAGGCCCTCCCGAGGGGATGGCGTGAGGACAGGGAGGCGGGTAGGAGGGCACAGGCCGAGGGCACAGGCCGAGGACTCGGCAGAGGCAGGGCCCCGAGGTGGGGAGGCGCTGAGGATGTGCAAGGAAGAGACAGAGGCCCGGCCGTCTGCGCTGGAGCGGAGGCAGGCCACGCAGGAAGCAGGGTGCGGGGAGCCGGTGCCGTGCTCTGCGGGGTCAGGAGGCCGCTGGCCGGTGCTCAGAGGAGGAGGGCAGGCCTCATGTACATCCTGAGAAGATGCCTGGTGGCTCCTGCTCTGAGCATGGATGCCGAGGGGAAACGCTGGAAAATGCACTGGAAGGCGGCCATAGTGGTCCAGGCCTGGATCCAGAGGGCTGGGGAGCCCACTCAGGAACATTCTGGAGCCACCACTTATGGAGCCATCACTATGCATGTGCCCTCTCAGGACACGGGGTGGTCTTCACAGCATTCCGTGTTCCCTCGTTTAAGGCTCACAGCAAACCCCAGGTGGCCCGGACAGAGCCAGCAAGGCCATTTCACAGACGGGGAGACTGAGGCCAGGCCCCGGGTCACGCAGCCGGCACGTCCAGAGCTGGGAGTGAACTCAGGACCTTGGACTCGCGGCGGGCATGCCTCTGCCTGCGGGGAGGGGGGCGGGGCACCTGATTGATTATGTGCAGGAGGCAGCTGATTGATTATTCTCTCTCATCAATGTTTCTAACTCTCTATCCCTCTCTCTTCCTCTCTGTAAAAAAAAAAAATCAATAAAATATATATATATAAATATTTTAATACATTTTATTGATTTTTTTTTTTACAGAGAGGAAGGGAGAAAGATAGAGAGTTAGAAACGTCGATGAGAGAGAAACATTGACCAGCTGCCTCTTGCACACCCGATACCAGGGATGTGCTTGCAACCAAGGTACATGCCCTTGACCGGAATCGAACCCAGGACCTTTCAGTCCGCAGACTGACACTCTACCACTGAGCCAAACCGGTTTTGGCTAATATATATATTTTTAAAGTGGCAAAATAAATAAATAAATAAATAAATATAAAAAATAAAAAAATAAAAAAAGGTGGCATGTTTGATTTCTGGTCAGGAGCCATGCAGGAGACAGCTGATGTATTTTTCTCGCTCACATTGATGTTTCTCTCTCCCTCCCTTCCTCTCTCTAAGATCAACTAAAAACAATAAATAAATGGGGACAATGATAGTGCCTACCTAGAAGGCTATTACAAAAATTAAATAATCTGATCTAGGAAAAAGCATTCACACGGGCCTGACCACTAGGGAGCTGCGGGATCGGTGTTTTTAAATTAATAACAAGGTACACCCTCCTCCAGTTCCTCTCACCTGTGCCTCCCGTCCTGACCCCTGGGCACCGAGCTCCTCCCACAAGTTACCATCAAACATCGCAATCTCAGGCTTCTTTCCAGGAAGGGAAACGTAGGCCCCGAGAACCCACAGGAGCTCCGGGGCAGAGCCAGACCGGACACTGAACCCAGCCCTGTCACATGCCAGCATATGTGTCACTGACATTCAGAGAGAGGGGGAGGGACAGGGAGAGACATCCACCGGCTGCCTCCAGCACGCGCCCCAAGTGGGGCTCGAACCCGCAGCCCTTCGGAGCACAGGACAACGCTCCCACTCACTGAGCCACCCTGGCCAGGCCTGCCACTAGATTGAGGCTGCTCCTTCTGTGCGTGGCCCTGCCCTTGTCATCTCAGTGCATCTCCTTATCCTGGCCTTTCCCCAGCCATCTTCCCAACGGCCCGGCGGCCCTTCCAGGAAGACTCTCCGCCTCCACACAAAGCAAGCCGCCCTCCGTCCTCCGTCCCCCGTCCCCCTTCCCGGTGGGACGTGATTCACGTGGACAGCACAATGGCTGGAAGGTCCTCCTGGCACCTGCACGGAGGCCTGGGGCACCGAGTGAGTCAGACCCAGTTCCTGGCCTTGGGCAGCTCCCGTTAATCAAACCCACATCTTCTTCCTGTCCCCGCTGCCAGCTCCCCCCGCCCCACGCCGGGCACCCGGCAGGCACCCAGGAACTGAACGCAGATCTCCATCCTCCTTCCACAGCCATCTGCCTTCCCCAGTCTCCCTTCCGGAAATCTCCGAGGGGACGTTTGCTGGGCCATTTTTAAAAATATATATATATTTTATTGGTTTTTCACAGAGAGGAAGAGAGAGGGAAGGATAGAGAGTTAGAAACATCCATCGGCTGCCTCCTACACAGTCCCTGCTGGGGATGTGCCCGCAACCAAGGTACATGCCCTTGACCGGAATCGAACCCGGGACCTTTCAGTCTGAAGGCCGACGCTCTATCCACTGAGCCAAACCGGTTTCGGCTGGCGGGTCACTTTAATAAAGCTGCCTGGCCTTTTAGCTTAAGCCTCCACCCCTGGTGCACCTGCCAGTGCAGATTGTCCTGGTCGCTGCTCTTGTCTGCACGGCTGAGACGGAGGTGACCCGATACCATGGTGTCCCCTATGACAGCCATGGCGTTGTCAACGGTCTCCCAGGTCCGGATTCAAATCCTGCTGGGCGATCTTGGGCCAGCCACACAAATCCTGTGTCTCTCAGTGTCTCCCGCGGTGAACTGGAGGCCAGGACACACACATACACACATACACACACACACACACACACACCTCACGGAGCCGGGAGGACTCGGAGAGAAAGCGTGTCCATCTCCCCGCGCAGAGTTAGAAACATCCGTCAGCTGCCTCCGACACACCTCCCCTTCCTCCCGAGTGCAAGCCCCACGTCCTGGAGGGAGGTTACCCCGATCTCTCTTCCCCCCACGGCCCCTGCTGGGCCCCGGTCCTGAGCGCGTCCCTGTCCTCTCCTTGGTTCACGAATCCACCCCCACGCCTGCCCCTCGCACCTCCCCGTGGTCACAAGAGGCGCCTGAAAAGCCGCTCGCTGAGGAAGCCCAGGGCCCGGGACAGGGTGCCGACTGGGATCAGAACACCCGGCGGATGGTCGCAGAGCGGGGCATTCTCTTCCCCCAGCGCCAGGCCTCTCCGCGGGACAGTGAGGACTGACACACGTGGCCCCGAATGGCCGCCGCGGAGGCCAGAGGCGCCGGCACACGCGGGAGCCTTCTGTGATGGACGAGGAGCGCTGGCTGAGCCCATCCACACCTACCGACGCCACAACTTCCCTTCACCAGAGACTCCCCCAGGGCTCCCAGCCACGCAAACCCACGTTCTTTCTTTCTGTTTTATTAAACATCAATGATGCGAGAGAATCATTGATCAGCTGCCTCCGCCCCATTCCCCCTCCCCCCCTTCAGTGTGGCTCAGTGGATAGAGTGTCGGCTTGGGGACTGAAGGGACCCGGGTTCAATTCCGGTCAAGGGCATGTACCTTGGTTGCGGGCACATCCCCAGTAGGGACTGTGTAGGAGGCAGCTGATGGATGTTTCTAACTCTCTATCCCTCTCCCTTCCTCTCTGTAAAAAAACCAATAAAATATGTATGTTTTAAAAAACGGCCCCATGTCCCAGGGCCTCGCAGGGCTGGCCCAGCAAACGTCCCCTGGGAGATTTCTGGAAGGGAGACTGGGGAAGGCATGTGTCTGCACTGGGAATGGGAACCCTGACCTCCTGGTTCATAGGTGGTCGCTTAACCACTCCCTGAGCCACGCCGGCCGGACCCAATCCCACATTCTTAACTGTCCATCAAAACAAAAAGCCAAGAGCTGGGGATCCCCGCCTCCATGGGGCACAGACCCCACCCCAGCTCAGGGGCCACCCATCTCTCCCGCCCTCAGATCTCATCCCTCCCGGACACAGGTCTCCCCTCCCCGGCCCTGCTCCCCCTGCGCTTCGGGTCCCATGGGAGGTGGCAGGGGAGAAAGACAGCGCCGTGGGCTGGGTTGTATGTGGGGGTGAGGGGGGCAGTCAGGGGGGTCCCCCTGAGGATCCCGCTGGGATTCTGCCTCCACCCGCGGCTCAATGGACTGTGACCATGGAATTCTTGTGGAAACTCAAGGGCCTGCGTCCTGCTGTTTTCCTGAGACCCGAGGGGTTCCGGGCGCTGAGAAAAACGGTGAGAAGTTGGGGTGCCAGTGTGGTCCCCAGGAGCCAAAGTCCCAGGGAACAGGAATTCCGGACAAAGCTGCGGTGGCCCCCCTTCAGCTCCCACCCGGACCCCAGCTCTGGGGCCTTTGTCACCGCCCCGGGGCTGTCAGCGCCCCTCCTGCCTGCTGTCCCCTGGGGACTGGCTTTGTGTCTGTGACCCCAAACCTGCAGCGGGTTCCAATGGGCAACACCAGGGAGCAGGCCCGGCGTCCCAGGCCACTGAGGATGGGGTCCGAGGCCGGGGGTCGGCAGCTCCGGGGGCCCCTCTCCCAGGGGCGCCCCCACCCCAGGCGCTGGGGAGCCCCCGCTCCTCCCAGGACTGGGGGCCCCAGGGCTGGCCCCGCGACCGGAAATGCCCCCGCCCCGACCGCGCCCCCCTTTCCCGCCGCCCCTTCCCCCGCCCCCGCCGCTGCAGGCCCGGGATCCCCGGGCTCGCGTGGCGGCCGCAGCCGGCCGGGGCGGCCCGTCGGCGGGCGCGGCCCGCGGTCTCGCCGCGGTCCCTCCGCTCCGGCGCCGCGGGCCGGGCGCACACAAAGGCTGGGCCCCTCGGCGGGCGCGGCCCGGCTCCGGCGCCCGGGGCTCCGGCGGCCCAGCGCGCCCCCAGGACAGGCCCCAGGCCCCAGGCCCCGCCGCCGGGCCCCGGGCGCCCCGATCTCCCCGCGGCGGGTGCCCCGGCCGCCCAGCAACTTTGAAACTTCGGGGCCGGGAAGGGGCCCGGGAAGGGCCCCCAAAAGGAGGCAATGGGGGCGGGGGCCGCGGCTTCAGCTCCGCCAAATGCACTTTCCGGGGGCCCCGCGCGGTTCCGGCCGGACCGGGCCCCCCCCCCATCCCCTGGCTCCCCGCGCCCCCGGCTCCCGGCCCCGCGCCCCCCGGCTCCCGGCCTCCAGGCCCCTCGGGCCCCCCGGCCCCTGTCCCCGGCCCCCCGGCTCCCGGCCCCGGCCCCCCGGCCCCTGTCCCCGGCCCCCCGGCTCCCGGCCCCGGCCCCCCGGCCCCTGGCCCCGGCCCCCCGGCCCCCGGCTCCCGGCCCCGCGCCCCCCGGTTCCCGGCCCCGGCCCCGCACTCACCGCCCCGGCTGCGCTCCGCGGGCCGGAGCCCGGATAAGTGGTATGCTATGACTAGAGGTATGATTATTACGTTATTATTATTAGTAATAATAGAGTAAGTGCTATTTAATTACGGGCGGCCGCATCCTGCGCGGCGCCGCCGCCCCGGCAGCTCCGTGCACGCGGCCCGGGCGCTGCACTTCCAGCCGCCGCCGCGCGGCCGCCGCGGCCGCCCCGGGAGGCCGTGCGCCGGCTCCGCCTCGGTCCTAGCGGCTCCCGCCGCCGGGCGGGGGGGCGGGGGGGGGCCCGGACTCATCGTTACTTTCCCTACGTGCCCCTCCCTCCCTGGGCTTGGCTTGGGGGCAGTTCTGCCTTCTGGGCGGATGCTGGGCCGGCTCCCGCCCCCGCCCACCCCGGGGGTGAGAGCCCGGGGTCCGAGGGCGCTCCCCAGGGCTTCCAGGAGCCCGGGGTCCTGTCCTGGGCGAGGCCCGGGGTTCAGAGGGGTGGGGACCTCGCTTGGCCGGTGTCCCAGGAGAGGGGTCTCTCCTGCTCGGGGCTGAGGCTGCCCTGGAAGACCCAGCAGGTCAGGGGAGGCGGCCAGGGAGGGGACCAGCTGTGAGGGCTCGCATCATGCCAGGGGGGATGCACGGACACCAGTCCCGCCGCCTCTTCCTCTGGCACCAACTAGTCCAACGGGCTGCGGTGGTAAACGGGCCTCTGCAAGGCCCCGTCCAGAGGTGGTGTCGCCGGGGCGAGAAAGGCAGGTGGCAGGCTGCTTTCCGGTGTCAAAGTTGACACAGCAGCCACAGCCACCGCTTCTCCTCTGCTTGGCCACCTCTGCACACGCTGGTCCTTTCCCTCCCCAGGCCCCCGAGGCAGGCTCTTCAGGGGAGGACACAGACAGGTGGGAAGTGACCTGCTGGAGATCCCAGGGCTGAGAGAGAGGCAGAGAGACAGCTCCATCCCAGGCTTGTCCACCGGAAAGGCCTGGCCACGGCGCCCACGGAGACGTGGGCCTCTTCCATCCGCGTGCATCGCCAGGGCCTGTCGGGTCAGTGGGCTGCAGGAGAATGGCAGCCAGACATTCGTGCTCCGGCCTCTGAGGAACAGAGAGGTTTCCCCTTCTCCAGTGAGCACCGCCTGCTCCAGGCTTGGGCCTGCCACACACACACCCCTGCCCCCCACCCCACCCCACCCCAACCCCCCCAACCCCCTCACCCCCGCCCCCTGTGTCCTGGGTAGGGCCTGAGCACATGGCAACCTCAGCTGCACCCGTGTGCCGTGTCTTCACTCACCTGACAAACATGCATGTCTTCGCCGGGACCTGGGAGTGCAGAGAAGCCCCGTGTGCCCGCAACTCGGGCAGAGTTCCAGGCCCCAGTCCTCCGCACAGATTCTCACCCTGGGCCCCGAGGATGTAGGCACCATTTCCGGCTTAGGTTGGAGATAGAAAGGGTACTTTCCCCGATGGTGTCACTGTGAGGATGAAGCAGGCAAAGCACCGATAAATGTGTGGTTGACTAGAAAATAAATAGCAAGCACATCCTTCTGGGAAGCGGTCCATAGAATTCAGATTCTCAAAGGGGACTTAAAAAAGAGAGAGGGCAGGACCCAGGAGCCTAGAGGTCAGCGTATAACACAGAAGATGAAATGCAGGCAATAAAACATGGTCACATTTGTCCCCCACATGTTTCTTTTCTTCATTTTTTTATTAAGATATTATATGTGTATATATCTTACCATTGTTCCCCCACTCCCATATGTGCTCTCCCCCTACAAGAGTTTTGCGTCCATTGGTTATGCTTATATGCATGTATTTTTTTTTTAAATATATTTTATTGATTTTACACAGAGAGGAATTGAGAGGGACAGAGAGCTAGAAACATCGATGAGAGAGAAACATCGACCAGCTGCCTCTTGCACACCCCCAACTGGGGATGTGCCCGCAACCAAGGTACATGCCCTTGACCGGAATCGAACCCGGGACCCTTCAGTCCGCAGGCCGACGCTCTACCCACTGAGCCAAACCAGTCCCGGCAATATATATATATGCATGTATTACAAGTCCTTCGGTTGATCTCTCATCTCCCCCACCTCTCCCTACCCTTCCCTCTGTAATTCAACAGTATGCTTGTTGCTTTACTGTCTCTGTATCTATCTTTTTGTTCATCAGTTTATAATCTCTTTTATCCATAAATGAGTGAGATCGTGTGGTGTTTTTCTTTCATTGCCCCCCACGTTATTATAAAAATGTTCAAGCATGCAGAAAGCTGAGAGAACTATCTTTGAATGCCCTAAATTATGCCGCGATTGTGAACCTTTTGTTGTATTTGCTCTGTCACATATTTATCCTTCTATTCATCCATCCATCCAGCAATCCACATAACATTTTTTTAAACATATTTTATTGATTTTGTACAGAGAGGAAGGGAGAGAGATAGAGAACTAGAAACATCAATGAGAGAGAGCCATCGACCAGCTGACTCTAGCACACCCCGCACTGGGGATATGCCCGCAACCAAGGTACATGCCCTTGACCGGAATCGAACCCGGGTCCCTTCAGTCCCCAAGCCGACGCTCTATCCATTGAGCCAAACCGGTTTTAGCCCACATAACATTTTTTTAAAAAATATTTATTTTTGCCAAAGCCAGTTTGGCTCAGTGGATAGAGCATCGGCCTGCGGCCTGAAAGGTCCCAGGTTTGATTCCGGTCAAGGGCATGTACCTTGGTTGTGGGCACATCCCCGGTAGGGGGTGTGCAAGAGGCAGCTGATCGATGACTCTCTCTCATCCATGTTTCTAACTCTCTATCTCTCTCCCTTCCTCTCTGTGCAAAATCAATAAAATATATATATATATATATATATATATATATATATATATTTTTTTTTTTTTTTTTTTTTTTTTTTTTTTTTTTTAAACAGGCCTCAGTTGGTTTGGCTTAGCAGATAGAGTGTCAGCCTGTGGACTGAAGGGTCTTGGGTTCCATTCCGGACAGGGGCACAGGCCTGGGTTTCAGGCTCCATCCCCAGTGGGGGGTGTGCAGGAGGCAGGCAATCAATGATTCTCTCTTGTCATTGATGTTTATATCTCTCCTCTCCCTTCCTTTCTGAAATAAATTAAAAAATATATATTTTTAAAAAGTGCAAACCTTCAGGAAATAGTACTTTTTTCCCTGTGAGGAAAGGATTGTGTGCTCTTCATAAGAAGATAGGCTTCTTTAGAATCTGTCATCCACACACTTTCTTTTCTTCTAGACGCTACTTTTACTCACACAGACTATGAAGTCTGACTCATTCCTAAGTCTTAGAGTCTTAGATTTGGACCTTACCACTTGCCTTTTGCAGTTTAGCCATGTCTATTGCCTTTAAAAAAGAAAAATTATTTTTTTTTTCTTTTTTTTTTTTTCTTAAAGATATTTTATTGATTTTGTACAGAGAGGAAAGGAGAGAGATAGAGAGTCAGAAACATCAATGAGAGAGAGTCATCGATCAGCTGCCTCTTGCACACCCCCCACTGGGGACGTGCCCGCAACCAGGATACATGCCCTTGACCGGAATCGAACCCGGGACCCCTCAGTCCCCAAGCCGACGCTCTATCCATTGAGCCAAACCGGTCCCGGCATAAAAAAGAAAAATTATTGTTGGCACTTTTTAAAAATATATTTTATTGATTTTTCACAGAGAGGAAGGGAGAGGGATAGAGAGCTAGAAACGTCGATGAGAGAGAAACATCCACCAGCTGCCTCTTGCACACCCCCCACTAGGGATGTGCCCGCAACCAACGTACATGACCCCGACCGGAATTGAACCCAGGACCTCCCAGTCCGTAGACCAACGCTCTACCACTGAGCCAAACCGGTTTCGGCTATTGTTGGCACTTTTGACATTTAGGTTTCATGTATTGAAAGTAGTCATTTTTAATTGCCCCTTAATGTTAAATATATTTTTTAAAAATCCACAGTGGAGCAGAAACGGTTTGGCTCAGTGGATAGAGCTTTGGCCTGCGGACTGAAAGGCCCCAGGTTCGATTCCAGTCAAGGGCATGCACCTTGGTTGCAGGCACATCCCCAGTAGGGAGTGTGCAGGAGGCAGCTGGTTGATGTTTCTCTCTCATTGATGTTTCTAGCTCTTTATCCCTCTCCCTTCCTCTCTGTAAAAAATCAATAAAATATATTTTTTAAAAATCCACAGTGGACCTGGCTGGTGTGGCTCAATGGTTGAGCATCAACCTATAAACAGTTGGGTGTGGGAAGGATGGTCGATCAATGATTCTCATCATTGATTTTTCTCTCTCCCTCTTCCTTCCTCTCGAAATCAATAAAAATATATTTTTTTAAAGTGCAAACCTTCAAAAGTACATAAAATTAAAAAAATAGCCAAAACCGGTTTGGCTCAGTGGTAGAGTGTTGGTCTGCGGACTGAAAGGTCCCAGGTTCGATTCCGGTCAAGGGCATGTACATTGGTTGCGGGCACATCCCCGGTAGGGGGTGTGCAAGAGGCAGCTGGTCGATGTTTCTCTCTCATCGACGTCTCTAGCTATCTCTCTCCCTTCCTCTCTGTAAAAATAAATAAAATATATTTTTTTTAAATTTTAAAAATAATTTTTAACTTTCTTCTCTATGCTCTTTTGCATTTATTAGTATACTCATTTTCTTAATTGCCAGCAGGTTTTTTTTTTTTTTTTTTTTAATTGCTGTTTTGGAACAAGATACTTATTAAAGGAGAAAATAGCCTACCCAAAGCATCTGGTACTAGGAAGCGCTTCACAAACGTGAGTTCGGAATCTGAGCTCCTCTGCAGACACCGTCTTTTTCCTTTTCATTCATCACTGTCTGCTCCGCCGCTGGAACAGTGCCTGGCACAGAGTGGATGCTCGAGAACTATTAATAGACAACGAATTATTTTAATTATGGGTATTTATCGAGGTTAAAGAGAGAGAGTGTTCTGATGGAGCTTGAATGCAGGGGGGGCTGTGGGTTGAGTTGTCTTTCATAAACCAGGTGGACACCCCATCCCACCAGGGGGTGTCCCCTGGGAACGGGGGACAGGCCCCCGCTGGTGGCCAGGCCGGGCCCACACCTCGCTCTCCAGGCCCGAGGGCAGCGCTCTTGGCCCTCAGGAATGTCTCCCGCATTCCTCCTCTCGGCCTGGCACGCTGGAGGCATTTGTTTTTGATGTGACTAAATGGCAGTCTGCAGCCCTGGTGGCTCTTCAGGAAACCAGGGTAAATATTATTTATATCATTTACAATCGGCAATTAAGTTTGATTCCAGGCACCAGGATGGAATGTAAAACACTCCGTTCAAATAAGCCAAACCTAATCAGAGGCAGCCTGCTTTCCTCTTCAAAACATTAAAATAAGAAACAAAACACACTGGCCAAAACCGGTTTGACTCAGCGGTAGAGCGTCGGTCTGCGGACTGAAAGGTCCTAGGTTCGATTCTGGTCAAGGGCACGTACCTTGGTTGCGGGCACATCCCCAGTCGGGGGTGTGCAGGAGGCAGCTGGTCGATGTTTCTCTCTCATCGATGTTTCCAGCTTTCTATCCCTCTCCTTTCCTCTCTGTAAAAAATCAATAAAATATATTTTACAAAAACAAAACAAAAAAAAACACTGTACAACACATAGAGAAAGGTCTGGAACATTCCCTCTCCTCTTATTCCCACCTCACATACACTCACAAAATGACTTGGGGTATGTGTGTGTGTGTGTGTGTGTGTGTGTGTGTGTGTGTGTGTGTTGGGGGGCGGGTAGAATTTGAAAAGGAGCCCAGAGATCCGGCTTCCGTCTCTTGTCTACATTTCTGTGTAACTTGGGCAGGTAGCTTGCCCTCTCTGGGCTACAGGTCTTCATCTGCTTTAAAGAGGAAGGGGTCGCTGAGATGGCTTCCTCTGGCGCCAACGGCGAGGTTTCCTCTTCTGGAGCCGGGCACACAGGCCCGCGCTCGCGCGGAAACCAAGGAGAGAGGGTTGGGAAGGGGAGGAAGGAGGGAAGATGACAAATGGGTTGCTTGGAGACGCTGATGGCTCTGGACGCTTCTGACTCGGCACACCCTTGGGCAAACCCTTTCCCCTGCTTATTTTCAAAGCCCGGCCTCCATCTCAAAGGGGTTTGAGACACAATGTAGATTCAGGGGAGCGAACAGAACCTGTCAGGCTGGGTTCGCGATTTTCAGCTCAGAATGTGAACATCTCCCAGCAGAACAGCTGCTCTCCAGGGGACCCTGTCACCTCCCCTTCCCTCCCTGACACCCCTCCCCCAAGCTGGAGGAGGAGGGGGGAGGGCCTCATGTGCCACTGCCCATCTTCCTCTTCTCTCCGGGGTATGTGTCCGAGGGCCTGGAAAAGGGAGCTGGGGATCACCCCCAGATAAACTCAGACCTGGTCGATCCTAGCTGGAGTCAGCACAGGAATGCCACCAGGCATACGTGGGAGCATCTCAGCCTTCTCAGATGATGATTCATTTTATTATTATTATTATTTTTTTAATCCTCACCCAAGTATATTTTTCCATTGCCTTTTTTTTTTTTTTTTTTTTTTTTTTTTTTAGGGAGATTGGAAGAGGTAAGTAGAGACAGAGAAACATCGACGTGAGAGAAACACATCCATCCGTTGCCTCCTGCACAGCCCCGACCAGGGCCCAGGCCGGGCAGGAGCCTGCCACCAAAGAACGTGCCCTTGAGTGGAATCAGCCCAGGGACCCTTCTGTCCACCCGCCGCTCCATCTACTGAGCCAGACCAGGGAGGGCTGATGATTCATTCTAAGGAAACATCCAGGGACTCTGACTGGAATCCAGAGGAGGAAACCTGAAGCACCTGTGACAGGCCTGGCCCCAGAGGACGCTGCCAAGACGGAAATGGTGCCTACCCCACAGGCTCGCCCAGGCTGAGGGGGAAGCTGCCACGAATGCCAGTAACTGGCTGTGCAAGAGTCTGCAGACCAAGCGCTATGGAGCCGGCGGAAAGAGACTCCTCTCACTGGAGCAGTGGAGGAAAGCCTCCTGAGGAAGGGGCGTTGGATATGAGCCTTGTAGGCAAAGAATGAAAAAGAGGCCCTGACCGGGGTGGCTCAGTGATAGAGCGTCAGCCTGCGGACTGAAGGATCCCAGGTTCGATTCCAGTCAAGGGCATGCACCTTGGTTGCAGGCACATCCCCAGAAGGGGCTGTGCAGGAGGCAGCTGGTCCATGTTTCTCTCTCATCGATGTTTCTAACTCTCTATCCCTCTCTCTTCCTCTTCTGTGAAAAATCAGTAATATATATTAATTGTGTGGGTAAGGATCTGGCTTGTAAAAGCAGGTTTGCAGTTGTGAGTACAGGAAACAGTTAATTCTGGTATTTTTAAAACTGTAAACCCCCTTTCCTCCACTCTGTATGTAACAGAATTGCAGGAAGAGCAGAAGCATGTGTGGGGCCACGTTGTGCGCGGTAACCTCGGAAGAGACAGCCGTGTGTGCTGACGGGGCACCTCTGGGTGCTAGCGTTTCCGGGCTAATGTTTACTTTTCCCTGTCCTGTCCTGTATTGGTTGAAGTGATTTGACGAACAGGTGTTATTTATATAATGGTGAAAACTGTTTTTATGAAAAGAAAAAAGGAAAAGCTACTTGTGCACTGATACTTTAGAAAATTCACACCTACAGAAAAGCCAAAATATTCAAAGGATTCTTGTATTCACTCACTGTTAACATTTTGCCACATTTGCGCGCTCTCTTTCTCTTTCTCTCTCTCTCTCTCTCTCTCTCTCTCATATATGGTTTGGCTCAAGAGAGAGAGATAACTTTCCTGTTTTTGAAAGTTTGCTATGCCACTCTTTTTTTTTTTAAATATATTTTTTTGATTTTTAAAAAATATTTTTATTGATTTTTTATAGAGAGGAAGTGAGAGGGATAGAGAGTTAGAAACATCGATGAGAGAGAATCATCGATCAGCTGCCTCTTGCACACCCTCTACCAGGGATGTGCCGCAACCACGGTACATGCCCTTGACCGGAATCAAACCTGGGACCTTTCAGTCCGCAGGCCGATGCTCTATCCACTGAGCCAAACCAGTTTTGGCAATCCACATAACATTTATGTTAAAAACAGCCGAAACCGGTTTGGCTCAATGGATAGAGTGTCGGCTTGGGGACTGAAAGGTCCCGGGTTCGATTCCGGTCAAGGGCATGTACCTTGGTTGCGGGCATATCCCCAGTAGGGGGTGTGCAAGAGGCAGCTGATCGATGACTCTCTCATCGACGTTTCTAACTCTATCTCTCTCCCTTCATCTCTGTACAAAATAAATAAAATATATTTAAAAAAAAAAAAAAAAAAAACAGGCCTCAGTTGGTTTGGCTTAGCAGATAGAGTGTCAGCCTGTGGGGTCTTGGGTTCCATTCCGGACAGGGGCACAGGCCTGGGTTTCAGGCTCCATCCCCAGTGGGGGGTGTGCAAGAGGCAGCTGATCGATGACTCTCTCTCATCCATGTTTCTAACTCTCTATCTCTCTCCCTTCCTCTCTGTACAAAATCAATAATATATATATATATATATATATATATATATTTTTTTTTTTTTTTTTTTTTTAAACAGGCCTCAGTTGGTTTGGCTTAGCGGATAGTGTCAGCCTGTGGACTGAAGGGTCTTGGGTTCCATTCCGGACAGGGGCACAGGCCTGGGTTTCAGGCTCCATCCCCAGTAGGGGGGTGTGCAGGAGGCAGGCAATCGATTCTCTCTTGTCATTGATGTTTATATCTCTCCTCTCCCTTCCTTTCTGAAATAATATATATTTTTAAAATATATATTTTTAAAAAGTGCAAACCTTCAGGAAATAGTGCTTTTTTCCCTGTGAGGAAAGGATTGTGTGCTCTTCATAAGAAGATAGGCTTCTTTAGAATCTGTCATCCACACACTTTCTTTTCTTCTAGACGCTACTTTTACTCACACAGACTATGAAGTCTGACTCATTCCTAAGTCTTAGAGTCTTAGATTTGGACCTTACCACTTGCTTTTTGCAGTTTAGCCACGTCTATTGCCTTTATTTTGTGCTTTATGTTTGCAACATGCTAGTTGTTTCTTTTTCTTTCTTTTTTTAAGTTTTTTTAAAAATATATTCTATTGATTTTGTTCAGAGAGGAAGGGAGAGAGATAGAGAGTTAGAAACATCGATGAGAGCTAGACATTGATAAGCTGCTCTTGCACACCTCTACTGGGGATGTGCCCACAACCAAGGTACATGCCCTTGACCGGAATTGAACCTGGGACCTTTCAGTCCGCAGGCTGATGCTCTACCACTGAGCCAAACCGGTTCCAGCATATGCCACTCTTTTTTAGGAAAGACATACACTGTAGAGTCAGCCCACTGTCCCTGTAGGTTCTGCATCCTCAGGTTCAATCAACAAAGCTAGAAAATATTTTGGGGGGAAAAGTTAGACTGTTGTACCATGTAATTAGGCCTTGCAGTGGCTATATCTTTACCAAACAGGTAGACTTTCTTTTCTGTCATCGGTCCCTAAACAATATAGTGTAGCAACTGTTTACATAGCATTTACATTGTGTTAGGTATTATTATACAAGCAATCTGGAAATGGTTCAAGTACACAGGATGGTGTGCTCAGGTGATACGCAAACACTGCACTGTTTTATACAGGGACTTGAGCATCTGCCGGTTTTGGCAGCCAAGTGGGGTCCTGGAACCCATCCACCATGGATATGGAGGGATGACTACCTCTTTTTCATAACTGAACGGAATCAGAAAGATTTCAGAAAATGGATGAAAGCCAAAAATAGCGTTAGTGTTTGTGGCGAGCTACGTTTGGGTTTTGCAGGGAGCTGCTACACACACAGAGTGACACTGCACCGTCCATACGTTATTTCTCTTTCTGTAGGCTGTACGTCACATCGTTCTTGTTTTTACTCTATGCTTGTGTTAGCTTAGATTTTATGTTATTTGCTATGATTGGGTAGGCTATTTTTGAGTCTGGGAACCCTTAAAAATCTTTTCCATATAAATTAATGGTAATTGCCTCTTTGCTTTCCATCATGGAGGCTTACAGGAATGTTTGAATCATTTGAGAGTAAGTTGCAGACCTCATGCTCCTAATAATTTCAGCATGTATTTTCCAAGAACAAGGGCATCTCTTACATAACCCAGTACAGTAATAAAATCAATAAATTTAATGTTGATACAATACTATTATCTTTTAAAAAATTTTTTTATACTTTGAAGCATTACAAATAGTAGCACATATGTCTCCTTTTTTCCCTCCCTGACCTCCCCACTACTATTATCTTTCAGTCCCAAGATGCAACGTGCTCAGAGCACTGCCACCGGTCCCCTCTTTGCCCTCCCTTTTCAGCTTCTGCCAATTGTCTCCATCTTACCTTATTTTAAAATATTTTTTTAATTGATTTCAGAGAGGAAGGGAGAGAGAGAAACATCAATGATGAGAGAGAATAATGGATTGGTTCTCCTGCACGCCCCCTACTGGGGATCAAGGGCGAGGGTGGGGGGACATGTGTCCTGACCTGGAATCCACCGGGGCCTCTTGGTTCATAGATCCACGCTCAACCACTGAGCCATGCTAGGCGGGCTCAATATTACCCTTTATTTTTTATTTTATTTTTTAAAAATATTTTATTGATTTTGTATAGAGAGGAAGGGAGAGAGATAGAGAGTCAGAAACATCGATGAGAGAGTGTCATCGATCAGCTGCCTCTTGCACACTCCCTTCTGGGGATGTGCCCGCAACCAAGGTACATGCCCTTGACCAGAATCGAACCCGGGACCCTTCAGTCCCCAAGCCAACGCTCTATCCATTGAGCCAAACTGGTTTCGGCTCAATATTACCCTTTATAGTACATGTATTTATTGCTTTTAGTTGTCCTGTTTGTTAGTCTCTCCTAATCTGCAACGATTCCTCAGCCTGTCTTTGTCTGTTTCGTGACAGAGGTTTTTGGAAGAGTACAGACCAGTTATTCTGGAACATGCTTGGGATTGTCTGATGTTCCCTCATTATTAGATGAAGTGTATGCATTGCTCGCTGGATGCTTTGCTTTGTTCTCAGTGCATCGCATCGGGAGGTGTACAATGGATGTCAGCTTGTCCTATTTATCGATGTTGAGGTGGACCATTTGGGTTAAAGTAGTGTAGTGTCACAGAGTGCCTCTACCATAGATGTTGTAGCAAAATATAGAAATGTTTAGCCTAAACTGGTTTGAGTCAGTGGATGGAGCGTCGGTCTGTGGATTGAAGGGTCCCGGGTTCGATACCGGTCAAGGGCATGTACATTGGTTGCGGGTGCATCCCTGGTGGGGGGTGTGCAGGAGGTGGCTGGTCGATGTGTCTTTCTCATCGATGTTTCTAGCTCTCTATCCCTCTCCCTTCTTCTCTGTGAAAAATCAATAAAATATATTTAAAACACATACACACACACACACATATATATATATATATATATATATATATATATATATATATATATTTAAAAATGCTTAAAGAATGTGAGAAATGCCGAAACTGGATTGGCTCAGTGGATAGAACGTCCGCCTGCGGACTGAAAGGTCCCAGGTTCGATTCTGGTGAAGGGCACGTACCTTGGTTGTGGGCACATCCCCATGTGCAAGAGGCAGCTGATCGATGATTCTCTCATCGATGTTTCTAACTTTCTATCTCTCTCTCTTCCTCTCTGTAAAAAATCAATCTACTAAAAAAAAAAAGAATGTGAGAAAAGTTAAAAATGTTTGCGTTAACTTACCTTAAAACTTAAAGTCTGATAGTAAAGATACATTCCCCACTGCCCTGAAGCCTGTGTACTCCAGAGATAAGGATTTGAACTGACGCAGAGTGACTTGTGTCAAGATAAACACTTGCCTGAGTGAGGTACTCTCCTTAGCCCCTCGCAGTGTTAAAGATGGACATATGTGCATTGAACTAATTCGTTGATAGCCACCTGGGCTGCTACGGGTACGAACAGGCCTTAAACATGGACCTCTGCCAGCCAACGATGCTCCTCTTGTGGAGACATTACAAAGGCCGGTCTCTTTGTGGCTCCTCTTCCTGCCAGATGACAGAGGAACAGCCAGGAATCCCCAATTGAGATGAGACCGAGCTCTTGGGGGAAGAATGCCAGCCCCCTGCACCGGGACCAGCCCAGCTCAGCTGCCTGACCACAGAGGACAGCACCACAGGGATCCCTAAGTCTGTACCCGCAGCATCAGGAATCTGTGTGAATAATAAAAAGCTGTGATTTGCAACTGCATATGCTTCATGTGGTGTAATTCCTCCGGCAGTTAATTGAATTAATTTGCGTGCGCTTAGATTTTAAATGAAAGCCTTTGGTCTTTGTTGGTTCTAGGCCTGCCTGCCACTCTGGTCCTGCTGTTGCAGAGCAGTCTCTCTATCAGCATCGACTAGAATGTCCCGATTCCTGCACGGTTCAAGTTTATCTCAAGGGACGCCTTCGATGAACGCCCCAGATCCTTTCCCGGGATCTACTTGGGACAATCGGGTTACTATTTCCCCTTTTTAATGATCAAGCAATTTGTGGCTATTTACGTGGAAAGCTTCCAATGTCTTTTCAAGTTCATGGGACCAAAAAAAAAAAAAAAAAAAAGAACAAGAAAGACGCAGCTTTCCTTCCAAAGAAATACCCACTGCTTGCAGAACTGATCCAACAGCGTGCCTTCGGCTCTACGGCTTTGTTAAGTGAATTTGCACCTTTCCGGAAGGGCGAGGATGCTAGGCCGCAAAGCATACAGGGAATTGTAGTCTTCCGGGGAGCTCCCGTCTTAACGCCGCCCTGTGGTCTCCCGCAGAAAGAGCCAGAAGCTGAACAGGGAGGGCGGAGAGGGCGCCGGTGGCGGGCGCTCTGGTCGCGTTGCATCACGGGACTGGTAGTTCGCGGCCGCCCTCTGCCGCGCCCCAAGCGGGAGAACTGGACTACCACTCCCGAAAGGCCACTCGCGCGGGGGCCGGGGCAGCCGTCAGGGCCTCGGACAAATCAAATCGAAGGAAAGAAACTGCCGGCTTTCAAAATCCTCCTCCTCCGCCATCATCCTCCGCCGTGCGGCGAGCAGGTGGTGTCGAGCCGGGAGGACCGTCAGGAGAACGGGCGGGCGGGCGGGCTGGGCATCGGGACCGCAGGACTCGGAGGCGGCGACGCCGACCCGCGCTGCCGGGGCCGCCAGTCCGTCCTCGCTCCGGCCGGGTGCGCGCCGCTCGGGTCTCCGCGCGCGGCGGCGCCGGCTGTTTACGGTACAGTCGGGTCCCCTTCCTTTCCCGTCACCTGCCGGGTGGGGTGGGGTGGGGGGTGGCGCGTCCCCGGAACTGGCCGTGGAAGGTGGGGGCCTCCGGAGCGGGTTCTCCCTGGAGCGCGGAGCGGCTGGGAGGGAGGTGCTGGCCCCTCTCACGAGGGGGGAAACTGAGGCTCGCCCGGCCGCCCCGGCGTTTCCTGTCGGCGTCGGTGTCAGCGGGGGCGGTGCGCGTCCTCCGGGATCCCGGGGGCGGCTCCGCGCCGCCGCCTGTCACCGCGGCCCGCGCCGCCGCCGCCGCCTCCGCCCACCCACGCCCGCCGCCCGGGGCCCGGCCTGAGTCACCGGCGCCTCCCCGGCGAGGGCCGCGCAGGAGAGCGTGGAGGCCGAGGACTGTCCGTGTTCACTGTTTGTCTTCGGACAGATTAACGCACCTCTCTGTGCGTGGGGTGGACCGTGTGTGTGTGTGTGTGTGTGTGTGTGTGTGTGTGTGTGTGTGTGTGGACTCGGCTGAACGGTGGGCTCCCCCCCAGCTGCTAAGTTCTGGGTGCCTGTTGCCTTTGGGGGCCTCAGCACCATTTTTCTATCCCCAAGTTGGCCCCTCGCAGAACCGCCAGAGGTGGTGGGGTTTCAGGCGGATGTTTACTCCGTTTCTAACCGCCGTTGGAGCCCTTTCCAAACGCCCCGCAGACCGTGACAGGTCACCCCTCTCCTCTGCCGGGTCCCTCCCGGCGGCTCCCCGGGCCACTCAGAATGAAAAAAAGCCGCGGCTCTGAAAATGACCTTTGTGGCTCGGGCCTTGGTTCATTTTCTTTCCCCAGATCTCACCTCCTTCCTCCCTGCTCTCTGTACCCCAGCCTCCGTGGCCCCCTTGAAGTCCCCCCCAAAAAGCAGTTGCATTTGCAAGAATGTTCTTCCTCCAAGTCTGTCTTCCCTAATAAGTTCTCTAACTATTCTCTAACTTGAAATTGGGCAGGCACACACACACACCCAAACAATTCTTTACCCGCCTCCTTTCCTGTTTATTTTTCTTCAGACACTGAGTTTCTTGTTAAAGATACTAAATATCTCGTGTAGAACATGCCTTTCCACAGCGCAGGGTTTTTGTGTCACCATTCACTGCCGGTACCTGGGACAGTGCCCGGCACACAGTTGTACTCAGGAATGTTAAATGAATGAATGGACGGATGCCTCCTTCCCCAGAAAAAGAATTCATGCTTATTGATAAGAACAGACAGGCCCTGGCTGGGTAGCTCAGTTGGTTAGAGCATCGTCCCAATATCCCAAGGTTGTAGGTTCGATCTCCAGTCAGGGCACACAAGATAACAGCCAGCCAATGAAGGCATAAATACAATAAGTGAAATAATAAATCGATGTTTCTCTTTCCTTTATTCTCTCTTAAAAAAAAAAAAAAAAAAAAAAGGACAGACCAGGGTGATAAGGGTTAAGATCAGGAGAGCGGGGTGGGAAGCTGGCTGTTGAGGCCCAGAGGAAGCCAGGGGAGTGAGAAGATGGGGTAGGAAGCCATCCTGATGGAAGCAGTTCTTCCCCCGTATCAGTCTGCCTTGATCTCCCCTGATTACCTGCCATTTCCTCTGGAGAAATGGAGTGGTCCTTTCTGAGTGCTGGACTCCATGCGGGCAGCCCTGCCCCTGGTCTATTGTGATGGCGGCTTGGCTGTTGTGATGTAGGGACCCCTGGTGTCCTAGGAATCCCTGAGGTCTGACCACGTGGGCCGCCTACCCTCCTGGCCAAGGCTGAAACCAGATGTGCAGTGGGCTGACCCCTGTGCCCCACCCCCAGAGTCATGCCAGCGAGGGTGGGGCATTCTCTGGGATGGATGACCTGGATCCTGTAGCCTTCTGTGTCCTGTTTGAGGAGTGGGACCCTCAGACAGAAAGTAGCCACGATGATCAGGCAGGTGTGTGCCTGGGGCAGACTCCTTACCGCCATGGGTCTGGCACTTAACTGCCTCTCGTGGGGGCCCAGGAAATGGGCAGCTCACAGGGCTTTGCTAGGTGTCCCAGCGGGGGCATTTGGGTTCTCCCCAGCCAGGGGACCCAGGAGTTCCTCCATCCCTTTCTCCCTCCCCCTGTCTCTTATATGTAGCATTTATTATTATTATTATTATTACTTTGGTTAATCCTCACATAAGAATATATTTTCCCCTTTTTTTTTTTTTTAAGGGAGAAAGGGGGGATGGAGAGAGAGAAACATGGATGAGAGGGAGAAACATGGATGTGAGAGAGAGACATAGATTGGTTGTCCCCAAGAATGTGCCCAGACCAGAGCCTGGGGACAGGAATCAAACCTGCAACCCAGGTACATGGCCTTGACTGGGAATCAGACCTGTAAACCTTCAGTGTGAGGGCCAACAACGCTAACCATTGAGCACACCAGCCAGGGCACATTTTAATTTTTTAACAAAAAAAATGATCTAAAGATTTCATTTGAAAGATTTTAAAACAAGTTACAAAATTTTGTTTCAACTATTCAGGTACAGTTTTAAGAAGCTTAGAGTTTTACAATAACATTAGCTTTAGCAACAAATTACATTATAATGAAAATAATTACAAGGAAGGGTGAGGGGCAGACTCTTTACAAGGAGTTGATGGAAGGAAACTTGACGCGGGGTGATGAACACACAATACAGTGTACAGTGATGTATTGTAGAACTGTGCACTGAAACCTGTGTAATTTTGTTAACCAGTGTCACCACAATACATTAAATAAAAAGTAAAGAATAACATAAAAAAATAAAATAATTACAAACATTAAATATGAAAACATTCTCTCCATAACATGGGTCTCAGTTACCTTCTCATTCATTGTAGCTATCATTACTTTAAAAATAGAGTTAAAGTATGTTTGTTTAGGCCCCCCCCCCAAAAAAAAAAAATACATGCATGTTTATAGGGCATAGTAATGTCAGCCACCGTCACCACTGAAGAGGGCAGTAAAATAGCATTCTTTGTCATCGTGTAAAAGAAAAATGCTTGGCTGCCAAAAATGTGATGTTGCTTCTCAGTGGTCTGCCACCGACTAACCAGTGAACCTGATGTGGTTACTTTTGATTCTTGCATCATAGCCATTCTCCATCTTATTACAGAGTACCGTTCTCCCAAATTGAATTGTTTCCTACCATTTAAAGATTTTATTTAAAAAACAAAACTCATCACATCAGTGATATCCTACAGACTTGTGTATACCTATGACTTGGATTGACTTGGTAACATAGCTTGCTTATAATGATTAGTAAGTACAGCTCTGTGATGCTCTCTGGAAATGAGCCTCCCCTCTCTCAATGAAACTTTGGTCACCTCAGTTTGCAGGTTTCTGGGGGAGCCCGCCAGTGTGTCCAGCATGGCCTCTGAAGACATTGCCAAGTTGGCAGAGACGCTAGCCAAAACCCAGGTGGCTGGGGGACAGCTGAGTTTCAAGGGCAAGAGCCTCAAACTCAACACTGCAGAAGATGGTGAGTTCCTGCACGGAGCGGGGGTGACCCAGGGGAGGAAAGGGAGTGTGGGAATAGTGCTCACTCTTCCTGGTAGTCGGGCTCATTTAGCTACATTGTCGCATTTTGTCCCTGCAGCTCTGAGAGGTATCATTGGGCCCATCTAACAGTGAGGCTCAAAGGTGACTTGCCCTTGAGCATGCGCAGGCTTCCCTGCTGGTCTCCATGTTTTTTGTGTTTTTAAAAAAAATATATTTTATTGATTTTTTACAGCGAGGAAGAGAGAGGGATACAGAGTTAGAAACATCGATGAGAGAGAGTCATCAATCAGCTGCCTCTTGCACACCCCCTACTGGGGATGTGCCCGCAACCAAGGTACATGCCCTTGACCGGAATTGAACCCGGACCCTTTAGTCCGTAGGTCGATGCTCTATCCACTGAGCCAAACAGGTTTCTGCTGGTCTTCATGTTTGCGGTGGGCATTCCTGCCATGACGGCTCAGGCTGGCAGCGGGGGAGAGCCCCTTTATCTCTTGGGGGAACAGAGGCAGTGAGAGACCTTAGTTTGTGGCAGTCCCAAGGTGTAGTTGCTAACTTCTTACTTTGGATCCACCCCCACCTTACCCCCATGATCCCCATGGTCTGGGAATACCTTCCACCTTCCCCAGAGCTGAGGCCCTCCCTCCTGGCGCTGCATTAAAACAGTCTGGTCCCTCTCGGGAGGTCTGGTGGATGCAGCTGAAACTCCTCGAGGCAGGATGGCCGTCCCTGCCTGTGTGCAGGCCCGAGGATGGGAGAGAACTAGGAATCGGAATGCAGACCACCTTTCCACCCCTGGCACTGACCATCCCTGAGTCTCCTGGGGACTGGCAGTGAAGGCGCCCTGTTGGTACTTTTGGCCCAACCAGGAAGCTGGTTGGAGTGTGTGCGGCAGGCTTGCCCTCCGCCATGTCAGAGCTGCTTTAGTCTTTGGTTGCTGGGAGCAGGGTGCTCACACTCCCAATCGGATTCACAGAGCTGAGAACTGAGTGCGATACTGTTTACATATTTTCTTCCCCTTTAAAATGAGTTGGCGTTTTTTGGAAGAAAGTTGGTGAAACAATTAAATATTCATTTTCCGCCGAAACCGGTTTGGCTGACTGGGTAGAGCGTTGGCCTTCGGACTGAAAGGTCCCAGGTTCAATTCCGGTCAAGGGCATGTACCTTGGTTGCAGGCACATCTCCAGTGGGGGGTGTGCAAGAGGCAGCTGATCGATGATTCTCTCTCATTGATGTTTCCAGCTCTCTATCCCTCTCCCTTCCTCTCTGTAAAAAAATCAATAAAATATATTTAAATAAAAATAAAAATTCATTTTCCTAGAGCTATGAAACGTATGAAAGTATTTAAAACACTAAGAAATCAAAATGCTAGTTAGGCTAGTGTTCAAAGTAGTAATAATGTACCTTTAAAAATCTGATATGATACCTATATTAAAATGTTAAAACTCTCAGAGCTCAGGGGAATGTGTAAGCGTGTTTCTGAAACACTTTGGAATACGTTTTAGAACCTTAACATCTCTACTGAGTGTTGAAATACTGAGAATTTGTAATCAAAGCACTGTGAAAGGTAGGATAGTCTTACAAATGGTAATAATTGTTATTTAAAGTGCTGGTATATATGTAAAAACTCTGTTTAAACACTTGGAATTCACAATGAATGAGCTTGAAACACTGGAAAAAAGTGACTCAAACTTTAGAAATTCACAATGATAACCTAGGTTAATGTCTAAGAACATGCTTGAAACATTAGGAATACATCAACAAAGAGCCTTCATATCTGTAACATATTGCTTAATGACAGGGAAATCGTGTTCAAAGATCACCATTTACAGAGTGCCTCCCTGTGTTTTTGTTACTTTTGATTCTTGCATCACCCTGAGATACAAATGTTGCTGTTTTATAAATAAGGAAAAAGGACTTTGGAAACTTAAATAACTTGCCCAAGGTCATACAGCGGGTAAGTGGAGTCAGGATGTTAAGAGTGGCCCGGCTGCTTCCTGTTCCTCTGCTTCTCCGTGGACATTCAGCTCAGTGGATTCGTGTTAAATGCTATTCATTGAGCACAGTGTCAGGCAGAGTCTTAAGTGCCTTACAAATAGCGTCTGTTTATCCTCACAAAAGCCCTGGAAGTAGGCTTCATCTCAATGAAGGCTCGGGGAGGTGGTATGATTACCGGAGGGCACAGCTCTAAGTAGTGCAGCTGGATTGGAACTCAGCTTTCCGTGGCCCTAACATCTGTGCAGATAGCCAGCCGCTTCCCCAGCACGGGCTGGACATGCTGCCCCCCATCTAGAAGGTCACTAAGGATGCCCAGCTCCCAGCCCCAGCCTCCGAGGAGCTCATCGTGTGGAACGGGAATGGGGTACTGAACAGGAGGCAGAAGGCGCAGGGAAGCATGTGGGGGAAGGGACCACTGAGTGCAGGAGGGTCCAGGAAGTCCCTGTGGATGAGGGGCATTTGTCCTGGAGGGAAGATTTAAGGGGAGAGCATTGCAGGATGGGAGAAACACGTGAGCTAGACACCGCCGCCGGGACACACAGGGAGAAAAGTCAGAATCCCACGGGGAGCCCAGGGCAGAGGCCCTGAGTGCTGGGCGAGGAGCCTGGGCCTTACCTTGGACCCAGAAAGGGCTCTGTCTTGGCTGGGAGTGAGCCCACGCAGACAGGGTGGGCGAGGGCCTGTGCGAGGGGGCCATGTGTCTGATGGTTATTCGGTCAGGCCCTTTTCTCCCCAGGAAGTCATTTAAGGACCAAAGAAAGGCCTTCCTGCTGTATGTGGCAGAGGAATTAACCCGGAACTTGTTACTTTGTCCCAGAGGCTGAGAAGAGAAACCCCCGCCACACAGCCAGGTGACTGCTGGTTATTTAGGGATGTTAGGGGCCCATTTCTGATCTGTTGTTTTGTGTTTGTTTGTTTTTTGTGTTTTTTTTAATTCACTTAATTTTTAATATATTTTATTGGTTTTTTACAGAGAGGAAAAGAGAAGGATAGAGAGTTAGAAACATTGATGAGAGAGAATAATCAATCAGCTGTCTCTTGCACACCCCCTTCTGGAATCGAACCTGGGACCTTTCAGTCCGCAGGCCGACACTCTAGCCACTGAGCTAAACCGATTTTGGCTCTGATCTGGCTTTAAGTTAGGTGTAACTCTATTTGGATTGGAAACCAAATGAGAGGGCAATTCACGTGTGACCCCCACTGCCTCCTGTCCCTGCTCTTCCCATTTTGGTGCATTTCCTTGCGAGGTTGGTCTGTGGGAAGCACAGCACCTGTGTGTGTGCTTGGGTCACTCAGGCAGCAGAGGTGGGCCTCCCTGGCGCCCTGGCCTCTCGCCGCCTTGCTTTCACGGACGGCATAGACAGGCTTGACCTGCCAGGCCCTGGGTGCTAAGGGCCATTTCCCTTTGGAACAGGCATTCAGCCCCTGCACAGCTGCTAGCTCCGGAGCAGCCACCCAGGAGGGGGCAGGAAGGGGAGGGGTAAAGGGGCGTCTCTGCTGGGGGCTGCTTGAAGTCCATGGTTGTACACAGAGGCAAGGGTAAAGGGTAAAGGGGGACCATGTAGGCTCGGTTTTGGAAAAGCAGTCTGAAGTGCAGCCTTGCTGGTTTCCCTGAGTTCCTGAGCAATATTGCTTCATCCTTGAAACCTCAGCTTCCTCTTTAAGTGGAGGCCCATACCTGTGGCCTCCCTGTCAGAAGTGGGAAATGAATGCTGAGTCGTTCCTTTCCTAGCAGTGTGACCTTGGTAGGCATTCACTTCCCCTCTGTGTCTTAACATTCACGTAAAATAGATGTGACAGTAGCCGCCTCATTAGAGGCTGTGGGAATGTAGGAGTCAGTGTGTGTAAAACGCACACATTAGTGTATTAAGTGTTTATCCGTATGACGTAGTGAGTAGAGGCAGGCGAGCCCTTTCCTCATGACCCAGTGGGAAGACGTGTTAGGTTCATGAGGCGGGTAACATTGCAGCAGGCTCCATAGGAGGTGGGGCTGTGCTGCCTGTTGGGAGCCTAGCAAGGGCTTCTGAGGACGTGCGGCAGAGGGGAGGCGGAGGGAGGCGGGGTGCAGAGGTCCCCAGCTTGGACAGCTGTGAAGGGACCCCTTAGAGGCCGAAAATTACAGCCTTTCTCAAGACCTCTGTGGGGTCTAACCGGTGTGGCTCAGTGGATAGAGCGTCGGCCTGTGGACTAAAGGTCCCGGGTTCAATTCCGGTCAAGGGCATGTACCTTGGTTTCGGGCACATCCCCAGTAGGGAGTGTGCAGGAGGCAGCTGATCAATGTTTCTGTCATCAATGTTTCTATCTCTCTCCTTCTCCCTTCCTCTCTATAAAAAAATCAATAATAATAATAATAATAATTTTATATATATATATATATATATATATATTTTTTTTTTTTTTTTTTTTTAAAGACCTTGTGTGGGTTTTGTAACCTGGAAGGTCAATTTCAAACTTTTATCTCCCATATATACATCTCCATCTGTTCTCCACTATTCGTTTCATGTAACTGGTGTGTTTTGTTCAGATTGTAAAGTTAATACATGCACATTATAGAAACATTGGAAGAAGGAAAAAAACTCAGTAACTTAATTATCACACAGCCCAGGGATATAACTACTGTTAATTTTTGTACATTTTTTAAGTCATTTGTTGTGTGTGTGTTTTTCCTAAACATGGCTGAATTCCTTTTTCTTTAATAAAAAAATTTTTTTTAATATATTTTATTGATATTATTTAAAGAGTGCTTTTTAATTTTATTTATTTATATTTTATTGATTTTTTTACAGAGAGGAGGAGGAGAGAGAGAGAGAGAGAGAGAGAGAGCTAGAAACGTCCAATGTACATGCCCTTGATCGGAATCGAACCTGGGACCCTTCAGTCTACAGACCGACGTTCTACCACTGAGCCAAACTGGTTTCGGCTATTTTATTGATATTTTTACAGAGAAGAAGGGAGAGGGCTAGAGAGTTAGAAACGTTGATGAGAGAGAAACATCGACCAGCTGCCTCCTGCACACCTCCTTCTAGGGATGTGCCCGCAACCAAGGTACATGCCCTTGACCGGAATCGAACCTTGGACCTTTGAGTCCCCAGGCCGACGCTCTATCCACTGAGCCAAACTGGTCAGGGCCCTTTTTCTTTTTAAAAAAAACAATTATGATCATATTACAGATATTTTAAAAGCTACTTTATAACCTGGATCACTTATTATAACCATCACCTAGACCAGGGGTCTGCAGCCTTTAAGACATAAAGAGCCACTTGGACCCTTTTCCGAAGGAAAAAAAAACCCGGGAGCCGCAAAACCATTGTGACATTTAAAACAAATAGAACACTGCATATATTGTTTCTTACCTTAATGCTATATACCGGATTGTGCAGTTAGCTGTCAATCTGAAGAAAAAAAGGACTTTTTCACTTAACAATGTAAAATGTATTTTTGCAAATTAATAGCTAATTAAAATATTTAATTTACCTGGTTAATGGGATTTTTGCTCCTGAACCTCAGTGCACAGTGTCAGCACATCAGGGCTGTAAGACGTTGCCTTCATTTTCATACAGGCTTGCAAGTTGTCGGAGCCGCGGTAAAGCTTCAAAAGAGCCGCATGCGGCTCTGGAGCCGTAGGTTGCCGACACCTGACCTAGACATAACTGCTTTAACATTCGGTTTCTATCTTTCTGGACCTCGTTGTACGAATGTATATGTTTGTATACTCATATGCGCAACCGAGAGAGAATACAAGTAACATTTTTAAGGTGTTATCAGACCAGATATCATGGAATAACCTCATTTTTTACTTACCATCTAACATGAATGTTTTCTAAGTCAGACGCCTGTGTCACCATTCATAAGTGTGTTCCAATGAATTAACCTATCAGCCTGTCTGCTGTCGATGGCCATTTCGGTTGTGTGGAATTTTTCATCATAAACAGCACAGTAATGAACACCCGGCCATGGATAACGGAACACTCCAAAGCCTTCGTGCCATTGTACTGCTGGCCCTCTGACTTGGTGCCGTTTTTCCACGTGGCCTGGTGCCCCCTGTCCTGGGAGGCACCAGGCCACGTGGGTGTCCCAAGCTTTCTCTTTGCCTCAAGCAGCCAGTTGGTCTTTTCCTTGCTCCCAGGCCGTTCCACACACGCCTTGTTCTAACGCCTGTTACAGAAAAGTGGTCGGTGGCTGTGTCCCGGCCAGACCGCGAGCCTGTGTGAGCCAGGGCCTGGCACACGGCAGGCGCGTCATACCTGTAGGAACTTGAGTGACAAGGTAGTGTCTGGGCTCTCCTGCCTCGGCTGTTTGATTCCAAAAGTAAGATTCTTTCTTTGGTCTTGGGCAGCCAAGGATGTGATTAAAGAGATTGAAGACTTCGATGGCTTAGAGGCTCTGCGGCTGGAGGGCAACACGGTGGGCGTGGAGGCCGCCCGGGTGATCGCCAAGGCCTTGGAGAAGAAGTCGGAGTTGAAGGTGAGCCCCGCAGAGGACAAGCTCCCCAAGGGGAGCAGCTGGGGATGAGCTTCCACTCACAGGCCCACGGCCAGCTCCCGCCTCTGGCTCCCCGGCCAGGGCCCTGCCCCTGCCTGCTGTGTTCATTCGGGTCCTCCAGGGGCGACACGGAGAATGTATTGGGAGTGCAGCGGGGTTTGTTGGGCCACACGTGTGAAGATAAAGGGGAGGAGCAGAGCTGGACACCTGCACGGCAGCTCTGGCGCCTGTGAGGAGGGAAGGGCAGAAAGGAGAGAACCTCCCTGCTTTCACAAACGCTCAGCTGCTCCACACAAAGGCTGCCCTGCCCTCCCCGCAGAGGAGAAATGGCCCGGCCTTAGCTTGGATGCCGGCTGCCTGCCCTCCTCACAGCTGATTGGCAGCCTCTCATGGGCTAGATCCAAGGGGACCCTCCTAGTGCGTCCCAAAGTGGGTGCCGCTGGACGCCAGTACTTCAAGGTGCTCTTCGGGGAAAGTGGGTTACCGCGTTCCAATCACCGGAAGATGCCGCGTGCTCGTTTGCCGGGACCGGCATGTGTGAGTGTAGCAAAGCCCCCAGAGTCCGGGGGAAAGGCCCTGCTGTGCAGGCGGAACAGCTCTTGGTTCATACACGGCTGGGCTCGGGCTGGCCTCCGCTGCTCGGTCACTGAGCCCTCACAGCCACCAGGTAATAAAGAGTGTCCACTCCGTAAGGCCAGGGAACGGAGGCTCCGGGCTAATGGCCGGATTCCTCCTGCTGCTGAATGCAGTTCGCACTCCTGCGCCCATGCTCCTCCCTGAGCTTGGGGGGAGGAGGGCATGAGGGCTGGGGCCAGAGAGAAGCGGAGGGCATGAGGGCTGGGCTGGTTTATGAAGGGCCCTGGTGCTTGTTTGCTCAGAAAGGTCACGGCCAGGTGAGCAGCCAGGCAGTGCTTGTGTCTGCTCTCCTGCCCGGGAGGCCCTTGAGCAGAAGCCAGACATTTTCCTGCAGAAGAGTTTAGCCCTTCCGGTGGCCGGTGGCTGGTCAGGAAGGGAACGGAGCAGATGCAGCCTGGGCCTGGGCCTGGAGGCTCTGCAGGAGCTGAGCTTTGGCACCAAGGGCCTGGCTTCAAGCCCCAGCACCACCTCCTTGCTGGACGTGGCCTTGCACTAAGCTCAGTGAGCTTGGCTCCTCCCGGAGAGGTGTGATGGCCAGGGGCAGGCTCGTGTCATGGGAGCTGGGCCAGGGGCAGCGCTGCGTGCGTCCTGTCCCTGTGCAGCCCAGAGCCTGAGCCACCCGCCCGGCACGCGGGCCTGCTTCTGCAGGAGGGAGCCCGGGCTGCAGCAGGGGCGGGAGACCCACTGCCCTTGATGGCCATTGTGCTCTGGCACATGCTGATGGAGATGTTCTCTCCCGTGTGACGTGTACAAGTTAGGCCGTGACCGAGGAGAAGAGTGTGGCCCACAGTTACACGTTTAGGGATTGGAGCCCAGAGGTTAGCCCAGCCCCCTAACTGCTCTGCTGCCACCTGAAGCCTTTTTCGAAGTCAGAGATGGGGATTGTGGGGCCTGGGCTCTGATCCTGGGGTCCGTTAAGTCAGAATCAGAACCATGCCTCAGCGTTGCCAGGTGTGGTCAGGAAAGGCCGGAATGCTAGTGATATTTTACATGGACGCAGCGGCCAGAGTGGGCGGGGAGGGTGTGCCCATGCATGGCGACTAAACTGCTGGCCAGCAGAAGACCGGTGCTGTGGCCACCACTTCTGTGCCACCTGCCTCGTATTTCCTCGAAATCAGCTCACTGAAGTAATTGAAAAGCACACCTGGTCCCTCCTGTAAATGGGGCGTGTTATCCTGTCTGGGACACTTCACACACACAATCCACAGGTGTCCCAACCCACAAGGCCACCCAGAGGCCCTGAGCCCGAGGGTGCTCCTTTGCTCAGAAGGCAGACGAGTGGGACATGGGGAGGTGGGCAAGACCCGCCAGCCTCCAGGTGAGCTGCCTCCTGAGGGGCAGGAGGGCGAAAAGAGACTCAAAAGGAGGAACTTCCTTGTGCTGCCCCCCCCCCCCCCCCCCCCCCGGTGTTAACTTTCCTGTTCCTGCACCACCCGGTCACGCTCCACGGCGCCGCCCCAGCCCGTGTGGGAGAGTGATTGGAAGGAGCACCTGGCTGGCCTGGGCCTGGTCCTGGTCCTGCCACCGCCCTGCCAGGGGCCCAGAGCTTCTCCTTTCTCTCACCCTGATGGGGCCCCCCTCCTCCCCCAGAAGCCACAGGGCTGGACAGATCGGGGTTTTCCTAAGCTTTCTGCTGAGCTCCCATGGCCCTTGCGGGTCTCCTGGTCCCACCAGCTTTGGCCAGAGCTGGTCCAGCTTTCCGCTGACAAAGCCCAAATGAAGAAGTCCGTAGTGCTGGGTAGTGTAAGTCCACGAGGTGAGGTCTCGGCTAACTCTTCTTCCTCCTCCTTCCTTCTTCCTCCAAAGCGGTGCCACTGGAGCGACATGTTCACGGGGCGGCTGCGGTCTGAGATCCCACCAGCCCTGGTAAGTGAACAGCTGAGGCATCCCTCCCCTCCGGCCATTCCCAGGCCTTTCCCCTCCGGCACAGGCCCCTCTGGCCATCCCAGACCTCTCCCCTCTGCCTCAGGCCCCCTGGCTCTGCTCATGCTTTTACTGCTGCCTGGAATCTCGCGTTTGATTGGCTGATTCTCATCCAGACTGAGTTCACATGTTACCTTCTCCAGGGAGCCTTCCCTGACCACATGACATGCACCAAGCCCCGCTCCCCAGCAGAATCGGGAGCCCTCTGCCGGCTCTCACCAGCCTGAGTGCCCCTGGCAGCACCTGGTAGGACTCTGCCATGAGCTCCCTCTGTGCCCAGATCTCACTAGGGGAGGGACTCATCACCGCCGGGGCCCAGCTGGTGGAGTTGGACCTAAGCGACAACGCCTTCGGGCCTGACGGCGTGCGAGGCTTCGAGGCCCTGCTGAAGAGTTCCGCCTGCTTCACCCTGCACGAGCTCAAGCTCAACAACTGCGGCATGGGCATCGGTGGTGGCAAGGTGGGTGCAGGGGCCCCTTCATGTCCCTCTGCTCTTCACACCCCCTCCCTGCCCAGTCCCCTACTGCACTTGCCTCCACCTGCAGTGTGTGCCCTGGCCACCCACCCTCTGGGTTTGGCCTGTTTTTCTCTTCAAAGGAGAAAGGCCTTAAAGGCGGCAGCCTGTGGCCAGTGGGAGAGGAGATGGAGTTCGTGAGGGTGGGGTTGCCAAGCAACCATCCCAATTCTTGTGTTGCTTGGCAACACATGCAGTATTGGATATGTGCTCCGACTTGCTGGTTCTGCAAAACGCAGGGCGTTGGGTGTCCTGGGCCTGCTGTGCCTCAGAACAGTTGGCAGAGCCTTGTGAGCCTGGCTGTGCATGTGGGGCAGGAGCCCAGAAAGAGACGGCGCAGCTCGCCCTTGTTCCTGGGGCCCGGTGCTCCCCATCCCGCGGGTCAGTGTAGAAAGGCTCCTCTCTTCTCCTGGAGCCGGCTCAGAGGGAGGAGGCTGTTTGTCTCCTCTGGCTCCTTAGGCTAAGTGCCTCCCTCACGTTCGGACCTAAAGTAGAACAGGGCTGGGGTGCAGGAACTGACCGCGGCCGGGACCCCTTCCCTTTGAGGATGTGTTATGTGCATAACCTTAACTCTCCTACCACAGTGCTGGGTAGCTGATGCTGTCCCATCTTCTCAGATGCGTACGCCTGGGCTTAGAGATCTTGGGTCGAGGGCAGGGGATAATGTGGGATTGAATGCTCATCCTCGTGGCCCTGTCAGAGCAGCAGGAAGAACCGTGTGATGCCTGCAGGGCTCCAGGCTGATAGGTCCTGAGGAGCCAGAGCGGCCTCCCCTGCAGAGAGTGCCTGTTGCCCTGCCCCCTGGGAGGGAGAGCGAGGGCCACGCTCCCCTGCTGTCCCAGGCCAGCTCCCCCTCCCCCCCAGCCTGATTGGGAAGAAGCTTGGGGTGCGTTACAACCTAAATAGACTTGAGTCAGCACAGAAATCAGGCCCAACCCTGCCGAGAGTGTGAGGTATTGGGGGAGCCAGACTCATCCATGTAAAATGCTTCCATTTTCCACCCCTCACCTCACTCTGCTCAGGAACAGAGGCTGAGAAGCTGCTCTAGGCACCACCCCAAGGACAGGAGAGACTGGGGTTCGGTTTTTGCTCCCAGCAGCGGAGACCCTGCTTTGTGTGGCTGCCTGGACACTGCATGCCTCTGACGGGCTCAGTGGGGCCGTGTCTCCTTGGCCTGCTCCCCTTAGATCTCGGGGAGCATGGAAGAGACACTGGAAGGTTGGGTCCTGGCCTACCAACCACAGGAACGTTTCTGCCCTTCCCTGAGCCTGAGTAGCTTCCTGGAAAGGGCCTGCTGACGGCCCCCGCCTGAGAGAGGGCTGTGACAGGAAAGTGGGTTAATTGTGAACTCCATCCCCGGCCCTGGCTTCAGGTTGGCCACTTGGTATTGGTCTCTCTCTCCCTCTGGGCCTTGGTCTCCCATCTCTATCATGAGGCTAACCCTCAGGGTGGTGGGACCGCACATGAAGCAGTAGATGTAAAAGCTCTTTGTAAGTTATAGGTGCTGGGCACATGGGAGAGGTGACCCTTCAGTGTTTGAGCTTTTTAGAACATTTTGAGAGACAGAGAGAATTGATTTGTTCCACTTATTTATACATTCATTGGTTGTCTCTTGAATGTGCCCCGACCGGGGATTGACCCGCAAACCTTGGTGTTTTGGGATGATGCTCCAACCAACTGAGCTGCCCGGCCAGGGCTTGAGCAGTTCTTTGTCCCTGTACCCACCACTAGTGGGTGGCATGGACATTGAAGACCCACTCAGTGGCATTGCTGCCCTACTGGGAGAAGCCTCCTGCCTAGGCCTGGGCCTCTTGCCTTTCCCGCACAGATCCTGGCGGCAGCTCTGACTGAGTGTTACCGGAAGTCCAGTGCCCAGGGCAAGCCGTTGGCCCTGAAGGTCTTCGTGGCTGGCAGGAACCGTCTCGAGAACGACGGAGCCACTGCCTTGGCAGAAGCTTTTGGGGTGAGTGGGTTCTGCCTTGGCAGAAGCTTTTGGGGTGAGTGGGTCCTGGGAGTGCTCCCAGCTCTGGGGCAGAGTTGACACCTAAGCAAGCCACTTCCTCTGGGACTCTGGCACAGAGGGAGAGCACCAGACTGTGCTGGGGACCAGGAAACCTGCCTAGGGAGGAGGCATAGAACAAGAGCTGTAGAATGCATAATGGTCAGCCTACCAAGAAAATACCAACTTCCCGAGACCGGTTTGGCTCAATGGATAGAGCGTCGGCTTGGGGACTGAAGGGACCCGGGTTCAGTTCCGGTCAAGGGCATGTACCTTGGTTGTGGGCATATCCCCAGTAGGGGGTGTGCAAGAGGCAGCTGATCGATGACTCTCATCGATGTTTCTAGCTTTCTATATTTCTCCCTTTCTCTCTGTACAAAATCAATAAAATATATATTTTTTTAAAAAGGAAATACCAACTGATAAGGAGACAGCATGTTCTGGCAGGGAGAATGGAGTGTCAAAAGGTTGGTTACACAGAGTGCATTAGGGGAGCTCCTCCTGACCCCAAAGAGAAGTGGCACGTGGCATATAAGTATGCCCTGGGCAGGAGGGCCCGGGAAAGAGAGGCCAGTGAGCTGCAGGAGGCCAGAAGGGCATGGCTGACTGCCGAGCCAGGGTCCAAGGTTCTCACAGTGGAGGACATCTTACCAAGAAACCTGTGTTAGAGCTGTGTGACCCTGGGCAAGTCACTCGCCTCTGACCCCTGTCTTCTCTGCTTGCGGTGCTCCTGATCCCGGGTAGGTCTCCCTCATGAGCTTGTGGAGAGGCTCAGTGCAGCCACGTCCAAAAGCATGCTGTGAGGTCTGATCTGCCCAGAACGTTCCCAGCAGCTCCTCCCCATGTCTGCAGTGCGGCCTCCCGCCTGCTGGTGTCACTGGCATGGGCCTGCAGCTGGCGCTCAGGGGCCCACCTCTCCGCCCTCTCCTTCCTGCCCTCGAAGGTCATAGGGACTCTGGAGGAGGTCCACATGCCCCAGAATGGGATCAACCACCCCGGCATCACCGCCCTGGCCCAGGCTCTCGCCATCAACCCCCTGCTGCGGGTCATCAACCTGAACGACAACACCTTCACGGAGAAGGGCGCCGTGGCCATGGCCAAGGTGAGGCGGGCGCACGGCGTGACGGCGGCTCGGGCCCGGGTGAGCCTGGCCCTCACCTGGCCCTCCTTCCTCCCGCAGACCCTGAAGACCCTGCGGCAGGTGGAGGTGATCAACTTCGGGGACTGCCTGGTGCGCTCCAAGGGCGCCGTGGCCATTGCAGATGCCGTGCGCGGGGGCCTGCCCAAGCTGAAGGTGCCGCCGGGGCCGGGTCCCCCACTTGGCAGCGGGTGGCAGAGGGTCTGGAACGTAGACCGGGGTTCTTCTGCATCCTCCCTGTGCCGTTGTGCCAGTGCCTTCTCCCCTTTGGGCCGGTTTCTTCTTTAAAAACAAACCAACAGCCAAAACCGGTTTGGCTCAGTGGTAGAGCATCGGTCTGTGGACTGAAAGGTCCTGGGTTCGATTCCGGTCAAGGGCATGTACATTGGTTGTGGGCACATCCCCAGCGGGGGATGTGTAGGAGGCGGCTGGTCAATGTTTCTTTCTCGTCAATGTTCCTGGCTCCCCATCTCTCTCCTCTCTGTAAAAAATCAATAAAATATATTTTAAAAAAACAAAACAAAACAAATGAACAAAACCCAACATTTTTATTGCGTTCAGAGAGGAAGGGAGAGGGAGAGACAGAAACATTCCTAATGAGAGTGAGTCATCGATCGGCTGCCTCCTGCATATCCTACTGGCCTGTGCCCTGACCGGGAATCAAACCATGACCACCTGGTTCATCGGTCAACTCTCAACCATTGAGCCACGCCTGCTGGGCAGTTTCTTAATTGTTAAAATGGGGTCGTAGTTGACTGTATATAAACATCCTCGGTGCCTGGCACATCCCTGGGTATGTGGCATTTCTGTTGGTGGCATTCTGGCCATCTGAGGACAGAACCTCCCCTCCCCCCCTGGGGAAGTGGAGGCTTCCGATGGGACCTGGTCCTCTGGCCCACGTTTCTGCTGGCCACTACCCCTTCCTCCTATTTTTAGGAGCTAAACTTGTCGTTCTGTGAAATCAAGAGAGATGCTGCTCTGTCTGTGGCCGAGGCTGTGGCAGACAAGGCTGAGCTGGAGAAACTGGACCTCAATGGTAAGTAGCGGCGGTGGCCTCAGCACGGGCCTGCTGGTGGGTCTGAACCTGACCCTGGTTTCCTCTCCCTTCTCCTGAGCAGGCAACGCCCTGGGGGAAGAAGGCTGTGAGCAGCTCCAGGAGGTTCTGGACAGCTTCCACATGGCCCAGGTGCTGGCGTCCCTCAGGTGAGCTTTGGGCGCTTAGGAACTCGTTCATTTTATTCATTTCATAAGCGTTGGCGGAGGCTCTGTAGGTACCAGGCGCCGTGCTCAGCATTAGGGATGTGAAAATACAGCAGTGAAGGGGCCACTTCATCCTAGTGGGGCAGGGGGTCCAGTCACGGTGTTATTGCACGCTCAGCAGAGGGAGAAGCAGGGCTGGGGAATGTCCCTCTAGAGCAGGGAGCTGGGAGAGGCGGCAGGGATGGCGGCTGGTCTGATCTCACGGATAAGGCAGGGCAGCCGCAGAGCCGTGGTGGCGGTGGGGCTGGGCTCCACATTGCGCAGAGACTGACTAGAAAGGGCGGGACCGAAGCAGGAGGGTGGGGTTCTGGGTTTGCAGAGCCCACTGGAGTCCTGTGGGGGAGGGGAAGGGGGAGCGGGCGGCCTCCTCCAGTAGATGGCACCCTCTCCCTCTGCCCTGTAACCTCCGAGTTGGCGTCATCCTCAGTCGCTGCTAGAGGTGTGCTGCAGTGGGGACTCGATGGGCTCGGGGTCCAGGGAAACAGAACAGCTGTCCTCGCCCCCCAGCTGGGGCTTCCTACGGTCAGCAAGATACTAGGTGGCACGTCTACGGCCATACCACCCTGAACGCGCCCGATCTCCTCTGATCTCGGAAGCTAAGCAGGGTCGGGCCAGGTTAGTACTTGGATGGGAGATAAGAGGTGGCACGGCCCTGGGCATCTCAGCCTGGGCAGTGTTCCTGCCAGGCCCTGGGCCCCTGAGACAGTTCTTCCTTTCCTGTGTACCTGTGGGTCTGGGGGCCTCTCGACAGGGACGAGATGTGACTCTCAGCATGGGCTTCCCTGGGGCTGAGCTATGAGTGACCGGCTCCGCCCTGAGCAGCTGCCCAGCTGGGTCTGTGGTTCAGAGCCAGGCCTCAGAGCCAACATGGGCCATGGGCTGGAAGGGTCTCCTTAGCCAACTCCCCTCTGCAGTGATGATGAAGGTGAAGATGAGGATGAGGAGGAGGAGGAAGAAGAGGAAGGAGAAGAAGAGGAGGAGGAGGACGATGAAGAGGAGGAGGAAGAAGAGGAGGAGGAGGAGGAGGAGCCGCAGCAGGGAGGGCAAGGAGAGGAGTCATCCACCCCGTCAAGGAAGATTCTGGACCCCAACAGTGGGGTGAGTTCCTGCTCCCTCATAGTTCCCAATAAAGCTTCTGGGGGACTCGGGGTTGGACAAGGATCCCTGCTCTTGTGAACTTGGCGTTCCTGGTTTTAGGGGAGCATTTCAGCCAGCGCTCGGCAGTTAGTTTTTCTCTGGGCACACTGGTGCTCCTGGCAGTGCTTATTCGGGCAGGCTCCGTCTGGTTCTGGTGGGCCCATGTTAGGGCCACCTGCCTCCCGAGTCATTTCTGGGCCATGTCATGTCATGTCATGTCATGGCTAGGACCCACTTGGTCTTGAAAGGCCCTTGGGATCCGAGGGAGGTGGTTTGTCCCCAGCTCAGAGGCGGGAGTGCTGGGAGCCGTGTCTGGCTCTGCCCTTTGGGGACGTGCACATGAGTGGTTCCGGGTGAGGAGTCTGGGTTCAGACCTCACAGCGCTGCTGTGCCCCCCCCAGGACCCGGCTCCCGTGCTGTCCTCCCCGCCGCCCGCCGACGTCTCCACCTTCCTGGCCTTCCCCTCCCCCGAGAAGCTGCTGCGCCTGGGGCCCAAGAGCTCCGTGCTGATAGCCCAGCAGGTGAGCGAGCTGGGCACGAGCTGGAGGGGGACAGCGGGAAGGGGCTGCAGGGCTCCTTGACGGAGCGTGTGAACGGTGGCGCTGTTATAGGCAGGAGGCAGGATGCCGCACTTCAGACGACTGGAATTAAGGGGTGTATTCTCTCGCACACACCCGGCCCTAGGCTTCCTTCTGCATGTTCTGTAGGACCAGCTGCTTCTAGAACAATCTGCTGCCCAGGACTTCTGTGGCCATCCATCTCATGTGTATTGCTGGCAGGCTGCCCTTGCTCTGGCCTCACTTGCTGGCTGGTTAGTGGGTTCCCTCATTCATTCTGAGGTGATTATCAAGCACCTCCTGTCCGCCATGCACTGCTCTGGTACCTGGGCACGGTTTATTTAACGCTCTTGGCGACTAGAAATGGAGACCTGTTACTCTCTCTGTTCAGATGAGAAAAACTGAGGCCCAAAGAGGGCGAGTGATAAATACCGGAAAGGGGGCTCACTCGCTCCAGCTGGTCTGGGACCAGGCCAAAACCAGTTTGGCTCAGTGGATAGAGCATGGGCCTGCGGACTGAAGGGTCCTGGGTTTGATTCTGGTCAAGGGAACATGCCCCAGGAGGGGGTGCAGGAGGCAGCCGGTCAGTGATTCTTTCTCATTGATGTTTCTATCTCTCTCCCTTCCTCTGAAATCAATGAGAAAAAAAAAAAAAAAAATATATATATATATATATATATATATATATATATATGTATATATATATATTTTAAATATATATTTTATTGATTTTTCACAGAGAGGAAGGGAGAGAGATAGAGAGCTAGAAATGTCGATGAGAGAGAAACATCGACCAGCTGCCTCCTGCACACCCCCTACTGGGGATGTGCCTGCAACCAACGTACATGGCCCTGACCAGAATCAAACCTGGGACCTTTCAGTCGGCAGACTGAAGCTCTACCACTGAGCCAAACCGGTTTCGCCGAAAATATATATTTTTTAAATGGTCTGGCTCACACCTGGCTTGGCTGATTTTCTTGTTTTACTGTTTTTGTTTTGTTTGTTCATAAGTGAGATTATATAACGTGTTCACCGTTTTCCTGTCAGAAAAACGCTCCTGTGCCCTTTGCCAGCGAGCAGATGGGGCAGTGAGGCAGGCCCTAGTTCTGGGCGTTTGCCTGTTTCTGCTTTTCTCTTCCGTAAAGTTGAGGTCACTTGGTTGCATGGGCATGTTGTCTGCCCGGGGATTGTCAGGTTAGACCATGAGAAGGGGTCAGTCACAGGTGATGATGGCTGCGTCACACCCTGCCTGGCCACCTGCCTGGGCCCGGTCCACGCCGGCTCTGCGAGGACCGTGTGGGCCAGGCAGGACCGGGGCTCCGGCCCCTCCTGACCAGCCTCTGTCTCTGTGTCCTCAGACTGACACCTCTGACCCAGAGAAGGTGGTCTCCGCCTTCCTGAAGGTGTCCTCTGTGTTCAAGGACGAAGCCGCCGTGAGGGCCGCGGTACAGGACGCAGTAGGTAACGTGGGTGAGGGACTGGGTGGCTCCTGCCTCTTCCTGCTCCAGGCAGGAGGTTTCTGGTTACTGGGACCCCCTCCAGCACCAGCTGCTCTCGGCCCCTCCCACCTCTTCCTCTTGGCTCCTCGCTGGAGGCGCCTCTCTGGTTTGTAAATGAGAGGCAGAGGCCTGTGCCAGGTTGGCTCAGCTCTGTGCGTTTAGGGCTCAGGCCGGGACAGCCGCCCCGGAGGCCAGCTGGCCACAGCCCAGGGCCCGGAGGCACTGCTCTCGGAGGAGGGGCCTTTGCACACACGTCCTCTCCACCTGAAGGTTCCCTGCCCCCTTCATATCTGTTAGTCTTTCCGGGACCTCGGTTCCCCTCCCCCGAGCCTGGTCATGAGTTCCCCTCTCCCACCTGGTTCTGTTACCTCCAACCTCCCACCTGTCAACGTGTCTGGGTGGTCCAGGTCCTGGCGAGGGCACAGCACGGGAAAGGGCAGCACGGAGGCGCGAGGGTCATGGAGCAGTCAGGCTGGGTGGGTGGGTGAGAGCCGGGGGGGAGTCTGCAGGTTTCCTCCCTGGGAGCCCAGCCCGTGGGTGAGGACAGGTTACCCACGAGGTTTCCCTGAGCACCCAGCACAGACGCGAGTGGCCACAGCAGTCTCCGCAGTCCTCGGCCACTCGCGTCCCATCTCCCTGTCCATCTCCCTCCACAAAGTGCTGAACCCTTACCTCACCTCCACCCCAGCTGTGCGGGGTCCTCGAGCCCATTTCACGTGGGGGCCGGGACAGGAGTGGCCACGGGTCACAGCCGGCTGCCCCTCGCAGGGCTGGCTGAAGGAGGGCTGACGCCTGGGCCCGCGGCCAGGCCTTTGCTTCCGTGGGCGCTCTGCCCACGCTGCTTTGCCTTGCAGACGCCCTGATGAAGAAGGCCTTCAGCTCCTCCTCCTTCAACCCCAACATCTTCCTCACCAGGCTCCTCATCCACATGGGCCTGCTCAAGGTGCGCTGGGGGGGGGGGAGTCTGCCCAAGGTGCGCTGGGGGGGATCTGCCCAAGGTGCGCTGGGGGGGGGGTTTGCGCAAGGTGCGCTGGGAGGGGGGGGTCTGCGCAAGGTGCGCTGGGGGGGGGTTTCTGCCCAAGGTGCGCTGGAGAGGGGGTGGTGATGGGGGTGCACCAGCAGGTGCACCAGCAGGTGTTCTGGCCATGCTCCACGCCCCGTCCCACAGGAGTCCCGCAGGGCCTGCCACCCACACCGTCCCGGGCTTGGCTCTGCTTCGGCACCTTGGCCGGGGGGCTTTCTGAGCAGGGACTGGATGGTGGAGACCCTGGGCCCCCAGGGACCTCAAAGCTCACCTGCTGCTCCGTATGCTTCCCTTACAGAGTGAAGACAAGGTCAAGGCCATTGCCAACCTGTATGGACCCCTGATGGCACTGAACCACATGGTGCAACAGGACTACTTCCCCAAGGCCCTCGCTCCCCTGCTGCAGGCATTCATGACCAAGTGAGTGTCCAGGCGGCGTGCTCCGCCAAAGCTTCCCTCAGCTTGTGGGGCCTCGTGCCTCCGGCTCTTGGCGTCCACGTTTGGGTGTCGCTTCTCCTGAGTGACCTCTGCTCCTGAGGCGGCCTCCCTGGGCCCAGCTGAGGACACAGGGCTCGGGGACAAAGCCTCTCCTTGGAGAGACCAGGACGTAGCACCCCGTTTTCCAGAGGGGAACCCGGTCAGTCAGGAGCGTGCCACAGCAGCCGAGGCCACGGGCCTGGTCACGCTGGGGCGGGTGGGTGCTGGCCAGTCAAGGAATGGAGAGCCTCCGAGTCCTGTTGGGGCCACTATGAATGGGGGGGTGTGTGTCCCCTGTCCTCACGAGGCCTCATGCCTCAGTCTCCCCTTATGACCAACCAAGGTTGTCTCCGAGGGCTCTGACCGGCCACACGGCAATGAGTGCAGTGCCTCGGGGGAAGGGACGGAGGGGTGGGATGGGGGCCACCCCCACCGCGTGTGCATCTCCTTTGAAAAGTCACCACGAACTGAATCCGGTATTTGGGGTCCTGGGTGGGACTGAATGAGATGAGGCTGGAGAGGTAAGCCCAGCTTATTCTAGTATCAGGGCCTTGAAGTCTGAAGCAGCGTGGCATCAAGCAAGGATCTTAGAAAAGCAGGGACCCCAGCAGATACGCCCACTGGCTGCAGTGGAGAGGGGCTGGGGGACTGAGGAGATGGCACCTGGCAGGCACACTGCTCTCTGCGGGGGAGCGGGCCCGGGCCGGGCCACGGCTGCCTGAGCGCTGCCTGAGCTCAAGGACGGCGGGCAGGGGCGGTGGGCTGAGTGCACACGGTCAGCACGCCGAGGCGGCTCAGGAACACAGCTCCGCAGACTCAGGCAAAGTACATCGATAGCTCCACACATTTCACTCGTCTCAGTAAGTGGATATTGAAAGGATAATACTTGGCATCCACTGGGCTAAAGAAAACATATGATGAACATTGAATGTAAAAAAGGCACGTGAAATTGGAAGAGTGGAGCCGGGCTCATTTCTAGCCGCAGAAATGGCCCACGCTCTGCCGCCACCTGAGCTCCCGACCCACAGTGCCTCTCCCCGCAGGCCCAACGGCGCCCTGGAGGCCTGCTCCTTCGCCCGCCACAACCTGCTGCAGACGCTGTACAAGGTCTGACGGACACAGCGGCCGCCTCGCCCTCAGCCTGGCCAGGGCCTGGGGAAGGGACTCTGATGGAGGGCTCTGGCAGAGGCAGGGCGGGTCTCGTTGCGTGTGTCATGCTGGTCCCGAGAATGTGTGTCGTGGTGTGCGTGCCAGTGTGTGCTTCCTGTCGGGTTGGGTTTGAACATCTCCTGCTGGGCTGGCCCTGGTCCGCTGGAGGGGAGCTGGCCCCGGAGAAAGGGCTGCGAGCTGCGAGCTGCGAGCTGCACTGCCATTAAAGTCACCGCCATCTGAGGGCGCTCTGCTGGTCTGTGCCCAGGCTCAGGGCCTGTGGCTCTTCCCACCACTTTGCCTTCCTCATCCTCAGGCCGCACCCCAGCCTGGGGAGCTGCTTCCCACGCGCTGTCCCTCCCTCTGGGCTGGGACTGCATTTCTCATTCTCACTGCCGGGCCTCCGCTTCCCGTCACCAGCCCTGCCCTGCAGCCCCCGCAGGCCCCACCGTCCATCCCTGCTGTGCCGCCCTCCCACGGAGGCAGAGGCGGCCACGGGTGAGCCCGGGGTGGTCAGCAGAGGGCCAGGCCCCGGTGCGTGCCCTGTGGGCAGAGGGTCCTGGAGTAGGAGATCCCGCCGGCGCTGGCTCTGGGCCAGGAGATGTCAGTGCCTGGCCCGGAGGGGCACCTGGCAGGCACACTGCTCTCCTGCCTGAGCACTGACAGCTCCTCAAGGACGGCGGGCAGGGCTGGACTGGCCAGCGGTGCCCCTCGGCGTCCCGTTCCCTTCGTGCTCTGTCCGGGCTGTGCCTGAGGCTTCATAATAAAGTCATGTGACAACCGTGGAGACTGAGGCTCTTCCCCCAGCGGCATTCGGGGCCTGAGCACCTGGCGCCCCCCTCAGTCTGAGGGGCAGTCATTCCTGCCGAGGAGTCCCCTTGCCAGCCTCCGCCACCACCAGGACAGCTCTCCCACCGGGGCCCGGTGCGTCCTGTGGGCACGCCAGCGCCCGACAGCCGAGGGAGGTGCCGAGGACCGGGCTCCCCCTCGGCCTGTTTCACCTGCTGGGCTCCGTGCCACCCTCCCCCTCTGAGCACAGCACCCCCTGTCCGTGCCACCCTCTGAGCACAGCGCCCCCTGTCCATGCCACCCTCCCCCTCTGAGCACAGCGCCCCCTGTCCATGCCACCCTCCCCTCTGAGCACAGCACCCCCTGTCCGTGCCACCCTCCCCTCTGAGCACAGCGCCCCCTGTCCGTGCCACCCTCCCCTCTGAGCACAGCGCCCCCTGTCCGTGCCACCCTCCCCTCTGAGCACAGCGCCCTGGTCCATGCCACCCTCTGAGCACAGCACCCCCTGTCCATGCCACCCTCCCCCTCTGAGCACAGCGCCCCCGGTCCGTGCCACCCTCCCCTCTGAGCACAGCGCCCTGGTCCATGCCACCCTCCCCCTCTGAGCACAGCACCCCCGGTCCATGCCACCCTCTGAGCACAGTGCCCCCTGTCCATGCCACCCTCCCCCTCTGAGCACAGCGCCCCCGGTCCATGCCACCCTCCCCTCTGAGCACAGTGTCCGGACCCGGCGTGGCTCCATCTGTGGGTCTGGCGGGCTGGACAGTGCCATTCACCAGGACCTCCTGGGGCTGACCAGCGGGGTCAGTTGACGGGGTCGGGCCTGGGGGGGAGCCCGGGAAGGCTGTTCGGCTTGGGGCCTGGGATAGAGGACAGCTCCCTGGATGGAGGTCTTTCCTGCTGTTGCCCCGTGGGGGAAGGGCAGGCCCGCAGGCCCCCCTCACCTCACACCCGAGCGCGGGCATTCCTGCGTGTCCACTGGGTGAAGAGGTCGCTAAGATCTCTGAGGGGCACACTTTCCTGCTGGCCATGGGCCACTGAGTGACCTTTGCCAGCTGGAGGGGAGCAGAGCAAGACCTCTGCCTCGGGCGCTGGGCGCTCGGCTCTGGAGCTGCCGGCTGCCCCGGGGAGTGCCCGGCCCGAGCAGACCGGCAGAGTGGCCTCCGTGGGGCCTGGCCGGGAGGGCAGCGAAGCGCCAGCGTCAGGGTGCAGGAACTGAGTCTTGAGGTTCAAACAGGACTTCCCAAGGCGACATTGCAGGCGGAGAAACGGGCGTGAGGCTGAGTAGGGGCCTGTCCGAGGGTCCATGGCCTGGCTGGCCCTTCCTCAGTCCCAAGAGTGCCGGCTCTGACTGCCAGCCCCTCAGACCAGCTCAGCGGTGGGAAAGCTGCAGCTTTGGGGCTGCCCCAGGCTCCATGCTCCCAGCTCCGGCCCTGAGGGCAGAGGCCCCAAGCACTGTGATGGGGTCTGAGGTCTCACGCTCTGGCCTGGGAGCCCCCGTGGGACGCGCCTGCTCAGCACCAGGCTGTCCCCACTGAAGGGAACAGCCTCTGGCTCGGGCGAACCAATTCCCTCTGAACCTCGGGCTGGGGAAGCCCGGGAAGTGGGGTCAAGGGTGCCGCTGGCAGCACATCCCCATGGCGGGAGCGGGGAGCAGGGAATGGCTCGGAGGCGGTGTGGGCCAGGGGGAGCGGCCCGGTGAGAAGCGGCAGCGGGCAGGAGCATCCACGCACGCCACAGTGAGGCCGTGCAGCAACGCGTGAAGGAGGCCTCAGCGATCCGTCAGCGAGTTCACGCGTTCAGGCGCCTGTGTATGTGGCGGTGCTATTGCCAGTGAAAGGGGCGCTGAGCCCGGCTCACGAGAGGGCTGAGTTTGGGACAGGCAGCGGCCGGGTGGGGTGGGAGCACCAGGCCCACCCACCTGAGAGCCAGAGTCTTCAAACGGAAATAGGACACACGGGAGCATGTGTTCTGGTCACAGAAAAAGCTTAAAACATGGGGCCTCTGCCTCCGTGATGGAAAAGACCGTGCAAGTGAAGACAAGGTGAGAGGGAAAGACGTGGCACACGTGGAGCACAGAACAAGGCCTGGTGCTGAGAGCACCGTGCTGTGGAGGACTTGCAGGGGGAATGCTGCAGGCGCTGTAAGAATGGAAAGGTACAAGTTAAAAAGCAGCAGCACGGCGAGTCCCGCCGACTGGATGTGAGTGAATGAACAGCCGCGGGGGGGGGGGGGGGGGGGGGTGCGCTGTGACCCGGTGGATGGGGGCTGCTGAGTGAACTTCACGCAGAGGTTGTGTGTGATGCGGCACTATTTCTACTTTAAAAAGGAACAAAGGCTTAGCTGGTGCGGCTCAGTGGTTGTGCACTGACTGACGAGCCAGGCAGTCGGTCCAATTCCCCGTCGGGGCACATGCCCAGCTTTTGGACTTGATTCCCAGTAGGGGGTGTGCAGGCGGCAGCAGATCGATGATTCTCATCATTGATGAGCCTTTCTTTCCCACCCTCTCTGAAATCAGTAAAAATAAAAAGTGCCCCAGCTGGGTTTGCTCAGTGGATACAGTGTTGGCCTGTAGACTGAAGGGTCCTAGGTTTGATTCTGGTCACACATGCCTGGGTGGGGGGGCTCAATCCCCAGTAGGGGGCGTACAGGAGGCAGCCAGTCAATGATTATCATTAATGTTTCTGTTTCTCCCACTCTCCCTTAGTCTCTAAAATCAATTTAATATTGGGGAGGACAATGTTAAAATATGTACACAGATAATAATTAATAAAAAATGTAAAATAAAATAAACTATATATATATATCAATTGAAATAATGAAAATTTCAGTTTCCTGTGTGCTATGGTCTGGATGAACTATTTCCTTTAAAACTGAAAAATTGCTCAATGGTTAGAGCATTGGCCCTTGAACCAAAAGGTTGCAGGTTTGATCCCCGGCTATCTTTCTCCCCTTTCCTTCTCCCCCTACCTTCCACTCTCGAAAATTCAATGGAAAAAAATATTCAAGTGAGAGTAACCAAAAAAAAAAAATTATAATAAATAAATAAAAAACACGTTTCCAAGAAGGTAATTATTTGTATATTTTTTGCAATATTGTAGCAAAAAACTTGGAAGTAACAAATTAATGGATAAGTAGAGTTGATACATTTATACCAGGAAATACCATACAGCTGTCAAAATGAATGAGTATGGCTAAGAATCAATTCGGATAGCTTACAATAATTTGCTATTGAGTGGGGGAAGCGTTTCGGAATGTTGTATGTGTGGTATTAAACAACGTAAGTAAATATCACAAACGGACAAGACAGAGTTAACCATTATTAAGCACCTACTATGTGCCAGGTGCCTGGTTACTAAGATGGCCCTGAGCTATTAATAGTTACTGAGGCTCCCTGAGGCACAGCCCTGCCCAGGGCCCCCCAGCGGGAGGTCCCTCAGGCCCCTCCCTGCCGCCGCCCTGGGACTTGGCTGCCCAGCGGGCCTCAGGCCTGGGCCGGAATCCTGAGCTGGCGCTGGACGGGAGGCCCTGTAACTCCAGCCGCTGCGCCCGCCCCTGCCCGCCCCTCCGCCTCAGCGCTGCTGGGCTGCCCACAATGCCCCCATTCAGCCCTGGCCCCGCTGGCTCCTGCCAGCATCCGGACAGGACAGACGCAGCCTTCCCTGCGCTGCTCTTCAGGCTGGACTCGGTGGGCGGCATGGAGGGGTGAGTCTCTGGGCCCCGGAGTCGGGGGTAGAGAAGCTGAGTGGCTGCAGCAAGCCCTCCCCGCACCCCAGCCCACCCCCCTCTCCAGGCCTCTGCGGTCGGCCTGGGCAGACACTCCAAGGGTCGCCTCACTGGGTTCTAAGGAGGCAGGGAGGGGGGATGTGGGCTAGTTCCTGGGGGCAGGCCCCCCTCCCTGGTCCACCCTGAACCTCAGAACCTCAGCCTCACCACAGACGGGGATGGCACCCGCCCCAAGGCCAGGGCTGAGCCTGAGACCCAGGAGAGAGGAAAACAGACGGGACAAAGCAGCGGGTGGAAGGAGCCCGGGGGGCAGGACAGGCTGCTGGGCCTGACGGCTGTGAACAGTGAGGAGGGAGCTCTGGGCTTATGGGGGAGAAGAGGGAGGCAAACGCTGAACCCCAAGTGTTTGAGCAGATTCCCTCTGGAGCCAGGAGTGGGACTCCCAGCCCAGGCAGCCGGGGTGCCGAGGGCTCAGTGGGAGGGCTGTCAGCCCCTCGGACGTTGCTAAGTTCCCTCCGAGAGCGCTGGACGGCAGGAGACCCTCTGCGGCAGCCACTGGCCCCAGAGGCGATGGGCAGTGGCTGGCGTGACGTGAGGCCCCAGGGGGTCTGGGTGAGTGGGGGTGGGGTGGACGGACAGATGGGAGACAGGCAGGCAAGTGGACAGACCTTGCCCCAAGCTCAGCCCTAATCCCAGAGCCTCAGTTTCCCTTCCCAGTCCTGGCCTGCAAGTGACTCTACAAGGAAAGGACAACAGGGAATAAGCAGGAGAGGAGAGGGCGAGCCATTGGCCATTCAGGCTCCTCAAGGCTCTGGACCCCACAATGGCTGGTCCCCCAAGTCTTACCCCTCAGCGCGGGCTGGACCCCACCCCTCCCCTCTGTCTTCCCTGTACTCCCTGCCACCACGGAGCTGGGCTGCTGCTCCGTCTCCAGCCTCGGGCTGGGAGGTCCTGCCTCTGGGCCCGGGAGCCTCCCCAAGAGGCACAGACGGACCCAGAGCATCTAGGGTTTAGCAAGGCCTCGGCGCGCTGGCTGACGGCCACAGGGAGGTGCCAGTCCCCTCAGCCTCAGTTTCCCCCGGCGTGGAACGGCTGACCATAGAACTGCCGCTGAGGGGGGAAGAGGGAAAGAACACCTTTCCCGGGGCCGAAGGACAGACCGGGCTCAGGGAGCGGACAGGTGGGCCCCTGGCCCCTGGAACAACGGCCCCCCCTCTCCCTGCCCCAAAGCACCTCCTCCGTCCTGCTGCTCCTGCTGCTGCCGCTGCTGGGCCCGACGGGGCGCACGGCCGCCCAGCGCTGCCCGCAGCCCTGCGTCTGTGACAACGCCAGGCGGCACGTGGCCTGCCGGCACCGGAACCTCACCGAGGTGCCCCCCGCCATCCCGGAGGTCAGCGGGGTGAGGGGGGGGGACCTGCCACTGCCTGGCTGGGAGGACACCTGGAGAGTCACCTTCCTTTCTGACCTGTCTCACTCCGTGAGATGGCAATGAGCAACCAGGCAGACCGGCCGTTTCACACCCTCTGTGACTGGCACAGACAGGGACCTACAGATAAATACTGAGTTAGTGGCAGAGAACTGGGCATATATTGGAGGAAGATATGGTGTCTGCTCTAGAGACTCGAGAACTAGTGAGGATGAAAGTAAAGGCATGGGCATGCCCAGCCCATGTGGCTAGGTGGCTGAGCATCGACCTATGAACCAGGAGGTCACGGCTCGATTCCTGGTCAGGGCACATGCCCAGGCTGCAGGCTCGATTCCCAGTGTGGGTTATGCAGTAGTCAGCCAATCAATAATTCTCACCATTGATGTTTCTCTCTCTCTCTCTCTCTCTCTCTCTCTCTCTCTCTCTCTCACTTTCACTCTCTCTCCCCTTCCTCTCTGAAATCAATTAAAAAGAATTTTTTTTTAAAGAAAGTAAAGCCAAAACCGGTTTGGCTCAGTGGATAAAGAGTCGGCCTGCGGACTGAAAGGTCCCAGGTTTGATTCCGGTCAAGGGCATGTACCTTGGTTGTGGGCATGTCCCCAGTAGGGGGTGTGCAGGAGGCCGCTGATCGATGTTTCTCTCTCATCAGTGTTTCTAACTATCTCCCTTCTTCTCTGTAAAAAAGATCAAAATATTTTTTTTTAAAAAAAGAAGGAAGTGAACAGGCAGTGATAATCCAATGCAAAAAGTGCCAGAGCTGGGGATGGCCAGGTGGCTGGGGCGGAGGATTTCCTGGAGGCGGTGTCGGGGCTGGTTGAGGAGGATGAGAGGTGAGGGAGGAGGCCAGGAGAGGAAACTTAGGGGCACAGGGGCACTAGTCCTCCGGGTGCTCAGTCTACTCCCCCCCCCCCCCCCCCCGCAGCTGACCCAGCAGCTGGACCTCCAGGGCAACCAGCTGAAGGTGATCCCCCCGGCCGCCTTCCAGGACCTGCCCCACCTCACGCACCTGGACCTGCGGCGCTGCCAGGTGGAGCGGGTGGCGGAGGGCGCCTTCCGCGGCCTGGGCCGCCTGCTGGTGCTCAACCTGGCGGCCAACCGGCTGCGCGCGCTGCCGCAGGAGGCGCTGGCCGGGCTGGGCGCGCTGCGGCGCCTGGAGCTGGAGGGGAACCGGCTGGAGGAGCTGCGGCCCGGGGCCTTCGGGGCGCTGGGCGCGCTGCTCACCCTCAACCTGGCGCACAACGCGCTGGTCTACCTGCCGCCCTTGGCCTTCCAGGGGCTGCAGCGCGCGCGCGGCCTGCGGCTGGAGCACAACGCGCTCAGCGTGCTGGCGCCCGAGGCGCTGGCCGGGCTGCCCGCGCTGCGCCGCCTCCGCCTGCACCACAACGAGCTGCAGGCGCTGCCCGGCGCTGCGCTGGCCCCGGCCCGCGGCCTGGCGCGCCTCGAGCTGGGCCACAACCCGTTCACCTACGCGGGCGAGGAGGACGGGCTGGCGCTGCCGGGCCTGCGCGAGCTGCTGCTGGACCACGGCGCCCTGCAGGCCCTGGACGCCCGCGCCTTCGCCCGCTGCCCGCGCCTGCACACGCTGGACCTGCGCGGCAACCAGCTGGCCGCGCTGCCGCCGCTGCAGGGCCCGGGCCAGCTGCGCCGCCTGCGGCTGCGGGGCAACCCGCTGTGGTGCGGCTGCCGCGCGCGGCCGCTGCTCGAGTGGCTGGCGCGGGCGCGCGTGCGCTCGGACGGCGCGTGCCGGGGGCCGCGGCGGCTGCGGGGCGAGGCCCTGGACGCGCTGCGGCCCTCGGACCTGCGCTGCCCCGGGGACCCGGCGGAGGCCGAGGAGGAGGCCGAGGAGCGCGCCGAGGCGGAGGCCGGGGGGCCGGCGGCGGCCGAGGACGGCGCGGCCCGGCCCTGCCCGCGCGCCTGCGTGTGCGCCGCCGCCGCCCGGCACAGCGGCTGCGAGGCCCGGGGCCTGCGCGCCCTGCCCCGCGGCTTCCCCGCCGACACGGAGCTGCTGGACCTGCGGCGCAACCACTTCCCCGCCGTGCCGCGCGCCGCCTTCCCCGGCCTCGGCCGCCTGGTGTCGCTGCACCTGCAGCACTGCGGCGTGGCGGCGCTGGCGCCGGGCGCGCTGGCCGGCCTGGACGGGCTGCTCTACCTCTACCTCTCCGACAACCGGCTCTCCGGCCTGGCCGCCGGCGCGCTGGACGGCGCCCCGCGCCTCGCCTACCTCTACCTGGAGCGCAACCGCCTCCTGCAGGTGCCCGCGGCCGCCCTGCGCGCCCCGCCGCGCCTCTGCGCCCTGCACCTGCAGGGCAACGCCCTGGCGCGCCTGGCGCCCGGGGACCTGGCGGGCGCGCCGGCCCTGCGCTGGCTCTACCTGAGCGGCAACCGCCTCGCCCAGGTGGCCCCCGGCGCCCTGGGCCCGGCCCCCGAGCTGGAGACGCTGCACCTGGACCGGAACCAGCTGCGGGAGGTGCCCACCGCGGCACTGGAGGAGCTGACCGCCCTGCGGGAGCTGCAGCTCTCCGGGAACCCGCTGGGGGCGCTGCGGGACGGCGCCTTCCGGCCCGTGGGCGGGTCCCTGCGGCACCTCTTCCTCAACAGCACTGGCCTGGAGCAGGTGGGCGCGGGGCGGGGCAGCTTGGCCCTAAGGAGGGAACATTAACCAACACACACCGCCGGCCCGGCAGGGCCAGGCCCGAGGCTGGGCACGGGGCGCCTTGGATAAGCCAGACCGTCCTGCCCCAGGGAACTGGGTGTGGGTGACAGCTCAGAATCCAGGCCACACAGAGGCCTGCAGGGAGGGCACTGAGGAACCTGGGCCCTCAGGTCCCCTCCTGTGTGCGCTTGGAGGCAGGGGGAGCCCTCAGGGCGGTGCCATCAGGCGGGGTGGGGGTGGCTCAGGCAAGGCAGAAGGCACCCTGAGCCGGTCCGGTGACTTGCCAACGGCAGGTGCTTTGGCATCAGACGCACTTACATGTCCCCCCCCCCCAGCGCTGCCTTCCTGCCTGGCCCCCTGAGGGCCCCCTGCCCTTGTGCCCGGGGAGCAGGGGCCTCCCCCCTGGCCTGACGGGAGCTCACCCAGGGCCTGGCCTCTCCCTGCAGGTTTCCCCCGGGGCCTTCTCGGGCCTGGGGCCCCAGCTGCAGAGCCTGCACCTGCAGAAGAACCAGCTGCAGGCCCTGCCCGCCCTGCCCGGTCTCAGCCAGCTGGAGCTGGTCGACCTCAGTGGCAATCCCTTCCACTGTGACTGCCAGCTGCTCCCCCTTCACAGGTGAGCACCCCCACCGGGACCCCAGCGGGACCCGCCAGCTGCTCTCAGCCAAGTCCCCCTGTGTCCCCAGGGCCCCGTCTGCCCGGGTTCCCCTGCAGCTTTCGGGGAGCGGGGTCCTGCCAGGGCACAAGCGTGGGGTCCCTCAGCACGGAGTGGGAATGAGTATTCGTGGGCTCCGCATAATCACACAGAAAGCCGCCATCCCTGGAGCCCGCAGGCCTGCTGACGCCCAGCTCTGCCTGCCTGGCCGGCCTCTGACAGCCACAACCCTCCCCTGCGAGGCCTGATGGCAGTCCGTCCGCCTCGTGGGAGGCGTGTCCGCAGTGACATTGAACCATTCCAGCCCGTGGAGTGTTTATCGCTCCTGGCCCTCGGGCTGCGGAGAAGGGTGTGAGGCTGGAAGGGACCTGGTCCGGGTCACAGGATCGGTGAGCGGCCGAACCAGGATTCTCAGATTCCGCTCTCAGCATGAGGCACTCCCTGCCCCCAACTCCCAGGACCCCGCCCGGAAGGCTCAGCACCGGGGGTCCCCGAACTCTCTCCGCAGGTGGCTCACGGGGCTGAACCTGCGCGTGGGGGCCACCTGTGCGGCGCCCCCCAGCGCCCGGGGCCAGCTGGTGAAGGCGGCCGTCGCTGTCTTTGAAGTCTGCCCGGGCTGGGCGACCAGGAAGGCCAAGCGGATGCCCGGTGCCCGGAGAGCCCGAGGGCAGGGCTGACATCGGGGAGCAGACGAGGTTGGCAGGGGAAGGGGTGCCTGGGGGGGGCAGGTTCCCAAGCGCCCAGGGCAGCCGGGCTCTGACTTCTCTTGGTCTCAGTCTCATGTGGTTGTAGATCTGGGCAGTGCCCGTGCCCGCCTCCTCACCGCCTCTCCCTCTGGGCTGGGCCGGGCGGGTCTGTGAGGACTCGCTAGGCCACGGCACACTGGGCCGACACGTGCATGAAACCAACCCCGCTGTTCCTGAAAGGCTGATCCCTGCTGGCTCAGCCATTTCCCTCTGATCCCGCGGGCCTGGCTGTGCCTGGGGCGGGCGCCAGCAATGCCAGTGCCTCCCCTGCTCCTGGCCACCAGCTGGACTCCGCTCCGGCAGGCCGGCAGCCGGGGGCATTATGCTCTCCGTCCCGACAGATAGTCACACTGAACGCCAGCCGCAGCCAGGGCTCCGCGCCTCGGAGCGCGAGCGAGGTGTGGGCGCCTCGCCATGTGGGGCCGTGCTGTGTGGTGAGGGCACCGGGGGCCGGAGGGTCTAAGGGGAACAGCCAGTCCTTGGAGGGAAAATGGGAACAGGATGAGATGGTGCTGGGAGGCAGTTGGGGTGCCGGGGACCGTTAGATGGTGCAGTGGTTCCTGGGGCTGCAGAACCAAGTACCACAGACGGTACTTGGTTACCTCGCTGTTCCAGAGGACGGGAGTCTGATCCAGGCCACGCTCCTGCCGACGCTGTAGGGGAGGGTCCTTCCTGCCCCCTCCGGCCTCTGGGGCCCAGACGGTCCTAGCCTGTGGCAGCACAGCTCCCACCTCCGGCACCTCCTTGTCTTCACATCATCTTCGACATCCCGTGTCCAGGTTCTTTATTTTTCAGATTGCCCCTTTTCCCGTACAAGAACACAGACCTGATGGATTAGGGTCCACCCTAATGACCTCATTTGACCTTGATTAGCTCTGTGAAGTTCCTATTCTAAATGAGGTGTTTCTCTGGAGGACTTATGTAACCCCTAGCAGCGTTCCTTGTGGGGCAGGAGGGAGGAGGGAGCCCCTCTACGCCCCCGCTGAAGGTGAGCAGTTCTACCGCAGGCGGCCTGGGCAGTGTGACAGCAGCAGCAGGTGTCAGCTGGCCCTCCTGGGCAGGGACTTGTGCCAGGCTTGTGCTCATGAACGGCCCGGGGCTCTGTGTGCCAGCCCGGGAGCTCCTGGCCGGGGCTTTAGTTCAAAGGGACCCCCCTGCCCTAGCCAGTTTGGTTCAGTGGATAGAGCTCCGGCCTGTAGACTGAAGGGTCCCAGGTTAGATTCTCGTCAAGGGCGCGCGCGCACGCACGCACACACACACATACACACACACACAGAGTTTGATGGTGCAGCAGGAATGGGAACACTTCAGCCATGCCTTCCAGCCTCTGACACACAGATATTCCACCGAAGGCCAGCCAGGAATTCTGGGGTTTGCTTTTATTTTGTTGAAAGTGGCAGTTTTCTCCCAGGAACACAAAGGAACTGAGGATCTGAGTCCTGGGCTGTGGCAGGATGTTCTGGGTCGGGATGCTGACTGTGCTGGAGGCAGAGGCTGGACCACACACGCCTGCCTCTCCCTGGAGCCTGACCTCCAGTTGGGGTCCAGCACTGCGAGAAGCTTAGTGCTGAGTGAGGGAATGAGTATTACCAGCAGAAATATGGCTGATCAACTAGGGTTTAATCCCACTGCCATCATTTAAAAAAAAAATAAAAAATATATATATATAGATATATATCTATATCTATATATATATTAAATATATACTTTATTGATTTTTCACAGAGAGGAAGAGAGAGGAATAGAGTTAGAAACATTGATGAGAGAGAAGCATCCATCAGCTGCCCCCTGTTCACCCCCCACTGGGGATGTACCCACAACCAAGGTACATGCCCTTGCCCGGAATCGAACTCGGGACCTTTCAGTCTGCAGGCCAACGCTCTATATCCACTGGGCCAAACCGGTCCCGGCTAAAATATATATATATTTTTTATCGATTTTTTACAGAGGAAGGGAGAGGGATAGAAAGCTAGAAACATCGATGAGAAACATGGATCAGCTGCTGGGGATGTACCTGCAACCAAGGTACATGCCCTTGACCGGAACTGAACCTGGGACCCTTCAATCCGCTGACCGATGCTCTCACCACTGAGTCAGGCTGGCTAGGGCCGGCTGCCATCATTTAAGTGGTTAAACCACCAAGTTATTAGACCTTTGAGCCTTCCCTGTCCTGTCTGTAATGAAGTCAGGTCCTCGCAGGCCTGCTGTGCAGATGAAGCTGTAAATGTGCATAAACCAGGGCTGGCATGTGAGACTGTCTCAATGGCCGCCGCCTCCGTTTTCCCGGTCCCTCGGGCAGAGCGGAGGGTGCGGCCCAGGTGACGGGAAAGGTGAGGTGCGTTTGGATTGGTCCAATCCACACGGAAGCCACTGCGTGTCCTGCAGCGGGGGCAGTCAGAGGGCCCTTCAGGATGCTGCCCAGCAGCAGCCCCACTGTGAGGCCAACACCTGACCTGCGACACACCCAATGGCCTTCAGGCCCCACACACACCTTCACACACACACACACACACTGTCCCGGGCCTGGGGAGGAGAGGGGCAGAAATAAGGGCAGTATGTGTGATTGCTATGGAGACAGGTGCTCAGAAGACGGGTGCCACTTGTTCTTTATTTCTTCTTCACATGTGAACTCGCCTCATAACGGTAACTGTGAGGCGATATGTCAGAATACACGCTGCTGTAGGGAACAAAAGTCTGACAAACGACTTCAGCAACAACGGGCTTTAACGATCTCACTGCCTGAGGCCTCCGGGGCCTGAGTGGCGGCTACACTTGGCCTTCAGCTCTGCCCTCAGACTGTCGGAGCCATGCACCTGTAGGCGTTACTTCCTCTTCCGAGAAGAAACTGAAGGCCAGAATGCCATACGATTCCAGTTTCCCCAGAAGCAGAGGGAACACTAGGCCATCTTCGTCCCTGGGGGTGGATGCCACTGCCGTTTCTGGCCGCACGGACCCCAAACCTGGTCGCTTTGGAGAAGCCGGGCTGCACCAACAGGCTGCTCCCTGGGGCTGCTCCTGCACCGTCTGGAGCTGCCCGGTGCCTTCAGCAAAGGAGCCAGAACAAGTTCTCTCCAAGCTGACAGGACATGGCTCCCCTTGGGCTGATCACCACCTCTGGGGTGACACCAAACAGCCCAGGCCTTGAGCGAGCAGACAGCACCCTGTGGCAAGCACAGGCACAGCAGCCTGGCCAGCCCACAGGTGCGCTGGACTCCAGGCCGGCACGGCTGTGCCTAGCGGTGGACCTGACTGCGGCTCGCTGTCCGCAGTGAGGAGGCCTGCAGCTCCCGCCTTCGGGTCCAGAGAGGGACCAACGAAGTCAGGCTGATCAGAAAGGAGTTTCAAAGGAGGCGAATTTGGGCAAACACGGGGGGAACTAGAAGTGATTTCTGAGGAGCAGGGAACCGGGGTTAAGGAGTTAAGGGCTCGGACGGTAGTGGAGAGGGAACCAGGAAGTGTGTCCTGTGGCTCCAGCGAGGCTGAACTGACCCTGGTTAACAGAAGGGGTGTGGCAAGGACAGGCCCCGCCCAGCTGCCCCTGGGGCAGGTCCAGATGGATGCTGGAGGGGTCTCCACCACACCTGCTGCCCCTGCCGCCCCCAATCCCACCCACCACCCTCCCCAAGGGGCACGGGCTGGTGTGGGCGTCCCCTCACCAGGTCCCTGCAAACCCCGACCCTGGAGCAGACCCCACGCTGTCCTTTTAGAAATGGGAACCGGTGCTCATGCCAACAGAGAAAACAGGGCAAGGACACTTCACAACCACTGAAACCACATCCTGGTCGCTGCTTCTCAGCTGCCAGGCGGACATGGCTGTCCCTGCGGTGCTGGGAGGAGCACCAGCCAGGAGGCGGGACAGGCCACTTGGTAAAATGTTCGAACCCATTATACCTCCCACCGCCGATCAGGTGCCTGCCTCCCAGGAGCGGCTGCAGCCTTTATTTCTGACTGGCTGGCCGCTCACCGGCGCGCACACTCCACTGTCTGGCCTGGCCGTGTACCTGGCGGCTGAGGGGAGGGCGGCTACGGAGGGAGAGCCGCGGGAACGGGAGCTGGAGAGGGAGCCACTCGGGCCTGGGGACCCAGGCAGCCCGTCACTGGGCCTGCAGAGGGCAGAGGTCACCCTTCAGGGCCGCGCCCCCAGCACCAGCGGAATTTCTGCAAAAGGCTCAGTCTCCAACTGCAGTGGGCGGACGGGAGGGGCGGGGGCCGGGCTGCAGCGGGCGGCTCAGTCCTCTGCCTCCTGTTTGATGTTCTCGATGGACACGGGCAGCTCCGGACTCCGGGCCTTGTCAGGCGTGGCCGCTTCCACGTGCTCCTCCTTCACGCGCACGGCGATGACTGAGGAGGGGGGGGAGGAGGGGGAGGGGCAGTGCATGTAACCCTGGGAAGGCGGGGCTCAGGGCCTCCCTCCCTCCCGATGGGGCCTCAGGGTGAGGGGGGAGAAAGCGGAGCTGCTTGGCTCTGCTCCGATCTGGGTGGGTGTTTCGGAAGCTCTGCTGCCCAGCAGTCTGAGGGCTGCTCGGTGCCCAGAAAATGCCCTTGGGAGCTGACTGCGCCCTTCTGTGCCAGGAGGGAAGGAGTGGCGCCCGCCCTGAGCCTGCCGCCCGCCCGCCCGCCCGGCTCACTCTCGTCCGGACTGGCCGCCGCCGAGACCCTCTCCGGGGCCTGGGCGTCCTCATCCAGCGGCGGCTTCTTGGAGCCCGGTCTCAGGGGCCGCACCTTGGCCGGAGGAATCCTCTTCCCTTTAATAAAAATGGAATTAAACCAGCATCAGGTTCAAAACTCCCATCCTGAGGCTGAAGGCTGACCTCGCCCAGCGCTGGCAGCAGAGCGGAGGGGAATGGGCCTGAGCCTCTGACGTCGCCCTCAGGCTCAGAGCCCTTCACGCCCTCCTACAACCTGAATCCTGCTCAGCGCCTCCCACTGGGCACCTCCCCTCCGGGCGGCGCCCTCATGGAGGCTACTCGCCACCTCCTTCCTCTCCTCCCTGTCCCCTCCAGCCGGGGTCCCCTCCGCCGCTGCCCTGAGCTGAGCCCGTGCTGGACTCGGACCTGCTGAGACGGCACCGCCTGGGGAGCGGCCCTGAAGCTGTGGCTGCCCTGGCCCTCCCCCCCCAGGGGGCAGAGGGAAGCAGCTTTGACCTCCACACCCAGAGGCCGGCTCTTGTCCTGAGGGCATGGCCTCCCCTTCCCTCCCTCTCAGATGCTGCCAGGCACTGAAGGCCCTACTCTGCGCGGGTCACTGACCACAGGGTGACGGCCGAGGGCCGAGGGGAAGGGAGGAGGGAGGGTGACGGCCGAGGGCCGAGGGGAAGGGAGGAGGGAGGGACCGCCGCGTCCTCACTCCTTAGGTAACAGCGCCACTCACTCTTCTTCCCAAACTGCTTCTTCCTCTTCTTCGTGGCCTCCTTGGCCTTCAGCGGCGTGGTTGGCTCTGCGGTTAGAGAAAGGACAGAGCTGAGGAGAGTTCTGAGAGGACACGGGAGAGGCATATCCCCAGACCCCGGCCCGCCCGCACGGCCTCCCTGACGCTCGGGACACCCCAGCAGGAGCCGAAGTTGGGCCACGAGAAGGGGGGGGAGGGACTGGAGAGCAGCTGTCCCTTCCCACCCTCGCCACCAGGGCTGCTCCGGGGCCTGGGGTTTACCTGGTGCACAGGGGCACGAGCATATGACAGAGAGGGCAAGATCAAGGAAGGAGCTCTGCAGGCCAGAGGGAGAGGGAGACAGAGGAGTCAGGAGCAAGGGTGGTCCGGACACTGCTCGGTCTCATGCCCCAGAACGAGGCGGGCACGGCAGGGGCGCGGCCGGAGGAAGGAAGGGAAACAGGAGCCCTGGGGCTGCAGGAAGCCAGACCTGTGGCCACAGGCGGCTGGAGCTGGTAGCCGGTGAGCTCGCACCAGCCGGCGGGGTAGATGTCCGGGGACTCACAGTCCACCCACTGGTCGTACTCGCTGTCCCAGCCGTCAAAGTGGATGCCGAGGAGACGGTGCACCACCCGCCTCACCGTGGCCACGCAGATGAGCCGCGGCTCCGCCAGGTCCACGGCCTCCAGCTTCATGCCCACCCTGAAGCCGTGGTTGGGGCAGTCCTGCGGGAGGGAGGCAGTGACCCGGCCAGCCAGCGCCCTGCCCGGGTGAGTGCCGAGGGAAGGGCCCTCTGACCAATGGCCCCTGCGGGAAAGGACCGCTGCCAGCGGGCGGTGCCTGTGCCGCAGCCGGGCCCTCACCATGTTAAAGAGTCTGGACGGAGCCGCCTTCGACTTGGTCTTTTCCAGGTAGCTGTCCCAGGTGAAGGTGCGGCTGTCGTAGCCTGGAGGAGCAGAGGGAGAGGTGGAGGGAGGAGGGGAGTCGGAGGAGCAGAGGGAGAGGCGGAGGGAGGGGGGAGTGGGAGGAGCAGAGGGAGAGGTGGAGGGAGGAGGGGGAGTGGGGGGAGCAGAGGGAGAGGCAGAGGGAGGAGGAGGGTGGGGGGAGCAGAGGGAGAGGCGGAGGGAGGAGGGGAGTGGGGGGAGCAGAGGGAGAGGTGGAGGGAGGAGGGGAGTGGGAGGAGCCCAGGAGGGAGCACACAGCCACAGGGGGCCTGGGGCCTGGGCAGGCCGGTCTTACCTTTCGGGAGAGTGAGCTCAATGTCGTTCTTCTGGCAGAAGGTGGCTGGGAAGATGGCGTGGGAGGAGGCGTGGTAGCAGAACCAGTCCGAGCCGTCGGTGGAGGGCCCCCCGTCCACACAGAGCATCAGGTAGCCATCCAGGAGGACCTGGGTGGCCGAGAGGGGAACACAGAGAGGCAGGAGCATGAGCCGCCCCCCCAGGGCAAGGCGGCTGTGGTGGGGTCAGAGGCCAGGCTCCTCCAGGTACGCTCTCTGCAGCCTGAGCGTGAGGTCACTGACCTCCTCCCCGGACAGCACTCTGTGCCCAGGCCAGGTCTGTCTGTGCCTCTGTGCTCTCAGGGGAGAGCAGCCAGCGGGAATGTGGGGGCACAGCGGCCGGCTCTGCACGGCTCCCTCTGCCTGCCTCCAGAGGGGTAAGGGCGGCCAGAGCTCACCTTGCAGATGGTGGCCACGCAGATGTTGCCCAGATTCAGGGGGTCGATGGCCTCCAGCTTCATCCCCTCCTCAAACCAGCCGCCTTCTGTGTACACAGCGCGAACCTTAAAGGAAGGGGACAGCTGGGCATCGGGGCAGCCGAGTGCGGGGTGGGGGCAGGCCTCTCCTGCCCCAGGCCTGGGAGGGGACAGGGAGGCCTGGAATGGACCCGCGGTCCCGGGAAAGGCCTGGCGGGGCCTCACCTTCTTGAACAGGTAAGGGACGGCGTCACAGTAGATCTTCCGGAAGGTGGGGTGATGGGCCATGTCGCTGCGCTTCTCTTTGGGGCGATGGCAGAGGGGGAGGGAGAGAAGGGCGTTGAAGGCTGCTAGCAGGGCCGTCGCTACCCTCCCCAGAATGTGGGTGCTGCCGCAGAGGCTGTGACTGAACCTCAGCCCCACCCCCCTGGACTAGACCACCGGCATCAGCACCCTCTGGGCAGCGGCTCCAGCCTTCCTGCTGCCCCGGCCCGTTAGTACAGCTCCTCATGGTGTGGTGACCCCAACCATGACATTATCTTCGTTGCTACTTCACAGCTGTCATTTTGCTACTGTTATGAATCGTAATGTAAATGTCTGTGTCTTCTGATGGTCTTAGGCTCTATAGCGAGTTGAGAATCGCTAGCAGGGTCGCCTAAGACCATCAGAAAACACAGATATTTCCATTATGATTCATAACAGTAGCAAAATCACAGCTATGAAGTAACAATGAAAATAATGTTATGGTTGGGGGTCACCGCAGCATAAGGAGCTGTGCTAAAGGGCCGGGCACTAGGGAGGCTGAGAACCGCTGCCCTATAGACCCATCGCCTCCCATGTGACAAGCAGGAGATGGGCCTGTGGTCTCTGGTTCCAAATCAGTTTCCACCGACAAGCTGAGTGACCTTGGCCACGTCACTCCTCTCTCTGGGCCTCAGTGCGCCACCTGCAGGCGGAGATGAGCACCGCACGGAGCGCGCTGTGGGCACGGGTGGCAGGCAGAGCGGGCTCGCGCCGCCGGGCTCCGCTGACCTGACAGCTTGATGCCATGGCCCACGCGCCGGGACCAGCCCACGGGGTGGATCAGGGGGCTCCACATGTGGCACCAGAAGTCGTCGTCGCTGTCGCCGTCCTCGTACAGGAGCCGCAGGCGGCCCCCGATGACCGTGTCCACCACGGCCATGCGGGTCCGAGACACCTGGGACTTGTCCACCACCTCCAGCCGCATGCCCTGGCGGAAGGGGTACTTCATGCTCTCCACCATCTGCAACACAGAGCACGGCCTGCGTTGGGCATGGGGTGGGCACAGGCCCTGCCACCGCTTTACAGGCAAGAAGGGGAGCTGCCGGAACACCCGCCCCGCGTCCTGAGGGGGACACAGAAGGCGCAGCTTCCGCGCGCACACAGTGCCACAAGTCAGCCTGAGGGAGTGACACCCTCTGCAGACTGAGGAGGCGGGTGCCAGAGGGTCAGGTGACCTGCCCAGTCACACAGTCATTCGTGCCAGAGCTGAGCCTTGCACCTGGGCCCAGTATCCAGCCTCGTGCTCCTCAGGGACCTGCGTTCTGACCCACAGGCATCCCACACTCCCCTCTCCTGCCGGCGGCACACACAGCCTCCTGAGCAGTCACCTTTGCTTCCATCAATTCCGGCTCCAGCCTCAGCGGGCCGCGCCTCTGGATGGCTGAGGAGTTGAACTTCCTAGACACACACACACACACACACACACACACACACATACACACACACCCCGGTCTTCACAGGCAGCGGCTTTGTGTCTGCCCCAGCAGGCACTGCACACCTGGTAGGTGAGACAGTAGCCGCATGCTTGCTTTCTGGTTCCCATGGAACCTGTTCTGCCACCAGAGCAAAGTCCCGTGATTTAGGCAGAAAAGCGGCCGCCTTCTGAAGCACCTCCCTGGTTCGAGCCAAGGCTGCTTTATAATTATTCATGTAATTATATAATTATTCTGCCAGACAGGAGTCTGGACCGCAGGGCCTGTATGCCCACAGCTCTTATAAAGCCTACCGAGTGAACGCTCCTGGGAAACGCTACGAGCAAAGGGAAGGGCGCAGAGGAAGAGCGCAGACCAGGTAGGGTGGTGGATGCGGCGGGATCAGTGTCTGGGTTGGGAGGAGGCAAGAACCACCATCCTCCCCTGAGAAACATGGAGCCACCCCGACTGTTAAACAGGGTGTCTCAGGAAGGACACGCCGGCGAGCAGCAGGAAGCATGTAAAACCGGAGGGGCAGGAAGGAGATCACTTAGACCCCAGGGCTCAGGGCCAGACCTTGATATGAAAATCCACGGGGAGCGTCCTGGAGCCCACCAGCCGTTTCATGAGGTAGCCCTTCCAGTCGGTGAATTTGGCATGGATGGCTGCGAGAACAAGATTCCTGGTTACACGCTGACAACACTTCCACCGGCAGAGGGCGCCAGAGCTACCCCCCGAGATCAGCAGAGGAGACGGACAACTTATTTCTGCCTTTGCGGTCAGCGGTCAGGTCAGCGTCAGCCATCGCCTCGGCCTACAGAACCAGGCTCTACGGCCTGGAGCTGCCCGAAGCCTCTGGGACAGAGGCGGCAAGTGGCTTCTCTTCTGCCTCAGTGAAGGGCCCGCCGAAACCCGCACACAGAGCCCTCGTCCACTCACTCCGCGGGGGCACCAGGATCTTGCTGTTGATGGCACACCAGCCGATGGGGTGGACATCCACAGTTCCCAGGTTGCACCAGAAGTCGTGGCTGGCATCGTTTTCAAAGCCCTCATACCGAAGCAGCACTCGGTACCCTGGAGGACAGGACCGCAGTGAGGGAGGGTGCGACGGGGAAAGGGATGTTCTTAGGCTTCTCCTTCCGCTGCCGCCCCCGAGAACTCCGTGTGGACACTGCGGTCTCTGCTGCCCGCAGTCATGGCCAAAGCAAGCCCATGCCACTTACTTGGGAAGCAGTGTGGCCCAATGGGAGAATAATCATTCTACTGCCTGATTATCCCTGGAATAAACTAAAAAATGGGAGTTTCCACACTCACCAAGCTCTGCATTGCCAGGGAGCCAGGAACGCCAGCGGGGGGGGGGGGGGGGGGGGGCGGGCTCTGCCGCTTGCAGCACTGCCCACCCACCTGCAGGTGCCCCTCTGCAGACCCCGCTCCCGCTCGGCCGGGGCACCCACCTGCGGCCTGGATGACGGAGGCGATCCAGTACACCCGGCTGGGGAGCACGGCGTCACTGTTGAGCACCTCCACCTTCATCCCCTTCGTCACATCCTCCCACTGGTCATAGAGGGGGACCTGCGGGGAGGAGAGCCAAAGGGACCGGTGACTGCCTGCCTGGCTGGCGGAGAGCATGGCCCCGTGGCTTCCTAATTGTGTCTTTGGCCTTTCCCATCAGTCCCTGGGTGCGGAAACCAGGCACGGGGCGAGGGAGGAAGAGCTGAGCAAGGTGTGTCTGTGCCCTTGAAGAGCAGAGTGAGGGGATGGACGGGGTGGCCAGGGTGACGGTCAGAGATCCAGTCAGGCGCCCTGAGTATTTGTCTGTACAGGACCAGCTCCTCGCTGTCTCATCTTGAGCGCATGACACACGGACGGTTGCTATGCTTACCATGTGCCAAGCCGTTCTTGGCACAAACATCACCTTAAATCGTCACTCAGCCTGGGCAGCAAGGATATGACCCCCTGGTCTCTCAGCCATGGCCACGCCGGTTCCCACAGCGCTGCCAGCACACATCACTCCCAGTGTGTTCTCTCTGCACCTCCAGCTGGTCCTCTCTCCTGCTGAAGTGTCCCCTACAGCTAGGGACTGTTTTTTGGGTGCCTTCCCAATAACTGGTCCTCACTTTGCTGCCCATGGCACCTTGCTCTCCTTTGGGGAAATTCGCCTTTTCGGCATTCTCAGCCTCGCTTAAGCCGATCCATCCTGCCCCATCTCCCCACCGCAGAGACTGGGTTCATCAGAGAACCCAGACATGCTGCCAGGCGCACAGGGGGGCTGTTCCCGGAGCACAGGGCTCGGATGGTAAATGCCAGCGTGATGCTAACGCCCTGCGGCACAGGTGCCAGGGCCCGGAGGGTAGAGAACTCCGGAAAGAAGGCAACTAGGAAAGAGGGCCTCACCCGCAGCTCAGGGGAGTGGAGGCTGCGCCGAGGGCCAGCTGCTGGCTGTCCAGGGCGCCCTGCAAGTTCGGCAGCAGCTCAGAAAGGGGCGGCCAGGGAGGGTTCACTCTGGGGAGAGGCCTCCTCCTCCATTTCCTGGCGTTTTGGAAACTGGCTTAGAAGACAAAGCCAGAGCCCTGCTTGTCTGCGGAAGCTTCCCATTCACATCCAGTGCCTCCACCCGCCCAGCCCCGGGCTCACCTGCGGGTTTCTCAATGCCGGGCCAGGGAGCTCTGCAGAGACTCCGGTTTCCCCTCTGCCTCCCAGGGTGGTTGAGAAGCACCCAGCTTCCCGGGGGGCAGAAAGGAGACAGGACACTGGGTGTGGGACATAGGCCAGCAGAGTCCCAGAGTGTAAGCAACGATTCCGCAGAGGGGAGTGCAGGGCCAGAGCCTCAGGGAGGCCGCAGGGAAGACTTTTACAAAGGGAACAGAGAGGTAAAGGAGGAACAGAGCTGGCTTCCGCCACCCAGGAGCCCTCCGCCACCACCGCCACCACCGCCACCACCGTTCTCTCTGGTGCCAAGGCAAGCCCAGCGGGAGCAGTCTGCGGGGCAGTGAGTGAGGTAGGTGGAGAGCCCGGGCTCCCGCTCCCTCCCCGCCCACCGGGCACTCACGTGTTTAAAGCAGCTGACAGGGGCGGCCTTGTAACTGTGGTCCTTCAGGAACTTCCCCCAGTCGAAGCCCAGGACCAGCGCTGCAGACACAGAGGAGCTGAGAGGGGTCTGGGAGCGCAGGCAGTGGCCACTCCAGGGACCTGGCCCTGAGGAGGGAGAGGCAGGTCCCTTCCCACCACAGCGGCTCAGGCCCCAGTGCACGGCGAGGCCACCAGTGCCCGTACCTGCCCCACGAGAGGCCATCGGGACCTCATCCAACGCCCGCCAGACTCCCCGGAGTAAACAATCCAAGGAGATGTCTGACCTTCCTTCCCTCAGAGAAAAACGCAATTCAAAGACCCTGACCGTCATTGGCTGCAGCACGCAACCCGCACGCCTATGGAGCTCGGACCACTCAGCAGTTGCTTTGTGCCGGGTTTAACTGCTCAGAAACTGCTCCACTCCCAGGTTCCTTTCTTATTGCACACCCTCTCCTAACGAGACCTGGCTTTCCACCGCCAGGAACGGTGAACGACAGCACAGAGCGCAGATCAATGCAGAACAATAGAGGCCAATCACGGCTTTTGAACGATCCGTGGGGGGCCCGCCATTAGGGTGTCTGAGGGGATTTCCCCCACCAGGCGAGGAAGATGCAGCCAGTCAGCCTGGGCCAGGGCTCTTTCCGGCTCTTCTCTCCTCTCTCCCAGCAGGGGCCACCCCAGTCCTGGCACCCCGCACCCATGCCCAGAGCTTCCTGCGCACAGAACCCGGCCCTCTTACCGTCTTGCCCTGTGGGTGTCCCATCGGCCAGCTGCCCCGTCCCCTGCGAGTGGAGAAAAGCTCCGATCTTGGCCGACCAGGCCGCCTTGTGCAGGACTTTGGCTTTCTTCGTGGGCGGCTTTCCCTGGGGCGGAGAGGGTGCGAGCATCGGCTAAGCATCCGGCTCTGCCCGGGTTTACATCTCAACAGGGGTCAGCTCCCAGTGAGCCCTCTGGGGCTCGGTTCTCCATTTGTTAATCAAGTGATACTAATACAATAAGGATGGGCTGGGGGCTTGACTCTTGCTCAGTGGGGAGGGACTGGGGACAGATGGCGGAGCAGCAAGGCAGAGGGACACCTGCTCCATCTTTTAAGCTCGTGCTTCCTCCAGCAACCTTTTCCTAGCGGCTTCCACTCTCAGCATCCCTTGCTCCTGCGCTTCTACAGCTTTATGGCGGAGAATGGGCTTCAGGGGATCTGTGACCTGCACCAGGAGACATTCTGTATATCCGCGAATGTTCTGCTCCTATCAGTGCTCAAAGACGCCCCCAAAGCGGAAGGGCGCTGATCCATTCTGTGACTTGTAACTTAAGCGCTGCTAGAAAGGCCCAGGAATTTACAGAGATCAGTGTAGTGGGTTTAGAACCCAAACAAACCTGGGGTCAAGTCCTGGCTCAATTTTATTTGTGCACCTTCCAGCAAGTTACTAAAATGCATTGGCCCTTTAAAAGGAATTTTTAAAAATTATTTTATTAGCCAAAACCGGTTTGGCTCAGTGGATAGAGCGTCGGTCTGCAGCCTGAAGGGTCCCAGGTTCGATTCCGGTCAAGGGCATGTACCTTGGTTGTGGGCATATCCCCAGTGGGGGGTGTGCAGGAGGCAGCTGATCGATGACTCTCTCTCATTGATGTTTCTAACTCTCTCTCTCCCTTCCTCTCTGTACAAAGTCAATAAAATATATTTTAAAAAATTATTTTATTAGAGATCTCTAGTTACACTGAGAGTGCCAAGCCCTTAGTAAGTTCCTCAGAATTGTAGCTATTAACGGTATGATCAGCTCACTGAGGAAGGATTTTCCATTCCTGATTTCATACAAAAAGAGGGAAACAGAGTCATGGTCTCAGGAGGGTGAGAGGGTGGGAGGCGCCGGCAGAGCTGGCCCCTGGCTCACCGCACAGCAGAGCAGGGCCACAAGCTGCCTGCACATCCGGGCACCTGAGGAGCTCTCTGAGCCCACATGTCCAGGCCCCCTCACCCATCCATCAGGCTCTCTGGGAGGGAGACCAAGCACAGTATTTCTAAAGCCTTCTAGGTGATCTCAGCATGCTGTCCAGTCAGAACAAGCGTGTGGATGGCGGCCAGTCACCATAAACAACACAGGCCAGCGCTGACACTGGCTTCCAGCCTCGCTCTGCCACCCGCGTCCCAGAGCCCCTGGGGCGAGTCCCTCTTCCTCTGCCAGCACACGTACCAGTGAACGTGTGGGTCAGACACACATCAGAATCCTTCCATGTCTGAAACGTCTCTGAATGTCAGCCATCAGCTAGAGATCAGGAGGAGTGTCTGAGTGGCTGCCTGAGCCATGGAGTCAGAGATGAGGCCTCACCTATCTAAGCTCGCTGTGGCTGGTTCCCAGCTCCCTTTCAGAACATTTATAAAAGTGTGGTACAAGGACCAAGGGCGTTTTTAAAACTCATTGAACCTCCCAGAGTGGGAATGGAGTGATGCTAATAAGTTAACAAGCTCCACACACACATCCCTCTCCCTCTAAAGCCCGAGGTCAGAATCAATACCAGGCCATTGACATCCTCGGATGGACACAGCAAGGTCCTTCCCAGCCCCGGTGGCCCTTGCCACCAGTCTCAGCACCGAGGGCCCCAAGGGGGTCTTCCCAGGTGGCCGCCTCTCACCTGTAATCGAGCCAAGATGCTGGCTTTCTTGGAGTTGGAGGAGTAGCTCCTGGAACAGGAGACGCTGCAGAACCTCTTGGTCTTGGAGAAGAAGGCTTCCCTTGTACCCACGATACCACACATCTCACAGACAGCTGGGAAGAGAACTGAGCACGTGACTCACCTGATAGGTCACCCCAGATCAAACAGAATGACGGGCCCTTCAAAACCCGGGCCCTGCATTAGCCAGGGAAGTCCTGAACCTGTGTCGCCAAGATAAGCTGCCTGGCGTCCCTTGGCTCTGTGCCAATAGAGGGGCTAAGAAAAAGCCACGAAGAAACGGGTGGGAAAGTTTGCAGAGGAAAAAAGTAGAAAAAAGTGCCCAAATCATTTAACTTCTGAGTCTTTTTCTCGTCTATAAAGAGACTGAACTAGATCAGGGTTTCAACCCCAACTTCACAGTAGAATCACTTGGGGGCTTTTAAAAACGCCCAGGCAGAGCTAGAGAACTCTGGGCCAGCTGGTCTCTATTTCTAAAGTTCTGAGATTCTAAGAGAACTGGAAGACAGAAGGGCGGAAGACACAGGAAGGCAGAGAAGATGGGATGAATAGGAAGGAAATAAGATTCAGCAGGCAAAGAGTCTTGGGTAATTGTTCCAGAGTTTGGGCACCAAGGAACAGAGTGTCCTCAGAGCCCGCCTGGCTAACCTGCCTTTTCACAGGCAGTCACATGTGGAGGCCGGACACGGGCCAGCAGCTGTCCACGCATCACCTCACTGAAGCCAGCTGGCTTCCACATGCTCCATGGGATTCTCTGCCAACCCACCTTAGTCCTCTTACCCAGAGGCACTCTATTCTCTGCTTCCCTCACTGTCCCCTCCGCACCATAAGCTATTTCTTGTTCCTTCCTGGATAATAATCAGAACACTTCCGGTATCCTACCTTTTCAACATCCATGATTAAAAATCCACCAGCTGCCCTCACTGGTTTGGCTCAGTGGATAGAGCATCAGCCTGTGGACTGAAGGGTCCCAGGTTCGCTCAAGGGCACATGCCTGGGTTGTAGGCTCAATCCTCAGAAGGCAGCTGACCAATGATTCTCTCTCATCAATGATGTTTCTCTCTCTTTCCTTCTCCCTCTCTGAAATCAATAAAAAAATAAAAATCCACCAGCTACCCTGGCTTAGTGCATAGAGCATTGGCCTGTGGACTGAAAGGTCCTGGGTTCGATTCTGGTCAAGGGCACATGCCTGGGTTGTGGGATCAATCCCCAGTAGGGGGCATACAAGGATTCTCTCTCATCATTGATGTTTCTCTCTCTACCTTCTCTCTTTCTCTTTGAAATTAATAAAAATATATGTTTTTAAAAGTCCACCAGCTATTCACACAAATGTAAAAGTAGTACCATGTCAATGACTAGCATCTAATATGGGCTGAATAAAATCAGTTGTATGAAAGAGGGAGTGAAGCCACAATTTGAAATCAGACCGGGGGATACTCGGGGTGCTTCTGTCTCTCTTCGGTCCTTACACATCTGACCCCTTACACGGAAGATCCCACAGCCCTTTCCCCTGACAGAGCTGTGCCACGGCCTCTCCCCTCCCCCACAGCCTCCTGAACCCCCCTCTTCAGGGAACTCGGAAGGCACCTGGCTCGGAACCACTGCCGTCCAAGGAGCGCGGAGTCCCCGGGCTGAGCAGATGCAGCGGGGAGGTGGGCAGCTCCCCGGCCTCCCGCTCCTCAGTCTCGGCTTCGCTGGACTCCTCCAGGCAGGAGCTGCTCTCGCTGCCCGCGCTGCTGTTACAGCCGCGGAAACTGTCATAGCCACCGAACAGCTCCAAGTCCCCCTCTTCCTCCTCTTCCTCCATCGGCTCCGAGGAAGGAACCTCCTAGTGAAGAGAGAATGACACAGAGCAGGCAGGAAGCATGGTTGGCAGCTGCTGCCTTTCCAGTTTAGGCCAGTCAGCATTTCCGGGCAAAAAAGCAGGCAGAACCCAATGCCCCTTTGCGAACACCACGGTCATTATACTCTTGTTCGGACAGCTTGCAGGCGTAATTCAACAGAAGAGCTTAAAACAGGAAAAAGCGTGTTTTAGGAATTAACCAAGCTCCTCCTGTGGATTTGTAAGTGATGCTGTTAACATGATTCAATAGAATACAATGATATGAAAATATCCTAAATGAGGTGCCTCACGAAAACTTTCTGGGAAAGAAATATACAGTCAGCCCTCCTTATGGGTTCCACATTCCCATAAAAAAAAAAAAAATTCAATACGTTACAGTATTGCTGACATGTGCTATATAGTTAGGCCTAAGGTTGCATCTATACTGAATATTTGAAGACAATTTTCTTTTCTTATTCCTTAAGTGATACAGAATAATAACTGTTTACATAGCATTTCTATTGTATTAGGTGTCATAAGTAATCAGGAGATGATTTAGGATATATGGGAGGATGTGCATAGGATATTTGCAAATACTACGCTATTTTACACAAGGGACTTCCAAAACCGGTTTGGCTCAATGGATAGAGCGTCGGCTTGGGGACTGAAAGGTCCCGGGTTCGATTCCGATCAAGGGCATGTACCTTGGTTGCGGGCATATCCCCAGGAGTAGGGGGTGTGCAAGAGGCAGCTGATCGATGACTCTCTCTCATCGATGTTTCTAACTCTCTATCTCTCTCCCTTCCTTTCTGTACAAAATCAATAAAAATATAGTAAAAAAAAAAAAAAAAAAGGGGGGGGGGGGACTTGAGCACCTGCAGATTGTGGTGTCTGCAGGGGTTCCTGGAACCAATCCCCCCGGATTCTGAGGGAAAGCTGCGCAGGCATACCTCATTTTACTGCACTTTGCTGTACTGCACTTCACAGAGGTTGCGATTTTTACAAATTGAAGGCAAGACCCTCCACCAGCAAAAAGATTACGGCTGTCTTCGTTGGGGGGGGTCTGGAACTGTACTCAGTAGAAATTTTACTCTCCCCCCTTCAGCATACGTACATCAAAATAACCTCAACTCAAAACAAATTAAGTCAGAGGGAAGTTATTTTGGGACCCAGGCTGCCATAAGGATGTGGAAGGCAGAAGACACACTACCCTGTTTTCCCGAAAATAAAACAGTGTCTTATATTAATTTTTGCTCCCAAAGATGCGCTAGGTCTTATTTTCAGGGGATGTCTTATTTTTCCATGAAGAAGAATACGGTACACATTGATTGTTAAATGAAAATAAAGGAAATTTATTACCTGTATATGGTACGGTAGTACGGTAGTTGTCAAGACAAACCAGACAAACTGTGAATCTTACAGTATCAAGAATTTACTCATTTATTCAATGACAATCATGTCATCATCTTCTGGAACATCATCATAACAATCCAATTACTGAATTTCCTGGTGAGTTTCTTGTGACTCCATTTCTTTCAGAATCAGTGGACCAAATCTCTCATGTTTAGCCTGGGGGGGCCTTATTTTCGGGGGGATGCCTTATATGTCACTCAGAAGGAAACCTGTAAGTAGGTCTTATTTTCGGAGGATGTCTTATTTTCGGGGAAACACGGTAGCTATAGCACAGTGGAATGTACCCCAACTTTGGACTTAGCTCTGATCCTACCTCGCTGGGGCTCTGGGGCAAGTCATTTAACGTCTCTGGTTCCCAGTTTTCTCGTCTATAAAATAAAACACCTGCCTCACAGGATGTGAGATGTAAATGAGACAGTGTATAAGAATCTACCTGGCATCTAGAAAAGGTGTGAAGAATTTGGACTCTAGGTCAGGGCTCAAATACCATCTCTAGTTTTTGTTGTTAATCCTCACCTGAGGATTAACAGAGAGGGTGTGGGAGGGGGGGAGAGAGGAAGGAGGAGCAGAGAAACAGCATTGTGGAGAGACACAGCTACTGGTTGCCACCCCCACACCCCTCCACCTGACCAGGGTGGGAGCGAGCAGCCCTTGCTCTAATCACTGCGTACCCTGCAGGGCCATGGCTAGTTCACCAGCTGTGTGATCGCAGTGAGCCAGTCTTTCAGTGCCTCAGTTTCCCCATCTGTAAATGAGCACATACCACCTCCCTCACAGGCCTCAGGGGGAAAGTGAGGATTAATATTGTAAAGCACTGGGAACAGTGACCTGCGCATGGTAAGTATTCAATAAATACTGGCACTTTTTACTGGTTAAAAGCATGGCAGCCGAAACCGATTTGATTCAGTGGATAGAGCATCGGCCGGTGGACTGAAAGATTCGATTCCGGTCAAGGGCATGTACCTTGGTTGCGGGCACATCCCCAGTGGAAGGGTGTGCAGGAGGCAGCTGATGGATGTTTCTCTCTCATCAATGTTTCTCATTCTTTGTACCTCTCCCTTCCTCTCTGTAGAAAAACAATAAAAAATATTTTTTAAAAAAAATAAAAGCATGGATATAAGTACAACCAATGGACACAAAACTCTGGGGAGGGAGGGTATGTATGGGAGGGGGAGCAATGTTAAAATATGTACACAGATAATAATTTAATAAAAAAATGTAAAATAAAAAAATAAAAAAAAAATAAAAGCATGGCATTTCAAATCAGACCTGCCCAGGTTTGAATCCTGGCTCTGCCGCTTTTCTGTGTGCTTTGGCGCAAGTCAGCTACCCTTGCTGCTCTGGCTCTTCATTAGTGCACCAGAGACCATAGCAAGCCTTCTCTGGAAGACGGTTATGGAGATGGAGCTGTGTAAAGCCAAGTCTGTTTCCAGCAGTTAGTGACAGCTCTCAAAGGGTGAGCTATCATTCTCAAATATTCCCCCCCAATTAATTTCAGGGAGAGGAAGGGAGGGGGAGAGAGAGAAATATCAATGATGAGAGAGAATCAACAATTGGCTACCTCTTACTGGGGGTTGATCCCGCAAGCCGGGCATGTGCCCAGACCATGTGACCCCCTGGTTCAAGGACTATTCCACTTTATTATTATTATTACTTAATTTTTTTCAAGGGAGAGAGCGAACGCAGTCCCCCACTACCACAAACGATGCAGTCGAGTTTCCCACATTTGGGAAATCACATCCGGAGTGCCATGGATAAGCCTCGCCTGGGAAAACCACCTTCGTGCTCACGGTACCTCCCCTGCTAGGTAAGTATCCCATTCCACTCTCTATTTCCAACTACGCATGCAAATGTGCTGGGAAGGAAACTGGATTCAAATACAAGGTGACGAGGCCCTGCCATCCAGGCTAAGTGAGTGGGGCCTCCTGCCAGGAGGTGGCCCGTTGGATTCCCGGTCCCGGCAACAGCCTGGGTGGCGGGCTCGATCCCCGAATGCCCAGTAGGGGGCGTGCAGGAGGCAGCCGATAGATGTCTCTCTCCCCCTTTCCCTTCTCTTCCCCCCAAAACAAACAAAACCCCACCAGGTGACCGGAAGCCAACGACGACAGAGTGCGTGGGTCAGTTCGCAGCGGCGCGGGGGACGCTAAGAGGTGGGGTTTGGGGGCCGGTCTCCCCCGCTGCCGGCGGGGGGAGCCTCGGGGTCCCGCTCCCGAGGCCGCAGCGGCCAGGACCGCAGACGCGGAGCGGTCCCCGGACGGCGGTGCGGGGCCCGGAGACGCGCACGCGGCCGCCTCGGCACCGAGTGTTTGTTAAGCCCGCACCTCCCTCCGCGTCGCCGGGACGTGACAGGCCGCACGATCAGTCCCCTAAGACCCGGCCACGCGACAGGAGGGGCGACGGAGATGGAGCTCTCAGACCCCCCCCCCCCCCAGCCCCCTTCCCCGAGGCCCGGGCGGCGGTTCCTCCCGGAACTCCTCGCCAGACGGGCACCCCGGCCACGCGGACCGAGAGGCAGCAGCGCCCACCCCTCCCGGCCCTGCTCAGCCGGTTTATCCATCCTCCACCCTGCACCCAAAGGCCTCCGGCGGGGCCCCCCGAGCCAGGCTCTCGGGGCCCCCTTCCCCTCGCCCCAGAAGTCCTCTCCCGCTCACCTCGACGCCGCGCGGCTTCTCCATGAGACCCAACAGTTTCCACGGCCGTCACCGGGTGCGGGAAGCCATATTGGCCTCGCCGCTCTTTCCCGCGGGCGCTCATTGGTCGCCGCCCAGAGCCGCGAGCCAATCACGCTTCAAGAAAGAGGAGCAGCGGGTGCCGCCCTCGCCTGCGCCCCTCCTCCCCCTGAGGCGGGGCATTGTGGGACTTGTAGTTCACTCGTGGGAGCTGGTGGCGGAGGGGGCGTTACAACCTGAAAATCCCCCGCGCTGGTTCTTTTTTTTATTTATTTTTTATTTTATTGATTTTTTTTACAGAGAGGAAGGGAGAGAGCTAGAAACATCGATGAGAGAGAAACATTGATCAGCTGCCTCCTCCACACACCCTACTGGGGATGTGCCTGCAGCCAAGGTACATGCCCTTGACCAGAATCGAACCTGAGACCTTCCAATCCGCAGGCCGGCGCTCTATCCACTGAGCTAAACCGGTTTCGGCTGGTTCTTTTTATTTCTCTAAGACAATCTCTTCCCGTCACCCAGATCCCACTCTGTATTAATCAGTTATTGATACCTGCGATAGTCAGGACCAGATGCCTAGTTGAGAAACTCAGTTCCAATTCAGGTAGAAACGGGAATATTCTTATGCCCGATGCTATACATGCTCCGCATGTTTAAAATCCTGGAACACAAGCCCTACGTCACCATCTCCAGAGTAAAACCTCAAGGATGATGCTCTCTGCCTCATTCTGTTTGGATTTCTCACAACCTTCTTCAGGCTCCCAGTGCCAGGTGCTGTCCTGGAGCTTCGCAAGCATCTCAGATCCTGGGACGCCGTCACCCTTTGAAAGATGAGGAGACAGTATATCAACAAGCAGACTGTCAAATTACAGCGGGGAGGGGAGGAAGATCTGGGGGAGATAATAGATCAACCGAAGGACTTTTATACATGCACATAAGTACAACCAATGGACATAAAACTCTGGGGAGGGAAGGGAAGTGAGGGAGGGAGGGAGGGGGGGAAAAATCAAAAAAATATATATATATTAAAAAAAAAAAAAGACTGAAGAAAGGACCTCTTTTCCACTATTTTGAATGCTTAATAGCTAATTTCATAACATCACATGTACCATTTTAAGAAAGTGATGATTTAGTGGGAAATTAAAGCTTTGCATCTGTATACTGTAAATATAAATGACGATTTGTTTGAAATGTGTAACTTGGATATGCAAAAGATAATAACTCACAATGTTAATATTAAATATTCCTTCAAAAAAAAATAAATAAAAAAATAAAAAAAAATAAAAAAAAATAAAAAAAAAAAAAGAAAGATGAGGAGACAGTGGCACTTGGCGTTTAGACAATTTCCAAGATCACACTGGGTTGGAATTTTAAAATTAGTTTAAATTTTTAACATAGGGTTATGGGGTGCTCTGATTTAATTGAGAATCTAACTGTAGTAAATGGTGGCTAAATATGTATTAAATATATTTCTTTAATAATTTTTTTTTAATTGCCTAGCCAGTGTGGCTCAGAGGTTGGGTATGACCCATGAACCAAGAGGTCACTGGTTGATTCCTGGTCGGGGCACATGCCTGGGTTGTGGGCTCTACCCCAGGTTGGGGGCATGCGGGAGGCAGCCAATTGACATTTCTCTATCATCAATGTTTCTCTCTATTCCTTTCCCTTTCTTGCTCTCTAAATCAATAAAAAAAATGCATTAAAAACGTTATTGATTGATTGATTTGAGAGAGAGGAGTACCAACTTGCTACTCTGCCCTTCTATGAATTCATTGGTTGAATCTTGCATGTGTGCTGACCGGGGATCAAACCAGTTTCAGGGTTCAATTCCTACATACCTTAGTTGTGGTTTTGGTCCCTAGCCCCAGTGGTAGGAAGCAACTGATTACTGTATCCCTGTCACCTCAATGTTTCTTTCTCTCTCTAAACATGAATGGGAAAAAAAATATCCTTCTTGGGTGAGGATTAAAAAACAGGGGGGGCAAGAAGGCAGTTGGGGCTCATCAGAGAGCCCTGCCTGGAGATCTAAATTCTGCAAATTTTGGCATCCTCCCTTTAAGACAGAATGAGAGTCCCTGCATCCTCACGCTGGACCACACCTGCTTTCTCAAGTTTACATACAGCTTCTCCCATGACGCACAGCCACGCCCCCTCCTTCATGACCGCCGTCCTTTCTCGGGCCCCGTGGGTGTAGTCCTGCCTCTCGGCCCAATGGCCAACTCTCTCTCCTTTGCAGGACCCTCCTCTTCTACCTGAATCCTTTCATTTTTCCCAAACCTCCCTCAAGTACTTCCACTTTTATTTTTTTATTTATTTTTTTTTAAATATATTTTATTGATTTTGTACAGAGAGGAAGGGAGAGAGATAGTTAGAAACATCGATGAGAGAGAGTCATCGATCAGCTGCCTCTTGCACACCCCCTACTGGGGATATGCCCGCAACCAAGGTACATGCCCTTGACCGGAATCGAACCCGGGACCTTTCAGTCCCCAAGCCGACGCTCTATCCATTGAGCCAAACCAGTCCTGGCGAGTACTTCCACTTTTAAAAAACATATTTTTATTGAGTTCAGAGAGGAGGGGAGAGAAAGAGATAGAAACATTAATGATGAATGAATCATTGGTTGGCTGCCTCCTGCGCGCCCCCTACTGGGGATCAAGCCTGCGACCCGGGGCATGTGCCCTTGACCAGAATTGAACCTGGAACCCTTGAGGGAGAGAGAGAAACATCAAATCCACAGGCCGAGGCTCTATCCACTGAGCCAAACCGGCTAGGAGAACTTCCACTTCTTTCTGTCCCCACGGCCAGCACTGGACTCCAGACCACCATCCTTCCGCCTCTGCATTCCACCGAAGTGTCCTGGCTGGTCTCCTCTCCTCTCCTGTCTGTAAATTG